>JANUYF010000001.1:33734877-34348211 GCA_026167975.1 Phrynosoma blainvillii | reverse complement strand
CAAACTTCGAATCCCAGGATTCTGTAGGATGGAGCTGCGGCAGTTAAAGTGATGTCAACCCGCATTATTTCCACAGTGTAAATGCACCTAGGTTGAGATGATCCCTGGACTGGATAGTGGATCCAGTCTTTTATTTTATTTTATTTTATTTTTTTACAGAGAGTAGAACAATGAATCTGTTGGCATTTTCCAGCTTCGTCTGGCAAGCCCTGGAGAGAAGAAACAGGGGTTGCAGACTGCCAGAAATAGTGCAAATTGAGTCCACTTTTAGGGTTAGGGTTAGTGCTAGGGAATCATGGGAATTGTTTTTTTTTTTTTTCTGAGACATTGAGCCTTCTCTGTCAGAGAGCTCTGGTGCCACAATAAAATACAGTTCCCATGATTCCCTAGCACTAACCCTAACCCTAAAAGTGGACTCAATTTGCACTATTTCTGGCAGTCTGCAACCCCCCAAAGTTTCCCTTTGCAAAGAAGTCGGGGCCCATTGGAAATACAGTACAAATAGATACTGTATTTAGAAACCCTCTAGAACCGATCAGCTGCAGCACCGTCCTTTCCTCCTTTTCCTTATGCTGGGCTATTGCATTGCTCTCTAATTGCCCGCCGCACTTTCCCTTCTCCAAACAGAAAAAGGCAAATATTGAAACCCGTTCCGCGTGTTTTTGCTGCCATCTACTGGCCAAAGAATTAGAAAAGCTCTTGAAGTATCTAGAGCAGGGGTAGGCAACCTTTTTGAGCCGGGGCCCGGGTTGCTGTCCCTCAGACAATTGGGGAGCCGAAGCACCATAAATAAATAAATAAATAAATAAATAAATAAATAAATAATTTAAATTTAAAAAATATGCATGCACACTCTCTCAGCCCCAGAAAAGCCATGACAAAACCCTTGTGGAGATTTTACCAAGAAAACCCCAAGCACAAGTAATAACAACAATAATCAATATCATTATGGCGGGCGGTGGCGGCAGCAGTGGGGGGGGGGGTGGCGGCAGGACTGGCCCGGGCCGGTCCAAAGGCCTCGGGGGGGGGGGGGGCTTAGGTTGCCTACCCCTGATCTAGAGAGATCTTGTAGCACCTTTGAGACTAAGGGCCTGAACAGACTGCCAGAAATAATCCAGCTTGAGACCACTTTAACTGTCCTGGCTCAATGCTAGGGAATCATGGGAACTGTAGTTTATTGTGGCACCGGAGCTCTCTGACAGAGAAGGCTCTACGTCTCAGAAAAAAAACTACAATGCCCATGATTCCCTAGCATTGACCCAGGACAGTTAAAGTGGTCTCAAGCTGGATTATTTCTGGCAATCTGTTCAGGTCCTAACTGGAAAAAAATAGTTGGCAGCATGAGCTTTCCTAGACTTAAGTCTACTTCCTCAGATGCATTTAGGTCTATGAAAGCTCCTGCTGCCAACTTCTTTCTTTCAGACAGGGCCTTTACAGACTGTCAGAAATAGTGCAGCTTGAGGCCACTTTGACTATCCTGGCTCAGTGCTAAGGGATCATGGGAACTGTGTTTATTGTGGCACCAGAGCTCTCTGATAGAGAAGGCTCAATGTCCCAGAAAAAAAAAAATACAATTCCCATGATTCCCTAGCACTGAGCCAGGACAGTTAATGTGGTCTCAAGCTGCACTATTTCTGGCAGTCTGTAAAGGCCCTCAGTCTCAAACGTGCTAAAAGATGTCCCTACATACTGATTCTACACACTGCTATATCTTTGAATTCTGCCACCTTGAAGAGGAAAGACAACTGAGCGCTAAAGTTAGAATCATTCAGGCCATTGTATTCTCCATCATCACTTATGGATGCGAAAGCTGGACAGTGAAGGAAGCAGACAGAAAGAAAATCAACTCATTGGAGGTGTGGTGCTGGAGAAGATGCTGAGGATACTGCAGACAGCCAAAAAGTCAAACAAATGGGTCCTGGAACAGATCAGACCAGAGCTCTCCTTGAAAGCCAAGATAATCAAGTTGAGCTTATTATACTTTGGCTCCATCACAAAAAAACAATGCTAGGAAAGGTAGAAGAAGGAGGGGAAGAATGCAGACCAGATAGATGGATTCAGTCAGGAGGTTACCAGAATGGGCCTGCAGGACTTGAGCAGAGCAGTGGAAGATAGGTATTCTTGGAGACATCTCATCTACAGGGTAGCCATGAGTCGGAATTGATTGGAGGGCAGCTAACAACAACTGGTCAAAGACTGTGGAGTTCAATTTGCTGAGCCAAGTTGGTTCTCTGTCTTGGTTCAAAACTCTCTCTATGTTATGTGCCTCTAAGTCATTTCTGATTTATGGTGACCCCAAGGCATTCATCATGGGTTTTTTTTTTGGTACAATTTGTCTAGAGGAGGTTTGCCATTGCCTTCCCCTGAGGCTGGGAGAGTGTGATTTGCCCAAGGTCACCCAGTGGGCAGTGGTGTCACAAGGGGTGTGTGGTGGTGCAGTCTGCACCAGGTGACACTCCAGAAGAGGTGTGACACCCAATTGGGTCCGCCACTGCTGTGGAGAAGAAGAAAGGTAGCTCCGAGGGCCTTGGGGGGACAGCAATCTGGCTGAGTGAGGAAAGAGTGCAAGGCAGCACCCCCACCCCCACATTGGGTGCCACCAACTCTAGTGGAACCACTGCCAGTGGGTTTCCCATCTGGGAATTGAACCATGCTCTCCAGAGGCCTATTCCAACTCTTACACCACTACACCACGCTGGCTCTCACCAAACTCTACCTGGTGAATTAGACAAGTACAGTCAGCCCTCCACAATTGCTGCTTTGACCTTTGTGGATTTGATTATTGTTGAATTTGATTAATATGTCCTCTCTAGGACTCTTTAGGTCCTCCAGAGAAATTCTGCTGGAAGTTGACCATAAAGTTGTGCTGGAGGACCTAGAGATTCCTAGAGAGGTGTTCACTCACTTAAAGAGTAGTGGGGTTTTTATTTGTGGTTCCCCCCACTTTCATGGGGACCCTGTGCTCCTAACTCCAGTGAATGTGGACGGCCTACTGTAGACACTGTTTTGCATCACACATACTTTGAAATATGGTGTCAGGCATGTTCTGGTTCCTGCAGATGCTGCCTGAGATGAAGAACATGATGATTGCCCCTTTTCCCACTCCATGTGCACAAATTGTACTGGCTGCCGATTTTTTAAAACCAGCCCTGGGGATGGGATAGAATCCCCCTGCACACCTGAAAGCAACAAGCTAACTTGGGATGGGGGAGAAAGAAGAAATTTGGTACAGAGCAGGCTGCTTAGCACTCACTCTTTCCTCCAAAATGTTGCTGCTGCCTCACAGCATTTGCTGCCTGAAGCAATTGCTTCACTCTCTCTAACAGCAGAGCCAGCCTAAGGTGTCAGCAAATCCCACATGAACAATTGTTCCATACTGAAGGTCATTGAACCTCTTCTCTCTGGCAAATCCATTGGCTTGATCTGGTGTTTTATGCACTCTACTTTAGTAACATGATCTGCAGAAACACATGACCATCCTGAGTGCATCCTGATTGCCGCTTTTTGCTTGCACTTGCCAAATGCACAATAATCTATTTTGAGCCACTACGGATAGATGCTGCAGGGGATTTGCTTTATATGTATATGTGTGAGTGTGTGTGTGTGTGATTTATTTATTTATTTATCTATGCTGAGCTTTTAATTTACAATTCCCTATCTCTTCGGCAGGCTAAGGAGCTGGCTAGCTAGCTATTGCTTGAGAAATGCCTCCTTCCCCATCACTTTAGCATATAGCATTGGGGAAAGGAACCTTTGAGAATGCAGGTTTGGATCTCCAAAGTTATAGAGAGAAGCACATGTGGATTCTCTGAAGGCCATCATCCTCAAGGAGACACTTAACCTGGACACACATCTCTAGGATAGAAGTGCCTTAAGGCCATAGCAGGAAAGAGCATGTTCGTTCCAGAAGGAGCCAGGTGAGACTGGTCTGTTACAATTGCACATCTGGAGGTGGCAGGAGAAGAGCGCTACAGTCAAGGGAGCAGAGAGACAGCTCTTTCTTAGCATTTCTATGAATCAGATGTAAAGGTGTTGACAGGAAAGGTTGAACTGTGCCATCTGCAAAGGCTCAGAGGGAAAAGGTTTCTCTTTTCAATCTCCTTTCCTCCCACTCTCCTTTTCTGTCTCTTGGATTATGAGCAGGACTTGACATGGCACCCATTGCAGGGAACTAGGCCAAGCCCTACCTGGAGGAAGAGTAAGGCAACTATTGGATTTGGGATGCCATGAAAAGGCAGCAAAGTGTTAACTGTTTGTTTTGTTGTTGTACTTTTGTTACCAGGAATTTTATGGTACAAGAGGAGTTTGCTGGGGGTTATGTCTTTTGTGCCCATGTTACTTAGCTGACTTTGGATATTGGCATGGGTGAATGAATCAGGCTTTCTGCTTCAGAGGGTAAAATGTCTTGAGCTGGTCTTGATAAAGAAACAGGTAATTCTGGCTACTCCTCTGACTGACTACCAGAAAACATTTGCAATTTGATTGGTGTCTTCAAGTTATGTTTCCCAAAGGTACCATGGATGCCTCCTCCAGTGTGTGTGTGTGTGTGTGTGTGTGTGTGTAGTTGCAAGTTGAAGTCATAGAATGATAGAAACATAGAATCATAGAGCTGGAAAGGGCTCCATAGGCTATCGACTCCAACCCTGAACTAAATGCAGGAACTCCATCCAACTAGAGCAGGGGTAGGCAACCTTTCCCCTTTAAGGGCCGAGGGACTTCAGCTCCCAGAAGCCGCCATGTTGGCCAATAGTCCCATGTTTGCCAATAGCTCCTGGGATTCTGGGAGCCGAAGTCCCTTGGCCCTTAAAGGGGAAAGGTTGCGTACCCCTGAACTAGAGTATCCACATCAAGCAGCCCTCCAGACTCTTTTTGAAGATGTTCAGAGGAAGAGACTCTTGGGGATTCTGCAACTTAAGCATGCTGATCCTTCTAGGAAGACAGATGCATGTCTATAGTTTATTGTTTTATGACCCCTTCAATTTCCTCCTTCTCTAAGGACGTTATCACGGGGGCAAATCTGCTGGTTAATCCACACAAATCCCAAACAGAAACTGGATTTGTGCCTCGTGTTTTCACACAACATCGCACAGAAACTGGACAGAAAGTGGACAGAAACTTGTGTTAACTGAGATCTTTTGAAATTAGGTTGTTTGGAGGAAATGCAAATGTGAAATTAAGGTAAATTCGCATTTACCGTAATGTGAAAAGCAAATGCGCATTTCAGAGCATTTCCCTGCTTTTCCCATGGTTCCAGCGAGCATTCCTCTATCTGCGCATGTGCAAGAAGCTCATTTCTAGTACATTTACAGGCTTTTCTCGCTGTGTGTGAATGTTAAATGCGCTTACTTTAATTTCGCAATTAAGGTAATTACGTGTGAAAGCCATTTGCAGAATCAAGGTTTATTTTCTGTTTATTTTCGGAATGCCTCATTTCCACTTTATTATCACTTTCTGGCCCACGTGTGATGACGTCCTCAGAGAGCACACTTCTTCTTTGTCTCTGGACGAATCACCATTATTATGTTTCTCCTTCTCCTTTTGTCCTTTGACTGGAGAAGCATGACTTTCTAGCAATCTGATAAGAAACTTTCTCTGCAAACTTGTAGACTATTTTGTACCCCATTTTCTTTGCAACATGAAGCTTTACCTGTGTATTACTATGCACATGATTTTGTAAGTAAATGTACCTTTTTTTATATTACTTTAAGAACTTTGTCTTAGTTCTTTACTGGAAGACACATGAGGGCTAGAGATTAAAAGTGGACTAGTTTGCTTTTCCCCAGTCATGCACTTTCTGCTGTGTTCATTTTACTGGTGAGATTAAATCAATCTCTCCTATTTTTCCTGAGCTTTCTAATGAATCTCAAGAAAAATTCCATCAGAGACCTAATTACTTCTCTAAACTCCTAAATTATCCAAATTGCTTCCATTGCCAAATTACTCTTACTGTCAAGAAGTTCTTCCTAATGTTCAATTGAAATCTACCTTTTTATAAATTTCCCTCCATATGCAGCGATTACAACTCCCATGATCTCCAACCAGAAGAATCACCATATTGCACTTTCCTTCTTCTCGTCTTTGACACTGACTAATGGTGACTCTTTCCTAGGGTTTTCTTGGCAAGATTTATTCAGAAGTTTGTAGTTGCCCTCCTCTGAGCCTGAGAGAGTATGACTTGCCCAAGTGGTTTTCCATTGCTGAGTGGGATTTTGCACCCTACTCTCTTGGAGTTCTAGTCCAGTGTTAGAATCACAGAGTTGGAATAGACCCCATAGGCCACCTAGTCCAACCCCCTGCCATGCAGGAATACACACTCAGAACACTCCCAACAGATGGCCATCCAGCCTCTGCTTAAAAACCTCCAAAGAAGGAAACTCCACTACATTCTGAGGCATATTATTCCACTCAGCTGTGGAAATCCACTGGGTGATCTTGGGCAAGTCACACTCTCTCAGCCTTAGAGGAAGCTCAGCTCTAAATCTTTACATCCTAAAGTTGTTCTTCAGCTCCTGTCAGCTCTGCCTTCTTCTGCCACTCCTATTTCTGTCTTTTAATTAAGAAAGCAAACTCTCTTGCCTATGCCTTTGTAAAGTCACTCATTTTTTAAAAAGATGTCACTCATTGGTTTTACTGGAAGTTACTCTGCTGGCTGATCTGTTACACTCTGTACATCCTGCCATCCTTCCTTCCCTGTCAGATCCTGAGCACCATCTCTCTTTCTAGGATGGTTCTTCTTATTCATTTAGTGTTACAGTCCTATACAGCAGAAATAGGGAATATGAGGTCTTCCAGATGTTATTGGATTACAACTCCCATCAGCTGTTCAGCAAAGCCAGTGCCAACCAATGATGGGAGCTGCGGTCTTACAACCAGTGGAAGGCCCTGCATTGCCTAATCTTTGTACACACTTAGCCAAGATGATTTCCCACTGAATCCAGTAATGCCAATGTCTCTGGAGGCTTGCATAGGATTGCACTGTAGGCCATTGTTCCAGAACAAAGTCTGGTCTGGGCAGCCATAACTATATTGTCAATGCTCCTTGGTTGACAGTCAATAGTCTGTTCATCTCTAGAACCTGGCCCTGTCTCATGTAGTGGTGAGCCATATGTACAAATTCCATCCATGCAAGTATAAGGTACTGGGTTTGTATTGACTGTGTGTACCATGGCTTAGCTAACCATGCTATAGCAATAGCAACAGTATTAATATTTCTATACCACTTCATACTGAACTCAGCACTCTCTAAGAGATTTACAATCTGTAAGCCAATTGCCCTCAACAAGCTACGAAAAGATGCAAGGCTGAGTTAACCTGGAGCCCTCTGAGATTGAATTTCCACATTGTGGCTGCAGTACCAGCATTTTTAACCATTGCACCACCAGGGTTCCCTCACTGCCTCACTTCATGGATATGTCTCTGCACCTATCAATGTTTTATATCCCTACTGTTTCCATCACTCAACCCACCAAATAGGATGGAAAAATAGTGGAGATGAAGGCTTCAATTCAACTGATTGTCCTAATGAGAGTAGAATTATTGAACCATTGGGATTTACGTGAATGTTTACTATTCAACAATTGATTCAATATGTCTTCTTTAGTTAGAACTATCAATTGAATTTAAAGTTATATCAGGGGCAGGAATCATCTAGCTCTCCAGATGTTCTTGGACTGAGCATCCCTTAGTATTAGGTATACAGCTATTGGCTATAAATATTGGGAACCACAGCCCAACATCTGGAGGATCATGATTCCCACCTCTGACCTATGCACCCATGTATCTGAATGTGTGCACAGGTATGCCTTATGCTGCCCATCAAAAGTGTGATAGGGACATGTGTGAGTCCAATATTGCCCATACAAAATTTCTATCTATCAATTCTGAAAAGTGGCTAGCATTACATTTCTTTTTTATCTTTTAGGAACTGTAAGCCAGGCTTCCCCAACCTGATGCTTCCAGATGTACTCAAATACAAAATCCCAAGTCTCCTCTAGCCAACATGGGGAGTGATTATGCAGGCTACACATTATGGGTGTTGTAGTCCAAAACTTCTGGAGGTCACTGGATTGAGAAAGCCTGGAGTAAGTCCAGGAAGGTGGAGATGAGAGCCATGCCAAATTCTTTCAGTGTCCCTTGCTTTGCCCAACACTTTCCATTTGTTTTTCTGAAGTTTGCCAGTGTTTCTAAAAACTTTGCTTGCCTAATTTCAGGTATTCTAATCCTTCTTTGTTGGATACTTTAGAGCCTGTATGCAGTTTGGTTGAAAAACAACACATCAAGGGAATGGCGAAAGAAAGAAAGACTTTCACATGAGATCAAATTGCATCTGTCTAAAACTGGATGTGTCGAGAGAGCCGGGTTTCTCACATTCTTATATTCATTTATGAAAAATGTTTCAGATAGCCCTTCCTCTTTGAAAAAATGCAAATCAAAGATTATCACCTGCCAGGAGGCCTGAAAGGGTAGAATAATCTATTCCTACAGAATCCAAATAGTATGCAAAGTGTTATTCATCACAGCAATGGAACATGGTCACCATGCAAAAACAGATTGCTTTGAACAACCTGGATGATGGATTCATTTTTTGTTTTCTTTATGTTTCCAAATGCTCCTGTCTCAGCATAAGAAACCCATAAATATTTAGCATGAAGGTTTTTATATGGCCTATTCATGCTTATCTCACTGCTTCCCCTCTATTGAGCTTGGATGTTCACCATTTTTTTTTTGGCTGCAGTATTTTCAGTTTTTATGCATACTCTCTCCTTCCTCCTACACCCAGCTACTCTCAATTTCTCATATCCCTGAGTTAATCGCTCACACCATTTCCATTTTCATGGTCTCCCAAATTCTTAAAATAAAGCTTAGTTAAGAATAGCCAGGACAAATATAAATAAAATAAAATTTCAAACAACAACCACAACCACCACCAACACTACCAAAGCTAGGCTAGTGCTGAGAATTATTCCCCATGTTTTTAAATGCTCGTTAAAGGTTTTTGCTGTATCTTACTTCAATAAACATCATGCTCCAGTTACTACTTCAAACCATAGGGGCATTATCCTGTGCAGCACTTATCAATATTTTAACATGTGAAAGTCAAATGATGTTGAAACATTGAACTATATTTCCATCTGTGCAAGCTAAAATGGTACAAATGCATCTCGTGTAATGGAATCCTGCATCCCTAGCTGCTTTCTCACAAGCGATACCTGATTCCTTGGTATTTTATGCAGCTATCTTCATTGACTCCAGGAGGGACCTGAAAAAGATTTTTTCCCTCCAGTTTTTATTGTTTTTTAATGTCTAAAATATTAAAACAGCTGTAATCTGAATGAGCAAAAAGGAAAGTTAACCTCCTAGTAACTTGGTGTTATGTTGGTTGTGGAAGACTCATTTCTGGAACAATCTGATATAGATCTTGATAAGCATTTATTGTACTGCTGAGGACTAGTCTATATCCGGAAAGGAAAATGTCATGCTTCATACTAGTAGATTACTTCACCCAGTAGGGGCAGTCTAGAAGCACACTTTACCAGTAGATTCTTGCCCTGGATGCCCTTTGGCTTGAAGATCCAGGGTCAAGCCCATGCTATCTTGGCCTGGATTCTGACCTGGTCAGTCCCCAGGCAGGTGTGGTGATGGGAGGGTGTTTACACACCACTGTGCCATGGACCCACTACTGCCACATGTCCCATACCTGCATTCACCATCACATGAGAAGACCCCTGTTGCAGCACATAAGGACAGAAATGGGGTGCCTGACTTCACCCATGTGGCCGATTGCCCCCATCCAATGTCACAGGATGTGATGGCGGTTTTCTGAGCAGATGCAGTGGTGGAGGTAGGTAAGGACCTTGTGGGGCCATGCGGTGTGCTGGCTGCCACTTCAGAATTTGAAGGAAATGCAAACAGCGGTTCTATATGCCCTGGACTAAGGCCCCTTTGAGCTGTGATTGGTCTTGAACTGCCAGATCAGTCTCCAGAAAGACAGATCTCAGCCCAGGACTAATCGCCTGCATCATTCATACAGTCCTGGTGGAACATGGTCTTTTGGCCTGTGCATACACTGCTTAGCCTTCCCCAACTTCTTCCTTTGATGTGTTGGACTACATCCCCTGTTTTTACTAGCCAGCAGGACCAATGGAAGACATGAGTGTCAAGGGTTAGCTCCCAGACCAGATTAATGTCCTTTGTAATTGTAATTGTGGTATGGAATATTTTACAAGTAGTGTGTCTGTCTGTCTCTGCTATAGCTCCAAGACAGCATAATGGAGATATCAGAAATTTAGTGTTCATACTAAGCACATCCCAGGGATATTCTGTGTGGGTACTTTTTTTGGGGGGAGGGGGGATTTTTAGTTTTATTTGATTAAATATTGTCCGTTGTCTGCAGTACCATCATTAATCACTAGGAAGCAGTCTTTCTAAGAACTAGAGAAGAAGCTGGAGAATGACTGGTAATACCTATTCCTCCACAGGGCCAGTAGGTAGTTCTATTTCTGATTCCTTCTGTAGGGCCTTTGAAAAGGTCAAACAAAGATGGTGATGTTAGCATATCCGACATAATCTGCACTGTATATGGACTACCATATTTCCATATCTGGAGCCAGACATGTTCTTAAGAGGTCACAATGACCTTTGGAACATCAAGAGACTTTCCCATGGGAAGGATATGTAGACCCAAAGACATGTGAAGGACCCAGGTAACACCAAGATAAAAGCTGAATGGGTTTGCTGATTGCTCCATCTTCCTCTCAGGCTCTCCGTATATCCTTTTGTACTAGAAACAAAGGCAAAGGGTGAGTAAGCCAACACTTCCTACCTACATCTGCTGTTTTCCCAGCCAACTTCCTTATCCACCTTTTTTGGGGTTGTCCTAAATCTAATCAATGTTTTTTCTTACTCCAAAGTTAAAGCCATCAATCATTGTAGAATTCATTTGTCAATTCCATGGGAAGGCTATCAGGTCTTTATTACATTATCACCTAGCACTCCTTGAGGCTAGGATCTCAGGTATAAATATCAATCCCAAACATAGCCTTCTAATGCAAACAGTGTGTTTTCTACTCACTGTGTCACCCTCAGACACTGTCTGAACCACACTCCCTTTTCTGTGGTCTCCTCTTTAGGGCAGGTAAATCTCACCCTCTCTACAACCATAAGCCTCCTTTATCCAATTTTCATGCCAATTTTGGTTAGCTCTGAATGGTGTGCCTATTAGAATGACTATCGTGTGTTTGGTTCCAGTCCTGCATATTTCTAAATAAAAATCTTCTTTATTCACCAGACCTGGAGTCCTCCACAGTTAGTACTTATATAAATAGGTGGAAATGATCCACAACTTTACCCAGCCTCTGGGCTAAGCAATTCCCACAGCATTCAAAAGAGAAACTGACACAGTTAGTGGGGACCCTCCATCCTTTTGGATAACAGGAGAAGGAGGAAGAAAGAAAATCCTACTGTTTGGCAAGGGTAAGGGAGGAGACTGAACACAGGGAAATTCAGAATGTCCACTGGAGTGGAGGAAACAGACATCAGATGAAGAAAAATATCTGAAGAAGAAAAAGAGCAGAGAAAATGAGACAGAGCACCTGGATGTATTGATGGTGATGAAAAGGCATCTAGGGTCCAATCCACACTGCAGAAATAATCCAGGTTGAGACTACTTTATCTGCCCTGGCTCGATGCTAGGGAATCTAGGGAACTGTAGTTTTGTGAGACATTTAGCCTTCTCTGTCAGAGAGCTCTGGTGCCACAATAAACTATAATTCCCAGGATTCCCTAGCACTGAGCCAGGGCTGTTAAAGTGGTCTCAAACTGGATTATTTCAGCAGTGTGTTTTGGGCCTAGGTCTTGTGAAAATGGTCCTTTTTTGGGCGAACATGGTATCTTGTTACTTCAAATGTATCTAAAATTGTTTTCATTGAATCTATGAAGAAATTTGGAGATTGTGGTAAGTTGTTATTAGGAAAGAATAATATGCACCTGCTAAATTCAGTAGGCACTACTGTTCCAAAAGTGGGAATCTGTCTGTTATCAAAGAGGAGACAAGAGTTCCATAAAAAAGTAGCAATAATCCCAATTCAGTTCCTAAACCAACATTGAATATGCAGGGATTCAAACCCAGTTTTTTAACATTTAAGAACTCAAAGAAGTCTGAGTGGGTGAGTAAATTTTGCTTTCTCTTGAATTCAAAATTTTAAAATACATTTATGAAGATTTTTTTTAACGTTTGGAAACTTCTCAGCCATAAAATGAGCTAAATGAAATGCCCACCCATTTCTAATGCTAACTTTTGAAAAAGACAAAGTGAAGATGTCTAAAAGCCCAAGAATGGATATCTAGATGCCACCATTATTGCTCAGAACCTTGTTATGGGAAATGCAACAACAGAGAATAATAATGAAAGCTCACGTGGCAGAATCTACCTATGATTTTTCTGAGAGTGGTTGAATCTTGAAATCTGTGAATCCACTGATGTTCCAGTTGAATACAAGCTTGTGTCAGTAATTGGTTATCTGGTCGAACACAAAGGGTGCTCAACAATGGCTCCTTTTCAACCTGGAAAGAAGTGACCAGTGGGGTGCCACAGGGCTCTGTCCTGGGCCCAGTGCTATTCAATATCTTTATTAATGACTTGGATGACGGTATTGGGGGCATAGTTATCAAATTTGCAGACGACACCAAATTAGGAGGAGTAGCTAATACCCCAGAGGACAGGATCAAAATTCAAAATGACTTGAGCAGACTAGAAAGCTGGGCCAAAGCTAACAAAATGAAATTCAACACAGAGAAATGTAAGGTACTGCACTTAGGGCAGAAAAACGAAAAGTACAGATATACGATGGGGGACACTTGGCTGAATGAGACTACGTGTGAAAGGGATCTAGGAATCCAGGTGGACCACAAGTTGAACATGAGTCAACAGTGCGATGCAGCAGCTAAAAAGGCCAATGCAATTTTAGGCTGCATCAGTAGAAGTATAGTGTCTAGATCAAGAGAAGTAATAGTGCCACTATATTCTGCTTTGGTCCGGCCTCACCTGGAATACTGTGTCCAGTTCTGGGCACCACAATTCAAGAGGGATGTGGAGAAACTGGAGCGTGTCCAAAGGAGGGCCACTAAAATGGTGAAGGGTCTGGAAAGCAAGCCCTATGAGGAACGACTTAGGGAGCTGGGGATGTTTAGCCTGGAGAAGAGAAGGCTGAGAGGTGATATGATAGCCGTGTTTAAATATTTGAAGGGATGTCATATCGAGGAGGGAACAAGCTTGTTTGCTGCTGCTCCAGAGACTAGGACCCGAAACAATGGATGCAAGCTGCAAGAAAAGAGATTCCACCTCAACATTAGGAGGAACTTCCTGACAGTAAGGGCGGTTCGACAGTGGAACACACTCCCTCGGAGAGTAGTGGAGTCTCCTTCCTTGGAGGTCTTTAAGCAGAGGCTGGATGGCCATTTGTCGGGGATGCTTTGATTGGGAGTTCCTGCATGGCAGGGGGTTGGACTGGATGGCCCTTGTGGTCTCTTCCAACTCTATGATTCTATGATTCTATGATTCTATGATTCTATGACAAAATTGAAGGAAATGCATAGAATTGTAGAAAGTTACCTGTATGGGTAGCATTCAACTTTTTGATCTTCACTATTCAGCTAAAAATCAGTGTCAGTGTTATAATCTCATTCTAAGAAATAATAATAATAATAATAATAATAATAATAATAATAATAATTTATACCCCACCCCTCTGTCAACAATTGGGGCAGCTAACAACTGTTAAAATTCCATACAGTATGTATAAGACACAACCCGAATCCCATCCACCCCTTAAAAAGTATTAAACTGAAAATATATTAAAACATCATAATTAAAACAGTATAAATAAATTATAATTCTAAATTAACAAAAAACTAAAGACAGACAAATACAAATTACACAAGCAGGGAAGCGGCTACATCCAAGGAGTGTGGAGGCAGAATGGGGGAGATCCTGAGGCCGAGAAATCAATCAGGAAAAGCCTGCCAGAAGAGATCCATCTTAGGACGTTTTCACACTGGGCTCCCTAAAGCCGGCTG
This sequence comes from Phrynosoma blainvillii, assembly GCA_026167975.1. Classification (NCBI taxonomy): domain Eukaryota; kingdom Metazoa; phylum Chordata; class Lepidosauria; order Squamata; family Phrynosomatidae; genus Phrynosoma; species Phrynosoma blainvillii. Next base: position 34,334,138 of record JANUYF010000001.1, on the reverse strand, counting down.
GAGCCCTTCCCCTAAAGCCAGCTGGACCCTGTGCCGCTGACACCGGAATGACTCCGGCGGCGGCAGGCTAATTCCTTTTGCCACCCGGAATTACCTGAAGCCGGAGTTAGCCAGGAATTAGCTTGCCACTGCTGGAGTGAGGCCGGACTTAGGGCTCCGTGTGTTTGAACACACGGAGCCAAAAGCCGGCCGGACGCAGGGATGACACCGGAAGGGGCGGGGTTTGCTGCCGCGTGTGTGTGAACACACGGGAAATGGAGCCGGAGTGAGGCCGGCAGGAGGCCGGCTAGCGTCCTCAAAAAGGCCAGTGTGAAAACGTCCTTAACAGCTTTTTAAAAGCTACTCAAGGTCTTAATTTGATGGATCTCATCCAGCAGGCCGTTCCACAATCCGGGAGTGGATGTTGAGTAATGTTGCAGACAGCCTAGTTTTTATATGCTGCAGCAAATTCGTCCCAGAGGACCTGAGTGCATGGGGCGGATTATATGGGAGGAGGCGGTCCTGAAGATAGGTTGGACCCCAGACATTTAAGGCTTTAAAGTTCATAACCAACACCTTATGCTGGGCCCGGAAACTAATAGGCAGCCAGTAGAGAGACTTTAGTACAGGTGTTATGTGGTCTCTCTGTTCCCGAAACCACTCTGGCTGCCATGTTTTGTACTAATTGCAGTTTCCAGACCAAGCACAAGGGTAGCCCCATGTAGAGTGCATACAGTAATCCAGGCAGGAGGTTACCAGTGCATGAACCACAGTCTCAAGGTCCTTTACTACCAGGAAAGGGTGCAGCTGGCATATCAGCCGAAGCTGATAACAGGCGCTCCTCACCATCACATTTACCTGATTTGTCATCAGGAGTGACGAATCTAAGAGCACCCCAGACTGCAAACACAGTCCTTCACGGAGAGTGTGACCCCGTCCAGGATTAGAGCATCGCCTATCATTGTCATCATAAATTCAGACTGGTGTGAGTGATTACAATTGTCCTCTTGGACCTAAAACTCTGTGAGTGGGTGACATCCCAAGATGATATGAATGGAAAATGTGTACTTAGCATGGTTGTGATCCACGTAATACTGTCTTCCCACAAGGTCTTGAGTTAATACATTAAGAGGAGTTTTGACCGGCTTTGGGTAGAAGCAGTCATGGACTCTTCAAGAGCAGTCCATCTGATACTGGAGTCCATACTGATACATTTGTGCTGTTTTATGGAAACATGGAGAGCTTGGAGAAGTGATTTTTGGATATTTTCTCCCAGGAGCTCTCAAACAGTGTGGGAAATTCTGGGACCTGTAGGGGAAAAAAAGAATAAAAAACAAGTTCTCAAGTTCTGTTGGTAACACTAGAGGTGCTGCTCTTCAGTGAAGTCTGGAAGGAATACACTAAAAGAGAAGGTGGCTAAAGAAATCTATCCAACAAGTCATGGTGGACCCTGTGGCCTGTCAATGGAGATGACACAAATAGAAGCTAAGGAGAACATGTGATGCCATGAAGAGGAACTGTAGAGGGACTGGGGAAAACTACCTGTCAACCAGCAGGTGTCAAACAAAGCCCCTCTCACATACACACACACCATGTACAACCTCCATATTATAAGAAAAAGAACATATTATTGGATGGAATGGCGCTTATATGTACATGGAAACTGATTGTGTGAAAACACGCAAGGACTCTACTGACCATTTTGTTGTCCAGGTATCAAAGTGTTATCATGAAGTAAGAATGATACTCTGGCTCCAGGTGAAAGGCACTTTGAAAGAGAAGATGAGGAACAAGTATTCAGGAGTGGTGAGGTACTGTACCATAGCCTGGAAAGAATTTAAGAAAGAAATCCATTCCTACCACAGTATTTGAAAAGTAGCCTATTCATCATAATCAGTAACTCATCACATCAAGTTACAATTACATTAAATTACACTCATCACAATATTCCCGTTATTCACTGTAATATTTGAAAAAGTAATTTTTTTTTGGTCACTTTTGGGCTGTTTGTTAGATTTCTATTGAGGTTTTTTTCTGCTGCTTTTCAAGATAAAAAATATCTTATGGTTGATAAGAGAATAGTATAAAATTTGAAAAAAAATTCTGTCAAAGTTAAAAGTAACTTTTGAAAGCAACTAGAAGCCATTACTTGCTACACCAGTACAACAATTTCACCATTACTTATTGCAGTACTTTTCAGGCATGTAAAACAGATGTGGTTCCCACACCCCAATCTTTTTGTAGAGGGACCTTCAGTAAATGGAAGAGTGCTAGACAGAAACAATTTTCAGGGTCTCACCCTCTACAATGCTAGAAATTTGGAGACTGGAGGAAAATTTGCAGGTATGCTCTTGCAAACAATTCTGACCTCTGAGCTAAAGAGGTTGGTGGGTTTTAGATTTGGGGAAGTGAAACTGGCCTCTTTTGTGATAAAAAGGAGGCTAATTCTTCCTCGTGCTACAAGAGTCCCAGGTTCCAAATTCCCTTCAGATCTGCCAGCTTGTCGAAGAATCATAGCATTGGAAGAGACCACAAGGGCCATCCAGTCCAACCCCATTCTGCCATGCAGGAACACAGAATCAAAGCACCCCTGACAGATGGCCATTCAGCCTCTGTTTAAAGACCTCCAAAGAAGGAGACTCCACCACTCTCCAAGGGAGTGTGTTCCACTCTCGAACAGCTCTTACCATCAGGAAGATCTTCTTAATCAAAATGATGCAGTTTGACACCACTTTAACTGCTATGGCTCAATGCTATGGAATTCTGGGATCTGTAGTTTTGTGAGATATTTAGCCTTCTCTGTCAGAGAGCTCTTCTGCCACAACGAACTACTAATCCCAAGATTCCATAGCACTGAACCATGACAGTTAAAGTGGCATCAAGCTTCATTATTTCTGCAGTACAGGTGCAGCCCTAGTCTTTTAAGCAGCAGAAAACAAGCTTGCTGTATATTCAATATGACATCCCTTCAAATATATCCTTAAGGTTTCCTGCCTAAGCCACAGATATATTACCAGAGCTTGATGAATTTACCTTTTTGGACTGCAATGCCAAAAATCTAGCATGTTGGCTGTGGGATTCTGGGAGTTGTTGCGAAGCCCCCTTACAGCTTTCCTATGCTTTGTATAAATATGCAAACCTCATTTATTCTCCTCCAGGTAATTCTCAAGATAACAAAAAAATCAATGATTCAATTTTAACATTTTATGCACATGGACTTACTCAACAGTCTCCACTAAATGGACTGATGAGAACTCTGCTACCAGAAATCTCCTTCTCTTGGAGGTATTTATAGACTACCTTTCAAGTTTCTTAGCAGTGTCAGCAATGAATCAGCACTGTGCCACTGTTGCAAGGAAGGTGAAAGCCATTTGAGGTTGCATGACCAAAAGCTTTGCTTTGTACTGCAGCAAAAAGAATTATAACATGGCAGTGTTTTTCATTTGACAAAGTTACCATGAGTTGACCATTTCCCTCTACATTTCCACACCAGGAGCTTTTCTTCTGACTTTGGGTTCAGGAAAATGATCATTTGGAAAATACAGCTCAAGGACACGTTACAAATACAGTGGAGCAGGGAAAATATGAAAGGAGAACCATAAAAACAACGATCAGGATTTTAGAACAAAAAATACAAGAGAGGGAAATGTACAACTTCAGGAACAACTAAACACAGAGGACTGAATTTTGATCTATGTGTATCATGTCCTCCAGCTTTTCACAGATGAAAACGGGGGTATGTGTGGCCAAGCAACATCAGAGTGTGATACATTTCCTCATAATGGAAAAGACTGTATCTAAATGTCTCTGTTATAATAGTGTCCATATGCTAAATGGTAATGGGTACTTTCAAGGCTAGTAGGTCACTCTTCTGATGATTGTTTTTCTTTAAATTAGACTTGGATAAGCCAGTACTTCAAACAAACTTTCCTACAGAGGGTTGCCTTTGTACCTTTCTTTAAAAAGAAAACTATTCTATGTAAAGAAGGGTGCATAACTACCCTATTTATGGGGCCTAGTTATGATCCCAGTTCCTGCCACAGATATAGTGCAAGAAGTTACCTGAATCTGTTGAAGGAGGCTACACAGACTCTGAGCCAGTCAACCTGGCTAGTCTTATTATTAGGCACAGTAATTCAGTGATTTGTTGCTTTTTCAAGCTAAGCCCTCCAGCCTTTTTCCTATTGTAGACAACAGAGCTGTGGGTGCCATATGGCCTATTCTGTACCTTCTAAGCAGCTTCCTATAATCAGTTGTGATGGAAAATCCTAATCCTATTGGCAATGTTGAAATAAAATTCAACTGCCAACTCATTTGGCTTCTATTTATGGAATAGGGAGATGGTGGTATTATTATTATTATTATTATTATTATTATTATTATTCCCACGTTTCTCCCAAAATTGGGACTCACGGTGGCTTGCAACTGAAAAACAAAATATAGCTAAAGACATACAAAAAAGCAAACACTACAATTTAAAAACAAAACACAGTAGCCTTCCACTTTTACTGGGTTAGGGACACAGGACCCCCATGAAAGTAGAAAAACTGCAAATAAAAAAGCACTATTTTTTAACCTGAGAGAACACCTCTCTAGCAATCGCTAGGTCCTCCATCACAAAGCTATGGTCAACACTTGCCATAAGTTGATCATTGAATTGTGTTGGAGAACCAATAAATGCCTAGCAAAGTGTTCTCTCTAGGAATTTCTAGGGCTTCCATCTCAACTTATGGCAAGTGTTGAATTTCTAGGTCTTCCATCTCAACTTCTGGCAAAAGCTGGCCATAGATTCACACTGGAGGACCCAGAGATTCCTAGAGAGAATATATTAATCAAATCCACAAATAATAAAATCTGTAAAAGTCAAACCCACAACTGTGGAGGGTCGACTGGAAGCTAAAGACATACAAAAAAGTGAACATTAAAATTGCCATCTGTCAGGGGAGCTTTGATTGTGTATTCCTGCATGGCAGGGGGTTGGACTGGATGGTCCTTGAGATCATTTCCAGCTATGATTCTATGATTTTATGAAAATAGGATTAAACTATTAACAATATTTAAATGATTTAGAACTACACTTAAAATAACAATACTGCCAACTTGTCTTTTGCTTCAGGCAGCCAAAGCTTGATCACCACTGATCTGTTATTGTTCAAACTCAGATAATAATAATAATAATAATAATAATAATAATAATAATTATTATTAGTAGTAGTAGTATTTGCGGCTAACAACAATTAAAAATACATAAATCCTATACAAACTCTAAAGAAAATTGCCAAGAAAACCCCACTTTAGGGTCACCATAAGTCAGAAATAACTTGAAGGCACACAACAACAAGAAATAACAACTGCTGGCAACTGTTAGGGATTGCACAATTGTTCACTGTGGAAAACACACACACACAATATTAGTCAGTTTAACTCATTTAGGATTGCAGGGGATGGAATAGAGCATGCAGTCATGAGCGAGCAGACAGCGTAATTTGGATACTTAAAGAGGACTGGAAGAAGCGGTCTCTTTGGGTGACCATAACAGCTGCAGATCTCCCTGCGGATCGAGGCAGGCTTACATCAATAAAATAGCAACAATTAAATAACAACAATATACAATATATAAAATTCAAGAGTGCAAAAATGCATAATATATCAACAATAAAATCAACATTATAAACATTCCAATAGAATGGCTCAGTCGTCTTCCACTCCTAAAGCCAAGCAATCAAATCAAGATGATACTAATTAATTTGAGGATCCGTTAAGGGAATCATGTGGATAGATAGTATCCATTTATTGAAAAACAGAGCCTAAACCTCAGGTTATTTGAAGGGCCATATTTTCCCTTATAAATCTCCACATGTTTTGAAATATGCTGGGAAGGCCCATCTCTTTGGCTGCATCTACACTGCAGAAATAATGCAGTTTGACACTGCTTTAACTGCTATGGCTCAATGCTACAGAATTCTTGGATTTGTAGTTTTGTGAGATATTTAGTTTTCTCTGTCAGAAAGTTCTGGTGCCACAACAAAATACAAACTCCAGGATTCCATAGGCTGGAGGTCTGGCAGTGAAAGCATTGCAGTATTTCTCACCATCCTCAGAGATACATTGATGGGCACAAAGGAGAGGGACTTCTCAGTGGCTGCCCCTTCCCCAAAGAGTTTAGACTGGCAGCCTTCCTACTCTTTTCACAGGCAGGCAAAGAACCTTCTGTTTCAACTAATTGTACGATGCCCGTTCTGCCTAAACTATGTGCTGGATTTTCTATTCATTATCTTTGCTGTGCTTTTTTATTTAATAAATGGTTTATGTTTTTAACTGGTTTGAATTTTTTGACAGTTTAGTCAATCTTTAACTTTTGACTTTTGTAAATGTTGTAAGCCACCTTGAGCCCCAATCAATAACAATCCCAATGATAATAACAGATCCTGCTGTTAGTCCCAAATCACTAAATAAATGGAAATCAGCTATATGTTGACTCACCCGTCAACCATCAATGTCATGTCTCTACTTTAATTGGAATAAACCAATTGCATTCAAGCTCAGATTTGCCTAACACTGTTCTCCCTATCTTGTCTAGTTCAGGTGCTCAATTGAACCTCATTCCTAATGAGGACCGAAAACTGCAATTATTCTTCATGAATAAGTCTAAGCAGTTGGCACTTGACACCCAACTTTCTGAAGAAAGAAGGGACCTATAATCCAAGATCCCATACAACTGCACCTGATTTATTCTCTTAGCAGATACAAGCAGCTACCACCCTGCAGAATTCATGCAGTTTAACATCACCTTAACTGGCATGGCTCCAGCCTATGGAATCTTGTGATTTGTAGTTTGCACCAAAGCTCTCTGACAGAGAAGGCTAAATATCTCACAAAACTACAAATCCCCAAATTCCCTAGCATGAAAGCTGTGTCAAACTGTATTAATTTGGGGGCCCTCATGGCACAATGGTTAAATGCTTGTACTGCAGCCATTAACAGCCACGAGGTTGTGAGTTCAATCCCAGGCACAGCTCCAGGGTTGACTCAGACTTGCATCCTTCTGTAGGTCGCTAAAACGAGTGCTGAGCTTGTTAGGGGCAATTAGCTTACATGTTGTAAACCACTTAGGGAGTGCTTAAGTGCGCTGATAAACAGTATAGAAGTGTACTTGCTATTGCTATTAATTCTGCAATGCAGATGAAGCCACAGTGTGGTGGGGAAGCAATTCTGTCTTCTCTCCAACTGTTCTCTTGTCTTCAGCTGACTATTAGAAGGCCCTTGCATTGAACAAGTCTGCTAGAAAGAGGTGAAACTGGAATCATCATAATGTCAGCCCTGATAGCAGTGACGGGAATGAGCTCAAACCTCAGTACTATGCAAGGGACAAATATTGCAGTGGGATATGGCATTTGGCTAGCTCTACACCATGGGGTGCCTAGTATATCTATTTCAGTCAAGACTGGTAATCTCAATCTCATGAAATCTGTCAGATACAAACATGGGTTATGACTATTCCATCCCCTTCCAGTTCAATGCTGTGCTGCTTTTGACTGTTGGGAGAGTATCATGCAATTTGGCAACATGTAGCTGTCTCTGTGAATGTGATGCTAACTAGAGAGTGATTTTCTGTGCCCCATATGGCTTCTGACCTCATTCATTGCATATGCTTTCAAACAAATGCTGAGAATGCAATTTAGAAAGCAAAACCTGCATTGCTTTGGAGATGTGCCACTGCATTACAAATATATGCTGCATATGCTAAGGTTTGGACTTGTGTGGCCTTCCAGATGTTGTTAAACTGGAACTCCTAGAGGCTCAGAGAGCACAGCCAAATGGCAAGGAATGCTGAGAGTTGCAGTCCAAATATACCTGGAAGGCCACATGATTCTCATTCCTAGCATAAGCAACATATACCTCCTGGTCAAAGTTACAAGGTCCTTTGTACCTGAATTAATGCAATAGTTAGGAACAGGCAGTGACAGACAATGGCCACGATCTCCCATGGTTCACACTATGCTGAACCATTTACCACTCCTGGAGCTATTGTAGAGCCACTGAAGCTCCTCCCAATGGCCATTTCATGCTTGCCTTTGAGCAGGATGGTAGTGATGGAGGTAGCTGAAGCATCTGGCTATGCCCCTGCAACCAGGGGCATCACTAGAAGGTGCGGACTGAACCACTGACCTCCTGCCAAATTTACACTTTAACCACATGAAACTTTGTACATGTAAATAAATTTAGGCAGTGCATATGATATTGTAAATTAAAGGTATAATTTCAATTTGCTAGTTGTTTATGCCATAACTATTGCCATTACATTCAGGGGTATATGGGAATTACAATTTCTGAGTAACATTAGTACAAAAAATGTTATTAAGGATTCTGTATGGTGTGGTATGGGAGGAAGTCAGAGTGTGTGTGTGACACAAGGATGTGTCATACTGGGTGATTCCAAGCCTAGTCACGCCACTGCAAATGTGTCAGAGGGGAAAGGGCATGACCATCTGGGGAAGCCTACAGGGCCACACTGGGATCTCAGGAGGGCTAAATTTGGCCCTAAGGCCTGAGGTTTTCCATACTTGATTTAGAAAGTGACATGATGCATGTACCATTGAAACAAGGAATGTCAAACCTGGTTTGTACTTGGAAGGGAGGCCTTCAGAGCACACCAAGTTGCTATAGGCTATAGTCAGATGAAGGCAATGGCAAACCACCTTTGAGTATTCCTTCCCTAAGACAACTCTATGAAATTCATAGGGCCACCATAGGGTGACAGCCAACTTGAAGGCACATATTTTACTTTACTTAGCTATAGTAATTTATTATAGCCAAAATGACAAGAACTACAAAACAATCTACAGTCATGTGATGATCTTTGGTCTCAGAGCGAAACATTGCAACCCTGTTCTGGCTCTTTGCACACAGAAGATCATTGATTCCCAGACTCTTGGGAATCAATCTCTGTTCTCACTCCTTGCTGAGCTGAATAAGACCCCTTGAGACCATCTATACAAGCTGCCACCACCTAGTGAATTGCAATGAACTCCCTTAGCATACACTAGGACTTGCTAAGTGAATTGTAGAGTTTCCTTTTCCCCTTGCTAACTTAAGCAAGCAATAGCCCTAGCCAAGTCAAGGCACGTGTAGAAGGAGTGTAGAAGAAGAAGAAAGGTACTTTGTAAAGAAAAGCTTTATTCTACTAAGGAGTTATAGAACAGAGGATATCACTCATACAAGACCCCTAGTCTTGTAGGCACAGAAATATAGGGGGGATGCAGACAGGTGGCCTGGGAAATGGAGGATTGAGGCCGAGGCGGCCAGATGCATTGGTCCCGATCCTCCCTTTTGCTGCCTCGGAAAGGAGCACCAAAATGACGCTCCTTAAAGAGGCAGCAAATAGGCCACCCAAGAGCCACCGCTTGGCTCTTTTGTGCCTCTTCCAGCACAGTGTATCAAAACGCTGCTCCAGAAGGATGTCCTGATGCCACGCCCCATGTGTAATGGCGCGTGGCATCAGGACATCTTCGGGGAGAGGTTGAGGCACCTGACGTCTGGCTGCCCCTCCCTTTCCCTACATCCAAGACGGCACAAAGCACTGTTTGTAGAGGCCCATAGTTACAGAATTCAGTCATTTCAGACAAGCTTAGAAAATAAACCAAAAATGTCTAATCATTCTAGCTAATACATTTCTAACTACTCACAATCATAGAATCATAGAATCATAAAATTATAGAGTTGGAAGAGACCACAAGGGCCATCCAGTCCAACCTCCTGCCATGCAGGAACTTCCAATCAAAGCATCCTCGACAGATGGTCATCCAGCCTCTGCTTAAAGACCTCCAAGGAAGGAGATTCCACCACACTGCAAGGGAGTGTGTTCCACTGCTGAACAGCCCTTACTGTCAGGAAGTTCCTCCTAATGTTGAGGTGGAATCTCTTTTCCTGGAGCTTGCACCCATTGTTCTGGGTCCTAGTCTCTGGAGCAGCAGAAAACAAGCTTGCTCCATCCTCAGTATGGACATCCCTTCAAATATTTAAACAGGGCTATCATATCCCCTCTTAACCGTCTCTTCTCTAGGCTAAGCATACCCAGTTCCCTAAGTCGTTCCTCGTAGGGCATGGTTTCCAGACCCTTCACCATTTTAGTCGCCCTCCTTTAGACACGTTGCAGCTTGTCAACATCCTTTTTGAATTGTGGTGCCCAGAACTGGACACAGTATTCCAGGTGAGGCCTGACCAAAGCAGAATAGAGTGGCACTATTACTTCTCTTGATCTAGACTAGATCAAGTCTTTGATGGACTTTGTAGTACTGGATGTTTCTGGATGCTGGGAGCCTGGGGCCCATGCCCAGCTCAACCAGCATCCAGGTCCCCTATCTCAGGCAAACAGCCCAAGGCAAACAAAGGAAATACTCAAGACCGCATGGTCCAAAAGGACTTTTGAAACCTCTGCCTGGAAATCTCTCAAAATTCCCGGTTCTGCCTAACTGATTAGTATGTGAGCATTGCATCAGCTGTGATGTAACCTCATTAGAATATGATGTAAACCCTCATTAGCATGCACGTCCCCCAACATTTAATCCTTTTGATGTCTAGGAGAAGTCCTCAGATGAATGAGGGGACCTCATTCATGACAAGTCGCATTAATAACTAGTAAATGTATTAGGGCATTACACTTCATGGATATAATGACATGGACTTCAGTCTCATATGTTCCCACAGAACTGACCCTAGAGAGTAGTGTGATCATCCCGAAGAAGGTGGAAGAACCAGTGAAAATTGCTTCCTTCTCTTTTTCTATTAGTGGGGCATTTCTGAGCAGAAATGCTCCTATAGCGGGTGTGATTGGCAATGACACTGACATCATTCCAGTGCCAAGTCAAAACATGTCTCCTTTTTAAAGCCCTTGGGGCCCAAATAATTTTATCAAAATCTGTATATGTATTATGGTTTGAAATAGTTTTAAATAATCTTAATTGAATTTAATTGACTGACTTTAACATGAAAACTGTTTGTTCTCCAGACTAATCCTCTGCCCTCCCTTTTATCCAGCTACTTTTAAACTGTTTCACTTTCTCTCTCCTCCTCCCACTTTCCACCTTTCCCCTCAGTTTACATCAGTCGCTGCAAACTGCATTCAAAGTTGTTTGTGCTTCAGTATCTCAGCAGCACAAGAACCAGTGTGCTGTAGTGGTCTGAGCATTGGATTACAACTCTGCAGATCAGGGTTTAATTCCTTGCTCAGCCATGGAAGCCCACTGGGTGACCTTGGGTGAGTCATACACTCTCAGCCCCAGAAAACCCTGTGATAGGATTGCTTTAGAGTTGCCATAAGCTGGAAATGACTTGAAGGCACAGAACAACAATGACAATCTCAGCATCAAAGGAGAGCTGCAATCTTATCCTTCCCAGTAGGTTTAGGCAAAAGCAAATTGTTGCACCCACTCCTAGCTTGTGTTTTCTTGCTCATTAATAACTTCTGTCATTTTAACCACACTCCAATGTTACTTGGCAACACAAAGTTTTCCTCTGTGAAGTACTGGAAGGTATGGTGCAGGTAAAGAACTTTTAAAAAAAATCTGTGTAAGTCCTCTCCAGAATTGTTTATTTCCAAGAAAACTGATCTTGTTCAAAACAATTGCTCCTAGTAAATGTCTTCCAAAACCCAGCATGGTGTAGTGGTTTCAGTGCTGGATTATGATTCTGGAGTCCAGGGTTTGAATACCCATTCAAGCCATAAAAACCCACTGGAGAACCTGGGCCAAGTCACACTCTCTCAGCTTCAGATGAAGGCAAAGGCAATGCCCCTTTGAACAGATATTTCTAAGAAAACCCCATGATAGGTTCACCTTCACTGTTGTTATTAACTACTGTCAAGTTAATTTTGACCTATGGTGACCCTATGAATGAGACTATATAGTATAGACCAGGGGTAGGCAACCTTTCCCCTTTAAGGGCCGAGGGACTTCAGTTTCCAGAATGCCAGGAGCTATTGGCCAACATGGGACTATTGGCCAACATGGCTGAGGCTTCTGGGAGCTGAAGTCCCTCGGCCCTTAAAGGGGAAAGGTTGCCTACCCCTGGTATAGACTATAAACTATAGCAAGTCTTTTGACTGCATAGATCATGAAAAGCTATGGAATGCTCTTAAAGATATGGGAGTGTCACTACACCTGATAGTCCAGATGCAGAATCTGTACTTAGGACAAGAGGGTACTGTTAGAACAGAATATGGAGAAACACCATAGTTCCCAATTGGCAAACGGGTCAGGCAAGGCTGCATTTTATCATCTATCTGTTCAACTTGAATGCAGAAAATACCATAAGTAAAGCAGGTTTAGACATGGAAGAAGGAGGAGCGAAGATAGGAGGAGGGAACATCAGCAATCTAAGATATGCAGATGACACCATACTACTAGCGGAAAGCATCACAGACTTAGAACAATCACTAAAGAAAGTCAAAGAAGAAACTGCAAAGGCAGGCCTAATGTTAACATCATCGTCATCATCATCATCATCAGCAGCAGCAGCACCACCACCACCATGGAGGGTTTACATAAAATCAACCTGGATAATGAGGAAATCAAAGTAATTAAAGATTCCCCGTTTCCTGGATCAAACACTGATCAGAACAGAGATTGAAATCAAGAAATCAGAAGATTAGGAATCGGAAGGACAGCTATGAAAGAACTAGACAAGATCCCAATATGTAAAGCTATACAGCTGAACAATTAAGTTAGAATTGTCCAAGCCGTTGTATTTCCCATTGCCTTGTACAGATGTGAGAACTGGACAGTAAAGAAAGCAGATAGGAAGAAAAACAATTTATTTGAGATGTGGTGCTGGAGAAGAGTGCTGAGGATACCATGGATGGTCAAAAAGACAAACAATTGGGTCCTAAAACAAATCAAACCTGCAGTCTCCCTGGAAGCCTCTAAATAGAGGCTGTCATACTTCAGCCACATCATGAGAAGGTGATGCTGTGGAAGACAGAGAGCAGTAGAAAGAGAGGAAGACCACATGCCAGATGGATAGACTCAATCAGAGAGACCAAAGGCCTGAGTCTACAAGACCTGAGCAGAGAGGTAGAGGATAGGGGGGCTTGGAGACATCTCATTGACAAGTTTGCCATGAGTTGAGGTTGACTTGAAGGCAGCTAACAACAACAACAACCAACAACAACAGTGAATCATTAACACCCCTGTTCAGGTCTTGCAGATGTAGGGTCACGGCTTCCTTGATTGAGTCTATCCATCTATAATGTGGTCTTCCTAATTTCTTACTGCCTTCTGTCTTACCAAGCATTATTGTCTTTTGTAACAAGTCATGTCTTCTCATGATACGTCCAAAGTATGACAATCTCAGCTTAGTCGTCTTGGCTTCTAGGGAGAGTTCAGGCTTGATTTGTTCTAGGACCCATTTAGGTTTGCTTTAGGATCACCATAAGTTGGAAACAACTTGAAGACATACAACAACAACAAACGTTTTCCATTAAAGAGACTATAGAACATGGAACAGTACAGTAACATGTTTGTATTGTGGATAGTAGGATTGCTAGGTGTCTGTTATTATAAAGGATGGTCCTTATTTGAAGACTGGGAAGCTTATCTCTTATAGGATTGGCAGGTGTCCATTCCTTTAATATAGACTGAACACAATGCCAACAAAATCTCATATTTTTCAGTTTGGGTCCTTCATAAGGACAGAAATGTGTGCATCATGTGATTTATGCATGGGGGCAATATGTTAATGTTACAGAGAAACACAAGACTAAGTTCATAGAAATAAATCCTTTCATTTGGTATTTAGGTATATCACAAACTTGTTAATAGTTACTTCTTGACTGTCTGCCTTGTGTGTCATGAGTTATGACTGTTCCTTATTGCTGTTTTGAAAACCTGGCAACACTCACAGTCAAACACTGGCTGACTGACTTATCAGTGAAGTGATTCAGTCAAAGATTTGCCCCCCATTTCTTCACTGTGACCATTCCTGTGGGAAGCACCCATCATGTCTCCAGAGGAAAGCATCCCTGCCAATACGTACAGCCACATTTTTGTAACAAGGGCTGTTGCAGGCAGCCTAGGGTAACATGTGGCAGGCCTTTCAGTGAAGCGAAATGAGAGCTATCTCACAAGCTGGCTTTTCAGCTGTGACTCTCCTTCACAGCAAGGCAGAATAATTTGGTATTTGGAAACAGTAAGCAGATAACAATCCCACTTCTGTCAAATGAAAGGAATGTTTCAAGATGAAAGAAAAGGTTTCATTTTAAGTGTAACAGCAAGGCCCACCTGGATGGCAAAAATCACCCAAAGGTATAAAAGATGCATGTTTCACTGGCCATAGGTGAGCTTTTAGAAGTTCCTTTTTAAGATTACAGTGAACAGAATTCCTAGCCACCAGGCCACAGGGCTAACAGAGCAGAGTGCTTGCTGAGCTTGGAAAAGTTACATTTTGGATTACTATTCCTGGAACAACCTTCCCCCCAGTCAACTTAGGGCCGATGCAGACCAGCCAAAAGGGCCAACCTGGCGGTGGAGTTGGGGCAGGGCGACAGCACGCCAGCCGCCCTGACCGCCCCAATTCTGCCATCATGCCGCATGGCCCAACTGCACGGCATGCAGTGTCAGGGTGCCCCATTAGCACAGTGTGCAGACATGCTGGGTCAAAGGGACACAAAAGAGCCATGGAGATGGCTCCAAGGACGGCCTTTTTCCATCCCCCCAAAAAGTGGCAAAAAGCCAGATCGGGGCTGTGGCATGTGGTTGCCGTGGTCCCAATCCGGCGCTCCCAGGGGTGACACAGAGCTGCCCTTTAGGGGTATCTGCATTGGCCCGTACTGAAGAATTTTGGGAGTTATAGGGCCTTTGCAGACTGCTAGAAATAGTGCAAATTGAGTCCACTTTAACTGCCCTGGCTCAGTGCTAGGGAATCATGGGAACTGTATTTTTTTCTGAGACACTGAGAGCTCTGATGTCACAATAAACTACAGTTCCCATTATTCCCTAGCACTGAGTCAGGGCAGTTAAAGTGGCCTCAACTTGCACTATTTCTGGCAGTCTGCAAAGTGTTGTCTATCAAAGCAGAGAGATGGGATCTTGCTTCACTAGCCCTCACTAGCCAATGGGGCTGGCACTTCATGTATATCCATTCCAGATGACTGTCCACTGTAGTTTCTTCAGCCGTTTCTTAAATGTTCTTGACTTGTATGTATTTCTTGGCCATTACTGAATACTCTTCAACATTCTGTGCCATATTCAATAACACTGGTTTTCTTAGTGTCAAAAGTGTTTTTACCACTTCCATCAGTACATTCCTTCCCAAGCACTTCAAATCTCCTGCTATTCCAATCACTAGACCCTTGATATTTTCCAGACATGCACCCACATTCATGCCATAGTAGGTCTGCTCATTGCTATATTTTATTATATTTTCCTAGATTAACTGGATGGAATGCTTCTTGACTGCCCTGTACAGTTTTAAAAGAGGAGAAAAGCCAGTATTTCGAACAAATCAGCCCACGAGTATGTTCAAATGTCTCAGGTATTAAC
The DNA here is from genome assembly GCA_026167975.1 of Phrynosoma blainvillii. Taxonomy (NCBI): domain Eukaryota; kingdom Metazoa; phylum Chordata; class Lepidosauria; order Squamata; family Phrynosomatidae; genus Phrynosoma; species Phrynosoma blainvillii. The sequence continues at coordinate 34,318,623 of JANUYF010000001.1, read as the reverse complement.
TCAGATGCAAAACCTGAGGAAACAGTCTCCGCTTTCTTTAGCATTTTCTTTAGAGCAGTTTGTTAAACTTCCCAGATTCCTTCTTATTTTTCTGCCTTCACAAATCACAACATCCTTTTCCAGGGTTCTGGGAAAGCTATAGCTAAACTCAAAAATCAGAACAAACATGCTAGCTTTTGGAAGCTAAATCCATTATTTTATTTCAATAGTGACAAAACCTATGGTCCACCTATCATACTGTTAGACAGCATCTCTCCCATCATTGGAAACTGGCCATAGTGGTTGGGGCTAATAGGAGTCAGAGTCCAATAATATCTGGAGGAGAAGAACAGCCTCTCAGCCCTATTTAAACATTTGTTGGACATTTTGTACTCTCACTAGTCTTAAAGATGTGACGGTCATATGACAGAACAACCATTTCCTGTGATGTCAGCATTCTTTGTTATACTAATGTTTGACTGGATACCATTATAGTATGGAAAGTATGCATCTATCATTGCATTCACATTTTCCTTATTTAAAAAAATCCCATTCATTTCACAATCCTTTCAGAATTTTCAAATTAATTCCATGTCTTCTTTGTTCAAAGAGCATCCATTTTATTATTCATTGTCATTTTGAGTGGTGCATGTGCTTGTTTTCCTTTAACTTTTAATACCATAAAGGCCAGTGTAGAAGGTGTATGGAATAAGTCTGTTGAGACTTAGGAGGAATACAGACTGGCCAAAAGGGCTGGCCTGGGGGTGGACTTGGGGCATGGTGACTGCATGCTGGCCACCCCAACTCCGCCCCGATGCTACCGTCACACTGTGCACCCCACCGCACTACGGGCAGCATCAGGGGGCTCCCTTGGTGCAGTGTTCAGACATGCTGCACCAGTGGAGTGCGGAAAGGTCATGCCGGTGGCGGCAAAGATGACCTTTTTGCCGCTCCAAAAAGGAGTGGCATTTGCCAGCTCTTTTCAGAGTAGCAAAGTGCCAGATTGGGGCTGTGGCATGTGGTTGCTGCAACCTTGATCTGGCAAGGAAAGGGGCAGCGGGACACCGCACCTTAGGGGCTGTCTGTATAGCCTCTTAGATTTTGGGCCACTACTGAAGAGGGCTTGTTTTTGTACATGCTAGCCTTGAAGAAGGACAGCCAAAAACTGTGAAGGCGAACCTATGGCATGCGTGCCAAAGATGGCATGTGAAGCCATTTTCTCTGGCACGAGGAGGGTGGGAGGAGGAGGAAGAGCCACATGCCTGTTCCTCTTCTTCCCAGCCATCCCAGGCTATCAGCTGCCTTTCTGGCCTTCAGCTGCCTCTCCAGAGAGAGCTGAAGGTCAGGGGTGGCATGAGGGAGGAGGAGAAATGGGTGTGCGCCTCTTCCTCCTCCTTCCTGACCCTCCCCAGCTTTCAGCTGCTTCTCCAGAGATAGCTAAAGGCTGAGGATGGTGCAGAGAAAGGTGCATGCGCCTGTTCTCTTTTTCCCCCTCCCCCCCCGGCCTTCACCTGTCTAGAGAGGCAGCTGAAGGCAGGGGACAGTTGGGAAGGAGGAGGAAGAGATGCAGAAGTCCCACTCCTGGCACTATGGACCTTATCAAACGCTGGCCACGAAGCAAAGAAAAAGCGAAGACTAACCGAAGTAGGAATAAATTCGGTTCCATAGCGAAACGAAGGGAATATCGCCCTTTTGGCCATTTCGCAATTAATACCAAGGCTCCCTTCTCTCCCGTCACAAAAAGCCGGGAGGAAAGGCAGCCATGGGAACCGGGGAGGAGGAGGAGGGCTGGAGGACTGGAGAAGGGAAGGCAGCCCATGGAGAGAGAGAGATCGCCTCCCTCTTCCCTCTTCCCTCTTCCTCTCCTCCTCTTCTTTCCAATCCGGTTTGCCTTTTGCCAAGGCAATCCCTTCCCCTCGCTGGGATTTTCGCCCTGCCCACCAATTCGCAATGAATGCGAAGGCTCCCTAGGTACTTCCTCTACAAACCGAATGTCAAAATCTCCCTACTCCTTACGGATTAGCTCCGTATTCTGCCGAGTTCTGGGGCAGCGTCGTGTGTAAACACGGGGGAACAATACGGATTAGCTCCGTGTTCTGGGGCAGCGTCGTGTGTAAACATGGGGGAATAATATGTATTAGCTGTGGATGCCCTTTGGATTAGCTCTGCTTCAGACCCCATGTGATAAGGGCCCAAGAAACACCTGGTGCTGGGCACTTAGCCCCTAAAAGGTTTGCTATCACTGACCAAGAAGGATTACTGAGACAGATCTTGATATGCAGATAGGATTACATGTGTGAAATTTCTTGGGCTTTAAATATTATGCAGTTTAAAAGTGAAGCCTATGAATCGACCCCAAAGACATTGAGTGCAACTAATGCAGTTATGTGTGTAAATTTTCTGTTGGCCGCCAGCATTTATGTGTTTATATTGTGCACTAGTTGTAGCTTCTGGGGACTAAATACCCAACTAATCTTACTGAGGGTGCATTTACACTGTAGAAATAATGCAGTTTGACACCACTTTAAGTGCTGTAGCTCTATCCTATGGAATCCTGGGATTTGTAGTTGTACAAGGAGCCCTGGTGGTGCAGTGGTTAAATGCCTGTACTGCAGCTATTCACTCATAGACCACAAGGTTGTGAGTTCAATACTAGCCAGGGCTCAGGCTAGACTCAGGCCTGCATCCTTCCGAGGTCACTAAAATGAGTACCCAACTGCTGGGGGGCAATGAGCTTACAGTTGTAAACCTCTTAGACACCCCATAGCGTGGTATGAAGCGATATATCAATGAAGCTGCTTTGCTTTGCTAGTCTTCTCTGCTAAAGTGTGCTGATGCCTCACAAAACTACAAATCATGGGATTCTGTAGCATGGAGCTATGGCAGCTAAAGTGGAATCAAACTGCATTATTTCTACATTGTAGATGCACCCTTGGTGTGAGATAGTTTCCTATGTGAAAGAGGCCGAAAAGGGGACCATTTTTGGTTCTGGGATTCTGGGAGCCATAGTCCAAAGAAATAACTTTCCCATGTTCTGCTTCTTAATGAGTATGTTTTTAGTAATTTCTTCATCTGAAGTAAATGTTCTAATATTGAGACAGATGTTGACATTTGAGACTATGCAGTACAACTTTATCAATAGCACTACATTGTGAAATGTTGTATATAAATAAAGTAATTGCAGGATGAATACACATGGTGTCTTTATAGTAAGCTGAATTCTGGACCTTTGTATCTATCACTCTCCTATTTGCTTTTGGGGGCAGGGGAACTCCTCCCATTTTACAGATACTTGTTTTTAATCTACTATATTTAATTTAAAGAGATCTGTTGGACCATGTGTAGCATTTTATCAGCAGGGTTAATTTCACCTATGGTGAACAGGGTATATTTATTATTTAGGTTACCTTGGCATGCTAATGGAATTATATGTCTGTGTGTTTCTGTGTGCACAAAACTGTCTTTGCTCTATTAGCCTCATACAGTCACGCTCTGTTAGTGAATCTGCTCTTACCATTTTGACCAGCTGCTTATTCTCCCTATCATGCAATCTGCTCTATTTCTGCTTCATTGTGTTGTGCTGTACACATCAGGGATTATTTTCCATCCGTGCCAACAGCATTTGTGTTCATCTACCGTATTGTAATGAGAGCTTTCATGAATCCATTGTCCTTCTCCCAGTTCCCACTCCCTTCGCGAAAATGAAGCAAAGTCAAAATAACCTTATAGCACCAAGGATATTTTGATGGGGGCTGTGGATACAAAGATCAGCCAGGCAACAATGCTCTAAATCAGGAGTTGTTGCCCTCCAGAGATTGTTGGATTCCAATTCCCATCAGCCCCTACCAATAAGAGACAATGTGGAATGGAAATAATTTTCTAAGCAGGCATTAGTACTATAGACTATAGCATTTTGGTCTGTAAACTGATAAGCCTGGCTGGCCGTAAATTGGTTGAATTCAGTGGGGCTTACTTCTGGGTAGACATTTTGCACAATCAGGAGTACAAACTAGAAACCTGCTGCTACAAAAACTGACAGAAGAACTCTGTTGTGTAGGCGCTAATCACTTGCATGTGGATGTGCCACTTCATTAGATTGTATCAAATATGTTTCATAGCTAGTGTTCTTAGTTAGCAAACAGTTGTAAGCATCCCAATATCTTTTAGAATGTGTGGATTCAGGAACACAGACAGATTTCGCAGGCTATGGCTTGAATTTTTGAGAAAGCCTAAGGGAGAGAAGTTCCCAGATCTCTGAAACACACCCATGTGAAATAGGATTATAATAGCGTATTCTTCATTACATTGCTATTCTTTCTGGGAAGGATTTGTTCAGGACTCTTTGCTCAACTTGAATAAAATAACATCACCAGATTACACACCCCTGGAAGGTTGACTGTGTGTCATTTCTCTGACTTGGTCCTCTGGATAAAGAACATGAAACTGAGAGGGTGAAAATCAATTCATTTGAAATGTGGTGGGAGAAGAGAGTTCTATGGATACCATGGGCCACCAAAAATGCAAATAAATGGGAACTAGAGCAAATCAAGCCTATATGTCTTTGTGGAGGTTGGAATTCTCTGCTCGCACAACAATCAAATTCTTCCCCAATTCAAATTATGATTAATGTATCCCCCAAACACCAAATTATAATTAATGTATCCCCCCAAACACCAAGCAGAGAAGGAGCAAAGCAGTATGACACAATACTGATGTCATCCTCCAGGACTTCCAGAAGTCTATGTTGGAGATCCTGGAGGATGCCTCACCAGGGTAAGAAGGGAGGTGTTTTGTAGTTCTCCTGTGCAGAGCTTTATTGCATTTCCCAATCTAGGATCTCAGTGGTTAATGCTGGGAAAAACTGAAGAGAAATGGGGGGGGGGGGGGGGGAAGGAAAAGATCCCATTACAGATATACTGACTCAATAAAGAAAGCCATGGTCCTGAGTTTGAGGTACCTGAACACGACTGTTAATTATAGGCCTTATTGGAGGTCTCTTGTTCATAGGATCACCATGAGCGAAGATTGACTTGGTGGGACACAACAGCAAAGAGAAATGTGAGATTAATTCATTTGCAAACTGCTGGAGCCCATGGGCCACATGTAGCCTTCAGAAACCTCCTATATGGACCAATATTATTGCCCATGCCCTTTCATTCTATGCAGCTGCTGCTGAAATTGTGTTGGGGAAAGAAGGTAAAGAGAGCCATTCTCCCATATTTCTTCTCCTCCAACACTATCATGCTCCCATTTGCCCTTCAAGTATCTTGCATGCTTGAGTGTGGGTTCAGTTCCTGATGAATTTCCTTTCACCCTATATCAGTGTTTGTCACCACTGTAGTCAATGAAGCTGGATTACTATAAACTTAGACTGCATCTGCATGCAGAAATAATCCAGTTTGACACCACTTTAACTGCCATGGCCCAATGCTATGGAATTTATAGGAACAGTAGTTTTGTGAAACTTTTAGCCTTCTGTCAGAGAGCTCTAGTACCACAATGAACTACAATTCCAAGAATTGCATAGCACTGAGCCATGACAGTTTAAGTGGTGTCAAACTGGATTATTTCTGCAGATTACTTCTGCAGTGCAGATGCAGCCATAGATGTGTATATCTGATTGCTACACACTTCAAGACAGCTTCAAGTCATGAGAAGAGGCAACTTTATTCCAGAAGCCCAATACTATTCCACTGCTTGCATGGTGCTATAGTACTGATGTCTCTTATGAGGTCTACTTTATATTCTGAGTTTTAATGGCCACTGCTCTACAGAGCTGGGCCCACCATAAGGCTGAGTGAGGCAGATGCCTCAGGCAGGAGAGTGGGAAGTGGCAGATGAGACTTTGGAGATAGTTCTGTGCCATATGATCTGCCCTGCAACCCTTTAGCTAGCCTTCTCCTTCCAGATATAGTGGAAACATGGTCCATCACCTGTAAATTTTATACATGGAACTGAGAAAGGCAATATCTTGTTCTTGGCCTCAGGCAGCATATGATCCTCTGTCAACTTTGCAGTTCTGGATTCTCAGGCAGAAACCTACACCGAATTCCATTCCAAATAGATAAGATGGAACCAATATGAAAGATTCCTACACAGTCTAATCATACTGATATGCCTACATTTTCTCAGCAAGATCTCCATATTATTGCCAGCCTATAGCATCACTTAGCAGTATGATCATATACTATATATACATGCAGTTGTAGAAAATCACTAATTACAATCCATGGTTACTTGCAGAGAAGTAACATTTCTAGAAATGTTAAAACCATTGTAATTTGGTAAATGGTAAAATTTTCAGCCATTTTCATCATGAAAAAAATAACAGAAGTTTTTGAGAAATTGAACAATGCATTATTAGCACACTTTACAGGTTGAAAGTCATTTTTCTACTTTATAAACATAAAATGTATTATATGTAACTTAGTTTGGCATAAAATTATTGTGTTTCATATATTAAAATACATAATATTCAGAATATAATTACAAATTGAACTTATTTATCTACTTAGGTTTCAAATAGAGTTGCAAGTCCTTTGAACTGTAAAGAACACCTGAACTATAAGGAACCTCTTCAGTTTTGCCAGTTTGAGAAGCAGGGGAATAATCCCAATTAAAACCAGAAACCATCAACATTAATAAAACACAAAAAATTATCTTGTCTCCACTAGATACTCATTCCCATAAAAAATAACTGAGAGAAGTAAGCTTAGTCCAGAAATTGTAAGAATCTCATACTGTACAGAGTCTTTATATAAAAGTCTGCTTTTTACATTATTTTTAGAAATGATTTTTGGGAAGTGAATATGTGAACACATTGTCTTAAACATTCTGTTCATCATTGTTAAAGGAAATATTCCATAATTAATTTTCTCCTATTTTTTTCAGAAAAAAATGGCTTTGGAGAAGGGAAAAATAGGGATCCCACTCCTCCCTGGGCCTTCACATCACTCATTACTTGTAATTAATTCCTTTCCCAATAACAAAGGTGCAATTACATTCTATTAAAACCACAGCATAACAAGGGATGCTATCACTGCTTTTTGAGATATGATTGTAACCTTTAAACATTATCTTTAAAGGTTACAGGGGTATGTGGTCTTGTTAAATATGGTGGAGGAAGAATATCAGATTAGTCAAGACCTGGCTTATGCTGTGTCTCACTATGCCATTTTATCCTCCGTTGTGGGCACTGAGGAAATATTGGCATGGACAAGAGGGGAGTATGTTTTGCACCACAGACCAGAGTCTTGCAGCATTTAGATGTAGCCTTTTAAAAAGTAAGAAATAGGAAACTTAAAAACGGCAATAACAATGGTAACTAACCACTACATTATACTTTGGAATATAAATGTTACCATAGAATCATAGAATCATAGAGTTGGAAAACCCCTCAAGGACCATCAAGTCTAACCCTTTGCCATGCAGGAATACACAGATGAAGCATCCCTGACAGATGACCATCCAGCCTCTGTTTAAAATCCTCCAAAGAAGGAGACTCTACCTCATTCAGAGACAGCATAGTCCACTGTTGAATAGGTCTTTACTATCAGGATGTTCTTCCTAATGTTGAGGTGGAATCTCTTTTCCTGCAGGCTGTATCCATTGCCATGGGTCCTGTTCTCTGGAGCTGCAGAAACAAACTTGTTCCATCTTCAGTATGAGATCCTTTCAAATATTTAAACAGGCCTATCATATTACCTCTCAACCTTCTTATCTCCAGGTTAAATATACCCAGCTCCCTAAGTTGCTCTTCACAGAGCATGTTTTCCAGACCTTTCACCAATTTGGTCACCGTCCTCTGGACAAGCTTCAGCTTGTTCACATCCTTTTCTTGAATTGTGGTGCCCAGAACTGGATGCAGTATTCCAGGCGAGGTCTGATCAAAGCAGAATAGAGTGGCACTATTACTTCCCTCAATCTAGGCACTATACTTCTATTAATGCAGCCTAGAATCACATTGGCTTTTGGGGCTGCCACATCACACTGTTGACTCATGTTCAATTTGTGGTCTATTAGGACTCCTAGATCCCTTTTACATGTACTGTTGTCAAGCCAGGTGCCCCCCATCTGTGCACTTCGTTTTTTCTGCCTAAGTGTAGTACCCTACATTTCTACTTGTTGAAATTCATTTTGTTAGTTTCGGTCCAGCTTTCTAATCTAACATTATATTTTTAAAGCAACATGCATAGCACTGCCTACATGAAGTATTCTCCACATCCTGCTCAGTTATATTTGGCTCAGCATGTCATTATATTCTTTTTTAGCAAAAAAATAAAATGTTGAGCTCTGATTTGAGATTAATAGAAAATTGTACAAACTCAAGTTCTTCAATTAGTCAAAAGATTACTGGGGCAGATGATACTTTGCCAAAATTAATTTGTGGACCACCACCTTTATGCTCATTGCGAGATTCTGAGAGTTGTACTCCTGAAGTTATTTTTCCAGGTTCTGTCAGAGTTCAAGAGGCAGATAGACAACACAATAGTGGGGACTCTGTATGGGTGCAGAATTAGTTTTATCTATGATGGTAAATAAATCAAACTGTATTAAGTGAACAACTGTGGAACCTCAGTTTGATGAAACATTGTGTAATTCTTAGGTTAATTCAGAAAGAAAGAAATATATCTTGTGTTATGTACTGTGGGTCCCACGTTCATTCCACAGAACCAGAATTTTTCCATCTGGCTAGTTTGAGTCATATCAACATGTGGTCTGGCTGGGCTCCACAGAACAGGATAAATAAACATTACTAAGCAATCGGTGATGTGTTGGAAGAAGATTCAAGATGATCACATCTTGACAGTCATTCAAGACTGAGAAACCCCACAAGTCACCATGAGAAATATCAAGATCTCTAATCTGATCTCAGAGGCTGGGGCAGTTTGTGGGAAGTGGTGTCAGTGCACATGAGTGATTCCATCCATTTCATACCTAAGTTTAAACAAGGTGGCAGTGTGATACACCTCTACCTCTGTGTCCAGCAATTCAACTCAACAAGGGTGTGAACTGGGTTCCCACATTAGGCACTTCACGCAATCCAGAGGATTGTGTTAGTAGGGCTGGGACAACCATCGGGTTCTCTTGCTTGTCTTGATTATTGTGCTAAATGTTTTACATGAAATAACCCTGCAGCAATGTGAAAGGTTATGATATGAAAGAGGAAGGAGTCATGCAGTTCAGTCTCTCTCTCTCCAGTATGGAAATAATAATGCTTGTAGGGACACTAGTTCAGTGTAGAGCACATGTTTTGCATATCAGAGGAATACCCTCTGACATTTCAGAGATGAAAACCAGAACACTGGCTGAACATCATCACCACCAGCACCATTATTATTATATTTATTTATATCCTGCCTTTTCCCCAGATTGGGATTCAAAGAGGCCTACAACAATTTAAAAAAAATTGCTAAAAATCCACAAAATACAAAAATTAAAAAACAATTAAATAGTCATAAAAAAGAAAAATCAGGTTAAAATATATATTAACACCCACACCCATTCGAGCACAGCAATAAGCATTATCCAACTCATTGTGTAAGATGGGCCTTATATCATTACTCATAAAATGCCTGTTGGAATAGAAAAGTCTTTGCTTGTCTGTGAAAAGGAAATAGGGAGGATGCCAGTCCAACTTCTCTGGGAAGGGAGTTCCAGAGCCTGGGGGAAGGGAGTTCCAGAGTGCAGTAAAAATACAACCATTTACCTGGGAGTAAGTTCCACTAATCTCACTGGAACTTATCTCTGAGTAGGTATATGTATAATTGTCTTGTTCATTTAAATGAAAAATTGTTTTTGTGGATGTGAAGTCTAATCTCCACCCTCGAACACAAACACACTCCTCTCTCTCTAGCCCTGGTCACGTTACACAATTAAGAGTAGTACAATTCCAATTTAGCTACCTTGGTTCCATCCTATGGAATTCCAGGATCTGCAGTTCAGGGAGGGGCATTTAGAATTCTCTTCCAGAGAGCTCTAGTGCATTCCCAAACTACAAACCCCACGATTCCATAGGTTATGTCCAAGGAATCGTAGTGCTATGATTGTGCGGTGTGAAAGGCCCCCCACAACTCTCAAACACTCTTGTTCACACACAGAAACAAGAACACACACATTTCTGCACCTGTCCTTTTCTCTCTGTCTCATGCACACAAAGAAACACACCCCTTCCTCTCACAGATGTGCACACACATTTTCACACCTTTCTCTTTCTCAGTGTGTCTGCCTCTCACACATATATACACATACAGTGATATACAGAAAAGCACTCTTTCTATTTCTCTGCTTTTTCTCTCACACAATTCCCCACCTTTTCCTCTCTCTCACATAGAGATATACAACCCACTCCCATGCATTCAGGCAAACACACAGGTCTCCTCAGTCTCTCATGGCTTCTGTAGGAAGTGAGTAGGTCTGCATGCAGGTTCCAAGTCTCACAAACAAAATAACAAGGGCATGTCTTTGGAATTAGCCATTTTTCTCTTGGCTGGAGTAGAATGGTAGTTCCTCCCTTCCCAAAGGCCCTAATACTGACAGATGGCTAAAGGACAAAATTAAACTAACAGTTCCTGGCTTGCTCTTTGGGCTCTTAAAAGGCCCATAGTACCCCACCAAAGGACCCCACATGATTTTCCCTGCCAAAATGAGGCTCTTGAAAAATGGGTAGTAATTCCCAGTTCAACCTATATCATCTCCAGTAAAATGAACCTTCTATGAGTATGACACTTAAGAGAAATAGTGGGCATCCACCAAGAATCTGAGGACCACACCTGCCCCATTTCCCAAAACTCCTTGAGCCCTTGCAGGCTGAAAACTGGCTGTCAATGAGGATACAGGGGAAAGTCATTGCAATATTCAGCTCCAACCAACCACCCATGGCAAACATATATAGCCATAGCTATATGAATCCTACATTCAGGGACAGCCCCACCATTAGGCACAATCAAATGCTTGAGCCTGAAGTCTCTCTAGAAAGCAAGATGATCAAATTGAGGCTGTCATACTTTGGCCACATCATGAGAAGGCACGACTCATTACAAAAGACAATAATGTTAGGAAAAGCTAGCAGAAAGAGAGGAAGATTGCATGCAAAATGGGTAGACTCAATCAGGGAGGTCACAGGCCTGAATCTACAAGACCTAAGCAGAGCAGTAGAGGACAGGGGGGCTTGGAGATGTCTTGTCCACAGGGTTGCCATGAGCTGGGGTTGACCTGAGGGCAGTTAACAGCAACAGTCCCACTCCTGCATTAGGGATTTTAGGGCCAACTCCCTCAGGCAGCAGAGGCTGGGGAAGTAGGCAGAGTGGTAGCCCCTTGCTTCTTCTTCATGAAACCTCTCTTCCTTTCTGTTGGAGAAAAGAGCTTTGTCCATCTGATCTTGGAAACCCAGTAGAGTCAGGGCTGGTTAGTACTTGAATGGAGGAATACCAGATGCTGTAGGCTATATTTCAGAGGAAGGCAATGGCAAACCACCTCTGAGTATTCCATGCCTAAGAAAACCCTATGAAATGCACGCACACACACACACACACACACACACACACAAATACATGTCACACAAGCTAGCCTGGCTTGGCTAAATAAGTCTGCTGCCTCATATGTGGTCATAAACACTACATTGTCAGTGCAGGGTGGGTGGGTGGGGGAATCAATAGCCAGCCTGCTTCTGAACATAGGCTGGAAAGGTGGTCCTATCTTGGGCTTCAGGTAGGTAATAGACCTGAGAGAGCTCTAGTTCTGAGATGCATAAGAGATATGCCCACCTGTGAACTCGGTAGCCCTTTCTGGCAAGAATAATATGGCAGGGGAATGGAACTGTAACTCAGCCTCAGCCTTTAGCTAGGGAAACATGATTAAACAAGACTAGAGATGTTTTTAAGGGGGACTGTGGTCTCTCCTATGGAAAGCAGAATATGCAAGTGTGTGTGTGTGTGTGTGTGTGTGTGAGAGAGAGAGAGAGAGAGAGAGAGAGAGAGAGACAATCCAGCCTGACTCCAATGTATTTAAGTTCTTCAAGTGAGGTGTTGACAGCTAAATTGAACTACTGGCAAGCACTTCTTGCTGACTCTGGAGAGAACAGCGACTCCTCTCCAGTTTTCAAAACATTTATTAGAGATAATAATTACAAAAGCTACATAGTTTGAAGATGACTTTCATTTGTCAGGAAAACTTGGAGCAGGAGGAGTGAGAGCCAAGACAAAAGCCCAAATGTTTCTGGCAGGCATATCTTGACAAATTTGTGTTCTGAAAAACAAAGCTTCCACAATGCATAATTTGAATGTTAGTCCTTTAATTCTCACATAATGAGAGATGAAAACTAGGGAGCTTATTGCATGCCCAAAAGAGATGTCTTACCTCTTCCAGGTTCAATCCTCATCCAGGATATACCTGGGTGTTATCACACATAATTTGCTGCCAATTCTGCCTCAATGTTGCTGGCCAAATCCCCCGGATCCAAGCTGCATTCAACCAGCTAATTTTTTGAAGTCAGAAGCTTCCATTTTTGAAAAAGTGCTGGCTGAACATGTGGACCCAGGGTGGATTTGGCCAGTAGCATTGCGGCAAAATCAGCGGCGAATTACGTGTGATAACACCCAAGTATGTCCTGGATGAGGATTGAACCCAGAAGAGGTAAGAGGCCTCTTTTGGGCATGTGATAAGCTCCTAGGTGACACTCTTTCTTGGCCCAGTACAGGACATAGGAGTGTCCAGATTTATGAGACATATGAAGTGTTCTTCATAATTCTAAACCTTGCATATCAAGCATAGAATGGTTTTGTGTACGACAGAGGTGTGTAGAGTCTTCTGTTAACAGAAGCTGGTTCAGTCAAAGGCACTTACCTTGTCTATATATGTTCCAGTGGGAGAGACTTTGGGAAGTTGGAGGTAGGTTTGCCCCCTGGACATATGGTGGATTGTATGCCCATGTTGCCATGCTGCAAAAATTTGGCAGCAAAGTGGGGAAAACAATTAACAAACCAGAAATGTTTGCATGTTTCAGTGAGGGTTTCTTCCCCTCACGCATCTACTCACTTTAATGTCATTTTTAATGGTTGAAATTTGGCAATGCAATTCACTGCTGCATTTTTCAGGGTGCCTTGGGGGTGATCAGTGCTAAGACTGGAGATGTGTCTGCTTGCCTGCCCCCGTGCCTTTCCCAATGGGGGAAAGCAGGAGTGGGTGAAGCTAACCCAGCCTATGTGCTGGCTGTAGGAACTGTCTTGCAGTTAGTATCTGTGGCAGGGAGCTGGCTTCACTACACATGGACTTTTCCTGGCCAAGAAATCAATGATGGCTGAGTGGCCATGACCCTAATATCTGAGCCACAGAAGGATCACTAGGGAGAGTCATTCGAGACTATTAAATCATGTTCCTGCCTCTTGGAACTTCATCTGTCAATTTCACCTACAACTGGTAGAATACATTTGATAAGAACCAGTGTGATATAGATGTTTGTGCATTGCACTAAGACTCCAGAAGACAGGGTTCAAATCCCCTCTGGACCATGGAAATCCACTGGATGGCCTTGGGCAAGCTGTACTGTCTCAGCCTTAGAGGAATGGAAACTTCCTTTGAACAAATCATGCCAACCCCCCCCCAATCCCCCCATCCCCAGGGTTACAATAAGTTGTAGTTGACCTGTAGGCATGTAGAAACAAGAAGAATACATTGGGGACCATCCGTTCAGTCTGTCATTCACTTTATTTCTGCCTTGCCTTTCCCCACCAAATCAAGGACTCACAAAGGCTTACATCTTAAAGCAAATGCAATCTGGATAAAAACATACCAAAGATGGCCATTAAAATGTAATCAAACTATGAATAACACCAAAAACAAATTAAAACTTGTATGAAGATGAAGATGAAGTTGTTCAAAACATTGCATCACATTGTTAACAGTGCTTCCTATCTGAACAGACAGTTCTCAGAAATCTTCCAGAATTTGCATGCTGTCTTTGCATGCTGATGGAAAGACAGCAAAAGGACAGCCATTCTAAATTCCACTTGTAGCAAGTTCCAGAGCCTTGGAGCCACCACCAAAAGGCCCTTTCTTACATTCCTGGTATAAGTGTTTATGAGGGTGATAACATCAAGAAAAGGGCTTCTTCTGAAGATATCAGAGCCTGGGCTGCCAGGAGAATGTAATCTGTCAGCTCTCTTTATTGTCCCTTTTGGTGTCTCTGTGTCCAAGTTCATTCATTACCTTCAGTGCTATGACAGGTTTCTAGAAGTAGCTCATTACATGCCATGCAATAAGATATGACCTTGAAAATGATGTTCAATGTCATTTGGGCAGGTGGCATCAATGGCCATCTTCTATGTTACTCTGCATAAAATTAATCTGACAAGGGGGCCCTTTTTAAACAAGCTGACATCTGTAACTAATTTTTGAATGCAATGGAAATTTGGGTGGCCTGCAAACACAGCAGAAGGTAGAAAGTAAGCATAAAGAGTTTATGGTAGGGAATGAGAGAGATGGCATTTTCAGTGGTTGATCTTAGATCTGAAACACACTACTAAAAGAGATTTTGCTGTTCCCTGTCTGTTGTATTTCCATTAGAAGGTATAGACTGTTTTCTTTTATTCATGTAGCTTTTAACAATAGACTGGCCAATAAGGATGGGGTTTGTTACCAGTTGAAAGTGATACTACTCTTCCTGTTGTGTGCCTTCAAGTCATTTCTGACTTATGACAACACTAAGGTGAATTTATCATGGGGTTTTCTGGGGCTGAGTGTGTGTAACTTACCCACGGTTACCTTATGGGTTTCCATGGCCAAATGGGGAATCGAACCCTTGTCTCCAAAGTCATAGTCCAACACTCAAACAACTACACTCTGCTGGATCTCAATACTGTTTTTAGTGATCTAGGAGGGACCACATCACTCTGGTTTTGAGGTCCCTCCACTGGCTGCCTATTAGCTTCCGGGCCCAGTACAAGGTGTTGGTTATTACCTTTAAAGCCCTAAATGGCTTGGGTCCAAGCTATCTCAGGGAACGCCTCCTTCCATACAATCCTCCCCACGCTCTCCGATCCTCTGGGAGGAATTTGCTGCAGCCTCAAAAATCTAGGCTTGCGGCAACCTCCCAGAGGGCCTTTTCTGTTGTCGCCCCTAAACTCTGGAACGACCTGCTGGACGAGATCCATCAGTTGACATCATTACACAGCTTTAAAAAAGCTGCCAAGACGTATCTCTTCCGGCAGGCCTTTCCAGATTAAACACCCCGGCCTTGGGTTCCTCGACTCCTGCGTTCCTCTCGTGGCCCCATCGGTAGCTGATGGATGAGGAAAGCAGTATAGGTTGATGAGGATATTGTAATCTGTTTTAATGTTGTTATATGTTTTTACTGTTATGTTTATTTTTTATCCTATTGCTATTTTAACTATGAATCATTTAATACTGTTTTAAGGGGGTGGGTTGGTTTCTTTTTTTTAAAATATGTTATACGGGTTTTATTGTAAGCCGCTTGGATTGTTTGCCAATAAATGGGATATAAATAAATATTATTATTATTATTATTATTATTAGTTTTTACAGTGTTTTGAATTGTTTTAAATCATGCTTTTAATATACGGTAATTTTGATCTTGATTTGCATCCTTTTATGCATTATGACTGTGAGCCTTCTTGAGTCCCATTTTGGGAAGAAAAGTGGGATTTTAAAAAATTTTATTTAACTATTTATATACTTTGATAAAGAAAATATACATAAATAAGGAGTTGTTTGTACAGTCACAGGGTTTAAATGCATCCACCCATAATTCATGCAGGTTGACTTACCACAATGTCTTGGCTTTCTCACTTTGCCTCTGTTTCTTTTTGTGTCTTGTTTATTTAGACAGTAGGCGCCTCTGTCTGTCACTATGTGTTTGTGCTGTCTTCGTTCATACTGTAAGCAGAGACAGCTTTGAACATGTATTTACAAAGTAATTGATGTAAGGAGGACTTGATTTTATCTGAAGTCATTTGGCTATGACTGAATTATGTTGTAGGAAGAGCAGTGACCCAAAATGTTCAGATATTTGATTGAGAGTATCTAAATCCAATCATTTTTCTCTGATGTTTGATTGGCTTTACAGTCAACTGGGAATAGCAATCCAGTGGACCAAGACTGTATGAAACCGTGTGATGGATTCCATGAAAACTGCTAAATACTTGGTCTTGTAGAGACTTTTGCATTTAGGACCAGTGACAGTTGGGAGCTTCCATGGCAGTGAGATGGTGCATTCATCCCAAGGTTTAGTCTAGGTGCTATCCAAGCCACAAACTGAATCCCCCAAATAAGCTGATCACTTCAGCGTGATCCTTTACAGTTTAGACTAAAGTCAAGAATGGAATTAATGTCCCAGTAATATGGAAACCAGAAGCTGTCAATGTGCAGAACCTTACGTACAATCTTATTCCACTGGATTTCTACTCTGGATGGTTTCAAGTCTTTAGTTTTGAAGTACATGCTCTGGTAACCTCATGTTTGGATTTCTGTAATGCACTCTACATGAGGCTATCCTTGTGCCTAACCCGGAAACTCCAACTAGTTCAAAATATGACAGTCAGGTTGCTCACTGGTGTATCAAGGAGAGAGCATATCACACCAGTGTTGAAATCTCTCCACTGGCTGCCAATTAGTTTCCGGGCACAGTACAAGGTGTTGGTTTTCACCTTTAAAGCCCTACATGGCTTGGGTCCAACTTATCTTAGGGACCGCCTCTTCCCGTACGATTCCCCCCCCCCCCGTGCGCTCCGGTCCTCTGGGAGGAATCTGCTGCAACCCATGAAGACCAGGCTCTCGCAGACCTCCCAGAGGGCTTTTTCTGCAACCGCTCCCAGACTGTGGAATGGCCTGCTGGACGAGATCTGTCTTATAACTACTCTTACTGCCTTTAAAAAGGCAGTAAAGACAGATCTCTTCTGACAGGCCTTCCCGGAGTAATTATCCCAGCTCTTTTCCTAGACGGTCTTGTTTGTTACTCTGCTTTCTTACCCCTAGCTGCTATTGTTTGTTGTTTTATTTTTGATTTTATTGCCTGATGCTGTTTTTAATACCATCTTAGTTTAATCTATTTTTAAGGGGTGAGAGGGTTGGGGGGGGGTATTTGGTGATGTGTTTTATCCTTGTATCATTTTAATTTGTTGTACGCCACCCCAGTTGCTTTGCAGAGGGGCGGGTTAGAAATAAAACTTAGTATTATTATTATTATTATTATTAGTCTTCTGTAAATTAACTGTCAGACAATATTGCAAAACTGGGCCTTCTCAGTTGTGGCACTCATTTTCTGAAACATTTTCCTCTGTGTTGTTTGAGAAGCAAAAATAGTTTAATCTTCCAAAATCTGTGTTTACAGATATTTTTTCCTGTCTAATGCCACTGTTCTTTTTAACTGATAGTTAGAAATTCAAACTTGTTTAGTATTTTAAATGGTTTTCAATTGTCTGAGATTGCTTCTGTTAAAAGATATTCATCTTAATATGAGCCAGTAGGGAATTGTACTTTATTAAGCACAGCTTCAAAATTTGTTCAATTAATTTATTAATTTGTTAGCTTCCCCACCAATGTGAACTTCATTGTTTGTTTGATTGATGCTGCAGTTATTCCTGCATGTATTTTAAGTCATCAGAATTCATTAACGGATGAAATCATGCTATCTCTGCCAAATGCAATAAAACGGCAGTGTGTCGGAAAAAGAAAGATAAAGAATGAAGGACATGCATGAAGGCTAGTTTGCTTTTCTAATTTGCCTGCTGCATCATAGATTTTAGAGACAAAGAATGGAAAGGAAGACAGGTTGTGAACCCCTGCCTGGAATTGGGGAATGGAAGGGTGCAGGTAAAATGTTTGCTTAAGCCTTAAGACATCTATGGTTCTTTCAGAATGCCAAGGCTGAAAACTGGCATCCAACTCTCCTTTAATGGCCAATATGAAAGTTATTGGAGTCTTTCAAGCGATCAAGCAGTGGGGTAGTAGAGAGACTGTTATGACATTCTTCAGTTGTCCTCCTCTAATTTTTATTAACTTTATTTTCTGTTTTTATATGTTATTATCTTGGGTGACCTGCAATTAGTCCCTTTGTCCTCCTTTAGTGTGTTTGTTGCTTACACAGTGCTGGCTACTTGGAAAACTGAAGAGTAAATATATCATTAACCACCACTCACATTTTTTTCCTTCTTTTTTCCTCCCTCTCTCCATTCTGCTTTTAATGGATCACACACTTTGAGGGATCTCTTTGGAGTGAGTGATTTTGGGTTTAAAAGATACAGCAAGCTAAGCCCATACCCTGCTTCTATCTTGCCAATGTCTGTCTTTCTTTTCTTTCTTTTTTTCTCTTTGTTGTATCCCTTTCTAATATGCACATTTTCCTAAGTGGTAAAAGAACAGTGTCAGAAGGTTTTAGGGCTTGGCCACAGAAACCAGCAAGTTTAGGCTGCCAGAGCTGATGTCCTGAACTACTTTAATATCCATCTGTTCACCAGTTCCTGGACTATTTTGTTTCCTTAAACTTTTGCTAAAAACATTTAATGTGTGTTGTGTTAAATATAGACAAACACCAAGATGAAGGAACACAAACATTTTATTTTATTAGTCTTACAATACAATAGTAACAGTTTTAAACAAATGTTAAGGTGAGATGATACAGAGAATAGTTGGCTTGGGTTTATCTACATCAGCCAGAATACTCCAGGTTACTCCTGGAGTATTCTGGCACCGGAGCTGCCCCAAATGCTCCCCATTACCTCCACACTCTGGTGTGATGATAGGCAGCTGTCTATACATGCCTATTCAGCTTGCCACTGCAACCACAAGTTGCTCCCTCTGAGGTCAGAAAAGAGGCACCCAGTATTGATCACATGGCTAGGTGCCTTGTTGTATCCTCAGAGAGAGTGACTTGTAATAGAGCAGCTGCCTGGTATCACCCTGGAGTACTCTGGATTTTCCAGCAAAATCTGTAGCAAAAGGTGACTGAGTTGTTTTCAGTTTTTTAGCTAGGGATAGGGCCTTCATTCATGAAGATAGTTTGCACTTGATTTGGGGCATTGAGCCTGTGTCGTGTAGACAGGTCATGGTGAGGGCAGGGGAAAACCAGTGTAATTGGCATGGAGATATGTCCCTTGTTAAATACTTGATGCTTTAAACTAGAGATGCTATAGACTGAACTTGAGGTTCTTAGATCCTGTGTTGAAAACTTGTGTTCTACCAAGCATGAGGCAGCCAGGATGCAGTAATTCAGCTGTTGACAAAAATGTTCTGCCAATACACAGAAGCTCTCAAAACATTTCTGAGTAAGAATTTTCCACCTGTGATTCTCTGAGTGACCTTTAACTAACCACTTACTGTTTCACTGGCAGTGTCTTCACAATGAGATAAATATATTTTTATTTGTTAACCTTTAACACAACTCTTTATTAACCTTATTAAAGGCATTAGAAGGATGGGTTGAGCAGACTACTTGTTGATGGCAGTAGATGGGGTGGAATGAGGATCACTGACACATCTTAATAGAGTCAGATTGTAATAGAAGGTGCCACACTTTAGGAAAGCTTTTCCCAACCTGAAAATTTCCAGACATACTAGATGCCTACCATCTCTACCCAGTATTATGGGTTTTTTGTTCCATCTGGCAAAAAGTGCCAGGCTTGACAAAGAAAATTACAATTACAATTACAAAATTACAAATTACAATTACAAAAAGAGCTCTTATATCTCCTCACAGCTATAAGAAAGTTTTCTTTTTGAATGTTTGCAATGATACAGGGGTCTTTCACATTCTAGCACTCTAATTCCATTTTAATTGTCAGTATTCCATCTTGTAGAATTGTGGGATCTGCAATTTAGGGACAAGCACTTAAGAATTCTCAGCCAGGGTGATCCAGTGCCATGGTGGTTAAAGTGAATCACAGTGCTAGAACTGTGTAGTGTGAAAGACACCTAGTGATTGATCTATATTGTAGTTCTTGCTGCACACCGCTTGTCACTTACTAACACCCTCCGTGCAGAGTGATTTAAAGTGATGCCCTCATCTCGCCTAGCACCAGGTATTCCAGCAGGCCACCTGAAGCATTTCCATCCAGCTTGTCTTTATAGGAAAACCTTATTTTTTATTCTTCCCTCCTCATCACTTATTCATTGACTATCATATCATAGATTTATATTGTAAACCTGAATGCAGGAACTGCCATGCTACCTTTTTTGCAGGGCACTTTGAAGACTTTTTCAATAAAGGGAGGAGTATGAATGCAGTAAATAAACAAACATGGCAGACATGCATACAAAATAGCATTCACTGCATTATTTATATCACATTTATAACACTGAATAATATCTGCAAAGGATAAGAATAATAACCAAGCCAGCATTGAACATATAAGGCTCTACCCATGCAAAAAAAAAATCATTTTGGTGTGTCATGTTTCTCAGACCATTGAACCTGTTTATGTTAGTTCAGCTTTCAATTTTTGCTGACATCTCTGAAGGCTTGGAGAGATAAATTCCCCATTTAATTTTATATCATGATAATATCAGGAACGGGACTCCCTAGGTTTGCATAGAAATAATTGATGCTATTTACACTTCACATTCTTAACGGATCATAACAAGCTCTCTGAAGACTTGCCCTGAAATTGTTTACCTCTTGAAGTCTCAAAACACAGCAGCAGTATAATGACATTTTAATGGGGTCCCTATAGACATACAGTGTAATTGTCAGGAGAACATTGTGGTGATGTTAATTGAATTGGGAGCACACATTCTTTATCTAAAATGTGAACAAGAATAATCACTCCATAAGAAGAGGAAAAGCAAAAGGATGAGGAGGGATTCTCAGGCACCTATATATATCCTATATATATGATCACACCTGGCTGTTTGCATGCTTAGATTTTGTATAAATATATAAAAACTGGGGAAGAAAACACTTATCTGCTTTGCATTTAAAAACAAACTAAACAGGAGCCCTGGTGGTGCAGTGGTTAAATGCCTGTACTGCAGCCACTCACTCACAAACCACAAGGTTGTGAGTTCAATACCAGCCAGGGGCTCAGGCTCGACTCAGACTGGCATTTTTCTGAGGTCACTAAAATGAGTACCCAGCTTGATGGGGGCAATTGGCTTACATGTTCTAAACTGCTTAGGGAGTGATTAAGTGCACGGATAATTGATATAATAATGTACCGGTACTTGGTATTGTTATTGCTATTGCTTTAGACCTTATGGTCCAAAGATTAATTTTGAAGTGGAATGATGGGCAGTGACTGTGTGTGACAATTGGTGAACAAGAATTTATCTGTAAATTTGGTGGTATCCACTTAAGTCTCAATATTGAAAACAGATCCTAATTAGCTAGAGAGGTTACTACAGTTAGTGGCATGAAAGGTTGTTGCACACACCTTGTATACATTTGTGATTTACACAGAATGGACTAAAACTATATTTCTTGCATTTTATGGCAATTTGGCCATATTCCATGGTTTCACAGTGAATGCCACAGCCCATTTCTGCCAAAAGTCAGATGTTTGGGGAGCAGTGGTGTTACACCGCCGCCGCCCCCCCAGTGCCATCTACTGCATGCAGCCTATACACCCCTAGTAATGCCCCTGGCCATACTCTTTTTGGTGCTTTTTATCTTTTTGTATGTGTTTGTCTATATCTATCAAATAAGAAAATACCATGCATATGTTCCAGAGGGGTCAGATACATAGGTTTAGCTATAGTAGCCATTTAGGAATTACAATACTTTCCCTTGTTTTTCTTATACAGTGGTCCTGCAACATCAGCAGCCTAGCTATCTATGAATTGGGGCTCACCATGTCCCATAGTATTCAATGGCAGTGTGTGCTTGCAAAACTACTGATGTAGGCACACACATGTTGCCACCAGTGGAATAACATGGGGCTTTAGTATCCTCATTTTTTCCATCCAGCGGGATTCCCAGAACTGAACCCTAGCAGATGGGAAGGGCCTGCTGTAATATGAGCTGTATCTTGAACATTTGAAATGTGCTCCATTAGCACATTAAGTATTATTCTGCTTGTCAAGTACCTGTTGTAAGCCAGAGGCTTTAAAAACTGCCTCCCCTCCCTTCCACCAGGGCAGAAGGAGAAGAAACAGCAGCCAGAGGCTTTAAAAACTGCCTCCCCTCCCTTCCACCAGGGCAGAAGGAGAAGAAACAGCTGCCAGAGGCTTTAAAAACTGCTTCCCCTCCCTTCCACCAGGGCAGAAGGAGAAGAAACAGCAGCCAGAGGCTTTAAAAACTGCCTCCCCTCCCTTCCACCAGGGCAGAAGGAGAAGAGACTGCTGGAGGCATGTGTTCAGGACCATCTTTCCCCGGCACCAGCAGTACTCTTGGAGGCTCAGACCCCTGAAGGACTCTCTTGCCCCTTACCATCACCTGGGGGCCAGGAGCAGCTGGGGATGGTGTGGAGCCATGGAGAACGCCAGTGGGTTTTTAATACTATTGTTTAATTGTGTATTGTTTAACTGATTAATTGTTTAACTGTTTAATTGTTTAATTGTTTAATTGTTTAATTGCTTATTGTTATTTAATCCGGTTAGTTTGTTTTGTTTTCAGGGGTTGGGTGGGTGTGGGAAGGAGGGAGGGGATTTGAAGTGATTTTATTTATCCTTATGTTTTGATATGTTGTACGCCGCCCCGATTGCTTGGCAGAGGGGCGGGATATAAATAAAAATTATTATTATTATTATTATTATTATTCGGTCAAGAAAACAACAGAGGGCTCTAATTCTAAGAATGATAGCATTCATTCATACAACAAGCTTGTAAGGTACGTTATTAATATGACAGTTTTAAAATGGAAGAATTTTATTCCAGGCACCCAATAAAATGTATGACCATAGTGGAGGTAGCTATTTTGTTACATTCACTGAAGGTCACAATTGTATTTAGGAAAGGAAATAAAATCAAATGTCTATCTGCAGTGGCCTGTAGCCTCTGCTTAGTTAAGTATAGTGTGCTCTGATCAGAGGCAAAGAGCAAAGGCAGAAAAAGCTCCATATTTAATCCCATTTGGAAATGAATGTTTGGGAAAGGGCACACATTCAGGAAAGAGCCATTGACCTTTTTTCAGTGTACTGAGCATAGCTCTTTGCAAGAAAGAGACCTGTTGATCAATGAAATAAACAAGCAAATTGGTTGGTGGCCTTATAAGTCTTTTTTGTCTCCTTCCCAAGAGCCTGAGAATTATTGATCAACCATGGAATTCATGCAGCTCAACTTCTGCAACAACTCTACAGCTGTACAATAGCACACACCATAGGGGCTTGATAACTTGGGGGATTAGTAAGGAGATATAATACAAGAGGGTGTCCTTAGTTAGTTCAGGATTGTCAAAGTAGCTGGGCTTCGCACTTACAGGATGACCTTGAAGTCTGTGGCCAAGATCCTACATCATGCTGGTAGAGTATAATTCTTTACTGCCATATCTACAGATACCCATCACTATGTACAGATGTGAGAAGTGGGCAGTGAAAAAAATCAGATAAAAAGAAAATCAAGTCATTTCATATGTGGTGCTGGAGAAGAGTGCTGAGGAAAGGCAAATAAATGGGTCCTAGAACAGATCAAGCCTGAAATGCCCCTAGAAACCAAGATGATGAAACTGAGGCTAATCATGAGAAGTCATGATTCACTAGAAAAACAACAATGCTGGGAAAGGTTGAGAGCAGTAGAAAGAGAGGAAGACTGGCTAAACTCAGTTAGGGAGATCACAGGCATGAGTTTGCAAAACCTAAGTAGAACAGTGGAACACAGATACTCTTGGAGATGTCTCATCCACAGGGTCGCCATGAGTTGAGGTTGACTCAAGAGCAGTTAAAAACAATAATATTCACAGAGGCTGCTCCCTCTGCCTGGCTTCTTCCTTCCAGCATGCAACAACAGTTGTGGAGCTGCTTAATCAGTTGCAGTGATGCTCCTATGTTCATTTTAGCTGCTCTTGAATACAGACAAAAAAGGAACAGCCTCTACCTTCAACAGAGCACAGCATCTCCTCCTACCTCCAGCTGTTGTGCACTGGAGATCTTGTAGAAGGAGGTACTGGATAGTTCATTCCACAAAGTTCAGAAAAGAATATATACAGAAGCTCCAGTTATGGTATGAACAGGATCCGCTCCCATAGTGGACTCAAAGTGGCTTACAAATTAAAAGACTAAAACTTTATTGCTAAAACTATCTGTAATATACAAATTTTAAAAACTGTTAAGCACTTAAAAGCATTAATCTAGAACTGTTAAAGACACGTTAAAACCTCTTCATATTAAGAACCTGCACATCTGTTGCACTACCCCAACTAGTTAAAAGATGATGGCCTGTTTCAATAACAAAGTCTTTGCTTGCCATAGAAAAGATAGCAAAGAGGAGGTCAACTGAGGGCTCATTCCCACTACAAAATATTTTGTACTTATTTTGTGATCAAATCTCTCTGGGGTCATTTACTCCCCTTTGTCGTTCACACTTGAGTGGGGGGGGGAGAGAGAAAGAACAGCTGCAATGGAGAGAGGAAGAGGAGGAGAGGAAAGAAAAGAAAAGGCAAACTCCTTCTGAACAAACCTTGCTAAGTTGGAAATTACTTGAAGGCACACAACAACAACAAATAGAGGAGACGTGGTGGCATGGCGGGAAGGCTTGGGGCCCGGCAGCTTTTCCTCTGCCTCCTCCAGATGGGTTGCCCTCCAGTGCATCCCTTACCTTGCCACTGCTCACTGAAATCTTCCAGGGGACCCTCTCTGCCCATGTCAGCAGTGGCCATGCTCCATCTCCCTCTCCTTCTCCTTGTCCTGACCCATCCTTGGCTCCCTCAACCAGGGAGCCCGGCTAGAGCACTCCCAGGCACTCCTCTGCCTCTTCCTCCTCCTCATTGTCCCCTTCAGAGGCAATTCCAAGCCCGTCGGAGTCTGGAGAGAAGCGGCCCAGGGAGCGCTGTGGAAGAAGAGCCACCTAAGATGGTGCCACACAGCTGCACCCCCGAGAACGGCTGGCTGAGTGAAGCCAGCAAGAGCCAGCACAGGCCCCCAGAGCACCAGGGATGGCTGAGAGAAGCCAGCAAGAGCCAGCACAGGCCCCCAGTGCAAATCTGACCTGTCATTCCCACTTGTTGAACACAGTTCAGATTCGGGTCTTTTCAAAAGAACCGCCAAAAACTAGTGTCAGGAAAGAGCAGTTCTTTTGTGTTTGACTCACTTCATCATGATTGAAACCAAGCACAGTAGGAGCAGAACCGGTTTCAAGTGGGAACAACAGACATATAACCCAATCAGCAATTCGCTTTAAATCCAAGTAGGAATGAGCCCTGAGTCTCTCTTGGAAGTGAATTCCGCAGCCTGGGAGGTGTCCTGTTTTACTGAGGCCTTTGTGATCAGGCCAAGACACTTGAAGAAAGTATCAGGACCCTGGAAAGCTCCCAATAGACCCTGCTAGCTGAGTTATGAACAACATTCTTCAGCAGTGAACTAAACCTACCTGACGATTTGCAAAGGCAGGCTGCTGCCAAACTGCAGAAATAAAGCAGTTGACACTATTTTAAGTTCCATGGCATACTATGGAATTCTGGGTCTCTAGTTGGTGGGGCACTAGAGCTCTCTGACAGGCAAAGAAGGCTAAATATCACACATAAATACAAAGTTTGCTTTTAATGGAGTGGGTGTTGTATATTTATTAATGTCCTTTTGTTGATATACTATTAAATTCCTTCTAATTAAATTGAGCGTTCATGTTATAATTCCTTTAATTGCATTTTGATATTAGAACATTTTGTGTGTATGGTTTTAACCTGTGACTTTTTCCTCAATCTTTTGGACAGCCAGCCTGGCTTTCAATTGTGGAAGGAAAGTGGGACAGAAAACAAATAAACACATTGCTTTGAAAATTGGCTACTTATCACTTTTTCTATTTAAACTAATATATAAGAAAAGACAGATAGACAAGGCTGAAGCAGTGAATGCTTGGAACATAACTATATAGGGTCTACTGAAAATTAATTCCCACTAGGTCCTGTGGACTTACACCTGAGTAAAAATGCACAGGACTGTGTCTTTGCAATTCACTCCTCTCCTTGTTTTTTCAGAAGCAAACTACCTTGAGTTTAGCTGGATTTAGGTCTGGTTTTCTGGTGCAATTTTGATTTAAGAGGAAAAAGAATAACACAGGGTAGCAAGGGCCTGATAGTTGCCCATCTGCAGTAAGTACTCAAAATGTAGCTAGATTGGGCTTTTATAGTGTAAACCACTTTTCTATGGAGGCTAC
Organism: Phrynosoma blainvillii; assembly: GCA_026167975.1. Classification (NCBI taxonomy): domain Eukaryota; kingdom Metazoa; phylum Chordata; class Lepidosauria; order Squamata; family Phrynosomatidae; genus Phrynosoma; species Phrynosoma blainvillii. The sequence continues at coordinate 34,292,393 of JANUYF010000001.1, read as the reverse complement.
CTTTTCATCCAGCCTTCACAAGATGTCATGTTCAACTCATCTGCAGTTCGCATTTATTGGGTTTCTCATATGGCATCCTTCCATGAGAAAAATCTGGGATTTTTTCTATGAAAGTTGCTATGAATTATAGGTAAATTCTAGGTGTGGAGAAAACACAGCACCTTTGATGGATGTTGGGAGTAATGTACTTCAACATGGTTTGCTATTTTTGTGAAGCATTTTCATCACCACAAACCCCTTGGCTTCTGTTGCACATCTAGTCATGTGATTTCTCCAGCTTCCACACCATAGTGGAATAGTGCAAACAGTTAAATCAGATGATCAGCTAGGTCAGGGCTGGGGAAGCCTTGGCTCTTCAGGTATCTCCACCAACAATTTCCATCAATGCCACTCACCATGGCAAATGGTAAATTAAGGGAGCTGTAGCCTGAAATATTTGGAGGACCAAAAGTTTCTCAGTCTTGTGCTACAATTTAGCCATGAGTAACTGGAAAAACCAACGCTGAGTATTCCTTGCATAAAAAAAAAACCCTGTGAGATTCATGGGGTCACCATACGTTGACAGGTGACTTGAAGGCATGCATGCAAGCACAACAGCAAATAGGACAAAAGTTTAATAATGCAATTATATGCATATCCACTCAGAGCTAAAAACAGGAAGACATACTGAGTTCAGTATGTCTTCCTTCTAAGTAAATATGTATAGGACTGGAGCCTTAAGTTGTGCATTTCACCATGTCCCTAAAAAGCAAGTTTCCTAAAGTGTCTGTGGAGAATGAATGTAATTCTGACTTGAGCTATATAACATGGTATGGACTGAAACCAAAATGATTCACCTGTTTTTGAAGGCTATTAATTGATAATGAATTGTACTCCATTTGAAGGGCCTGTTCCAAGTCTTGCTGAAATCAATGAGAGGCCTTCTATTGACTTCCTATGGAATTGGATCAGATCCTATAGCTGTAGGCGCTACTGAAAAGGTCACTTCATTTAATTCCTGGCCTCTTTTTATTGCAATTGTCGCTAAAAGGAAAAGAAATGATTTTTAATCAATGTCCTGTGTTCTTTCCCTTTGCATGTGGCATACTCAAGGGGCTTTTCATAGAAAAGAAGGCAAGGAGGTCATTCCCTTATTGCTTTTCTTGTTAGGGTTGCTAACGGACCAGGACAGAGGGGGGAAATGGTCTGCCTGGGTTTTTGATCCTTTGCCAGAATTTTTCTGTGCAAAAGCCAGATATATTTTAAAGCAAAAAAATTGGTCGTGACATCCTACATACGTACATAAGAATATAAGAAAAGCCTTGCTGGAATCCATCAAAATGTCTCTAAAAATATCTAAAATTCTTTCGAAAAGTAATTTTAAAAAGACTAGAAAGTATTTACTAATAACTAGGAAGTATGGCTCCTTCCAACAGCAAAGTGGTTTTTAAAAAATTTAAATATTGAGATTTAACCCTGTGATCTCCAGGCAGTACACAAGTAAAATCAATTTAAGCAGTTCAAAGCAATTTTAAATAAACAATAATCAAAGGGAAAGCATATGAAACAATTTAGCAGATTTCAAAAGCCAAAATTATTTAAAGCTATGTGGTTATGAATTTTGGAATGAATGAATTAAGCCCAAAAGCTTTCATAAACCAAGGTGTAATTTCATTGTGTCATTGCTGAAAAGGTCCTTTCCCAAGTCATCTTTGTTACCCCAAAAATGGGGGGACTTGGGATCCCCATCAATAGTGACAGCATCTCCTTGATATTTTCCAGAAATGTATTAGTTCAGCAGTAGGCCTGAGAGAGGTTGGGTAACTTTAAAGGATCATTTGCACCTATGTCAGTATTAACTGCAGTGAAACTCTGGCTTTAATTTTAAAAAAAATATTTAAAAAGGTGCAAAGGTCCACACAAGCAAACAATATCACTTAAAAACCATACAGAGCTAACAGAAAGAAAGGTGAGAAAAGTTGGATAGTGAGAAATTGGGAGTTAGAGGGGGTGATTAATACCAGTCCTGAAGAGGGGGTTCATGGAAGACAGAGCAGGGCTCAGACAGCATATGAGAGAGAGAGAGAGAGAGAGAGTAAGAGACCCTCTGTGCCTACAGGGTCCATGGGCAAACTGTGGGCGCAAACAGTGTTTGAGAAGGCTATGTCTGAGGATGGTATTTATATCTGACTTCCTAGTCTTGAGTGGTACATAGTGCTATCCTGTAATCCTGATGGTCTTTCCAGGGAATCAACAATAGGATTCTAAAATGGCTGATGGTTTTAACTTCAGAGTGATAAAACACTGATTGGACTTGAGACAACCCCTGGATGGTTGGATAGGAAGGGGTGCATAGGGACACAGCTCATATTTTCTTTCACTGCTTTGCAAACAGACTCACTCAGTCCCTACTGTGAGAGAACATGTTGAGAGCCTGGGGGAGGATGGAGTGATCAGCAAACCCATTTAACCTTTATTTAGTGCTAAGTCTTCTACATGTTTTTGGGCCAGTGTGCCTTTCCCATGTGAAACTTCCTAGTGTTTCAAAGGTCATTGTGACCTCTTAAAAACATGCCTGACTCTAGATATCAAAATATAAAAAAACTGAAACCCCATACTCAGCATGAGATGGCAAAGAGTATGCCAACATCCTCCAATGTATTTTCTTCCATTGGTGTACACAGATGAGGACAACTCCAATCGAACTCACTTGGGAAGGCTTATATAGGGGGAGGCATTTCTTCAAGTATCAAGATCTTGAGCCATTTAGGGTTTTAAATGTCATCACTAGCAACGTGAATTCAAAAAGGAAATGTATTAACGATCAATGCAATTCCTTTAAAAGTGATATGATAGCCCTGTTTATGGGCCTGTTTAAATATTTGAGGCTGGAGCAAACTTGTTTTCTGCTACTCCAGAGAATAGGACCTGGAGCAATGGATTCAAACAACAGAAAAAAATCAGAGATTCTACCTCAATATTAGGAAGAACTTCCTGACAGTAAGAGCTGTTTGACAATGGAACACATGTCTTCAGAGTGTGGTGGTGTCTCCTTCTTTGGAAATTTTTAAAGAAAGGCTGGATGAAAAATGCTTTAATTATGTGTTCCTGCATGGCAGGGGGTTGGACTTGATGGCCTTTGTGCTCTCTTCCAACTCTATGATTCTATGGTGTTGTAGAGTGACTTTGTGGTTCCCTGATGAGCAGTCTAGCTGCTGAGTTTTTAAGTGACTATACAGCTTCCAAGTCCTAGACTGATATTCTAAAGTTGCCTGATGTTACTTTCTCCTTCTTCCTCAGTGTTGAGCAAAGTCTTCATTTTTTACAACAGAGCCTGGGGGCAAGCATGGGTCCCTGCATCTATAGATAAAACTAAAACAAGGGATTCATCTCTTCTTTCTTATGACAGTATATTTTCTACTAGAATCATAGAGATGGAAGATACCTCAAGGGCCATTTAGTCCAAACCCCTACCATGCAGGAATACACAGTGAAGGCACTCCTGACAGATGGCCATCCAGCCTCTGTTTAAAAACCTCTAGAGAAGGAGATTCCACCACACACTGAGGCATGATATACCACTGTTGAATAGCTCTTGCCATCAGGAAGTTCTTCCTATTGTAACATACTATAAATAGTTATCTTATTTTTCTAAGTGAAGAGTCTTAGTGTGATTACCTTCCATGATAAGCTGTGATCTCCCTGATATTTCAGAGGGTTAAATCCACTTACCACTGACTATGTGCTCTCATTCTGCTAATACAAAAACTAAAGATACATAGAAATATGCCTTATACCAAATCAAATGCTATGCTTATACTTAGCATAGCATTGTCAACTCTTGCCAGGAAGGAGTGGGCCCTCAAGATTTCACCAACTGGGAATCAGAAAGTGTGTGTGTGTGGGGCTCCAATCTGAAAGTCCAAAAAGTGTGAATATGGCAGTAAACAGTAGAATCATAGAATCATAGAGTTGGAAGACACCACAAGGGCCATCCAGTCCAACCCCCTGCCATGCAGGAACTCCCAATCAAAGCATCCCTGACAGATGGCCATCCAGCCTCTGCTTAAAGACCTCCAAGGAAGGAGACTCCACTACTCTCCAAGGGTGTGTGTTCCACTGTCGAACAGCCCTTACTGTCAGGAAGTTCCTCCTAATGTTCAGGTGGAATCTCTTTTCTTGCAGCTTGCATCCATTGTTCCGGGTCCTAGTCTCTGGAGCAGCAGAAAACAAGCTTGTTCCCTCCTCGATATGACATCCCTTCAAATATTTAAACACGGCTATCATATCACCTCTCAGCCTTCTCTTCTCCAGGCTAAACATCCCCAGCTCCCTAAGTCGTTCCTCATATATAGTCATAGAACAACAGAAGCTGACAGGCAATATGATATAACTGACATCAAACCATATAATACAATATAAAGCAATATAAATGTATCATGTATATGGGACAAGGAGAGCTGACATAAAAGATACAGACCAACTGGAACCTCTTGGCAATACACTGTAGCTGAATATCAGTCACTAAAATATAATGCAACATTGTATGCTATTATATTGTATTATATTGCGCTGATTGATAGACAGTTGCATTGTATTGCCAATAGGCTTCAGGTAGTCTGTGTCCTTTATGTGAGCACCCCTTGTCTCATATATGCATATAAAATCATAAAATATAAGCCTAAATACTCTAATGGCACTAAATACTCTAAAGGCGATCTTTCGGGGGCAACAAAAAGCAGGATCATGCTTTTTGCCACTCCCAAAAGAAGTGGCCCTTTGATAAATGCTAAATAAAAGTTAAATAAAAAATAGTAATGTAATGAATTTATCACCTCACCAGTGGCATACCTAGCATATTTGACATCCAGTGTGAATCCACAGCATTGGGCTATGGCAGTTAAAGCAGTGTCAAACTGCATTAATTCTGCAGTGTAGATGCAGCCTAAGTCCCTGAAAAGTCTCTTTTCCTTTGTGTAAGGATACATACAAACAAATTCAAAGCAAGTAACAATCCAGTGTGGGGCACCTGTTTCCCCATTAACACCACATGATAAATACAAATATAAAACTCATATTTACTGTAAAGACCCATTTAACATAGGGGTTCATGTGTCTGAGTAATGGGTTCAAAAAACCATACCATACATCAAAAAGAAGAAAATAGAATTAGCCCTTCCCAAATAAGTTGTTTTATTATTTGAAATTACAAGAAATCTAAAGCCTACAGTAAACACGTGTATTTCTTCAATTAGAATCTATCTATCTATCTATCTATCTATCTATCTATCTATCATCTATCTGCCTATCCATCCATCCACCTATGTATTGATATGTCCTCTAGATGGCTTTGTCTATTCCCCTTTCCATCTGTGAGCTTCCAGCTCAGCTCTCAAGTAGCCTGGGGGAAATGTGGTAAAGCTTACATTTTCTGGAAACCTTGTAATGATTGCCACATCTTTGCCCTGTGTGCTGGTATGATTATAGTTCTGCTTTTTTTAAAAAAATACAGGATTCTTTCCTTACCCTACCTGGAGATCCCAAGGATTTGCTGATGGTCTCTCATCCAAGTACTAACTCTCATCCAAGTACTAATCAGGCCTGGCCCTCCTTAGCTTCCATTATCAGGCAAGCTTGGGTGTGTCCAGGGTATTATTGAGAATGTTAATCTTACAAGCACAACACTTATCGACCACTCGTTTATGGGATCAGACAGTGAGTAGCAACACAACTGTGTAAGTAAGGAAATGATGACATGACCTATAAGAGTTTTCCCCACGCCAATTGGATTCAAAAGATTAAAAAAGAAGGGAATTGCACCTGCCCTCTAATTTTGTTGAAACCTGTACAAGTGACAATAGGTTGGATTTGTTCTAAGCTCTAGAAGCCTGGCCAAAAAAAAAAAAAAAAAGGTTGTAAAAAGAACCCACAGGGGAGAAAAGTATTATTATATAAAGGAAGAATTGCTTTCAGATTCAATCATCATTCTGACCAGGATATGGCATCCCACTACCTAATGACAAGCCCTGAGGATATAGAAAGAAGTTCAGCAACAAAAAAATACACTGATGCTTTAACCCAAACCTGTATTTGATTGAAATTACTCATGCTGTGGTAGTTTAGCTAGGCATCCCTCTTTAGGTGCGCTTGATCAAAACTGGCAGACAAAATGCAAGGAGTGGTGACAATTAATATCTTTGAGCGGAGAGGAGGAAAAAAGCAGGATGTGGTGTAATCTTGCAGAGTCCTCCCATCCCTCACCTACCAGCAATGTGTGCTGCTTGGGGTCAAGACATTCCCTCAAAGGATTTTGCACAGGTAATAATAATGGGACCTAGGGAAACTGGAGGTCAAGAAACAGAGGAAGTGAGTTTGCTCTCCCACAAGAAATGCCAATCAAATGTCAGTAAAACGCTGATATGATTTCCCCCCCAGAAAAGGTATTTATTTATTTTATTTAAATGGTATTTCATCTAGTTGTGCAGCTTGAGTAACTTCCTTTCTTAGAGCAACAGGTAATCGAAGAAAGGAGATGAGTTTGCAAAAGTTGTGATTAGAAAAGTTGTGCTTTTGCAATAGTGCTTAGAAAAGTTGGGAAAGTTACTTTTGGGATACCTTTGGAATTGCATTAAAAAAAATCAGAGACATAGCTGTGTTAGTTGGAAATATCAGTATGCAAAGGGATCTTGAGAGTAATTGTGTGAAAGCAGTTGTCACACACAGTTAGTCTCAAAGGTGCTACAAGATCCCTTTGAAACTAACTGTGTGTGACACCTGGTTTCACACAATTACTCTCAAGATCCCTTTGCATACTGATATTCAAAAAAGTAACTTTTCCAAACTAGGGTATGTCAAGAGCTTGGAAGTGACTATAGTCACCCCTCCTCACTCATGGATCTGAGATTCGTAGTTTTGACTATTCACAACTTTATAGCTGCTGCTTAACAAGGTCAACTTCTTCTACCTCATCCTCTTCAGCTTCCCTCCCAGCCAGTCAAAAGCAACACAGTGCCTTTCCCACTTTGCCAGACTTTGCATCCTTTTCATTGCCAAAATTCTTCCACTTTCCATCTGATCATAGCAGCCACTGTACCTTCAGATTTTGGATGTTATTGTAAATGGTTTACTTACTTGTATAGTTACAGGATGTGTGGGTCTGCATGACTTAGGTTTGTTTGGTATCACAGGCCAGTAGTTTTGCCTGGCTTTTTCAAATAAAAGTAACTGAAACTTACTAACTGAAAGTGAAAGGTTTTCAAGGGAAGACCTATGCCTGCAGTGGTAGGGCCAAGAAAGTTTTCTCCTAGAATATCAATAAAGGATATCCAAACCTGACGAAATATGCTTGAATACAGAAGCGCTGATGAAATGCAACTTCATTCAGGGTCACAGCCAGTTTGATTACAATTTAACAATCTCCTCTTCTTTCTCTCCTGCCAGAAATAGCCATAATCATCTTGACTGAATCTAGAAAAGTCTTCAAAGTCTCCACTGTACATTTGGCATTCTGTACAACAGCCCTGTATGGCAGGCTAGGACTCATTATTTCCTATGCTGCAACTGGTAGTGTGGGTGGGCTAGAGAAGTAATTGAGAGATAGAGACACAATGATCATTTTTATTTTATTTTTATTTTGCTGCATTCAGAGGAAGACAAGAACATTCTCACAGCAATATGGAACCCAGACGATGGTTAAACAGAAATCTATCTAATATGTTAACATTGCAATCTGATATGGGCTATGAAGAAATAAATCCAGCTGAGTTTAACATTCTTCCAGGTAAGTGTGTAGAATACTGCAGCCATAATTGATCAGGAAAACTCTGCTACAACCCCTCTCCAAGATACAGAAAGAGAGATAAAAATGCTTGCATACAGACACCTTTCAGACCTGGTTTTATTCTAAGCCCATCAGGCAGCTGGCAACAAGCCTACAGAGTCTTTCCAAGTCAGCCTCCAGGGTCTTGTCTGCCCAGGTTCATATTTGCTTCCAAATGGCTCACTGCTGAGCTACTTAAAGCTCTGCCTGGAGATCTTTATGATTTGCATTTCAAGGTGTGGGAAAGAGGTGATATTACCTATTGGAAGAGGAGGAAGTAAAGGAGACTGTGGGGGGAAGCAGACGATGGCGTCGGGGGTGCCGCGGGACGGGGCGCCGCCGGAGTGACGCAGCACACCGTCGGCGCCTCTGAAAGGAGCGCTAAATCAGCGCTCCTTTCAGAAGTCAGGGAAAGTGCGCCCTAAATGTGTAGGGCGCACTTTCCCTGACTTTTCCACTGCAGCGTGTCCAGACGCTGCGGCGGGAGGTTGCCCTCGGAGCGCCGGCCATGCGGAGGGCAGGCAGCTCCGAGGGCAACCTCGGGAGGAGGAAGGGGTGCCGCTCGTGCGGCTGCCCCTCCTCTTCCCTGCCTCCAAGACGACCCTATTAGTCGTCTGCCGAGGCTCTGTGCAGTGTACTGAAGGAACACACACAAAGCATTGTGCTGTATTGAGAAGAGAAGAGAAGAGAAGAGAAGAGAAGCAAAGAAAACTATTTATGCATTCTTTTGTTCATTTAATGGATTCATACCCCACCTTTCTCCCAATATTGGATGTGAAGTGGTTTGCAACATATGTTAAAACAAAACGACTATAGGCCTTTGCAGACTGCCAGAAATAGTGCACATTAAATTGAGGCACTGCCCTGGCTCAGGGCTAAGGAATCATGGGAACTGTAATTTATTGTGGCACCAGAGCTCTCTGACAGAGAAGGCTCAATGTCTCAGAAAAAAATACAATTCTCATGATTCCCTAGCACTGAGCCAGGGCAGTGCCTCAATTTAATGTGCACTATTTCTGGCAGTCTGCAATGGCCCTAAAAGAGTATGGGGTACAAGTTGCGTTTCTCTTATCCAAAATGCAATCAGCAACTGGTCTAGTCTTGGAGCTTGGACCAGTATGGCGCTTCACCATCTTTTACCTCCAATTATGTAATCTATTTGGTTTTTGTGTTGGCCATCTGGTGATTTCCATGTGTATAACCATACAGGAAAACATATAGGAGGGAAAAAAATGGAAGATGTTAGCCATAGGCCTGCATTTTGCTGTTTTTGTTTTCAATTCCATCTAGTAAGCAGACCAACATCCGCATTCTCCTTAAGAATGTCTTAAGCTTTGGATTTTGAGGGAATTTATATTACATGAGAATATATATGCAGCTTTATCCTTCTTTTGCACATTGTGTAAAGCACTTAACTTAGATAGCTACAAGCTCTCTGTGGAGGTTCACCATATCACATAGATCTTGTAGTGTAGGCACATTCTCTTTCATAGACATTACATAAATTCTTCTATAAATTTTCCAACACTGATTACATTGCAGTTGATGTAGGGAATATAGCTTCTTGCAAAAAACAACAACAAATAGATCAGTTTTTGCTTAGTTCAGCATGCTAGTGCATTCACCTTAATTCAGCACAGGTATGACAATTCCTTCAGATAATATTTCTTACTCTATCTGTGAACTGGTATTTCAATCAGAATATTGTAAACTCAGAGTGCTCTCATCTATTCTTTAGGATGCATACAGCAAAGAACGTTAGCATATATATTATTTTTCAGCCCATTTGTCCCAGAGGACTAACTGATCCTTAACTGCCACAGTGTGACAGCTTTTAAAAGATGTTATAGATATTTGTTTATCTGTTTCTTGTCCAACTGTATCTTAGAATTTTTATTACTGAAAAGATAAGGTTTTGACAGGTTCAAAATGTCCAATCTGGCTTTCTGCCCAATCTTTCCATTATCCTTTAATTGTATGTTCCACTATTTTGGAGAAACTATGTGCCTTTGCAGACTGCTAGAAATAGTGCAGCTTGAGTCCACTTTAACTGTTCTGTCTCAGTGCTAGGGAATCATGGGAATTGTATTATTTTCTGGGACATTGAGCCTTTTCTGTCAGAGAGCTCTGGTGCCACAATAAATTACAGTTCCCATGATTCCCTAGCACTGAGTCAGGACAGTTAAAGTGGCCTTAAGCTGCACTATTTCTGGCAATCTGTAAAGGCCCTATGTTTGAGAAACCAAAATTACTTTTTCTTCTTCCTCTTTCCTATGCTCTCTGGTGTTGGCTGGCTTGCTTCCTCATCCTTTGTTTTGTTTTTGCTTGGGTCTGTTCTTAGAAAGAGAATTCAAATGTCCCTGTCTTTTATGTAATGATGTACTTTTTAGACCTTTGATTTCTAACACTCAGGGCACAGAATTACAAGTCTTAGGGGTTATTTAGATGTTGTTGTTTTTAGTGCGATGATGCAAATAATCTCACGCTTTCCAGTTTTGTTGTTCACACTATGGAACCACATCTATGCACATCTCAGTGAGTTCTGTTGCTCACATGTGCCAGCACTCGAATAAAGATGGAGTCAGTGATGTGGATTTATTTGAAACATGTTCAAGGCATGCAGAGTTTTATCGTGGTTTATTCCAGGTCTATTCACATCAATTATTCACATAGCAGATGATGCAAATCTTTTAGAAAAATGTGGGAAAATACCCAAGATTGATTATCCCAGAGTTAAGTGGGATTTTTGGCAGCCCCACTCCCAAACTTAATCAGATGCATTTGAAATACATGTTAACAAAAAAGATTCAACCCAGATTCTACCTGGATTATTTTCACAATCTGAATAGCCCCGTATATGGATTTCCCATGACAATATACTAAACCTTGTGGAATATAATGATATCAGTGGGTTTAAAATACCCTTGTGGATTCCACAGATTTCAGTTTCTCCTTTTATTTAATTGTTAGGTGTACCTATTTGTTGTTTGAAAATATGAGGGGGTATCATAAAGTTTTAGTTATCACCTTTTAAAAAATTGACAGAAAGTTTGTTTTGATTTGTAGTTGTTAACTTATCTCTATGTAGTCACTATCCAGATTTACACATTTCCCCCAGCATTTCTTGACCCTCCAAATACCGTTATTGTAGAAGTCTGCAGACTGCACTGTAAACCACTCTTCCACTTTATGAATGACATCATCTTTGTTGTCAAAGCAGCGCCCCCGCAATGGATTTTTCATTTTTGGGAAAAGAAAAAGTCACTTGGTTATGATGATACTGACAAAATTTCATCAATGACCATAATAACATCCGGGCGATAATTATTACTTTACGATACCCCCTTGTATGTATTATGCCTTCTTTGGTCATACTTAGCTCTTGTCTGTTTAAAATGTTATTTATTTATTTATTTATTTATTTAGAGTATTTATACCTCGCTCTTCAGCCACAAAGGCTCTCAGAGCGGCTTACAAATGATTAATTTGTAATTTGGTGACGCAGTGGTTAAATGCCTGTAGTGCAGCCACTCACTCATAGACCACAAGGTTGTGAGTTCAATACTAGCCAGGGCTCAGGCTAGACTCAGGCCTGCATCCTTCCGAGGTCGCTAAAATGAGTACCCAGCTGTTGGGGGGCAATGAGCTTACAGTTGTAAACCGCTTAGACATCCCATAGCGCGATATGAAGCGGTATATAAATGAAGCTGCTTTGCTTTGCTTTAATTAGACAGTTCCCTGCCCTCAGCCTTACAATTTAAAAAGACATGACACAAAAGGAGAAAGGAATGGCAGGGGATCAGGTCCAGAAGTTCTTCGCACCCTCTAAGGCCTATACCATGGCAGATGGACTGGAGGGAGGGCTCTCCTTATTATTCTGGGCTAATCCCAATGGAACTGGGCCTGCATCTCTTCCTCTGATGGTGGATGAAGGGAAGACCTTCTTCTTTCTCTGGCTAGGCCTGATGGAGCTGGCCTGCTTCTCTCCCTCTGAGGCCGAGGAGGTAAGGCAGGTAACATACCCTTGTCTCTGTCCAACAAAAGGACAAACCTTTGCCCTCTATACCCAGTGCAAGAATAAAGTGCAAGTGTAAAGAGCAGCACCTGCTGAATCGGGGCTTCAGTCCTGCAAAGAGCTAGACCTCTGAGAGAAGCAGAGTAGCAAACACAGCAGCCTCTTCATTCCTATAGCCCCCAATGGTCTCTGTGGTCCTCAGTCTCTCCCCTGATGGTTCCTTTCTCCCTCAGAGGCCACAGCAGTGGCAGTTGAAATGGAGGGAGGGTGCCCCACCAGCTTCTGGAACTAGGCAATGATGGCTTTTCTCTCCTTCAGGGGCCACAGTATAGTGATGAATTGGTTTAAATGAAAATTGAACCTGATCTGACTAAGGGCCTCTTCAGACCAGCCCAAAGGGCCAGCCTGGAGGTAGAGTCGGTGCGGGGCAGCCACACGCTGGCTGCCCCAACCCCACACCAATGCCATCCTGATGCCACACACCTTTACACATGGTGCGTGGCATCAGGATGGCCTCCCAGTGCAGCGTTCTGACACGCTGTGCCGAAAAGGGCGAGGAAGAGCTGCACGCTGGCTCTTAGGACAGCCTTTTGCCACCCCTGAAAGGAGTGGCATTTTGCTGCTCTTTTCAGGGCAGCAAAAGGGAGGATTGGGGCCGCGGCATGGGGTTGCCACGGCCCCAATCCACCACTTCCCGGGGTGGCCCAGAGCCACCCATCTGCAGTCCCCCTAAGATAGGGAGATAATATGAGCATCATTTTAAGGGAAAGAGCTATTGCAAATTAAAGGGTAAAGCTATGGAGGTAACTTCAACTCTTACTGCCCCCATGGGGAAAGATGAATGGGACTTAACTAGTGAAAATGGTTAGAGAAGAGTATTTGCATCCGAACTGGCAAACATTAGTTTTTGGAGTACAAGTTGCCAGTGGCTATCACCCGGTATGGCTAGTGTCCATGCTGGCTTGGAGAAGTTTGGAGCTGTAGTGGAAAAAGTAACTCTTCCAAAGTCAGGTTTGTAATTTTGCTCTTGCTTGTATCCTAAAACAACCATGCAGATTTATTTTTCAGTTAAGAAAAAAAAACTATTTGAACAATGAATAACAATTTTTTTGTTGAGATTCCATAATTGTTGGAACTGGAATAGCCATGATGACTGACATGAGAAGAGTTTATTGCCCTAAATGCAATTGTTAGTTCCAACTAGAGTGGGTCCATTAATTTGATGGGAACTTGGTATGTCCACACTTCCAATGATTCAGTGGGTCTACTCTAATTAGCACTAATGATTGGATTCAGTCCATTATGTTAGATTTTAAAAAAATGAATCATTTGCTTAAGAGCCTAATAATGCTAGAGGCATGGACAGCATGTGACACACAGCTGCTTGGTTTTGCAAGAGACCTACCCTGGCAAAATCATATCATAATAGGCCTTTTGCTGCCTTTGCAACATTCAGTATGATCTCACTGACCTACTTATCAATAAACAGAGAAAGCCAGAAGTTTAGCGATGGTTTCTGCCAAGCATTGGGGAACAGATTTCAGAATGATAGCAGAAGAGTGACCAACATTGCAATACCCTCATTAGAGACAAAGGAGATGCTTGTCTTTCTTCCAGCATCTCTGTTTTACATTGGAAAAGGGACACTGTAATCATGCAATTACTGCAAGCTGTTGAAATATTATCCTGGTTTAACCTGAAATGCTTGCCTGGATGAGTAATAATAACAGAGTGGCAATGGAGGATCTATGTCCATCACCCTTCTCATCAGTTATGCAGGTAACAGATAATTTGGATAGTTAAAAGTTAATGTGTTGACTCATTTAGAGCCAGAGAAGGCAACTGGCAACTCACTTTAACAGATCATTTGCAAGATTTCAGCAGTTGTCACATTGGCCGCATCCTCATTGGGGAGCAGCTGTTTTGTCCCAAACAATTGAGATCATTGTGCTGGAGAATGCAAAGAGGCCGCTGGCAGTATGTAGGACATGCCAGGAATCTGTGGACAAAGGCACTCGGAAGCTGTGCTCAGCCTTGCCTGGGTTCTTAATATGGGCTGGGCATGAAATATAAATGAGTGACATCTGTTTCTGCTTTTAAGAGCACCATATGCATGGCAAACCATTAGCCACTGAATGGAAAACTGGGTGACAGTATGGGGACTGGGCACTTTAATGAAGCGTAAGTAGAAGGAGCACTTCTCTGAAATGGGGGTGAACTAAAGTGAGTTGGAAGAGAACTGTGATTCCAGAGAGCAGGAACACTTCTTTGCAGGGATGTGTCTGAATGAGTTGCAGAGATTTTTAGAACTGGAGTTGAAAAGGAGTTGTGAACAGTGTGGGGCTGGAAAGTGCAGTAGGAACCTGCAATGGGTGGAATTAATGGCCTTAGAATCCCACACCTCTTATTATTAGATTTATATGGCTACCCATCAATATATGTTTGTCAGGCAACTTTCAAAATGAGACATAAAATACCACATTAAAAAGTTACTAATTACAGTGAAATATTCAAGTCCTTTACTCCAAGTCTCAAGTCAAATCTCAAGTCTCTATCTTTAAGTCTCAAGTTGAGTCTCAAGTCCTTGCAAGATACTTTCAAGTCAAGCCTCAAGTCTGGGAGCCAACTTTAACAGAAAAAAGGAAGTAGAGGTGGTGGTGTGTGTGGAGGGGGTGAAGTTTAAATAACTAGAAAATCAAGAAGATATGCACAAATTTAGGTAAAAATAAATCTTGGAGTAGAACAACAAATGTGTTAGGCAACAGGCTTGATGAGAAGGGATCCTTCTAAAGCTTTTCAAAGCTGCTGAGTAAACCTCTATTTCCACCTCAATGTGTTTGCTATTACTGGATAAAGTTAGTCCAACAAATCAGTTGCTAAAATTATACAAGTCTCAAGTTGAGCTGAGTCGAGTCATGTGTCATTTATTGCTGAGTCGAGTCCAAGTCAAGTCACTGAAGTGACTTGCATCCGACTTGCTTCTGAGTCAAACAATTCAAGTCTAAAATACTGACCAATTCTTTTTAAAAATCCTTTTAAAAGCACCATTAAAATGTAGCATTAAAGATTCCCCTTTCAGATAAAGAAAATACAATGTCAGCTTACCAAGAGAACCCCTAGCTATTTAAAATGGCTTAGTCATTAAAGCCAAAGTCTTCGCTTTCTGCTGAAAAGACAATAAAGAAGGTACCAGGTGATTCCACAGCCAGAGTGACATTACCAAGAAATCCCTGTGCCCAGTAACTACCTGCCTCACTGCCTAATTTGGCAAGGGCACACAGAACAGGGTCTCCAAAGAGGGTCTTAATAATCTACTAAATTATATGGGAGGAGGTTATCTTTCAGATTCACTTGAATCTAATAAAAGCAGAAATAGGGCTGGATGTCAACATCATTCTCATGGCACTCCACTAAAAATTTGGAGACGGGTAGTGGGGAGAAGACAGCCTCTTGCTTTTTTTTGCCTTGAGCAGTATGTGCCTTGCCTAACATGGTATCTTCTGAGTCCAAATATATGGGACTGTGTGCAGTCACTCCACTAGCAGGTTATACTGTTTGGGGATTATGGGTATTGTAGGTCCAATGTGTGCACCAAAGGACCCCAAAACTAGGGAGGTTTGCTTTAAGTGTGAATAACTTGTGAAGGCACAGAATTCCTGCAGAGGTGCCTTTTAAACACCAGATAATGATGTACTCATTCTTTTTGTCCTATGTTAGCAATAAAAACACCAACTTCTTCAAATATAGCCTAGCTTCAAGAAGAGGTCATTTAGCATTTTGAGCAAAGGCAATGGGTAATTTCAAAGGTCTTTTTAAGGAAAAACTAAAAACTTAGAGGCTAGGCATCGCTATTTATAGGGAAAGCAGACCAGATTGTTCTTGCAGAGTGAGTTCACTCCATCATTTTAACTAATGTCCAGTTATTTTGTTTAAGAAATAAAGGAATTTGTGGTTCTTTAAAGACTAACAAATTTCATTAAGTGCAAAAGAATCTTGCAGCACCTTTCACAACTGTCTGAAATAAGTTGTAGCCTAAGCTTTCATCAACTTGATCTACTTCCTCGATTTCATTATGTGTAAGTTTTCCTGGACTACAGTCCATTTCTTCTTATATTAAGTGCTATACTGAGTTACAAGTATATGTAAAATTATAGTATAGAGAAAGAGTGAAAACACTGAGATGGATGCTGAATTAGGTTTATTTATATGACAATCTTCTATGGTGGAGTCACAGCTTTAGGATACCCAGGGTTCAGATCATGGGACAATATTTGGCAAGGTCATGGAATATCCTTACTCAGCATATGAGTTTGGTGCAGGTAAAGCCTGTTCCAAATGACTTGGCTGAAGGAATAGAGGGCATGTGTATCAAATTTGCAGATGACACCAAATTAGGAGGGGTAGCTAATACCGCACTAATACCCCAGAGGACAGGATCAAAATTCAAAATGACCTGACAAGATTAGAAAGCTGGGGGGAAACTAACAAAATGAATTTCAATTGGGAGAAATGTAAGATACTACACTTAGGGCAAAAGAAAGAAAGAAAGAAATGGGGGATGCCTGGCTTGACAACAGGACATGTGAAAAGGATCTAGAGTCCTAGTAGACCACAAGTAGAACATGAGTCAACAGTGTGATGGGGCAGCTAAAAAAGCCAATGTGATTCTAGGCTGCTTCAATAGAAGTATAGTGTCTAGATCAAGGGAAGTAATAGTACCACTCTATTCTGCTTTGGTGAGGCCTCACCTGGAATACTGTGTCCAGTTCTGTGCACCACAATTCAAAAAGTTTGTTGACAAACTGGTGTGTCCAGAGGAGGGTGAACAAAATGGTGAAAGGTCTGAAAACCATGTCCCATGACGAGCGACTTAAGGAGCTGGGTATGCTTAGGGTGGAGAAGAGAAGGTTAAGAGGTGATATGATAGCCTGTTTAAATATTTGAAGGAATGTCATGTTGAGGATAGAGCAAGATTGTTTTCTGCTGCTCCAGAGACTAGGACACAGAGCAATGGATGCAAACTACAGGAAAAGAGAATCCAGCTCAACGTTGGGGAGAACTTCCTAACAGTAAATGCTGTTCGACAGTGGAACACACTCCCTCAAAGAGTGGTGGAGTATCCTTCTTTGGAGGTTTCTAAACAGAGGCTTGATGGCCATCTGTGTGTGTGCGCACGCACGTGCGTGCTTTGACTCTGTGTTCCTGCATGGCAGGGGGGTTGGACTGGATGGCCCTTGGGGTCTCTTCCAACTCTATGATTCTTTGATTCTATGAAAGCAGAAGTTGTGTAAGTACCAATTCCTGTGCATTTTCTTGCATTCAGTCTGATAATCTTTGCAGCGCGTTACAATGTGAGGTTTTTCCCCCTGCTATGCTGTGCTAGCTGAGAGCTCGTCTGTCAGCTATTGTTATTTAGCACATCCAGAGCTGCCTGAGGAGTGGAGTCACTGAATGTTTGAAATGTGATGTTGATAGATTATTTTAAGGGACATACACTCACACACGCATGTACAGAAACTCAAAACTGCTAGGTCGCATTCACACATTGGCACTTTAAGTGGCTTATAACATTGTAACACCAGTAAGGGTCCACAGCACTTAGGGGTTTTTAAAAATGCTTTAGCACCATTTAAAGTATTTTACCCTGGGTCATCTCCCAAGGTGGTCTAGCATAAAGAGCATTAACCTAATGCAGTGTAAACATAGTGTAAATGCATAAAGCACTTTAAACGGCCACCCTCTGGGTTCCAGTCATCCCAGCATGCCTCAGGGCCAGACAGTCAAGAAGAAAACCATTCAATTTATTACCTTTTCTCCTCCCTGCCAAGAGTATGAATGCCTTCATCAACCACATGAATGTAGGAAATTCAACAGGCAGAGCTCCCCATGACTGCATTCCCATGCTAGGAAAAGAGACACCTGGTGAACATCTAGATTCCAGAAAATGGAGAAAATGTCCTAGGGGAGATGATAGTGATGATTAGAATGGTTCTTATTTGTATTTGTTGGATATCTTGAGGGGGGGGGAAGAACCCTCAGAGACAATTTCAATAGGGGAAAGTTACAAATACACAGTGTATAACTTAAAACAGAGAACACCCCCAATCAAGAATAAATTACAGAGACAATCAAAGGTTGATAGCATAGCAACACAAAAAGATTGCCTTCTGAATCATGATTTATGGCATTTTAAAAACTCTCGTCTTCCTCACAGAGGATAGCATACATGGCCTTTCCATTTCTCCACTTTGATTTTCAGTATGACTCTCTGAGGTACATGTGGCTGAGAGCTAGTAACCAAGCCAATCACTGAGATTTGGTCCCAGGCTGCTTTGTATGTTAAAAATTAAAACCAGAAGATCATCTTGGGTCCAGAAAATAAGTACAACCTGGAACATGGTTTCTCAATGTGGATTCCTTGGAACCTTAGGGTTTAAGGTCACTAGTAGTTCCGTGAAAGATTGTACAGTTGGCCCTCTGTTTTCATGGGGGATCCATTTCGGATCTTCCATGAAAATGGAAACCTGTGCATATTCAAACTCCATAGGCTTGAATGGAGGTGTGGACATGCGGGGGCATGTGGGCATGCACCGCTAGGCTGCAGTCCACTGTACAACTCTCTGTTTGTCCCTTGCACATAAGTGAGGAACGCTGATAAAAAGTCTGTGAAAACAGAGGAGCAACTAATTGAAACAAAACTAACTTTTTTTCAGGTGTTACTATAATGGCTGGTATTCTGTATTGCAGTTATGGGAATTTATAGCATTCATTTTAAAACCAGTTTACCTGATCCAGATTACATTTTAAATCGGGTGGCATCCTGATATTATCAGAAGGATTTAGCTGCCAAATCCGCCACCTGGGTCCATCCCCACTCCCAGGGCTGCTCCGGCAGCAATTTTCTTAAGCCAGAAAACTCCCGACTTCGAAAAGAGGTGTGCTGAGCTCCCCTGTGAACAGGGATGGACCCAGGATGGACCCAGGTGGTGGATTCGTTGGCTAAAGCCTTCTGATAATATCAGGATGCCATCCAATTTAAAATTTAATCTGGATCAGGTAAACCAATTTTAAAATGAATGCTATAAGCTTCATGGATTTGTAACCTAGCATTATGGATCCATAACTGCTCTGTATTCACTAATACTATGTACAGTGGCATCACTAAGGGATGCAGGGGGTGCAGACCACACCAGGTGGCACCTAAGAGGGAGTGACACCACTGCTCCTCAAACATCTGCTTTTGGGCAGAAACAAGCTGTGGCATTTGCCTGTATCTCTTTAAAATACTGAAGAGATAGTGTGAGTGGGGTGGGGCTCAGTGGTTGGAGAAAGGAGAGGCCCCAGGGTTGTTGTTTTTTTGGGGGGAAACAATTCAAATTTAAAATTTATTTTTTAAAAAAATCTAAAAAAATTATTTAAAAAAAAAACTTGCTTTAACAACATCACATTTTACCCAATTTTCACTGTAACTACATGAATCTATATATATTAAATACATTTGGGCTGTGCATATGATGCTGTAATTTAAAGATATAATTTTAATTTTGCTAGTTGTTTATGTCACAAATATTACCATTACATTCAGTGATATATGGGAATGACAATTTATGAGTAAATTAGTACAAAAAACATGACTGAGGATTGATTCCGTATGGGTGTGCTATGGGAGGAGTCAATGTGTGGGTGTGTGGGTGACACCATGAGTTACCGCACTGGGTGACACCAACCCTAGTGGTGCCGCTGACCCCATAGTCCTGTTCATGAATTTATTGCCATGATTGTAAATGCCCCCCCCAACCTATGTTACCAGGCAGCAGCCACATCAAAAAATGGAGGTCCATTAAGCTGGTGACTGGGGCACAGGAGGATGACATTTCCATCCCTTTCCCCCCAGCAAGCGAGGCTGCAACAATCAGAAGCAGGATGCTTGTGAAAATTTCTTGTTGTAGCGTTGCTCACTTTTTGGGAGAGGGGTGGAAACATCATCCACCCACACCCCAATCGCCAGCTGAACATACTTCCATCTCTTGGTATGGCCGCTGCCTGGTAAAATGGGTTGGAGAGGGAGAGTCAGGCCAGGAGGCACTACTTAAGTTATACATATATAATTATGTAGGCGATGTAGAATATAGGCAAATGATTTTTAAGCAAGGGGTTCTTGAGACCTGAAAATTATTTCAGGAGTTCCTCCAGGGTAAAAAGTTTTAGAAAGTCTGGCCTGGAGATGGGAGAAGTGTTTCTCCCTCTCTACTAGAACCTAGACCTACCGATGCTGAATGGTATGAAATTCAGGATAGGAAAAAAGATGTCCTCCTTCACAGAGCACATAGTTAAACTGAGGGACTCACCACTGCAAGATGTAGTGATGATCACCAACTTGGATGACTTCAGAACAGAAGCAGGCAACTGCAGAGAGGGTGAGAGCTATTAACTCCCATCAATGACCTTCCCATTAGCTGCTCTCAGCATGACTGGAAGAGATGACACCACTTCCAGTTCCAAGAATCATCTGGAATAGCCAATTCCTGTGACTTGCGAAGGCAAGGGAGATAGGGCAGCAAACGATTCAAACCACCACCATATTTTTGTTATGGTTTAAGTGTCTTTTGCTTGGGGGGGGGGAATACTTCAGGAGGGCTTCAGGGCTGCAGAATGTCCCCTGGAGTCTGCATGCATTTTCCCCACTTCTACCTTTAAAAGAATCTTAGGGGGGTTGCAGACTACCAGAAATAGTGCAAATTGAGTCCACTTTTAGGGTTAGGGTTAGGGTTAGGGAATCATGGGAACTGTATTTTATTGTGGCACCAGAGCTCTCTGACAGAGAAGGCTCAATGTCTCAGAAAAAAAACAATTCCCATGATTCCCTAGCACTAACCCTAACCCTAAAAGTGGACTCAATTTGCACTATTTCTGGCAGTCTGCAACCCCTTTTAGAGTGATTGATCAAAAATATGACCATCCATGGCTACTGCTCAGAATGGCTATATATGATCTCAAGGATCAGAGGCCGTATGTCCTGCAGTCTCAACTGTTGGGGAGCAAGAATAGATGGGTGTTATGGTATTCATGTCCTCCTTATAAGCTACTGTAGTAACAGATTGCTGGACAAGATAGGCCTTTGATCTGATCCAGCAGGCCATTGGTCTTTTGCTTCTTTCGTCAAGGAGTTAAACTGCTTTTGCTTCTTTGGAGCCTTACCGAGAAAAGCCTAAGGTAAAGTATAGTTGAGCCAGTGTGTTGTAGTGGTGAAAGTGTTGGATTATAACTCTGGAGACTAGAGTTTGAGTCCTGGCTTGGCCATGGAAACCCACTGGGTGACCTTGGGCAAGTCCCACTCTCTCATCCTTCAAAGATGGCAATGGCAAACCCCCTTTGAAGAAACTTGCCAAGAAAATACTGTGATAGATTCCCTTTAGGGTCACCATAAGTCAGATCCTGTCTGTTCATGGAAGGTCAGGCTGGGTTAGCACACAACAATAACAAGGTATAGTTATTACATGGATTTCTAACATAATCTAAGGCTGGATGGGAAAGCCCAGCTTACCATCAGGGCTTCCAGATTCACTAGGATGACAAGCAGTCTGCACAATCAGCGCCCACAATGTGGCATACTGTCCATGCACATTGTTGTGCGAATGTGTGCTTGTGCAATCAATTTCCTTGATGCATTGTACTGATGATATTATACTAATGTGTGCTTGTGTGGTAGATTTGTATGTCTGCCAAAGGAACAGTGCCTTTAGGAACCACACAAACTCAATAGTGAAAGTGCAGTGGCAAATTGGAAGTTCCTGGTGAAAAGTGGTCAATGGCTGGCCTGCCCATGCTCTCCCCAGACGATGCTCTAGAGATTCTGGCTGATCTAGAGTAAAATGGGACCCTATTTATGCTAGATAATTGCCGTGGAGTTTAGATTAGACCTGTGTTCCACTCGTTTTGGCCCCGTGTGTCATCTAAACAGGTCAGTGTGGGAACAGTTTGTGTATGTGCTGTGTGCCTTCAAGTCGTTTCAAAGTTATGGCGACCCTAGTGTGAACCTATCATGGGGCTTTCTTGACAAGGAGGTTTGCCTTTGCCTTCCCCTGAAGCTGAGAGCATGTGACTTGCCCAAGGTCACTCAGTGGGTTTTATGGCCAAGATGGGAATCAAACCCTCAACTCCAGAGTCACAATTCAACACTCAAACCACTGGCTCTTGGGAACATTTATTTGCTCCATGCAAACACTATCAAAGGTCCAAAACACATTGCAGAAATAATCCAGTTTGAGACTGCCTTAACTGCCCTGGCTTAGTGCTAAGGAGTCTTGGGAATTGTAGTTTATTGTTGCATCAGAGCTCTCTGACAGAGAAGGTTCAATGTCTCACAAAACTACAGTTCCCAGAATATCCTAGCATTGAGCCAGGGCAGCTAAAGAGGTCCCAAACTAGATTATTTCTGCAGTGTGTTTTGGACCTAAGAGGTCCAGTCCATCTTCCACAATGCAAACAATCCACATCCATTTTTTCAGAACTGTGTCAAGAGCTTCGCTTGCCATTTTTCTGTGCTTTCAAGTTAACTCCAATTTATGGCAACCCTATCCTAGGGTTTTTTTGGCAAGATTTATTCAAAGGAGATTGCCATTGCCTTCCTGTCATTATAACTGGCAGCATGTGGTATTTCTGGGCAGTCTCACTTCCAGATACTAACCTGGCCTGACCTTCCATGAGCAGACAGGATCTGATGCATTCAGGATATTTAAGCTGTTGTGCCACCCAGGTAAAGGATACTGCCATTAACATGTTGAACCATGTTAAAGCTCATTTATTTAAAGCATTTTTAGTCTTATCTTTAGCCAAAGAGGCTCCAGAACAGCTTACAGAAGTCAGCAGGAAAAACTTTTGTTACAGTTCAAAAAACATGACATGCGAGAAGACAGACATGGGGAGAGAAGAGAGGAGAAAGCATGTTTAGTCCTGTGTTTTAAAAGTCTCCATTCTTACAATGATCAGCCAATAAGTTTTGGACTGCGACTCTGGATACCAGGCTCCAGTGACCTTGGGCAAATCACATGCTCTCAGCCTCAGGGGAAGGCAATGACAAACCTATTCTGATCAAATCTTGCCAAGAAAGCCCTATGATAGGTTCATGGCCTCCGGGCCGCTATAAGTCAGAAATGACTTGAAGGCACATAACAACAAAAACAATATTTAACAGCAGCCACAGTGGCAGCAACAATGACACCTGACATTTGTATAGTGTTTTCAAGTATTTCTGAACAGTTAATCTATATTTCCCAGTTGCAATCTTTACAACACTCCTATAAGGTATGAAGTATTTTTATCCTCCATTTTGAATGGAGAAATTTCAACCTTTCTGCTTAAAGGTCCTAACTACTGCATTGCTCCTGTTCTTTTCAAAATGCAGAGACATGCAAAATCACCCTGTCGCAGGGAAAGCTTTGGAGTTCCCACCCATTATTATAAAAGACATTATCTAGGATGCCACAGCTGAATCCTTGGAGCCACATGTGTCTTTACATTCTAATGCAGAACTTGGAAAAGGTACGTTTTATACTACAGATCCCAGAACCACCACCCACCCACCCCATGAGCTAGGAATTGCATGCAGCCACTTAACAATGTTTGTGACATACACAAACACACAACACAGATCACATTACATTATTAAGTGCATGCAATTCCAAAAGGTCAGCCTGAAGCAACAAGTTGCTTTTCATACGCAGGCACCTATTTCCATTAAATAATAACCTTTGAAAACACTAGTGCTGTGTTATTTATCACGGCAATGTTACATAATAACTAGCCCCAGCAGGGCACAAACCTAATAAATGTGTAT
Organism: Phrynosoma blainvillii; assembly: GCA_026167975.1. Classification (NCBI taxonomy): domain Eukaryota; kingdom Metazoa; phylum Chordata; class Lepidosauria; order Squamata; family Phrynosomatidae; genus Phrynosoma; species Phrynosoma blainvillii. The sequence goes on along the minus strand of JANUYF010000001.1, from coordinate 34,268,744 downwards.
TTAAATCAGGTAAAAAGCAGGCTCCTAGGTAAGCATCCATCAATACACAATCAAACATGTAATTATGCATAGTGCTAGATTAGCATGTGCTTCCTACTATCCTTTTCCTCATACAGCTTCAAGACACACTAAAGCACCCACTGATAAATGGTTGGCTTCACTATCTATTGTACTGTAATGGTTGCTGCCACCTGGCAGGATCCTGAGAACAAATGCTCAGTTTTACCAGCAGATGGCGCTGAAACTTTACCTTCAGGAGCCCCTTTCTAGAAACTTGAGAATACTGTGCCAAAATTAGCTGATGCATCCAAAATGTCTAAAGGGGATATGCATTTTTCTTGCCACTTGCTTTCTCCATAGCAGAAAGTAAAATTACTATTTCTGAGGAAGTGGGAAACTTCCAGAGTTAAAAAGAAGGGGCAGAATCTCGCCAAGCCATTTTACTATCTGAGGTGAAGAACAAAATACCCCTGTACACACAGTCACACTTCTGTATTTGTTCAGTCATTTTCACAGATTTCTATCCTGACCTATATTAGAGATCTCATGGTGAGGTACAAGCCACAAAATAGCATTAAATAATTATAAATTGTTGTAGGTGTCACAGCAGTTACAGAATTTCCTTTCATTAGAGAGTCACTTGTCACCTACCTACCCACCCATACATTTGTCTTTCAGACACCATTTAGAAGATGCATCCTGCTGCCTTGAGTCCTGATTTGGAGCAAAAAGTAGAGTGAAATTAAAGAGAATAACCACCACGACCATCAGCACCTAACCACTGGTACTACTTTTCCATGGTAGTAGAATTCAAAGATATAGCCGTGTTAGTCTGTAGAATCAGTATGTAGGGAGATAGGACCTTATCCCACGCTGCTCTCAAAAGTGGCAAGAAAGCGATATGAGCATCATTGTAGTACTATAGCGCTAGTATAAATATGGCGCTAGCGCTATAATAGCACTATAGATAAGCTCGCGCCATTGCAATGCCCGCTGAAACCGACATTCAAAAGAATGCGAATGATGCTGCATTCCGAGCGGTTTCTTGCTAGATTCTGAGCGACGTCGTGTAGTCACACGGAAAACTATAGCGCTATAGCACCTGATTCTTAGCTGATTCTGAGCGACGTCATGTAATCACACGGAAAACTATAGCGCTATAGCGCCTGATTCTTAGCAGATTCTGAGCGACGTTGTGTAATCACTCGGGAAGATATAGCGCTATAGCGCCTGATTCTTAGTGGATTCTTGCTGCTTTTGGCCCCGTGGGATAAGGTCCATATTGTAGCACCTTTGAGACTAACTAAAGAAACAAGTTGGCAGCATGAGCTATCTGAGGAAGTAGACTTAAGTCTAGGAAAGCACATGCTGCAAACCCGTTTCTTTAGTTAGTCTCAAAGGTGCTACAAGATCTCTCTCATACTTTTCCATAGTAGTTGGACTGCATACTCCCATGTGGCCAGAGGCCACACTAATGGTAGATACTGGTAGGGTGCCTGTAGTCAAACAGGCTTTTGCTACAAGTCTAGATTAAATGTGACAAAAAACACAAATATGTTGCATAAACCAGTACCAGATCAGTCAAGGACAGTGTTAGATGTTAGAGTTATGGACATCAGATGAAAAATGAGCTGCACAACTCAATATCTTTTGCTGTGTGACCAAGGCAAAATATTGGACGTTATCACATGGGGAGTTGCGGGGAGAAAGTGGAAATAAATGGGCACAAGTGGAAGTCTTTAATTTATGGGATTTGTCCCGTTCCGCCTCGTCTGATAACTAAATTCGAATTTAAAAGGGGGTTAATTCGAACGAAAACCTGATCTTTTCATTTTCGTGATTTTTGAGGATTTGAAAAGATCAGGTTTTTGTTCGAATTAACCCCCTTTTAAATTCGAATTTAGTTGTCAGACGAGGCGGAACGGGACAAATCCCGTGAATTAAAGTCTTCCGCTTGTCCGGTTTATTTCCACTTTCTCCCCGCAACTCCCCGTGTGATAACGTCCATTGTGAAGCTACTGGAAGTCCATTGCCCCTCAAGTGGAGGATACAAGGTATACTAACAGTATCACATTATTGACTCATTTTCAGCTTGGTTTAGCTTCATACTGGTTCCAAGAGGCAATCTAGCCACCAGGTTTCCACATCCCTGGTTTTTCCAGCCCTGTATTAAGAACTCATCCATTGCATAGGGCCTTTGCAGACTGCCAGAAATAGTGCAAATTGAGGCCACTTTAACTGCCCTGACTCAGTGCTAGGGAATCATGGGAACTGTAGTTTATTGTGGCACCAGAGCTCTCTGACAGAGAAGGCTCAATGTCTCAGAAAAAGATACAATTCCCATGATTCCCTAGCACTGAGCCAGGACAATTAAAGTGGACTCAATTTGCACTATTTCTGGCAGTCTGCAAAGGCCCTTAGTTAAAGCTAACCTGTTGTCAAAATAGGGCTATCTGTATCTATTCTGTGAATAGTGAAGGGGTCTCTTCTGTGAGAACTTTTGTCACAGTAAAATGGTGTTTCAAAACTCATTTAAAAATGCGAACATCAGCATCAACCCACTGCATTCTCAACAATGCAACTTCCAATTTTGTGTCTGCCTTGCTCCACAGCAGGAGTAGGAATCGTATGCCCTATGGGCCACTCATGGCCACCAGTTCATTTTTTGTGGATCCCAGGCCACCCAGGACTTCCTAAAACAACAAACAAACAAACAAACAAACAAACAAACAGCTTTTTTCTGCTCCTGGACTCTCTGTGAGTGAGTTCAGTCCTGCCACTTCATCTTGTTCTCCTATACTGCACCCCCTCAAAAAAAAGGGGGGCAGAAAGGACATTTACAAAATCAAAATCCCTCTAGGTTTCTTGAAAGACATTAGTACAAAGTGTAGTACAGTACAAGGTGTTGGTTATTACTTTTAAAACCCTACATCATTTGGGTTCAGGCAGTGATGTCACTAGGGGGGCAGGGGGCAGCAGACCACAGCAGGTGACACCCTAAAGGGGGGGGTGACACCACTGCTCCTCAAACACCTTTTTTGGCAGAAATGGGCTGTGGCATTCATCTGCTTCCCTTTAAAATGCTTTAAAAGATGGTGGGAGTGGGGTGAAGCTCAGTGGGAGGAGAAAGGAGAGGCCCCAGAATTTTTAAAATTCAAATTTCAAAATTGTAATTGTTTAAAAAAAGTTATTTTATTATTTTTTTAATTATTCTTTTATAATTTTATCTAACAACATCACATTTTAACGAAATCTTCACTATGCATATGCAAATACATTGAGGTTGTGCATATGATACAGTAATTTGAAGATATAATTTTAATTTTGCTAGTTGTTTATGTCACAACTATTAGCATTACACTCAGTGCTATATGGGAATTACAATTTATGAGTAACATTAGTGCAAAAAAGCATTGCTAAGGATTCTGTACGGTGTGAAATGGGAGGAGGTCAAGGGGGGGGTGACACCATGAGTTACCGCACTGGGTGACACAAACCATAGGGATGCCACTGGTCCAGGTTACCTACAGGATTGCCTCTTCCCATATAATCTGTCCCATACACTCAGGTCTTCTGGCTGATATTTACTCCAATCAGCCAGGACTAGGTTGGCAAATGTCAGCCAGAAGACTTTTTCTTCAGCTGCTCCTAGACTGTGGAATGACCTGCTGGAAGAGATTGGACAGCTGAATATGCTGTCTGAATTTAAAACAGCACTGAAGACCAATCTCTTCCAGCAAGCTTTATTATTTATTTATTTATTTATTTATTTGTACCCCGCCCCTCTGTGAACAATCGGGGCGGCTAACAACAATTAAAATTACATACAATATAAATCCATAAGCTTAACCAAATAATTTTAAATTGTAAATTAAGATGTTAAATTTTAAATGCCAACAGTTTAAAAATGTCTATGTCTTATTTGTCCTTTTAAACTGTTGTATGTTTTAATTAACTGATGTTGCTAATTGTCGATTTCATGTTGTTCTCCTATTATTATTATTATTATTATTATCCAACAGTGGTATAGTTGTGTGTGTGAGCGTGCCTTCAAGTTGCCTTTTGACTCATGGTGACTCCATGAATTAGGTTGTGTTAGGCAGGGAATACTCAGAGGTGGTTTTGCCAGTTCCTTCCTCTGAAATATAGCCTACAGTTCCTGGTACAGTTGGCCCTACACAAATTCAAGCAATCATAATTTGAAAATATTAAAACACACACAAAATCCCAAAAGCAAATCTTGATTGTGCCATTTTATATAAGGGGCACCATTTTTATTACACCATTTTTTATCATGAGACTTGAGCATCCACGGATTTTGGTATACATCAAATTTTAGGAACCTAGAACCAAATCCCAGCAGATACCACCAGTCCACTATATTCATTGACAGTCTCCCATCCATGGCATCCCTAAGGTGGGTGTCACCTGATGCCAGGAGGGCGAACTGCCTTGTTTCCCCCCTCCACCTGCCTGACCAGACCACTGCAGGCCCTCCTGCAAACCTTCAAAGTCCCACATTGCTCCTGCAGCAAGGGACTCCGAAGGCTCCTCCACTCCCCCAAGCATTCATAGTCCCATATGGCTGCTGCTACAAGGGACTCTGAAGGCTCCTCTGCCCCCAGCAGCCCCTGCTATTGAGAGGGGCAGTGCTGTGGCCTCTGGGGGTCCATTTAGGATCCAGTACAGCTGATGGGCAAACAGGAAAGCATCATTTCTCACTTGCCCAGTAGCTGTGCCAGTCCCTTTTGGTGTCCACCACAGTGGGTGACACCCCCTTCTGGGGTGTCACTCGGTGCAGTCATCACTCCCTGCACCCCCTGCTGATGCCACTGTCTCCCATCCAAGTACTAACGAGGGCTGACCCTGCTTAACTTCCAAGATCAGGCAGGATGTGGTGCTTTTATTATATCTAGGGCTTTCTTACTCAGAGTTGATTTTGCCCGTTCCTTTCTCTGAAATGTAGCCCACAGCAGCTGGTATTCATGGGTGGGGGCAAGATAAGGGCATTGCCCCACAAATAAGAATTCTGCCTCCCCCAAAAGGAGTTTTCTTTTAGTCCCCAAATGTCTAGCATTAAGCCTACAACTTGATGAGCATTTAGAAACAAAGTTTAGCCATCCAGGGAAAAGAGGCAGGCAAAAGAACCAAAGGAATGAGAACACAGCAAATAGAAGAGTTTTAGGTGAGGACAATATCCAATGTCTCACTCTCTGCAATGCTAGAAATTTGGGAAAGGAAGGGAAATTTCATAGAAGGTGGCAGAATAATTCTTAATTTGGAGAGCAATGCCATTATTTTGCCCTCCACACTTGGCTATAACATGGAAGGTAGTAATATGTTAGAGAAGCACACACTTGAGGGACACATTGCTGAGTACTTGATCTGACCCATGGCAGGTAATTTCCAAGTCAATCTGGATACTGCCTAGATGGAGATGTCCAAAGTTTTCTGCCTAGGGTTTCTCTGTACTTAATGTCTGGTCTATTATTCTCCGCATAAATACAGAATAGTTCCTGTTATTTTGACTTATTGCTGTTTATGAGTTATTCAGTTATCTAGACATATTGCTCTTATTTAGGACAGGTGTTATAGTTCTGTAATTTTGTTTGGAGATTGTCTTGAGGACCTTCCATCTCCCTTCACAGAAACCTTGGAACCTATCCTTCTGGAATTTGTACCTCCCTTACCTAGCACTACTTCTATGCTGTCTATCCTTTCCAAAGCAATAGGTCTCAAGAAATCCTCAAACAAATTTTTGCAATATTTTTTCAAATACACACTCACATACACACACAGCCTCAAAATTACCAAAAATGCCTTCTGAGCCCAGGAAGGCCTAAGACCATGGTGAAAATGCCCCAGTGTCCCCTAGAAGGTGTCTGAGGGATTTGAGAGGAAAAATTGAATTTTTTTTGGTGGGAATAGTATCAGTGGGAGAGTGTAGTACTGGGAGGCTAAAGTGTCCTGAGAAGCTAATGTGACCCTCAGTTGCCCACCCCAGCTGTGTCTGTAAAGCTGGGATAGTTTTTAGCCCCAACTTGCATATTAACATTTTCTTATACTAAAAGAGCATTTGCTCTTTTACAGCCCATTTTGGAGGTATCCTTTTGGAGCTCTTTCAAATTTGGTTTTGTTCTCACTGCCTTAAATAATGTAGTATAATAAGCAAACATTTTGCCACTTTACTACTCATCCCTAACACCAGGTGATTTTTGAGGGAGGGTTTAGTAAAAACCCATATTTTTACTTGGCACCTGCCAAGTAGTACTGATGCCAATCAGGCCTGTAGAGGGAGAATATTTAACAATTCATGTCACAGATCTGACACATGAACTGCATAAATCCAAGGGCTTCTTAGTGGCTATTCCCTGGGATGTGGAACTCCCTTCCCCTTCCTCCTTCCGCCCAGAGTCAAAGACCTTTTTATTCAAGCATTTGACAGGCTTTTAGGAAAGAGGCTTTTAACAGATCCATCCTGTACTTTTTTTATTGCTGGGTTTCAACATTTTGTATTTTTCATTCAATTGTGTGTTAATATTATAATTTATAATTTATTTAGTTGTGTGTGTTTGAGTTTTTGGCATTATAAGGTTGTGTCTGTTTTTAATATTATTGTGGGCTTCCTTGAATTCCAGTTCTAGGAGAAAGAGAGCAGATCAGAAATCAAATAAATAAATAACCCTATAGCACAGATTGGTTTCTGTGAGCCATGGTATCTGCTTTAGTACTTGAGCTGTGATGCAGTACATTTCCTTCTTCATGGATTAGGATATCCATGAATAGACTAATCATGTGAGTTGCTGAAAATCCACATTTGTCTCTGAAGACTAACATGAGAATTGGCAGTGATTAGCTTCTTCCCTTTGACAGGAAGGCGATCTGTGAATGTTTTGTAAAGTAGTGGCAGTTCAGCCAATGACTTGAGGTGAGGAACATCTGAACCCAAAGTGAGGGAGAGCAAGTTTTTGCCCTATTATAAATAATGACCACTGAGGACCTTCACAAGTTCAACCTAGACAATGAAGAAATAGAAATGGTAAAAGAATTCTCATACCTGGGATCAGACATTGATAGAAATGGGGACTGCGGTCAGGAAATCAGAAGAAGACTAAGAATGGGGAGGGTGGCTATGAAAGAACAAGAAAAGATCTTAAAATGCAAAGATATACAACTCAGCACAAAAGTTAGAATCATACAAGCCATTTTATTCCCTATTAGCATGAATGGATGTGAGAGCTGGACAGTTAAGAAAGATGATAGGAAGAAAATCAACTCCTTTTGAGATGTGGTGCTAGAGAAGAGTGTTGAGGATTCCGTGGACAGCCAAAAAGATAAACAAATGGGTCCTAGAGCAGATCAAGCCAGAAACCTCCCTGGAAGCCAAGATGACCCAACTGAGGCTGTCATACTTTGGACACATCATGAGAAGAGAAGAATCATTAGAAAAGACAATAAAGCTGGGAAAGGTGGAGGGAACCCGGAAGAGAGGAAGGCCACATGCCAGATGGCTGGACTCTATTAAGGAAGTCATGGGTATGGGTTTGCAGGATTTAAGCAGAGCAGTGGAGGATGGGGGGGGTGTCTTGTAGGTGTCTTATCCATAGGATCACCTTGAGATCAACTCAAGGGCAGTTAACAACAAAATGGTATATTCTAGGATGGAAGAACCAATGTAGTTTGAGTGCTAGACTATGACTCTGGAGACCAGGGTTCGAATTCCTGCTTGGCCATAGAAACCCATTGGATGACCTTGGCCAAGTCATGCTCTCTCAATCTCAGAAGAAGGCACAGGCAAACCCCTTCTGAACAAATCTTGCTAGGAAAACCCCATGATAGGTTCACCTTATCTGCGCCATAAGTTGGACATGATCTGAAGGCTCACAATAACAGTTCTGGGATAGGTAGAACAACTGAACCTTGAAAGGAGTTTATATGGAATTGGATCTCTATCTATACACACAGAAGAAGAAAAATAACAGCATTTTCTGTATACTCTTGAGTGTGTTTTCCACTGATGCATCTCTATATTCTAAACTAGTTTATTTACTGATATAATCTTCCCAGGAAACCCTGCATGAGGCCACCGCCTTATTCCATGTGGGCTTTATATTTCTGAATGAACCAACAAGCGTTGCTCTGTTTGCCATGCAATGCATTAGCTGTATCGAGTAACAGAAATGGTGCCATGTAATGTACTGTAATAGGAGATGCTTATAAACACTGGATTTAAAGGGCTATGTTTGTGACCTTCCAGCAGATGGAGACCAAATTATTTAATTAATTGCTGTATCATAGCCATGGGCTTTCTTTAATCAAATGGTGGATGAGAGAAGGTGAGGGGACAACGCTGTGCCACACAGTATTAGTGATACTACTGGCCCTTGCATTGCAGATCTTCTCTCTCTCTCTCTCTTTTTTAATGGAGATGTATGTGCCTTTGTTTAAAATTCTTCTTGGAGATCTTTTCATGGCCTCTACTAAGTTGCTGTTGATATATGCATTTAGGTCAACTCCTGCTTATAACCACCCAATCCTAGGGCTTTCGTGGCAAGATTTGTTCAGAGGATATTTGCCATTGCCTTTCCCTTAGGCTGACTTGCCTATGACCCTCCAGTGGGTTTCCATGGTTGAACGGGGATTCAAATCATGGTTTTCAGGAGTCCTAATCCAACATTCACAGTGCTATACCATACTGAGAACAGAAAGTACGGGTACAGTATGTGCACCAAATGCAAATAGGTGACTCTGTGGAACTCCAGATGGTGTATGTGTGTGTGCCTACAAGTTCTCTGTTGATGTATGGTGACCTCATGAATTTCATAGGGTTTTCTTAGGCAAAGAATACTCAAAAGGTAGCTTTGCCAGTTTCTTCCTCTGAAATGTAGCCTATAGCACATTGCATTTGTTAGCAGTCTCCCATCCAAGTACTAACCAAGGCTGACCCTGTTTAGCTTCCAAGATCAAATGGAATCTGGCACCTTTAAGGTGTTTAAACATTTTTCCTCCAGATGTTACTTTGCTCCAGTTAGCATTATTGTACAGCCATTAGCACCAGCCAGCAAGCCAATGGTCAGGGATGGTGAGATGTTCAGTTCAACATCTGGATGGCTGATAGTCCCCCCACTCCTGATTTAAAGGATCACACCTATCTCAAAAACTCACTTGCAGGAAGGTTGCTTTTGACCCAATTTTGAATGGCTACTTGTTGAGAAATAATAGTTGGGATCTAACAAACCACCAACAGTGTGTTGTATTCACAGTAGTTTCAAGGAGGGGCTCTTTTCTATTTATCTTCCCTGGCAATCCCTCAATATCTTCTGAAATCTTAGGGGTTCTCCAGAGCAGTATTTGAGGTTGTATGATTAGGAAAAAGGAAAACAGCAAATAAATAAATAAAAAGAAAGAAAGAAAGAAAGAAAGAAAGAAAGGTGAAGCCAGTTTGTATATCTGCATCACCCTCTTTGGTTCTCAATTATGGACTCTAAAGGAGCAAAAGGCTGCACTTCCATTATCAGCAAAGCTTGCAAACAATTGAAGAAGGAGCAGTTACTCTCACTCAGTTGATCTTTTCTTTCCTAGAGGTTAATGCCTTGAGTAACTATTAAAAATATTTAAAATACTGTTAATCATTGAATTACACAGTGTTCTCTGTAATGGAGGAGTAGGGGACATAAAGCCCTTCAGATATTGCTGGGCTACAATTCTCATCCTCGCTGACTATTGGGCATGCTGCCTGGGGCTGATGGGAGGTGGATTCCAACAATATTTTCAGGGCCACAGGCCCCATAAAACTGTTATGATGTTGGCAGTCTTGCTGTTTTATTTTGCACTGGCTGTAGCTTCTGAGTCATAATTTGCAGACTCTATAAGAATGAGAATAGCTGCTAAGCAAAAATGAATGTCTCTATGTGCCGCCTTATTAGACAGTGCAGGAATGCAGAGCTGATTTAGCACAGTGGCTAAGAGACTATGCTACAAAATTGGCTATTTCTGGTGTAAATCTTAAGATGAAGTCATACTGGTGACTCTGTCTGCAGACACAGGAATAGCCATACTGACTTACCATACAGTTTTGTTATATAGTTTACAAGAACAGAAGAACCGGCTACAGAAAAGTTATATTTTATTACTATTATTATTTATTATTAATAATAAATCTTCTGAACAAACTGTACAAAAATGAATTGACTGTTTGCAAGAACCTGTCAAATGAGTTTCCTGCTGTATTTTGGAAGCCTACCAGAAGTTCCTGGTGCATTAATTGCACAATTTCTATATAGCAATTTAAGCACTACTACCACCAGGGAATGGGGACTATAAACTCAGAAACACAAGGAGGTACACAGTGTACCTAATATATAGATATGTGGATCTACAGGTATGGTGAACAGTTCCTGAGACTACAATGGCTGGGAAAATCCTGTGAACAGTGTCTGCTAGTGGTTTCTATGTCAGTGTTGCGATAAATCAACTCTGAACTTTAAATGAGCTATCCAAGGTGCTAAACCAAAGATGGTAAGAGTTGAATTAGAGCTCTTCTGTATACCACTTGGTTTATGGGAAAATTTCAAACAAGTGTATGGTCCATGAGCGATTTTGAGAAAAATTCCAAGAGTGTTGGACAGTAGTTTTACTAAACCACTATAATATTTCAAAAGACAGGCCTGAAGACACTCCATCAGGCTGGGCATGGGAGAAGGGAAGAATGAGAAAAGTCTAAAGATCATAATGGGTAGATGCTGGAACCACAGGAGTGATAGGTAAAGTAATGGCACAAGGCTGAATCTGCAAACTTGAATAGTCAGGTGTGTGAGTATCAGGCTTATTTAAAAATAAGAGGTTGGAATCATGTAGCCCTTCATATGGTTTTGGACTGCATCTTCCCACATACTTCACCATTGGCTTTGCTCGCTAGAACTGCTGGGATTTGCAGTCCAACAATATGTGAAGGGCCACATGATTTACAACACTGCCAGTCGTTCAATGAACTCTCCATTAGCCATTATTGCACTATTTCACATGGCTAGTGCTGGCTAGGAGCAGAAGCACCAAAAAAACATGAAAACCAATCATTTTGTACCACTGAGTCATCAGACAATATGGCTGCAGTTGATATGAATTCACTGTATGAGAAGAAGCGCACATATTCATTTCACAGAGATTAAAACATCAAGTGATGATTTTGCATAAGCAAATCAGTCATGACAGGTTCAGTGACAGAAAGAACTTGGATACCACCTAAAGCACGGTGCTTTTTAAGAGAAGCAGTTCACCCACTCAACTCTGGATCACACAAGGATGATTCCCACATGCAAGCAATTCAGTTGATTTCTCTCCAATGGTTAGTTCCTGGACATTTGAAGCACTGAGCAATAAGACATCAATGCACCTGTGTGTGTATGAATAAGCCTATATTGTTTTTTACAGTCCAGGGGTGGCATAGGTAAACAGAACAAAATGTCAACATTCCAGATGCCTGTCATATTTCCAATGTCTCACTTAAAGCTGGACTTTCCATTAGAGTGAAAATAACAAAAGGCATGGCTCAATCTTTCTACTTCCAGTCTGGAAATGTTACTTTTCAAGACTACACAAATCCTCTGGCTACATGTCCATGGTTGCTGAGAGATTCTGGGACTTGAAGTTTAGAAAGTAATTTCTCCAAGTTCTGTTTCCAGTGTATCTTTGAAAAATGCAACTCAACTGATAAAGACAGAACATAAACAGCAGGAGCAAAAACATGAAAAGTGTTAGGAGTTCAAATCTAGCTGTAGCTCATGATTATTGCAGTGTTTCGAATGAACCAGTCAGCCAAATGTATTGGCTCACTGCTTTTACAGCAAGAGTGGAGGGAAAGCAGATCTGACAGACAGATCCCTTGGTAATTTGCAGTAGATGGCCAATGGTTTCAGATCCCCAGTTTGCAAAAGGTTTCTCTGTGTCTTCTGGCACCTTAAAATGTAACACGACTCCCAAACTCTGGTCTTCCAGATGTTTTAGACTTCAGTTCCCAGAATCCTAGACTACTGGCAAAAATAGCTGCGGCTTCTGGAAGATAGAGTCCAAAACACCTGGAGCACCAGAGTTTGAGAATCACTGTTATAACACATTTATTATAGAATTATTTTTGGTAGACTACAGCCAATTTTGTCAGATGCCTGGACTATTATCCAGAATTTCAGTCATGTGTGTGTGTGTGTATATCTGAATCTATATGCACACAGTATGTGTGGGGGTGAGATTGTAGACAGTGAAAATAAATGCAGAAAGTAGTGGCAATGACAATCATACTATTAACACTGACCATCCACAAAACTGTTACAGATAACAGAAACATCCAGGCATTAGGTCAGATGTGGGCTATTTGGAAGGCTAGGAGGCCACATTATCCTCCAGAAGACCTTGGAGGGTCAGATTTCCTCCTGCAAAAATGTTTGTTTGTTTGTTTTGCCCCATATGTCTATAGTGGATATGGGGCATTTTCATTATGTTTGGGGTTTCCAAAAAGGTACTCCTGGGTTGAAACGTGGTGGAAATGCAGCCCCTGTCCCCTTGGTGATGGTGTTAGCTGCCTTCCAGTTGGCTTAGACTCATGGCGACTTTGTGAATGAGACATCTCCATGTTTCCTATTCTCTACCTCCCTGCTCAGGTCCTGCAAATTCAGGCCTGTGGCCTCCTTCATTGAGTCAATACACCTGGTATGCAGTCTTCCTGTCTTCCTACTGTCCTCCACCTTCCTTAGCATTATAATCTTTTCTAGTGAATCCTGCCTTCTTATGATGTGGCCGAAGTACAACAATCTCAGTTTAGTCATCTTGGCTTCCAGGGAGAGTTCAGGCTTCAGCTGTTCAAAAACCCATTTGTTCATCTTTTTGACCATCTGTATGGGCACCCCCCTAAAGACTTATTTGTAGGGTAATTTAAGTTTCCTAAGGCTTCAGTCTTTAGTAAGGAAACAAAAATGTTGAAATATAAAAAAATATCAAAGCCAAGCCTGTTAGGGTCTAGCTTTAAATTAGCAGAGTAGCAAAAATGTGCTTTTGTCTAACTATGAGGGGGCTGCAGATGGGCGGCTGTGGGCTGCCCCGGGAAGCGACGGGTTGGGGCCGTGGCTACCCCACGCCGCGGCCCCGATCCTCCCTTTTGCCATCCCGAAAAAAGCAGCAAAATGCCACTACTTTCAGGGGTGGCAAAAGGGCGCCCTAAGAGCCGGTGCACAGCTCTTCTTCGTCCTTTCCGCTGCAGTGCATCAGAACACTGTGCCGGAAGGGCTCCCTGACGATGCCAGCGTGAGGTTGGGATGGCCGGCGTGCAGCTGCCCTGCCCCATCTTTGTCTCCAGGCCGGCTCTTTGGGCCGGTCTGCAGAGGCCCTGAGCTTCCCTAAAAACTGAGACTGACTCAAAAAACAACACAAGTAGTTTGTAGTTCAAAACAAAAATTTACTAATGGCTGTAATCTATATTTACACAGAAGCTATATCCTAATCTAGCTAGTGAATAGTTCAGGTAGAGAAAAATTCTTTATCTACCATCTTTCCAAACAAAGTTGAGACAGGAGGAACACCAACAATTCAGCTGAAAATCTTGAAAGTCCCAAAGAGGGAGTGACCTAAGTCACATGGTTAGTTTGAATGAGAGAAGGGGAGAGAGAGTTTGCACGCAGGAAATCCCTATCTATCTAAGGAGGGGGAAAGAGAATACAAAAATCTTCCAATAGTATTATACCAACGAGGTGTACTGGCCTGTCACTGTTCTCCTCCATGCCACCAGAATAGACTTTCTTCACTTGTCTGAACAAAACCTTGCTAACCTTGTTTTGATTCTACTGACTCATGTATCTTGTATATTTGCCAACCTAAACATCTCTAAAAGATAATACGTAGCTGGAACAGTGTTAGGAGGAACCCAAATAATTGGACAGATAATAAGTAGCTGGACTAGTGACCTTGAAGTGATATTAGGCTCATGGCTTGCACCTATGAAGATAATGTAAAGATAACCACCTAATAGATGGCATTGGAGGGGTACAGAATGGCAGAATTTCAAAGTGGTGTGATCCAAATCAAAGGGAAGATAATTGGCAAAGTCATTATGAGACGGGCAAGTAAAAACCTATAAAAACCCTATGAAATTGACATAAGTTCAGAGCTGCAGCATGAACCTTTCAGGCCTGAGGTGCCATGCCTTTGTGGCTATAGAAGGGGTTCACTCCACTGCTATCTTTTTGGAGGTGTTTGCTTGGTATGATTTATGCATATTCCTTTGTATAGCTTACTGGAGGTATAATAAATCATAAGCTTTTTTTTGCAAGACACTATCCACAGTATCCTCAGCACTCTTCTTCAACACCGCATCTCAAATGAGTCTTTACTGTCCAGTTCTCAAATCTGTACATGGTGATGGAGAATACAATGGTTTAAACCAGGGGTAGGCAACCCCCCGCTGCCCACCATGATGATACTGATTATTGTTGTTATTACTTGTTCTTGGGGTTTTCTTGGCAAAATCTCCACAGGGGTTTTGCCATGCCTTTTCTGGCGCTGAGAGAGTGTGCATGCATATTTTTTATGGTAATTTTTTTAAAAAAAATATTTTTTTTTAAAATATTTATTTATTTATTTATTTATGGTGCTTTGGCCCCCCAATTGTCTGAGGGACAGCAACCCAGCCCCCGGCTCAAAAAGCTTGCCTACCCCTGGCTTAAACAATTCTGACTTTAGTCTTCAGCTGTATATCTTTACAGTTCAGGATTTTGTCTAGTTCTGTCATAGCTGCCCTTCCCATTCCTAACTTTCTTTGGATTTTTTTTTTTACTGCAGTCTCCATTCTGATCAATGTTTGATCCAAGGTATGGGAAATCTTTAACTATTTTGATTTATTTGTTATCTAGGTTAAATTTATGTAAATCCTCCAGAGTCATTATTTTTGTTTTCTTTATGTTTAGGAGTAGGCCTGATTTGCACTTTCTACTTTGACTTTCTTTAGTAATTTTTCCAATTCTATGATGCTTTCCTCTAACAGTATGGTGCCATCTGCATATCTTAGACTGTTGACTTTCCTTCCTCCTACCTTCACTCTTCCTACTAATTCTAAGCCTAGTCCTCGTATGATATTTTCTGCATACAAGTTGAACAGATGGGGTGATTAAATGCACCCTTGTCTGATCCCTTTGCCATTTGGGAACCATTCTGTTTCTCCATATTCTGTTCCATGTCCCCTAGTGGATATTTTGGAATACAACATTTTCTTAGGCAAGAGGTTCTCAGAGGTGGTTTTACCTGTTCTCTTCATTTAAGATATAGCCTGCAGCACTTGGTATTAATTGCTGGTCTTCCATCCAAGTCCTAACCAGTGCTAGCCCTGCTTAATTTCCAAGATCAGACAGGTTTAAGAACCTAGGGTATTTGGGTCCTAAAAGTATCGCTACAATGTGTGTGGGGAGGGGTGTTGATTTTGTTATGTTTTGCTGTTCATCGAACACAGCTATCCCTAAATAAATTGTTGTAGTTGTTGTTGTTGTTGAGATTTGTTTACACTGGCTTTTCTAAAATTATTCTGCATCCAGAATACCAGACCCCGAAAAGGATGTTAGAGAAGATTTATTACTTATCAGTAAGAACTGCAAGGTGTTTGGGAGTGTTTTCTCTCTTTCTCTGGCTGTCATTTTTGACAGTCTTTCTGTGCTCTTGGATTGAGTTACATGAGACCGTGGGTGTAATAGAGATCAGCCACAGATGTCTGGAAGCACTTAAAGCTTTCCCCCCATACCTGGTCATACCTGTTTTCTCCTGAATAGGAACCAATCAACGTTTTTCTTCACTTCCCTTTGGCTTCTCCTATTGTCCTTAAGTGGAGAAGGGAGTCCCTTTGTTCTCCCTAAGTCCTAGTCACAAGAGAAGGCAGCCATTTCATCCAAGCATGACTCAAAGGTGACCTGATCTTGCTGGGAAAGAAGGGCTCCACTCTGCCTTCTCCTCCCCCCTCAAAAACACCGTAGATCAGTGGCAATGAGAAACAAGCAACAGTGGTGGAGTTAGGGCCTAAACTCCCAGCTAACCAAAGAGGAGGAATGCAGAAGCAGTGAGGGAAACAACTTTTTAAGAAAGGTGACATTGTAGGATGATTGAAGGAGAGACTGCAACAACTATGAAACCATAGAACTAATCTCCCATGCAAGCAAAATCATGCTCAAAATTCTGCAACATAGGCTCCAGCCATACATGGAGAGAGAAATCCCAGAGGTCCAAGAAGAGTTCAGGAAAGGAAGAGGCACCAGGGACCACATTGCAAATATACGGTGGCTAATGGAGTGTAGCAGAGACTTCCAAAAGAAAATCAACATATGCTTTATATAGTACAGCAAAGTCTTTGACGGCATAGATCATGAAAGGCTATGGAACGCCCTTAAAGACATGGGAGTGCCAACACATCTGATAGTCCTGAAGAGGAATCTGTACTCAGGACAAGGGGCTACTGTCAGAATAGAACACGGAGAAACATAATGGTTCCCAGTTGGCAAAGGGGTCAGACAAGGCTGCATCCTATCACCCTACCTATTCAACTTATATGCAGAACATATTGTAAAGAAAGTAGGCTTGGACACAGAAGAGGGAGAAGTGAAAATAGGAGGAAAGCAAAGCAAAGCAAAGCAGCTTCATTTATATACCACTTCATATCGCGCTATGGGATGTCTAAGCGGTTTACAACTGTAAGCTCATTGCCCCCCAACAGTTGGGTACTCATTTTAGCGACCTCGGAAGGATGCAGGCCTGAGTCTAGCCTGAGCCCTGGCTAGTATTGAACTCACAACCTTATGGTCTATGAGCGAGTGGCTGCAGTACAGGCATTCAACCACTGCACCACCAGGGCTCCACCAGGAAGAAATATCTGTCAGTTGTAGCTCTTCCCCTCTGGCTCTAACTCACCACCTTGTTATGCAGCAGAGCTGACCAGCTTTGATCAGTGGTTGATGCTTCTTTCCCAAGCAGCAGAGTTTCAGAGAATAGGCTGAAGACCCTGACAAACTCTCCAAGCCTTCTCACTCTTCTTCCTGAGATGTCTCCAAACTTCTCCAGGAATCCTCTGGCTCTTGTATCTTCCCTCAAGACACCAGACAACTCAGTAGTCTTATATAAAAGATCTACTTTATTCTACTATATACATAAATACTATATGCCCTACAAATCACAATCTCTACACTTCACAATATCTCCAAAACTACACCAAACTACTCCACACCACTCCACAATGTACATTAGCAAACATTGCAATTTATAGCCATTGTTAGACACCACCCACCAGTCAGTTTCCACCCAGTGGGTGTGTACATCTTGATTGGTCCACATAGATCATCCCATACCTAAGACCAACCCAAGTGTTTCATCACTTTACCTTGACCACTTAATGAGTCTCAGGTGTTTGCAATCTATCACAGGTGTTCTCAATATACCTTCTATAACTTTGTCCTTGGCTCTCAAGGCTTCTTAATTATATTATCTTTTTCACCTGTGTATCTTCCTGATTGCTCCTGCTTAGTCACTTTGACATTCACATACATATTTTTATTTCTATTACTGTATATCCCATGTTGCTTTTTCCTTAACAATATCAACAATCTGAGATATGCTGATAACACCATAATATTAGCAGAGAACCTCACAGACCTGGAACACCTACTAAGGAAGATCAAAGAAGAAAGTGCAAAATCAGGCTTACTGTTGAACATAAAGAAAATAAAAATAATGACCACAGAGAACTTACACACATTCATACTAGACAATGAGGAAATAGAAATAGTAAAAGTGTTCTCATATCTGGGATCAAACATTGATCGGAATGGGGACTGCAGCCAGGAAATCAGAAGAAGATTAAGAATGGAGCCAAGATGACAAGACTTAGACTGTCATACTTTGGACACATCATGAGAAGGCATGAATAATTGGAAAAGACAATAATGTTAGGAAAGGTGGAGGGAAGTAGAAAGAGAGGAAGGCCACATGCTAGATGGATGGACTTTATTAAAGAGACCACAAATATCAGTTGGCAGGAGCTGGGCAGAGCAGTAGAGGACAGGGGGCCCTGGAGATATCTCATCCATAAGGTCGCCACGAAGATCGACACGAAGGCAGTTAACAACTACAACTAGAGAGCCAGTTTCTAATTCTCATTGAACTGTGAAGCTCCTTACGTGACCTCGCACCAGTATCTCTCTCTTTGCCAGCCCTACCTGGCAGGATTGCTATAAAGATAATGCAGAGAGAAAGACAGCCATGTGCTCATTTCCCACCTTCAACTCATAGAAGGAAAGACAGAATATTCAAGTGTAACACACAATACATAAGTAAATAAATAATAAACATCCACTTTCCAGTCATCTAGAGACAGCAAGAATCCCTAGACAGATAACCTTACAAAATAGGCAAGTTAATATAACTTTACAAAAGTTAGATCCTTTTTCTTTTTGTTCAAGGTCAATGGCACAGATCATTGTGTGTGAACAGGCCTATGCATTATAAAGCAGCTTATTTATATACCGCTTCATATCACGCTATGGGATGTCTAAGCGGTTTACAATTGTGAGCTGATTGCCCCCCAACAGTTGGGTACTCATTTTAGCGACCTCGGAAGGATGCAGGCCTGAGTGGAGCCTCAGCCCTGGCTGGTATTGAACTCGCAACCTTGTGGTCTATGAGTGAGTGGCTGCAGTACAGGCATTTAACCACTGCGCCACCAGTGGAAAATATCTTTTGTATATTTTCCTTACAAAAGAGTTACCATAAGACCAAGTGTTCTATCTAGCAGTCCTGCATTCTGATTATGTTCATTTTTCAATCTAAGCATCATTCAAGTGTGTGATCTCCCTCAAAGTTTGAAATGGCACAGCCCAAACAGGCATTCTATGTATCAATAAAAACCTATCTGAAATGTCTGCTATACTGCCTTCAATACTTGTGCACACACAGCATGCAGACAGTAATCCAAAGTGAAGTTGCTAATTGCCATCAGATTGTCTGTGACATGTGGCAATCCTATGAATGAGAGACCCCTCGAGTCAATCTGTGATCAACAGACCTGCTCAGGTCTTGCAGACTCAGCACGCGGCTACCTTGGTTGAGTTTATCCAACCCTAATGCAGTTTTCTTCTTTTCCTACTACCTTCCACCTTGTTATTTTGTGCCTTCAGGTCATTTCTGACCTATAGCAACCCTAAGCAATTCTATCACAGGGTTTTCTTGGCAAAATTTGTTCAGGGGTGTGCCATTACCCTTCTCTGAGGCTGAGAGAGTGTAACTTGCTCAAGGACACCTGATGGGTTTCCATGGTTGAGCAGGGAGTTGAATCTTATTCTCCAAAATCTAGTTCAACACTCTAACCACTACAGTTCCCTTCCACTTTAACAAGCATTATTATATTTTCTAATGTCTTCTCATTATATACCCAAAGTAGGATAGTCTTCATTTAGTCATTTTGGCTCCTAGGGAATGTTTAAAAGCTTGATTTGCTCTTAAACCCATTTATTTGTTGGGAAATCAAGCATTCTCTCTCATACCTCTTATTTATTGGTCTTATAGCAATTGCATATTTAAGATTGTATAGGCCCCCTGCATGCCTAACTGCAGTTATATTATTTTGGTAACAGCCATGGATCTATCCTATGGAATCCTGGTATTTTTAGGTTTGTGAGGTACTTTGAATTTTCAAGTACACTCTCTTGTGTGTAGGGTGGAATTAAAGAATTTCCAGCTACTATAATTGCATGATGCTGGTACATCTTGTATTTTTGATTGTAAGAATAGGTCTATACATAACATCAGATCAGCCTGTCAAGGACGTGGGAATAAGAGGAGAACTTCAATAGGACTGAGATAATTGAATGGACCACTTCAGATCCTACATGGAAAAATCTCTGTAGCATCATGTGGTGTTATTAAACAAAAGCAACCCACAGAAGAGTATTTGGCTGGTATTATTATTATTATTATTATTAGTAGTAGTAGTAGTAGTATTTCTTACCTGCCTCCCCCCATGGATCAAGACAGGGAACAACAGACTAACAAATATGCATCACTTAACAACACAACATCAGTAAACACATGCACCAGTTTAAAAGAACAAACAAGATAAAACTATGTTTCAAATTTATTGTGTAAAATTTACAATTTTAAAAATCATCTGGATAGGCCTGCCTGCAGAGATTAGTCTTCAATGTTGCTTGAAACTTGGACAGTGTATTTAGCTATTGAATCTCATCCGGCAGGTCATTCCATAGTCTGAGAGTGGCTGAAGAAAATGTCCTCTGGCTGACAGTTGCTGACTGGAGTAAATGTCCACCAGAGGACCTGAGTGTAGGGTGTGGATCAGGGGTAGGCAACTTTTTTGAGCCGGGGGCCAGTCCCCCGAAGTCCTCCCCTCCGCTGGGCCGTGAGGGGGGGAATGGTGGTGCGCGCGCATGCGCACCCCCCACAACGCGCAACCCCCCGCACGCGCTGCTGCCGCCGCTGCCACCCCGCCCCCGCCGCTGCATGCGCTGCCGCACCCACCTCTGCGCATGTCGCAGCTGCCATTTTGATTTCCAAAATGGCAGCCGCAACGCGTTTGCACATGCGCAGGCGCGTTGCAGCCACCATTTTGGAGAACAAAATGGTGGCCGTGACTCATTTGCTCATGTGCAGTACTCCTGCACATGCACAAACATGTCGTGGCTGCCATTTTGGAAATCAAAATGGCGGGCGCGGCATGCGCGGCTGCACAGCGGCCAAAACGCGCGGCAGTGGTGGTGCACGGCAGCGGTAGCGGCAGGGGTCCGCCTGGGCCAGTAAGTACCGGGACCTGGGCTGGAACTGGCCTGCGGGCCGTAGGTTGCCAGCCCCTGGTGTGGATTATATGGGAGGTGATGATCATATATGTAACCTGGACCCAAACCATATAGGGCTTTAAAGGTAATAGCCAACACTTTGTACTTTGCCTGGAAACTAATTGGCAGCCATTGGAGTGATTTTAATAACTGGTATGATATGATTACTCCTGGATCTCCCATTAACCAATCCGGCTGTCATATTCTGAACTAAATGAAGTTTCTAAACATGATACAGAGGTAACCCAAGGCAAAAGTTCAGCCTTGAGGTTACCAGTGTGTGCACTACCATCTTAAGATCCTCCAGCTCTAGAAAGGGGCATAGCTGGTGTAATAGCCAAAACTGATAGTAAACACTCCTGGCCGTCACATCTATCTGAGCTGTCATTTAGAGCAACGGATCCAGAAGCACCCTCAAACTGTGAACATAATCTTTCAGGGGGAGTGTAATCCCATCCAGAACTGGTTGACACATTTCCAAATGCAGGTTAGGATCTTTGACAGTAAGCACCTCTGTCTTGTCTGGATTCAGCTTCAATTTGTTTTTCCTCATCCAGCCCATTATTTTATACTATCTAATGTTGGCTTTACAAGGAAACATTAGACAGCTCCCTTCCCCAAGAGCATATATACATAGGACCTGTCCCATTTGTACCTTAATCCTCTGCCTTCCTAGTTTCTCTCTCCTCCCCCCAGTTTTTCCTTTTGTCCTGGCTTCCTTCAACTGCAGCAAATTGAATCCAAAATGAAAAAGTAGTTTGCACTCAATTAATTCAGGAGAAGAGGCGGAAGCTTGCCCTTCCCCATAGGGTTTTGCAAAAGTAAACCAACAACTGCTGTAGTCTCTGTTGGCTTTGGAACAGGAAGGTCTGTGCTGTGTCATTATAAATTGTTTCTTGAGGTAAGCAAAACAGGGGGAAAACACCTTATAAAAAACAGGGGAAAGGGGAAAGGCAGTGTCTTGCCCGTTAAAAGGAGCTTACCTAGAGGAGATCCCCAGTGAATGAGCGCAGCCTTGGAACTGTACTTTAGGTGTTCCCTCACCCTCTCCTTTTCACAGATTCCCACCACCACACCTCTACTTGGATCGATATTACAGAGAAGTGAAAAGATTTGAAAATATTCTTCCTCTTCCCTTCAATTCTGACCTTTTTTGTTTTTGAGGTTTGCATAGACCAGGGGTCGGCAACCGGCCCAGGTCGCCGAACTTACCGGCCCAGGCAGACCCTGCCGCCGCCGCCGCCGAGGCACGTTTTCGCCTCCATCCGGCCGCAATGCGTTTGCGCATGCACAGGAGTACTGCGCATGCGCAAACAAGTTGCGGCTGCCATTTTGAAAATCAAAATGGCAGCCGCGAGTGTTCTCCGCAAACGCACCGCGGCCGCCATTTTGAAAATCAAAATGGCGGCTGTGACATGCGTGGCGGCGGTGGCGGCGCACGGGGGTCGCGTGGGGGGTGCACATGCACGCACTCGCACCGCCATTCCCCCCCCCCCCCGGCCCAGTGGAAAGGAGGACTTCGGGGGACCGGCCCAGACCTTAAAAAGGTTGCCTACCCCTGGCATAGACCTTAAAAGTTGAAGGCTTAGTTTTACTGCTTTTATTCTCTTCACTCCTTCTTTCCATTTACTGATCTTTTGTGTGTGCATGTGTATGCATGTATGAACACACATGCATGTGTGCATCTGCACATGCACAAGGGTTGCACAGTAACTTAGGACAGAAAGTGTAGTGTGTGGAGATCTACGGTTGGGAAAGAATTTTGAATGTAAAAATATTCATTTTGAAAGATGTTTTTCTCCCTGTAGTGCAATGCTCCTTTTGCATTAACAATATAATCATACCCATATCTACTCAGAAGTAAGCCCCAATGAGTTCAGTGGGACTATTTTTATTTGCTGTCAAGTTGACTTCTATTTATGGTGACTGCATGAATGAGAGACCTCTGACAGGATGAAGTGCCCTACTCAGGTCTTGCAAACCTATTCCTAGATAAAAGTATACAGAACTGTAGCCTGAAATATTTTGAAAAGCAAATGGAATGCATGTGCTTATGGCAATCATGTACTCCCTGCCTTGTATCCTTTTTTTAACTATTTAGTTCCATTTATCTCCTGGAAATAAAAGTGGGAAATATGAGTGGGAAATAATATGCAATAGAATAATAGAATCTATGATTCTATGATTCTATTGCATATTATTTCCCACTCATACACCCATTTTATCCTAACAAGCCTGTGAAATGTTTTAGGCTGAGAAGCTGTGGTTAGTTCAAGGGGACTACATATATATTATGTTATGAGCAAGCTGGAATTTTATCTGATCTATAATGTGTGTTGGACACAAGGGACGGGTGTAAACAGAGAGTTCATGCAGTGACCATGGATCTGAGAGAAAGCTGCAATTTTGAACAGGTCTGATTAAAGCATTTTGATTTTACAATAATGTAGACATATATTTGTTATTAATTATGTTATATGCATATATGTACACACACACAATATTTTGTGTATTGATTTGTTGTTGTTTTCCCCTTTCTTCAGGATTTCCTACTCTGGGGATATAAATTCCAAGGTTTCTCTGCTTTCATAGAATCATAGAATCATAAAGTTGGAAGAGACCACAAGGGCCATCCAGTCCAACCCCATTCTGCCATGCAGGAACTCAAAATCAAAGCATTTGAATTGTAGTTTTTTTGTTCTTGCTCACTGACAACTTTAGCTCTCTTGTTACATGGTTACACTCTTTTGATCACACTCTGATGTTTCTCTACCCCATGTCTTCCAGTTTTCATCTGAGAATTTTGGGATGTATGCAGTGGGGTTACAATCTGGGAGTGAAAGAAACAGCCATTTGGTCCATGAGCAAACCAGAACTTTAAAAAAAGAATAGACCACCTAAATACCTCTCTGTCTGTCTTTAAAAAAGTAAGGTGCTGCAGTGGTTAAATGCCTGTACTGCAGCCACTCACTCACAAGCCACAAGGTTGTGAGTTCAGTCCCACGCTCAGGGTCGACTCAGCCTGGCATCCTTCTGAGGTCGCTAAAATGAGTACTCAGCTTGATGGAGGGAATTGGCTTACACATTGTAAACTGCTTAGAAGCTGCTTAGTGCAGTATGAAGCAGTATATAAATGAAGCTGCTATTACTAGTCAAAGACATAGCCATGTTAGTCTGGTTATTTTTTTTTTAATTAAAAAATTAAAAATGAATTAAAAATGAATTTAAAAAATAAAATTATCACCTTTGAAACAAATTAGGAAGAAGAAATCCACATTTCACTTCTTTTATTCTCACAAATAAGGTGAGGTGGGACAAATGAGTTTGGAGAGAAAGAGAGTCATAAATGGGCTGAGTAGGAATTGGATCTGACTCTTCTTGTGGCTTTCAACAGTGTTTAGTCACACTCCACTTGACAAGCAGAACTGCAAAGGTGAAGGAACCTCAAGAGTAATTTGTTTCAATCCCCTGTTAGTATACCCTGCATACCCGACACTATATTTGGGGTCTCCATATTTTCATATCTGGGGCCAGGCATAATCTTAAGAGGTCCTGATGACCTTTGGAACACCAGGGGAAATTCCCCATGGGAAGGGCAGAGAAACCTGAAGATACATGGAATGACCCAGGTAACACCAAGGCAAAAGCTGAATGGGTGTGCTGATTGCTCCTTCCTTCACCGGACTCTCTGCATATCCTCTTGCACCAAGAGACAAAGGAGGACTTATTGTACCAAGGCAGTAAGCCAGTGTTTCCTACCTACCTCCTACCACATTCCCAGCCAATTTCCCTAACCATGTATTCTGGGGTTGGCCTAAATCCAATTGCTGTTTTTGTAACTCTGAAATTAAAGCCATCAACCAGTTTGGAATCCCATTGTCGATTCCTAGGAAAACCATCAGCTTGGACTGCAAGATTGCACACCCCTTGAGGCTAGGATCGCAGATATAAATATCAGTCCCAAACCTAGCCTCCTTATACACAGTTGGCCCCCAGTCTGTGTTCAGGTATTAACTGTGTTGCCCTCAGACCCCAGTCTGAGCCCCATCTTGCTTTCTATGGTCACCTCTCCAGGACAGGTAATTGTCATCCCTTGCACCCCTAAACCTCTGCTATCCAATTTCCACACTTCTGTTTTGCTTAGCTCTGAATTCTGTATGTCTGAATTACTATGGTATGTTTGGCTACACTCTTCTAAATAAAACTGTATTTTATTTACCCAAAATTACAGTTGCCCCTCCCAATTTGTGGGGGATCTGTTCCAGACCCCACTGCAAAAATGGCGGTTCACAAATATTCAAGCCCCATTCAAACTAATGATGCACATGCCTGTGGCACATGCAGGGGCATGGAGCCATTTAAAATATAGCCCTTGTCCCTCCCCGTGAAGAGTGAGACCGCAGACTCAAAATCCATGAATGGGGAGGGACAACTGTAGTCTTCCCAAGTTAGTATTGGTATACACTGGTAGAAATGATCCTCAAGTTACCCAGCCTCTGGTAAGCTTCCTTGAGCTAAACAAAATTTCCCATCTTTTTAAAGTGAAGTCCACATAGTTGGTGGAGACCCCCAGCCTTCCCACGCCTTTCTTTGTGTAACACTCTGCAAAGGAAGGGAATTCACAGGGAAGGCATCCCTGAGAGGCCACCCAACCCCGCTTTAAAGAGAAAAGAAAGAGATTCCATCATCTTCCAAGGCATTTATTTTTTTACATTCAGGACGTTCCTGCAGGTTTTAATGAGAATTGTCTTTCTTGTAATTTGAATCCATTGGTTTGGATTCCACCCTGTGGAACAGCAGAAAACAAGCTACTGTCAAGAATGTTTACCCTGCAGAAGAGAAAAGTGAGAGGTGACAGGACAACCATCTTGAAATATCTGAAAGAATGTCATGTAGAAGATAGAGCGAGCTTGTTTTCTGCTGTTCCAGAGCCTAGGAGATAAACCAATGGTTTCAAATTCCAGCAGTGAAGATTCTACCTAAACATTGGGAAAAACCTCCTAAGGGTAGAGCTGCTCAACAGTGGTGGTGGACTTCAACGGAAGGTAATGGACTCTCCTCCTTTGGAGGTCTTTAAACAGAACAGGACATCTCTCTGGAGTGAGTTCCTCCATTACAGAAGGGTTGGACTAGCTGGCCCTTGTTATCCCTTCCAGCTCCATGACTCTTTGTTCCATCTCCCACCTGATAGCCCTTCAGATATTTGAAGATGGCACTCATATCACTTCTGTCTTCTCCAGATTAACCATGCCCGAGCCCTCAATCTTTTCTCTTAGGACTTGACCTCTTGTTAAAGTTTTCCACCTTCCAACCGACAGTTCCACCTTGTCCATATCCTTCTTAAACTGTTTCATCCAAGATCATGTTTCGAATTGAGGTCCAAAACACACTAAAGAAATAATCCCATCTGAGACCACTTTAATTGCCCTGGCTCAGTGCTAGGGAATTCTGGGAACTGTAGTTTTGTGAGACATGTAGCCTTGTCTGTCAGAGAGCTCTGGTGCCACAATAAACTACAATTCCCAGGATTCCCTAGCACTGAGGGCCTGAACAGACTGCCAGAAATAATCCAGCTTGAGACCACTTTAACTGCCCTGGCTTAGTGCTAGGGAACCATGGGAACTGTAGTTTATTGTGGCACCAGAGCTCTCTGACAGAGAAGGCTCAGTGTTTCAGAAAAAAAACTACAATTCCCATGATTCCCTAGCACTGAGCCAGGACAGTTAAAGTGGCCTCAAATTGGATTATTTCTGGCAGTCTGCATAGGCCTTTAGCCTGTAGAATAATAAATGGGAAGCTTTACACGTGTGAATCAGCTCTTGGGGGTAGCAGAAACTGCATCAGGAAGGTCTGGATGCAGATTGCGGTCTCCTCTCTTTCTCTGAGGTTTTAAAAGATATCTGTAGGAGATCAAGAATAACTTCTTTTCAGAGCCGTTTCTCTCGGTAAATAAGGCGTAAGGTGTAATCATGGATTTTTAAAAAGTTATTATTTGTGGATTAATTTTTTTTAAAATAGTTGGGTTTTTTTTAAACACACCTAAAAGCAACCTTTCCCAAGGTGAGATTTACCCACACAACATTCAGAGCCTGTGACTCAGAACTTAATCCCTTGAAAATCCCGGATTAAGAATTAGGTCATTTGGTGCCTCTCTTACCAAACGGGACCATAAGCATGGACAGGAGGAGGAGGAGGAGGAGGAAGGTGATTTGATTTGCAAGTGGCTTTGAAAGCAAAGGCTGCATCCGCACTGCAGAAATGATCCGGGTTGATACCGCTTTAACTGCCATGGCTCAAGGCTATGGAATTCTGGGAACCGTAGTTTGTTGCCTACAGTCAGCCCTAGCCAGCATACCTAATGGGGAGGGAGTCTGGAAGCTGAAATCCAAAAACATCTGGAGGGCCATAGCTTGGATGGTTTTGTGTGCCTCTTCAAGTCCTGGAGACCCTAAGGCCATTCCGTCACGAGGTTTTCTGGGGCTGAGAGTGTGTGACTCACCCAAGGTCACCCAATAGCTGCCCACTCTTAATTTGAGAAGAGAATGAAGGCTGAGTAAAAGTCTCACTGGACGTTATCACATGTGGGCCAGAAAGCGAAAATAAAGTGGAAATGAGACATCCCGAAAATAAACGGGAAATAAACCTTGTTTCCGCAAACGTCATTACCTTAATTGCGAATTTACAGTAAGTGCATTGAACGTCCACACACAAGTGAAAAAAGCCCATAAATGTAGTAGAAATGAGCCTCTTGCACATGCGCAGATAGAGGAATGCTAGCTGGAACCATGGCAACAGCAGGGAAATGCTCCCCAATGCGCATTTGGCGATCACATTACGGTAAATTCGCAATTAGCTTAATTGCGCATTTGCATTTCTTCCAAACAACCGGATTTCAAAAGATTGCGGTTAACACCAGTTTCTGTCCACTTTCTGTCCAGTTTCTGTGCAACATCGTGTGAAAACACGGGGTACTAATCCAGTTTCTGTCTGGATTTTGTGTGGATTAACCAGCAGATTTGCCCCCGTGTGATAACGTCCACTGAAATGGCTGGAAAGCGCTTTTTCTTTTCTCAGCCCCTCCATTCACTGGCATTTTTAAAGCCAACACATCATCCTGAAATTGGGTTCCTTGAGGCTGTGATCATTTGCATTTTTACATTTAAATTTTGAAACTCCTCTTCAGGACTGCGGTGCTGATTAAATTTTAGTTAGGATATTCCCTTTTCTCTTCACATCCTATAAATCCTTTGCCATTCCTCAATATGTATGGGTCAGTTTGGAAACAGGCAAAAGACAAAGAGAAGAACCCTAAGAATTTCAGAGGAGGAGGAAGAGGAGAAAAAGGAAGGAACAATTTAGCAGTAAATCCCATTTATCAGTGGGGATTATTTGTAAGCAAAAAATATATCGTGGATCCACAGAAACCCAGGAATTTCGAATTAACTGTCTTCTAGGTTGAACTGTGTTAATTTTATTCATTGATCACTCGTTGCCTTTTGCGGTTATGGTTGTTTATTCTGATAATAGTGTCTTTTTTTCAGTCGATTGTCTAAAATTAATTTCCTTTTCTAAACAATTGTTTGAATCCATCTTCATCACTAAAAACTACAACAACCAAGCAACCAGGCATACATTTGTTGGAAATACAAGGTGTTTTATTGTCTTAAGTATAGTATAGATGATCATCTATGAATTAATATTATATTCATGAAAACGGGTTTATTATAGACTGCTCGCTCCTGTTTGCCTAAAAAAGTGTGGTGGGAAAGAGAGGATCAACTGAAAAGATAAATCATATGGCGTCAGTTTTCCATAAAGATAACTGCGTGAATCTGATCTTCCATAAACTGTATTAAAAAAAACATTTGTAATATAGTCCAGCTGAGGCTGCAATTTTATCCATATCTGCTTGGAAGTAAGATTCTCTGAAAGTTCCTTGGCATTTACTCCTAAGTGAATGTACACAGGATTGTAGACTGAGATCCAATCCACACTGCAGAAATAATCCAGTTTGAGATTGCTTTAACTGCCCTGGATCAGTGCTAGGGAATCCTGGGAATTGTAGTTTCTGGTGGCACCAGAGTTCTCTGACAGAGAAGGGTAAATGTCTCACAAAACTACAGTTCCCAGAATTCCCTAGCATTGAGCCAGGGCAGCTAAAGTGGTCTCAGATGAGATTATTTCTGCAGTGTGTTTTAGACCTATGTGTATTTGCCTTCAAGTCATCTGTCAATTTATGAGAGAACCCCATGAATTTCATAAGGCTTTCTTAGCAGGGTGACCAGATGTCAGGACCACAATGGAGGACAGGACACTATAAAATGTAGGACATTCAAGAAAAAAATGTGGTGCATTCCAAAACACAAGCTAAAAATATAAATATAAATTCATTTAATACAGTTTATTTACAGCTATATTGCAGCTGTATTTTATTATGTACTCAACCACATTTTTCTGATGCACTTATTTTTATTAAAATCACCCTCCTTTATCCCTGGTTTTTGCCCCTTCTGATCTTCCCAGGCTTTTTCTTCCTCTCCTCCTCCTCCTCCTCCTCTTCATTTGAGCTCCTGATGCAGAGAAAATTGCAACTCCGGCTGTCTCCCATAGTGATACTGCCCTCCCTTGCACATGGGTCCAAAACACACTGCAGAAATAATCCAGTTTGAACCACTTTAACTGTCATGGCTCAGTGCTAGGGAATTCTGCGAACTGTAGTTTTGTGAGACATTGAGCCTTCTCTGGCAGAGACCTCTGATGCCACAATAAACTACAGTTCCCAGAATTTCCTAGCACTGAACCACACCAGTTAAGAGTGGTCTCAAACTGGATTAATTCTGCAGTGTGTTTTGGATCCTGTTCTTCCCCCTAAAGTTACCCAGCCAATTTGTTCTCAGCACATGCCACTTTTTACTAGAGCTCCTCACTTGCACTTGGTGTTTTGTTGTGTTGTTTTAAATTGGACTCTTCTGCCAGCTGGAGCCTATAATAAACCGTGATTTGGAGTTGTCTGGTGAAAACAAGCCCTTTACAACAATGGTGATGGCAGTGATAATAAATGGGTTGAGATACTTTTTGCTTGCCTGCTGAGGCACCCAATGACACAAGGACAGGTGTTAAGGCCAGAGGATATGCCAAAGGAGCCCTGAAGAGATAGAGCAGGGGTAGGCAACCTAAGGCCTGGGGGCCGGATGCGGCCCCCCTGAGGCCTTTGGACCGGCCCCAGGCCGGTCTTGACGCCAACGCCGCCCTCCGACGCCTGCCACGATGATATTGATTATTGTTGCTATTACCTGTTCTTGGGCTTTTCTTGGCAAAATCTCCACAGGGGTTTTGCCATGGCTTTTCTGGGGCTGAGAGAGTGTGCATGCATATTTTTTAATTTTTAATTTTTTAAAAAATATATTTTTATATTTATTTATTTATTTATTTATTTTTGGTGCTTCGGCCCCCCCAATTGTCTGAGGGACAGCAACCTCGCCCCCGGCTCAAAAAGGTTGCCTACCTCTGAGATAGATGGTCAGTTGCGAGTGTGTGTTTAAAAATGAGGGGAATATAGGGTGTGTACCCTTACACACAGAAGGTCTCTAAACTGAAAAACTAAACATACTAACCAGAAAAGTCAGGTACTTAAAAATACTACAAAAACGTCCTTAAACCATAAATAGCATGTGTTTACTATAATAATACAATCTTGGGCATCCAATGGAATAATGAACTATATCAACTATTTAGAAAGTGATCATACAGTGAAAATATTGTAAAGGTACCATAAAGTGAGGTATGTTATTTCTAAAGTTTAACAAAATCATCAAGAGATCAAACAGAAATATGGGAGGTAATGTCCATAATACAAATGCAAGTCCGTTCAAAGATTTATAAAAGCTGAGTTCTGAATATCCTGTGGCTTGAAGAAATCTTGGAAATGACTTTATAAGGCCCCATGGTTTCAAGGAACTTAAAGATTATGTGAGTTTTGTGGAACCTGAGGCCTGAAGATCCTATGGCTTGAAAAATCTTGAAAATAAGATTGACACCAGGTGTCAAGCATGCTCAAAATGGAGGACATTTTGGAATTCCTCCTGGACAAGAAGGTTCAAGTGTAGAACATTTCCTGGAAAAGAAGGATGTTAGGATGTCACTCTGTTTATTAGGCAAGGAATACTCAGAGGTGGGTTTGCCAGTTCCTTCCTCTGAAGTAGACCCTAGAGCACTTAGTATTCATTGGTGGTCTCCCATCCAAATACTAACCATGACTGGCCCTGTTTATCTTCCACCTGGTGAACTAAAGTCTGTGAAGAAAACCTTGTGAAATTCATGGGGTTTCTCTCATATACTGACAGATGGCTTGAAGGCAAATACACATAATCATGCAGGACTTCAATTCCCAAAATTCTTCAGCATTGGCCATGCTGGCTGGAATGTCTAGGAACTGAAGCCTCAAACATATGGAGGGCCAAAGGCTGAGATCCGCTTTTTAACAAGATGAACATGTTTGATCAGAAACACTTGCATCTGGATTACTAAACAAATATGGGACCTGGATCTAGATTTCAAACAGAATGTTTAGGCCCTTTGTCTGCCACTTATCCCAAGACTTTTATGGGCAGATTATGGGCCTCTGAGACCAGCCCAAAGGGTCAGCCTGGAGGCAGAGATGAGGAGGGTCAGCCACACGCCAGCCACCCCAACCCCAGCCCGATGACATCCTGACGCTGTGCACTGTTATACACGGCGCACAGCATCAGGATGTCCTCCTGGTGCAGCATCCTGTCGAGAAAGAGCCACATGCCAGCTCTTTTCGGGGTGGCAAAGGGGAAGATCGGGGCTGTGGCGTGCAGTAGCCGCGGCCCCAATCCTCCGCTTCCTGGGGCGGCCTAGAGCCATCCGTCTGCAGTCCCCCTATGTCATCTGGTTCAGCCAGGTTTACTGTGTTGTAATTTAAGTTTCCCAGGGCTTCAATCCTTTTTAAGGGAAACAAAAATATACAAATATGAAAGCTAAACCTGTTAAGAGTCTGGCTTTCGTTAGCAGAACAGCAGAAATGTGACTTTGACTAACTATATATGCTTCCCTAAAGAACTAGACTGACTGAAAAACAACAAACACGTAGCTTGTAGTTTAACAAACCATGATGGCTTTAATCTATGTTTACATAAAAAACCTAAATCCTAATCTAACTAATGATGGTTCAGATAAACAGAGAAAATCTCACCATCTTTAAGAGAGCAGGAAGATGGAAACAACTCAGTTGAGAATCTTGAGAGAAAATACAGTTAGTCTCAAAGAGAGAGTGAGCTAAGAGTCACAAGGTTAATTTGAATAAGAGAAAGAGAAGGGAGGAGTTTCCAAGCAGGAATCCCTATCTATCTAAGGAGGGGGAAAGAGAATGCAAAGATCTTCCAACAGTTACTCTAATCACTGCCCTTTATGGTACAAAAAAGGACTAACCTGAGACTGACAACTCCCCATTTTTTCTGGTCTCTGCCTAGTTGTCAAGAGCTGGCTGCATCATGCATCTTGCCTGCCATGGATTTAGTGCAAATATAGACCTGTAAGGTGTAAACAAGATTAATGTGTACAGGCATAAAGAAAAATTGTGATGGGATATACAATGGGGCATTTATTGTGTGGGTCATTGATCCTGTTCCTGCCTGGATCAAGACTACCCAAGGTCAATTACCTGGAAAAGCAGATGGGAAAAAATAAGGATGGAGGTGATTT
The DNA here is from genome assembly GCA_026167975.1 of Phrynosoma blainvillii. NCBI lineage: Eukaryota > Metazoa > Chordata > Lepidosauria > Squamata > Phrynosomatidae > Phrynosoma > Phrynosoma blainvillii. The sequence goes on along the minus strand of JANUYF010000001.1, from coordinate 34,236,162 downwards.
CTGGTGTAGACAGACAGTTACTGAATAAAGGTTTTCTGTTTTACTGCTGAAGTCTTATTTCTGGAGCCATAGGACTTGACATGTGCTCTTTCTCTTTCTTTATGGAGGAGGACATGCTGCCTACTATCTTTACTGTTCTACAACAGTTCAGTGAGGATCAGGCTGTTCTATCTAAAGAACTGAATTATTTAATAAATATACCTCATTCTGAATAGCCAAAAACCTATTTTCTGCCTTTACCTGGTTCTTGCAAACTCACCTTCCTCAAGTGGGCAGTTCAGCTCTTGCTGGAAAAAAGGGTCTAAGGCTTTTCTTTCCAGTAAGAATCTGCATCTACCCATTGAATATGTATATGTATCTATCTATGTATAAAAATTTATCCTGCTTTTCTCCCCTATGGAACCCAAAACAAGGTGAGTGTGAGTGTGTATAATTACAACATATGTCTTTCAAATGTCAGTATTTGTATTTTGTTTGGTTTGCAGTTTAATCCTGAGCATATTCAAGAGGAGGTTCCCTTTAAACCATAATATCTTGATGAGAATGCTGTGGCTACTTACCTGGAAGCCAGCATGGTATAGTGGTTTGAGTGTTGGACTCTGGAGACCAGGGTTCAAATCCCTGCTCAGCCATGGAAACCCCCTGGGTGACCTTGGGCAAGTCACACTCTCTCAGCCTTAGAAGAAGACAAAGTCAAACCTGCCACTGAACAAATCTTGCCAGGAAAACTGCATGAAGACACACAACAAAAACTCTCAATTCACTGGCTACTTGCTTCTAAGTAGACAGAGAACTGGCCTCATTCTCCTATTCAAATACTGCTCCTGTTTGGTAGGCAGCCTGAAAGATACTGTAAATGACCACTCACATCCTTGTTTTGGCTGTCTGCTTACCTTCACTTTTTCCTGACACTATCTGTCCCATGGTTGTTAGAATATGGAATAACTGTCATAAGTTCCCCTTCCATTTATGCCATTTAGAATCTCTAGTTAACAGAAATGTAAGAAGTGCATACATTCATGTTTTATCACCAGGCAACATATAGTTTTGACTTTTTGTGTAAATAACCTGATGCTATCTGATCTTGGAAGCTAAGCAGAATTAGCCACCTCTGAGTATTGCTTGCCTAAGAAAACTTTAGGAACTCATGGGGTCATCATATGTCAACAGGTCATCTGAAGGCATGAGCATGCACACACACACCATGACACGTAAGATCATAAGACACTACCATTAGGGCCCCTTCACACTACAGAATTATAGCGCTATTATTCCACTTTAATTGTCACAGTTCCATCCCATGGAATCCAGGGGTTGGAAGTTTAGGGAGTTGCATTTAGAATTCTCAGCGAAAGCACTCTAGTATCTCACCAAACTACAAATCCCATGATTCCACAGGATGAATCATGGCAGTTAAGGTGGAATAATAGTGCTATAATTGTGCAATGTGAATGGGCCCCAGATCTCTTGGTATGTTCTCTTGAGATTTCTCTGCTAGTTTAATTATGATGTAAGCCACCCCGATTGTTCTCAGAGGGGCGGGGTATTAAATAAAAATTATTATTATTATTATTATTATTATTATTATTATTATTTGTCGAGTTTTAAATTATTTTGAAGGAAAGTTTTTACTTGTGTTGTCCAGTTTGGGGTACTCCTGGATTCAGCGCTGAGCCTGGAGGACCAGGTATCAGCTTTGACCAGAGCACTTTTGCACAGTTAAAACTAGTACACCAACTACAGCCATTCCTGAAGAAGTCAGGTCTAGTCACAGTGGTACATACCGTGGTTACATCCCATTTGGATTACTATAATGTGCTTTACACAGGGCTTCCTTTGAAAAGTGTTCAGAAACTTCAGTTGGTCCAAAGAGATGCAATCAGATTGTTAACTGGAGCTGGATATATGGAACACACTTGTTGAAACATGTTGCCAATCTGTTTCTGGATACAATTCAAAGTGCTGGTTTTGACCTATAAAGCCCTATATGGCTTGGGTCCAGGCTATTTGAATGACTGTGAGGCTGTACAGACTGGCCAAAAGGACCAGCGTCTCCACCCCCAAGCGGCACGCCTGACCAGATGGAAGGCAGTGTTGCGGCACTCTGGCAGCGCAGCAACTACATGCTACACACCAACAGGAGCACCCAAAAGTGCTGCTATGGTGGCAAGGGTGGCTTTTTTCCATTCCTAAAAGGAGTGGCATTTTGCCACTTCTTTAGGGGGAAGAAAAATGGCAGATCAGGGCTGCGGCGTGCAGTTGCCACAGCCCCAATCCAGCAATCAAAGGGGGACAGAGAGCTGTTCCTTTGAGCCCCTCTATCTCCCTTTATGAAACTGGAGTGTGGTGGAGTCTCCTTCTTTGGAGGTCTTTAAACAGAGGCTGGATGGTCATCTTTCGGGGATGCTTTGATTTTGAGTTTCTGCATGGCAGGGGGTTGGACTGGATGGCCCTTGCGGTCTCTTCCAACTCTTCTATGATTCTATGAAACCAATAGAACACTGAGATCGTCCAGAGAGGCCCTCCTCTCTATCCCACCACCCTCTCAGACATGTTTGGTGGGAACAAGAGAGAGGGCCTTCTTGGTGGCTGCTCCCAGGCTCTGGAACTCATTCCCTAGAGTGGCCAGGATGGCTCCATCCCTGTTTTCCTTTCAGTGGCAGATGAAAACATTTTTAAGCTACCAGGCTTTCTCACACTGATATGAGTGCTATATAAGGTTGTATAAGAGTTTTATAAAGAGTTTTAAATTTTAATATGTAATGTTTTAAATTTTAAAAACTTATTTGTTTTTTAAACTTTGAATCTTTCCATGCCCTGCCAGGATATCTTTGGCATTCGCTGGTCATATCCCCTCCAACCAGGTCTCACCCTCTAAGCTTCTGAATTCAGAAAAGTCTGGATTTATTCTGGTTAGTATGGTGATATCCATCATCTTCAGAGAATATAAGTTCACCTGTGGCCAGATCAGCTAATGTTTAATCACAGTACAGTGAAATATTTAAATGTGTGAATTGCCTCTGGGTAGAAATCTATAAATCATATGTTGGGGAACTTGTAGTCCTCTGGATATTTTTTGACTTGAACTCCTCAAACCCGAACCAACATCTCCTAAGGTCATGGATGATAGGAACTGCTCTCTGAGCATTTATGCCAAAGTTTCCTCATCCCTAGCTTGCCTCATGACTGTTTGGTCTTTCTTAGGTCAAGTCTACACTGAAATTATCCAGTTAGAGGACGTTTTCACATGGGCTTTTGGAGGACGCTAGCCGGCCTCCGTCCGGCCTCCGTCCGGCCCCACTCCGGCAAAATGTCAAATGTTTCATACGACGTCGCAGCAAGCCCCGCCCCTTCCGGTGCCATCCCCGGCGCTAGCCGGCGTCAGTCTGGGGCTTGCTGCGCGTGTTCACATGACGTCGCAGCAAGCCCCGCCCCCTTTAGCTCTAACTCCGGCATCAGCGCCGGAGTTGTAATTCCTTTTTTTAAAAGGAATTAGGTCGCTGCCGCCGGAGCCATTCCGGAGTGAGCGGAAGGCTCCGTTCCGGAATGGCTCCAGGCGGATTTGGACGTTTGTGTATGAAAACATCCTGAGACTGCTTTAACTGCTCTGGCTCAGTGATAGGGAATCCTGGGAATTATAGTTTTTTGTGGCACCAGAGCCCTCTGGCAGAGAAGGCTAAATGTCTCACAAAACTACAATTCCTAAAATTCACTAGCATTGAGCCAGGGCACTTAACGTGGTGTCAAACTGGATTATTCTGCAGTGTGGATTGGACCTTAGAGGCAAATGATTGTTTTTAAATTAATGTTATGTAGCAGTAGTATGCAGGATACATCCACAGTACAGTGTAAAAGGGATTTGACAGTCTTTCCTTTTTCTCTGGATATCCTAGGAGAGACTAAGGGCCTTCTCTACTGTGGCACCCCTTGGAGGCACAATTAATGGGATGTGCTCCCCTTGAAGGTATGATTATTGTCAACACTGGTTTTGCTATAGCCCCAACTTAAAACAGGGCTTTTCTTTAAAGACTTTGGGGTCCTAACCATTTCAACCCAATCTGTACCCATATATGGTTTTAAACTGTTTAAACTTTTTAAATTGTAAATTGTTTAATATGTTGTTTTCATTAGGTTTTTTTTTTACTGTTTTTCATTTTAAATTGTTTAACCTGTTTTTATTGTGAGCTACCCTGAAATTTTATGATGTAGGACCCTCCTATATCATAAATTCATCATAAATTCATAAACTGCATTTATGAATGCAGTGTACAAGTATCTTAATGCATGTTGTTGAACTGCACCTCCCAACCCTCTAACTAGCAAGCCAACAGTGAGGGATGATGGGAGTAACAGTCCAACTAAGTCTGGAGCCAACTCTCTTGTGGTCTTCTGGTACTCTTTAGATACATTAAATGGGTTGTTCTGGTTTTGCGGATTCCCTCCTGGTCATCTTTAGGATTTGGAAATTGAACACTGGTTTTTATTCCCTTAAGAACTAAGAATTAGTCCAAAAGTATTTTTAGTCCTGGACCTCATGGTCTTAACTTAAGCATCAAATGCTACCTTTTGGATGGAGGTAGAGAAACTTGCTAGTCTCCAGTTCCTACCTCTGACCATAATCTAGTCTGCCTGGAGGTGATGGATGCTAGATGCCAATAGCATCTGGAGGGGCAGCCATTTAACCTCCAGATGTGTTGGACTCCTACTTCCATCAACCCCAGCCAGAATAGAACATGAAAAGATACAATGGGAAATATATTACAACAACACCTGAAAATTGCCAGATTTCCAACTAGTGGTGTATTACTACTCTTCACCATCATGCATATGAGTTTAATTGACTAGATATTCTGGGAGATGTGGGTCCATGATTTTGCTATCAGTCGTCTGCTGAAGACTCTTGCTGTTTCTTTGAATGATCTCTCCTTGGATTCTGGAGAGAAGGAACTCATCAGTCAGAACATCATTTCTGGTAAGAGTGAAAACATGCTTCTTAAAACCTGCCACTCAACATTTTTAATTCTAATATCTAAAATTAAAACTCATAAAAGTGCGACAACCAGATGGTGGTTAAAAATGAAACCCGTCGTCTCTTCCACAGTAGGCTGGATTTCTTGATTTTATTATAAAATAGAAGCAGATTTTTTTTTCAAAGACTGTATTCACATAATATATAAACAATACACAAAATTCCAGATTGGGGAGGGACTTGCTGGCGCTTGGTAATTTTCCTTGGGTTTCAATGAGCAGCAACAGCTTATGATATATAGATACATAGATAGAGATAGATAGAGATATAAGGACTACTCTTGGCCCTGTATGGTTTGGGTGGGTATCATGAGTTCCTGCTGTTCAGACTTGGGGCCTAAGAATGCTACCCAGAAACCACTTAATCCCAGATCATTAAGCATATTGCTGGGGCAGGGACGTGTCCCCATAAAATTCACAAATATTATGAGTAATAATGAGTGATATAAGCTATCTCAATTTTAAATGTGCAAAACGCTGTACAGTCTTTATCCTCACAAACAGCCCTGTGAGGTAGTTCTCCTTTGTTCCCATTTTACAGATGAGGGAACTGAGATTGAAGAGAGCCCACACAGTCCATGGCCTCAACCCAGATGTCCCAGCTTCAGCTGCCAGTGCTTGAATCTCCGGTAACTCCATCCATTGAAGGTAAACTCTGGCTTAAGTGACTTATGGATCTCAGGTTTGTTTGTTTGTTTAGCATCCCTGCTTAAGAATAGCAATAATAACAAAAAGTCTACAAGATGAAGGCAACATGAACTCTCCCTCCCTTCCCTTCCTGCCTTTCTTATTTTTATTTTGCATAGCAAAGGAGAATGATGTGGAGTGCAGGCATGTCTGATGCCAGCAGCTCTTTACAAGCTAGCTGTCATTACATTGGATGAATTATAGCTTGCATTTGTGTAAATGACACTTATCACAGCTGTTTTTCTTTTTCCTCTCCTGCTTTTTGCTCCCACCATCATGTAACACTTTGTTCTTGTTTTTCTGCCATTCACTATCTGCATGAAGTCTCATTACCATCAATAAAGTTGGTCTGTGTTGTTTGTTTTGTTTTGTTTTTTAAACCTTCAGAATGCAAATTAAAGCAGTCTGTCCCTCTGATCAATAATTTCAGCTGGCCACTATTCCTAAGTACAGATTCATAGTCGTAAACAAGATTGGGTGGATTCACCAACTTTGCCAGCCGACTTTACATCTGAGCTTGGAAAAGTGACCTTTTGGATAATTTATCCCAGAATCCCCAGTAGAAATAACTGACTGGGGGAATCTGGGCACTGTAGTCCAGAAAAGGTAACTGTTCCAAGCTATGTACCCCACTACAGCTTTTCATAGTCTTTCCAAAGTTAATGCTGTCCAGAGGACCTAGACTATCAGCTCCATCAACCCCAGCTTACGGCCTGCTAGATGAGGATCATGCATGTTGTAGTCTCACATCTGTGGCAAAATGGTATCAGAGTGGGAAAGGCTTAACAGACACATGTACTTCATACTTCTAAAAGCCACCAGGAAAAATCATAGGCTTAGACAGGGGCTAGGTTTCTGCTGTATGAATTTATCTGTCACTGACTTCTAGCCATGATAATTCTAGAACAAGGAGTGGGTAAAGTTGCAGATGTGGGAGCCAGTTTTCTCCCAGAGACACATGACATGCCTAAAGACTTGCCAAAAATGCTCACTAGTGGACAGATGTCCCTTTCCAAAAAAGGTATTTGTTGATGTGCAGGGGACAGTGAGACCTAAAAGGGTGTGGTGGTTTGAGCTCAAAGATATATCCATGTTAGTCTGCAGAATCGGTATGTAGGCAATTGAAGGCACACCACCACAACTCCTCACGTCAGAATCCAGCACTCAAACCACCAGTATGTAGAGAGTTCTTGTAGCACCTTTGAGACTAATTGAAAGAAAGAAGTTGGCAGCATGAGCTTTCATAGACTTCATTCTACTTCCTCGGATGCTACTTCTCCAAATGCATCTGAGGAAGTAGACTCAAGTCCATGAAAGCTCTTGTTGCCAACTTCTTTCTTTCAGTTAGTCTCAAGGGTGCTACAAGATCTCTTTACAGACAGGTGGTTTGAGTGTTGGAGTAAGAATCCGGGAATTGTTGCTGTTGTGTGCCTTCAAGTTTTTTTCGACTTATGGTGACCATTGTTGTGGTTGTTGTTGTGCGCCTTCAAGTCATTCCTAGGTGATCCTATCATAAGGTTTCTGAGTAGAATTTATTCACAGATAGGTTGCCTTTGCCGTTCTCTGAGGCTGAGAATGTGACTTGCCCAAGGTCACCCAGGGGATTTTCATGGCTGAGTGTGGATTCAAATCTTGGTCTTCAGAGTCCAGTGCTCAATCCATTACACCACAGTGGCTCTTAGACTGTAGGAGACCAGGGTTCAAATCCATGCTTGGGCATGGAAACCCAGTGGGTGCCATTAGCAAGTTACACTTTCTCAGCATCAGTGGAAGGCAATGGCAAACCGCCTCTGAACAAATCTTGCCAAAAAACCCCTTAGGGTCACCATAAATAAAAAATGACTTGAAGGCACACATTACCACTACTACCACCACCAAGGAGAATGGTGCAACCATTTTTTAAAAAAAATATATATATCACTGTATCTGGAAGCTTCCAGGACAGACATATGACCTCTTTCCCCCCCCCGCCCCCTTTTCTTTTTCTTTCTTTTCTTTCCCCTTCCTCCCCATACTCTTTTGTAAGAAAAATGGCAGTCTGGGTAGAATGGAGGGGTCGAGGGCTAAAAAAAAAAAAAAATAGCTCTGGCCTTTAGGGCCCTTAGTTTCACACTACTGTAACTACCATGGCTCCATCCTATGGAATCCTGGGATTTGTAGTTTAATGAAGGACATTTAGAATTCTTAGCCAGGGAAATCTGGTCTCACCAAGCTACAAATGCCAGGATGCCACTGCATGCAGCCATGACAATTTAAAGTGGAATCATAGTGCCATAATTGTGTAGTGTGAAAAGACCCTTAGTCTCACGTCCCGAAAAGTTTCACTTGCTGATACCTGCACATCAGATTGAAGCATAGCTACACAAGTCAGTTAAGAAGTTGGTCACCTGAAGACTGGATCCATTCAAGTGCCACAAGGCTAGTGAATTCTGAAGCTGGTAGCCCTCTTCCTCCCATATTAGTTTCTGGATTGACCTCTTGAGCTGCCCCCCAACTTGCCTTTTTAAAATAGTAGAGTCCCCACCAGCTAGGCCAAATCCTACTAAGTCTCCCAAATGTTTCACAGAAGTCTGCAGTTTACATATTGAACCTCCCCATAAGTCAATAGCCAGATTCAAAGCGAGACAAGAAGTCCCTATGAAAAAGAGTTTGCCATCTCTTTCCTCATTTTAGATGCTAGGTGTATATATATATATATTTTAAAAGAAAACCCAAAGTTTTGTTGTTTTTAAAAGAAGAGAGCTGAGTGGGAAGCCTGGTTAAGAGTCTATTCTCGATGCCACAAGCGGGTTGAGTTCATGTTTTAGGGTTGGTTTGTTTTTTCCTTAAGAGCCAAGGTCGACCAGATTAGAGGACATGGAGTTGAGGATGGAGTCTTGCAAACTGTGATGGTGCAGAGGGTCCGCACTGGGTACCGGAATGGCGCTAGGACCCTGGGGATGGCCCAAGCTGTGGAGTGGCTGTAATCCTGGGTTCGAATTCAGCAGCAACGCAGGACTGGATGAAGAATGATCTGGGGTCCCAGAGGGTGTCTTCTCATCTTCAGAGCTGCCCAAGACTGCTTTGTTGCCGTTCAGGGAAGAGGAAAGTGTGTTGTGGCCATTGGAGCTGGAATTTTCGTTGTTTTCCCTAAAAAGAGGACACAAAAAGAGAGGGAAGATGAGCTTTGAGTGCAAAAGATGCAGACACTGATAGAGAGGCAGACCAGTGGCATCCCTAGGGTTGGTGTCACCCAGTGTGGTAACTCATCACACACACCCCATTGACCTTCTCTTCCAATTTCACATCAAACAGAATCCTTTTTTGAACTAATGTTCCCATTTCACACCAAACAGTAATGCTTTTTTGAACTAATGTTACTCATAAATCATAATTCCCATATACCACTGAATGTAATGCTAATAGTTGTGACATAAAACAATTAGCAAAATTAAAATTACACCTTCAAATCACAATAGCATATGCACAACCTAAATTTATTTGCATATACATACTGAAGATTTTGTTAAAATGTGATGTGGTTAAAGAAATTTTTAAAAGAATTTTGAATTTTTGAAATTTTAATTTTAAAAAATTCTGAGGCCTCTCCTTTCTCTTCCCACTGAGCTTCACTCCACTCCCACTGTCTCTTAAAGCATTTTAAATAGATACAGATGATTGCCACAGCCTCTTTCTGCCAAAAGTTAGATATTTGAGGAGAAGCTCAGCCAGCTGCACCCTTTCCTGGAAGTAAGGGACCTAGAAACTGTAGTACATGCACTGGTAACCTCATGACTCGAATTCTGCAATGCACTCTACATGGGGCTACCCTTATACCTAACTCGGAAACTACAACTAGTACAAAAAATGGCAGCCAGGTTGATCACTGGAACATCAAGGAGTGATCATATTATGCCCATTTTGAAATCTCTCAACTGGCTATTGGTTTCCAAGCACAGTATAAGGTGTTGGTGATGATCTTTAAAGCCTACATGGCCTAGGTCCAACTTACCTTAGGGATTGCCTTCTTCCATATAAACTGCCCTTCACCCTCAAGTCTTCTGGGGAAAAAACCAGACTAGCAGCAACCTCCCAGAGGACATTCTCTGCCACCGCTCCCAGACTGTGGAACGCCTTGCCGGAAGAGATCCATCCAATAACCAGCTTAGATGGCTTTAAAAAAGCCATCAAGACGAATCTCTTCCAGCAGGCCTACCCAGAATAGATCGCTTCATTTGCCTCCTGTCAGACATCCTTCTTACATCTTTACTGTGACCCAGAGTGTCTGTTGTTTTAATTCTTATCTGTATTTAATATATCTTTAATGGGGGGTTGTTGTTATTTGTCAATATTGTTTTATTGTTTATTTTGGGGTAGTTTTATTTTATCTAATTTTAGATGTAAGCCGCTTTGATTGCCACGGCAAAAGGCGGGGTATAATAATAATAATAATAATAATAATAATAATAATGCGATGTCACCCCCCTGCACCCTCTTAGTGATGCCACTGATTCAGACTATCTTCCTCTCCTTTAATGCAACTGAGGAAATAGACTCAAATCTAAGAAAGCTCATGCCACCTGTGGACAATTCAAAGTTTCCTAAGGCTTCAGCCTTTGTTAAGGAAATAAAAATATTTAAATTTCCCGGATATCAAAACCAAGCCTGTTAGGCCTGTCTAGCTTTAGATCACCAGAGCAGCAGAAAAAGTGTCCCTGTCTAAGGATGTGTCCCTTCTCTAAAAAGTGTCCCTTCTCTAAGAACTGAAGCTGACTCAAAAACTACAAACACAAGTAGCTTGCAGTTAAGCAAATGTTGACTAATGGTTTGAATCTATAAGTAGACTCAAGTCTAGGAAAGCTCATGCCACCAGCTTTTTTCTTTTTACTCAACTTAAGGTCCTTTACATACTGATTTTTCAGACTAACAAGGCTTTTGGTGAATGCACTTTATTTGTGTAGTGTGCTGTGCTGTTATAATGCTTTGTGTGTTTTTTTGCTGGTTTCAACTATACTGTTTTTCACTGTTTCAATATTGTGTCTGTGTTGTGTGCCGTCAAATGCTTTCCAATTTATGGCAACCCTAAGGCAAATCTGTCATGAGGTTTTCTTGGCCAGATTTGTTCAGAGGGGGTTTGCCATTGCCTTCCCCTGAGGCTGAGAGCATGTGACTTGCCCAAGGTCACCCTGGTTTCTAGAGTCCTAGACCAACACTCAAACCATTATGCCAAGGTTGCTGTCATTGTTTTAATATTAGTATTATTTAATTATTTTTAAACTTTTGTAATCACTGTTTTAGTTCTATCTTTGTAAATTAATGTAAGCTGCCTTGAATCCTATTTTGGGAAAAAGGTAGCATATAAATCCCATAAATAAATAAATAGTCTTTGAATTCCTAAGGCAATTGTTACCCATATGCCATCCAGGGCTTGATGGGGATACTTTTTGGCACTACAAACCCCCATCATCCTCTAGCCAGCATGGCCTTCTAATTTCTAACCCCCCTATATCACAAACCAAGAATTCCTGGAGGCTTTCAAGAAACTAGCACAGATGCACACGACAAATAAAAATGTTAACAATTAAAACTGAAATAGCAAGGAAGAGGCAGCTTCAGGTTTTGAAGAAGGAAAACAGTGCTCTTGGATTCAGACAGGAATGGGGTGACACTGAACCCCTAAGTCCAAGTCAACACCTCTCCCAATAGTTTCCTGTATATGTTGAACAGCAGAGGAGGGTAGAAGAGATAGAGCGCTAAGGAACGATGGAGGCCACTCTAAAACTGTTTTACCAAATCCCTTCCCAGCGTGGCAGCCCATCACTTCTATGATGGATCTATCCAAAATTGCCCAGAGGAACCGACATGCATTCCCCCTCCCCCAAGTCTGAACTGAGGGTGCATCTACAGTGTAGAAATAATGCAGTTTGACACCATTTGAAATGCTGTAGCTCCATCCTACAGAATCCTGGGATTTGTAGTTTTGCTCCTGCTGTTGTTGTGTGCCTTCAAGTCATTTCAGACTTATGGCAACCCTATCACATGGTTTACTTGGCAAGTTTCTCCACAGAGGGTTTACCATTGCCATCCTCTGAGGCTGAGAGAATGTGACATGCCCAAGGTCACTCAGTGGGTTTCCATGGATGAGCTGGGATTCAAACCCTGGTTTCCAGAGTTATAGTCCAATGTTCAAACCACTAGACCAAGCTGGCTCTCATTTGTAGTTTTACGAGGTCTTTAATATTCTCTGCCAAAAGTGTTGCTGCCTCACAAAACTACAAGTCCCTGAAATCTATAGCACAGAGTTAAAGTGGGATCAAACCCCATCATTTCTACAGTGTAGAAACCCCCTCTGAAGAAAATGGCCAAGAAATCCCTGCGATAGGCTCACCCTAGGGTCGCCATAAGTTGGAAATGATTTGAAGACAGACAACAACATGCCAGAGGCCTCTTCTCAGTGAGATGGCACTCATTTGACTCTGACTGGAAGTTCTGACTCCACACTGGGACCATTCAACCATACCAACCCTGGCTCATTAGCACCAAACCTCCCTCCAAAAAACAAAACAGGTCGGAGAATAAAAAATTGGCTTTCTGCAAAGGTATGCAAGCAGAACAGTGGTCTGGTCTCTTCTGTTCTGTTCTGCTTGCATCCCTTTTGTGTGGTGAGTGGTCTGGTTGTGTGCCGTCAAATCCTTTCCAATTTATGGCGACCCTAAGGCAAATCTGTCATGGGGTTTTCCTCCGAGGCTGAGAGAGTGTGACTTCCTTGCAGAATGCCAATTTTTTATCCTCCAACCTGTTTTGTTTTTTGGAGGGAGGTCTGGTCTCTTCTGTTCTGCTTGCATACCTTTGCAGAAAGAGTGGTCTGGTCTCTTCTGTTCTGCTTGCATACCTTTTGGCTGGTCCTTCTGGTTTAACCACCCTTACAGGCCCAATAACATCAAAAATCCACCAAACAGTGATATCCATAAGGGTTTTCTTAAGCAAGGCATACTCAGATTGCATCCACACTGCAGAAATAATCCAGATTGACACAACTTTAGCTGCCCTGGCTGCAAATTATGGAATTCTGGGATTTGTAGTTTTGTAAGACATTTAGCCTTTTCTGTCAGAACGCTCTGGTGCCACAACAAACTACAATTCCCAGAATTCCATAGCATTGAGCTGGGGCAATTGAATTGATTTCGTACTGGATTATTTCTGCAGTGCAGATGCAGCTTCAGAAGTGGTTTTGCCAGTTCTAAAAATGTAATTAAATTAACGGCTATCCCAGTGTGAAAATTCTACACCCCAATTTAGAGAGGAAGGAGGGATTTCAACTGATTGGCAATGTTAGCCAATCCTAAGGACACTTATATGGAAAATCATCAGTCGCAAGTGAAGAAATGGCAGGAGGATGGCCCTTGTGGTCTTCCAACATTATGATTATTAAAAATCTAGTGGCACGGCTTGTCTGCACTGCAGAAATAAAGCAATTTGACACCACTTTAACTGCCATGGCTCGGTGCAATAGAATTCTGGGATTTATAGCTTTGTGAGATATTTGTGAGAACTCTGGTGCCCCCACCAGACTACAAATCCCAGAATTCCATAGCACCAAGTACTGGTAATTAAAGTGGTGTCAAACCACACTAAAGGTTAAGAGTTTTACAATCTTTTGTTCTGGATGTTTTATTCCCACCTACCTTGGTCCAAGATGAATGCAGAAACAAGGCTGTCCCTCTAAGGATGCTTTTCTTCTTATTTGCATGCATAGGGGTCAGCTATAGGGTACAGCTATACCCTATTCTTACTTGCATGCAAAGGGGGACAGCTTACCAAGTATAGTTTTTCTACTGATCACTTACTTTCTTTGATCCTAGATGAATTCTCTGTAACAATAAAGGAAGTCTTATTTTTACCTTACCAATGTATCCTGTTTATTGACCAGAAGCTCAGACTGCTGCTGCTCTTATTATATAAAACACCAAACTTTACTACTACATTTCCTACGGATTTGTTCAGAAAGGATTTGCTATTGCCTTCCCCTGAGGCTGAGAGTGTGTGACTTGCCCAAGGCCAATCAGTGGTTTTCATGGCCAAGCTGGGAATCTAACCCTGGTCTCCAGAATTGTAGTCCAACACTCAGTCTAAACACTACAACAAGATGGCTGTCTAGGAGCACTTGTTGTTGTTGTTGTTGTTGTGTGTCTTCAAGTCGTTTCCAACTTATGGCAACCCTAAGGCAACTCTGTTGTGGAGTTTTCTTGGCAAGTTTCTTCAGAGGGGGGGTTGTCCTTGCCATCCTCTGAGGCTGAGAGAGTGTGACTTGCCCAAAGTCACCCAGTGGGTTTACATGGCTGAGCCGGAATTCGAACCCTGGTCTCCAGAGTCTTAGTGCAATGCTCAAACCATTACACCAGGGGTAGGCAACCTTTCCCCTTTAAGGGCCAAGGGACTTCAGCTCCCAGAAGCCTCAGCCATGTTGGCCAATAGTCCCATGTTGGCCAATAGCTCCTGGGATTCTGGGAGCTGAAGTCCCTCGGCCCTTAAAGGGGAAAGGTTGCCTACCCCTGCATTACACCATGCCAGCTCACTGAGAACACTGTTACCCATTGAAAAAGAAGATAATGCTTGGGAAAATGGAAAATAGTAGGAAAAGAAGGAGACTATCCTACAAAAATTGCCCTGAGTTTGGAAGAACTGATCAGGGCAGTGAATAGTCAGACAACTTGGAGGACTGAGGCTGAGACAGTGTAACATGCCCAGGGTTACTCAGTGGATCTCCTTGGCTGGGCAGGGATTCAAATCGCAAGCTCCCAGTGATCTAACTAGTGTGCAGAAATGAACCAGTTTAACACCACTTTAACCGTCCTGACTCCATCCTGTGGAATCCAGGGTTGTGTAGTTTGTTGTGGTACCAGAGCTCTCTCTGACAAAGAAGGCTAAATATCTCACATAACTACAATCCCATAGCATTGAGCCCTGGCAGTTAAAGCGGTGTCAAACTGCATTATTTCTGCAGTGCAGATACAGCCATGGTCACTTCTGCATGGTGCTTGTCAGAGTATTCATATTTAGGGAAATTTCAGTGATAATATATGGGGAAAGCAATTTGCCCTGCAATGAGGCAAAATTGCCAACCACTTGGTCTGTCAAGAGAGCTCTGGTGCCTCAACAAACTACAAATCCCAGGATTCTATAGGACAGAGTCAGGGCAGTTAAAGCAGTGTCAAATTGCTTTATTTCTTCAGTGTGGATATACCCTCAGCCCAATGCTCAAACCAGTACACCACACTGGCTTTTGCCTGGTTTGCTATCCATAGGATGAAGCTGTGCTAGCATTGCGATCTCCTTTTGCAACTGGAGCTATTCTTCCTTAGCATCACCTGTTATAATAGTGATATATAATACTGAATCTACCCTAAAGGCACCAGATCCCTTCTGATCTTGGAGGCTAAGCAGGGTCTTGAGGGGCGAATGTTTTTAAGGTTTGGGGGAGAGGAGACTTCAGCTGCCCTCAAGGGAACCATTGGGTAGGCCTCAGGTCTTGTAAACGGTTTGCAGCTGGCTCAGAAGAAAGCAAGATTTGATGGAAGGAAAGGAAACAAATCCCTTCTCTCTCTGGCAAAGATGAATAACAGAGTAGGAAAAGGACGGAGAGGTGTGGTGATGATGACTTTTCTAAAAGGAAAGCAAGATATCCTGCCTCATTATTTTAGATGAATCCACAGTTTGGAAACTTTGGCCACGTTGGTTGAGAAGGTGGCATCCCCTAAAGAAACTTTTTCCAAACATTGGGTGTCTCTCCGTGCATCCGCACTGCAGAGATCATCCGGTTCGACACCACTTTAACATCCCTGGCTCAGTGCTATGGAATTCTGGGAAGGGTAGCTGGTTGCGGCACTAGAGGGGAAATTTTTCTTCCATCCCATGGGTGACCCTAGGCAAGTCACATTCTCTCAGCCACAAGGGGATGGCAAGGGCAAACCTCCTCTGAAGAACCTTGCCAAGAAAACCCCATGATAGGGTCGCTTTAGGGTTGTCCTAAGTCAGAGAGGACTTGAAGGCACACAACAGCAACATCCCAAATATCTAGCATTGC
The DNA here is from genome assembly GCA_026167975.1 of Phrynosoma blainvillii. Taxonomy (NCBI): domain Eukaryota; kingdom Metazoa; phylum Chordata; class Lepidosauria; order Squamata; family Phrynosomatidae; genus Phrynosoma; species Phrynosoma blainvillii. The sequence goes on along the minus strand of JANUYF010000001.1, from coordinate 34,220,384 downwards.
AAGGAACAAGACCTTTAAAATCGTTCACTCTTGGAAGTCTTCATTCCCTTTATGTTTGCATTCCCTTGGTAACTTTGCCTGCCCCCTCCCTTTTCTTTGGATGCCCATTTCTAAATGCTCAACTCCAGTTATAAGATACTATAATGTTAGAAATTTGGAGAGTGAAAGAAAATTTAACCAGAGAAAGAGGGCCATAATTCTAATTTAAGGGGGCAACTCCATCATTTTGGGTCCCTTCCCCCCACCTCTAAGTAAGCTCAGATATTGTAGATCCCATACTATATGTCATCACTTAGGACCCCATCTTGACATCTGAATATAAAATATCCAACACATCCTAAATATTTTTACTCAGAAGCTTCTTCTTCTTGTTGTTGTGTGCTTTCAAGTCGTTTCTGACTTTTGGCAACCCTATCACAGGGTTTTTGTGACAGGTTTCTTCAGAGGGGATTTGCCCTTGCCTTCCTCTGAGGCTGAGAGAGTGTGACTTGCCCAAGGTCATCCAGAGACAATTTGAATGAGCAACCAAGATGAGCAAAGGTGTGGAAACCAAGCTTTATGACTTAGGGAGTTGGTTATGTTTTTCTTGGAGAAAAAACGACTGAGAGGGGACATAATAGCTACCTTTAAATATCTGAAGAGATGTCATGTAGAAGATGGAGAGAGCTTTTCTGCTTCTCCAGAAACCAGAAGAGGAACCAGTGAATTCAGATTACAAGAAAAAAAGATTCCACCTAAATAAACATTAGGAAGAATTTATTTACTATAAGAACTGTTTGACAATGGAACAGACTTCCTTGGATAGTGGTGGATCACTTTCTATGGAGGTCTTTAAACAGAGGTTGGATAAGTAATTTTTAGGGATGTTTTATTAGAAAATGGTTTTGGTTATTTGTGGTTAAACCACTTTTGTAGCAACAGCAACAACAGCAACAAGCGTGGACTCCACAGGTACTTGGTAAAAACAACTACCGGTAGATCTGAGCTTCTGGTAAATAAACAGGGTATATTAGTAGCTAAAAAGAAACTTTTACTTTATTGTTTCATCTAGGTTCTACAAAAATAACTAATGAGTAGTAAAAACTATGTAGTACTTTGGTGCAGAGGTCCCTAGATAGCTGACCTCCATGTATGCAAGTAAGAAGAAAAAGATCTTTAAGAGCAAAGCCTGGTTTCTGCATCCATGCTTGCTAAGAGCAGGCAGGAAAGTGTGCAACCAAATAAAGAATCATAAAACCAGGGGTAGGCAACCTAAGGCCCGGGGGCAGGATGCGGCCCCCCGAGGCCTTTGGACTGGCCCCAGGCCAGTCCTGCCGCCCCCCCCGCTTCCCCCCACCATGATGATATTGATTATTGTTGTTATTACTTGTTCTTGGGGTTTTCTTGCCAAAATCTCCACAGGGGTTTTGCCATGGCTTTTCTGGAGCTGAGAGAGTGTGCATGCATATATTTTTAATTTTTATATTTTTTTAATTTTTAATTTTTAATTTTAATTTTAAATATTTATTTATTTATTTATTTATGGTGCTTCGGCCCCCCAATTGTCTGAGGGACAGCAACCTGGCCCCCGGCTCAAAAAGGTTGCCTACCCCAATAAAACTTTATTACTCCAGGAAGAAACCTCCAGAAAGAGGAGGGGTATGGGAAGTGACCTCTTCACAGAGAACACTGGGCCTTTGCAGACTGCTAGAAATAGTGTAAATTGAGTCCACTTTAAATTGAGGCACTGCCCTGGCTCAGTGCTAAGGAATTATGGGAACTGTAATTTATTGTGGCACCAGAGCTCTCTGACAGAGAAGGCTCAATGTCTTAAAAAAAAAATACAATTCCCATGATTCCCTAGCACTGAGCCAGGGCAGTGCCTCAATTTAAAGTGGACTCAATTTGCACTATTTCTGGCAGTCTGCAACCCCTGACTGACCAAATGACCATAGAGATAAATCAGTGTTCCTGTGTAGAAGACACTGCCCTTTCTCAAAGGAAAACAAAGCTACACACAAAAATCCACCAAACAGTGATACCTTTATTGGCCAACCCAAATGCACAATATACTTGTTGTAAGCTTTCGAAGCTCCACTGCTTGCAATGAGTGTATTGTGCATTTGGGTTGGCCAATAAAGGTATCACTGTCTGGTGGATTTTTGTTTGAATTTGCTAAATGGCCAGCACAGCTACCCTTGCATGAAAGCTACACACAAGAATTGATGCTAATACTCCAACAGCTTTAGCTGTGTATTCCTGCATGGCAGGAGGTTAGACAAAATGGCCCTTGAAGTCCTTTCCAACTCTACAGTTCTGTTCTGTGATTCTATGGCCGAGGGGGAATTCGAACCCTGGACTCCAGGGTCCTGGTCCAGTGCTCAAACCACTACACCAGGCTGCTTCTTACTCAGAAATACCTGCCAGTGAATTCAACAGGCCTTACTTTGCCATACTATACATGCCTACTCAGAAATAAACCCCAGGTAAGTGGGTACAACATCACCACCTGAACTGGTGACTTTAAAATTGAAGACACTCTTTCTTTTTAAAAAAATTGAAGTAAAATCCCCATCACCACCTGGCTTATTGAAAAGTTTGAGAGGTGAACATTGGAAACAGGTTTGATGTAGGGGCAAATAGAAGGATGGCTTCGTCCCCACCAGGCTTACTCAGAAGATGTTCCCACTTCAATGGGAGCCCATGTAGGTGTGCACAAAAAGGAAACCAAAAAATCTTGTGTCATCTAGAAGATGGACTATTTTTTTAAAACCCTGCCAACATTGAGGTGTGGAGAATTTGCTTCATCAGACACAAAATATTTCACTAGATGCTCCTTCCATCCAATAAAGATGGTCGCCATCCAACTCCAGTGTCCTGGTCCGATGCTCAAACCACTACACCAGGCTGCCTCTTACTCAGAAGTACCTGCCAGTGAATTCAACAGGCCTTGCTTTGCCATGCCTACTCAGCCCCAGGTAAATGGGTACCAGAGGTCCTCCTTTTCCAGGACATGTCCTACATTCCAGTCTTTGCAATTCTGACATTTGGTCAGCCTGACAAGGGAAGGATCTCGAGTGGGATCTCGGCCTCCCCAAACTTCAAATCCCAGGATTCTGTAGGATGGAGCCATGCCAGGTAAAGCAGTGTCAAACTGCTTTGTGTCCATGCAACCTAAGTATTTCTTGCCTGAGAAAACCATATGAACCACCCCAAAAATTCATGACAGACAGAAGATCTGACAAAGAGAGCACTCTAGGCTCACAGCCACCCAATGTAAACCACTATGATTAAGCAGTTCCAGAACTCGAAGAATTCACATTTTTAAAAGAAGGCAACTCCCAAAACCCAGTGGCCATACTAACTGGGAATTCTGGCCATACTAACTGGGAATTATACTGTAAGTGCATAACTTTTCCAAGCTCTAAGGTCCAAAACACACTGCAGAAATAATCCAGTTTGAGACCACTTTAACTGTCCCAGCTCAGTGCTAGGCAATTCTGGGAATTGTAGTTTATTATGGCACCAGAGCTCTCTGACAGAAAAGGCTCAATGTCTCACAAAACTGCAGTTCCCAGAATTCTCTAGCATTCATCCAACAGCAGTTAAAGCGGTCTCAAACTGGACTATTTCTGCAGTGGGTTTTGGACCTTAGGCGCAAATCTTTCTCAGTTCAGATCCTGTTTGGACATAGCCGGGAATGGATTCTCCTCCACTCACTTCACTTTACATTAAATAGAAATATTCCAGAGTAGAGACACTTAACCATTGCACTGCATGGCTCTGGGTGTTTGTATCCACGTATTTACAAGAATTATGGAACCTCCTAGAACTCATTTAAAAAAAAAAACAAATAAACCCAAAGTTTGGAGAGAAACCCAAAGCTCCTGATTTATGGGAGGGAGCCAAATGAGGGCATTGCCCCCAAAGAAGGATTCTTCCCCCTCTCATGAAACTTTCCAAATTTCTAATATTGCAAAGAGTGAAACCTAAAATGTTTATGGTTGCTGAGTTTGCATTCCCTTGTTAATTTTCTCTGCTGCTTTCCTTTGACTGTCTCTAAGCCTTGCTTCTAAATGCTCCATTGAAGTTTTAAGTTACTGCAGTGCTGGAAATTTGGGAGCTGAAGGAAAATTTCATGGGATTGGAATTCTTAAATGCTCACATTTTATACCCTCCCCTATAATTCACTTTTTGATGTCCTGACACTACGAAGCGGAGTCGGTCCTACCACTAAATGCAATGAGGCAGCCGCCTCAGGCAGAAGATTTGGCCCTAACGAAAAAGGCTGCAAATTGATAGTTGTTTAATTGCCTGTTGCTAATTTTTTTACTGGGCGCAGGAGAGATTTTTTTGGTGGGATTTTCTACTTCCAGTGCTCAGATTACCTGACTGACTTTGAGAACTATAGGCACATTGTAGAAACAATACAGTTTGACACCACTTTAACTGCCACGACTGCGTCCTACAGAATCCAGGGATTTGTAGTTTTGTGAGGCACCAGCACTCTTTGGCAGAGAAGGCTAAAGGTCTCGTAAAACTACAAGTCTCAGGATTCCATTGGATGGCTCTGCAGCACTTGAAGTGCTGTCAAACTGCATTATTTCTACAGTGGAGATGGCCTCAGACAGCAAAGTGCCTTGGGACGGCCGTGATCTTAAGCAAAATTGCGTCACAGTCTGCACTCCTTCTTGACTGACAGTCATTGTCGTCAACCTTAAATATCCTTTTTTTAAGAAGCAAGATCCATGGTTTACGATTTGAATCCGACCTTTGCTGGGAAACAAATGTATATTTAGGAAGTCTTGCTCCCGAGGAAGCCTTGCTGTGCTTTCTTCCTATGCAGTTGTTCCCTGGGGCATAAATCCTTTTCAATTAAGTGGGACCCAGTCATTTTGTCGGATTTCCAGGCTGCAATTAGAATCGAGCTTTGGACACCAAATTTGACATAATTATAAGTAAATTCCAGGTCTCCCGACCCTAAAGAGCCACTTCTTTTTAGGGAATCGCTCCCTTCAGAAAAAACAGAAATGTGTTCAGGCTTGTTTCCATTCCGCAACTGTTCATCAGTTTGTTAAACAGCAGTAACTGGCTGTTCATAGAGATCAGCGGTGAACCTTCCGTCCGTTTTTAACCTTTGTACGATGGCCATCGGCCCCTGGTTAGAGAGTCTCAGTGTTTTCCAAACTTTGGTCCTCCAGATGTTTTGGACTTCAGCTCCCAGAATTCCTGATTCTTGATCAAGCTGGGTAGGACGTCTGGGAGTTGAAGTCCAAAACACCTGGAAGACCAACGTTTGGGAATCGTTGGTCTCTAGAGCAATAAATCCCAAACTTTGATCCTCCAGGTTTTTGGACTTCAACTCCCAGGATTCTTGGCTTTTGACCACAGTGACTGGGGCTTCTGGGAGTTAAAGTCCAAAACACCTGGAGAACTAAAGTATGGGAATCGTTTGTCTAGAGCAGTAATTCCCAAACTTTGATCCTCTAGGTGTTTTGGACTTCAGCTCCCAGGATTCTTGCCTTTTGACCACAGTGACTGGGGCTTCTGGGAGTTGAAATCCAAAACAACTGGAGAACCAGAGTTTGGGGATCGCTGCTAGATGATCTAATGACTGACCAAATGCCAGACCAGCTCTTTTCAGTTGTTGTGTGCCTTCAAATCTTTGTCTTCTTACGGAGGCTCTAAGGCGAACCTATCACAGGATTTTCTTGGCAAGATATGCTCAGAAAGGGTTTGTCTTTGCCTTCCTTTGAGGCTGAGAGAATGTGACCTACCCAAGATCACCCTGTAGGTTTCCATGCTCCGAGTAGGGATTCGAACTTTAGTCTGCAGGGTCATAGGCTGCCTCTGCACTGCAGAAATAATCCAGTTTGACACCCCTTTAACAGATATGGTTCATTGCTATGGAATTCTGGGAATTGTCGTTTTGTGAAACATTTAGCCTTCTCTGTCAGAGAGCTCTGGTGCCACAACAAACTACAAATCCCAGGATTCTATAGCATTGAGCGTGGCAGTTAAAGTGGTATCAAGCTGGATTATTTCTGCATAACACCCCCGCTGGCTCTCCTTCCTACCAAGGAAAAATTATTATCAAGGAAAATACTGGGAAAGTGGTAAAGTACAGTGGGGGAAAGGGTTGAATTGATATTTTAAGAATAATAAATACACGGTCAGTGTAATTAGGAATAGGGAGTTGGGATAAGGAAGAAATTTATGCTCAAAGATGTTCTAATATATGATATATATATATATATATATATCGGAGATGGATACTTGTTATTGATGTTAAAGGATATAGTATGTAGTATGTGTTGTCTGTATGTGTAATTTTTTATATTTTATATTCATTTAATATATATATATATATATATATATATTTTTTTAAAAAACCCCTCAGGCTTTTGAATAGGGTCCTACTTCTCCTCCTCTGGTTATTCTCCCTTTCTCCTTCTTCCCACTCCTGAGACCAAGACTAGACAGGGCCCTTTCCAGAAAAAGACTCAAGTCTATTTATGGAACTGGCTGCAGAGAATCCAAACTGTCTGGATCCAATTGAAGTGGCCTTAGATCTCAATGCTCTCCATTGCTCGGCTGGGAAGCTGATCGCTTTCTAAACCAGAAATCTTGTTGTTGTTGTTGTGTGCCTTCAAGTCGTTTCTGACTTATGGCATCCCTATAATGGGCTTTTCTTGGCAAAATTTGTTCAGAGGGGGTTTACCATTGCCTTCCCCTGAGGCTGAGAGTGTGTGACTTGCCCAAAGTCACCCAGTGGGTTTACATGGCCAAGAAGGGGCTTGGTCTTCAGAATCATAGTTCAATGCTCAAACCACTAGACCACAGCTGTCTCTCAAACCAGAAATTACTGGAGGTATTTCCTTCATTCCCATGCAGAGAAGGCAACAGAGATTATTAACTTTCGGTTCAGCATAAATAAGATTTCGGAAACACCTTCCGCCCCGAACGAAGAGAAACCCAGAATAGCCAGATCTAACAGCAAAAGAGGACAAGGCACCGCAAAATGTAGGACGTTCAAGAAAAAAACTGAGGACACGACTAAATAAAAGCTTTTAAAAAAAACCACTTATCTAACTATAAATCCAAGTTTCCTAGCCATGCTCAAAATGAAGGGACTTTTGGAATTCCTCCTGGACAGAAGGTTGAAATGGAGGACATGTCCTGGAAAAGGAGGGCGTCTGAGCACTCTGAGAGAAACCAGTCTTCCCTAGTCTTCTCCCCGAAGACCTGCTGAAATAATTTGCTCTCTCTGTGTGTGCCCAGGATCTGCCCTTTCTTAGGTAGCCCTCCATCACTGCTAATATCCCTGAGTGCGAAGTGTGAGGGCAATCTTATGCATGCAAATCCACTGGGTGACCTTGGGCAAGTCACACACTCTCAGCCTCAGAGGATGGCAATGGAAAAAACCCCTCTGAAAAAACTTTCCAAGAAAACCCCACTGGTAGGAAACGACTCGAAGGCACACAACAAGAAGAAATGGATGTTTGCCTAGAATCAAGTTCCTTTTAGCCCGACGGGATTTATTCCCAGGTAAATGTGTATAGGATCGTAGTTTATTGCTATAATCCCAAACCTTGGGATCCTGCTGGGGAGGGCTGGTTTTCTTAACTGGAAGCAGTCAAATCTATAGGGAGAGAAGTCTGCAGACAGTATCGAAAGCAGGAAACTACAGCTTCATGTCCCTTAGCTACTAGAACTCCCTTAGAAACTTGTAGAAATTTCCACATATCTGACGCCCGAAGTGACAGATTTGGGTTGCAAGCCTGTGTAGGTTTACTCCAAGTATAACCTCCTTTGAAATTTGTAGGGTTTATTAGATCTGAGTAGGGTCCTGCTTCTGTCTTAAATATGGACTTCAACCGAATTTATCCACTGGAACAAAAAGAGATTCGCCACGATTCATTAAAAGAAAAAAAGAAAAAAGATAGAGAGACTTGAATTTAAAACGAGTTTAGCTCCTTCAAAGGTAGGATGGGACCGAAAGCCTTTCGGAATTTGGGTTTTAAATACTCATGCCTGCAAACCTTTATGACAATTTGACTCAGAATAACCCCAGTGTGTCCTATGGGGCTTACTCTCAAGAAAGTGTGCATAGGGCTGCATCCGCACTGCAGAAATAATCCAGTTCGACACCACTTTAACTGCCCTGGCTCAATGCTATGAAATTCTGGGAACTGTCGTTTTGTGAGACATTGAGCCTTCTCTGTCAGAGAGCTCTGGTGCCACAATAAACTAAAGTTCCCATGATTCCCTAGCACTGAGCCAGGGCAGTTAAAGTGGCCTCAAGCTGGATTATTTCTGGCAGTCTGTAAAGGCCCTTTCCTTTCTCTCTCCTAAACCCAGGTTTGAAAAGTCTAAGATGCTCTACAAGTTCATCTATATTCACTGGTTTAATTTCTATACCGCATGTAATAAGTGCCCAAGAATGTGAGCAAAAGGGGCTCACACCCCTTGAGTCCCTATATTGGGAGAAAGGCAGGATATAAGAAAATAATAATAATAATAATAATAATAATAATAAATTATGGGGGGGGGCATTCCACTGGGGTCTAACTACCTTAATTCAGGGGCTCCATGACCTTAAACCCAGCCAGGCCTTCAGTCTCAATCCAGTTTTGCAAATCCAATGGATCCCCTCTGAACTACAACTCACATTCTCCAAGAGGCCTCTGCAGAATACAGTAGAGAGAGAGTGTTGGCCTGATCAGATGGTATCTGTTTTATTAAGCCCACATGGTGGTGAAACCAGGGAGAAAATAGCCAATAAATTCTAATTTTTCTCCCAAAGGTTGGTTGGGAGACAATCACTTTGAAGCATGCAGGCGCTTCTTGGGTCAGAGGGTGCTAAAAGTGAATCTCCAGGGCAGGAGATTACTCTCATTACAAAAGTACACCAGAACTAGCTTCCAGGCCTCCCTTTGTTGGGCTGTTGCACTTTCACGCGTGTTAATTGTACAAGGGTTGACCCTTGCCCTCTTTGGGGTGGGAGTGAAGTTGGAAGTGACCCCAGCCTGCTAAAGGAGAGCAACCTGGGCCCATATCTATGGAGCTATACAGCATAACTGCCCCCACAAAAAAAGCACCAACATGTTATTCATATATTTTAAGCTAGCTAACAAGATCCTGAAGTGATTTGCTATGGAGACCAGCCTCTCTGCTCTTCCTTTTCCAAAGAACTTGGGAAAAGACCTCCCTCAGAAAATCCAGGACAGAAATAAATAAAACCCACAAAAAACTATAGAAATAAAACAATTTCAGCACAACAACAAAAACCAAAATCCACAACATCCACCGAGGATCATGGCTCCTGTCAGTTAGAATAAGCCTGAGGTGGGGAGCTATAGTCCAGAAATCACTGGGGAGCAAGTCCAGTTGCATGCCTGATGTGGAGGCTCAGCTGGAAATCCTTCCCTATAAAGCTGCATCTGCACTGTAGAAATGATGCAGTTTGACACCACTTTAAGTGCTGAAGCTCCATCCTAGGGAATCTTGGGTCTTGCAGCTTTAAAAGGTCTTTAGCCTTCTCTGGCAAAGAAAGAGTGCTGGTGCTTCACAAAACTACAAATCCCTGGATTCTGTAGGATGGAGCCATGGCAGTTAAAATGGTGTCAAGCTGCATTCATTCTAGTCTAAATAAGGAGATAAAGAAGAAAGAGCTGGCACTGGTAGCCTCCAGAAACAGCAAACTGGCCTCCGGTGATTCCAGATTATTCTAGAAGAGTTTTATCTGAGTCGTTTTGAACTGGGGCACAGGGATTTCATCCTTTCATCCACAGGTTCTCCGTCTCTGAACCTCTCTATCTCCACAACCAACCAAGGACTCACAGCTTGCCTAAATGCAACCCTAAAGGCATCAGGTCCCCTCTGACCTTGGAAGCTAAACTGGATCAACCCTGGTTAGTATTTGGATGGGAGACTGCTAAGGAATACCAGGTTCTGTAGGCTATGGGCCTTTGCAGACTGCCAGAAATAGTGCAAATTGAGTCCACTTTAAGGGTTAGGGTTAGGGAATCATGGGAACTGTATTTTATTGTGGCACCAGAGCTCTGTGACAGAGAAGGCTCAATGTTTTAGAAAAAAAACACAATTCCCATGATTCCCTAGCACTAACACTAACCCTTAAAGTGGACTCAATTTGCACTATTTCTGGCAGTCTGCAAAGGCCCAATGATTCCTTGCCTAAGAAAACCCTATGAAAAGCATGGGGTCTCCATAAGTCCACAGGCACCTTGAAGGCACACACAGAGCTTAACACTGCCCCACAAAAAAGGAAAGGTGGGTTGGTCTCTCTCTAGTATAGAGAGACCTGCTGACTCTGTGGAGTCTTTGTGTAGCTTTGCCTCGGTTTCTCTCCCCCCCCCCCCCCAGCTTTAAAAGGTTTTCTTGTCTTGTTTTCATCCCTCAAGAGCTCCTCAAAGACTTTTTGGTTTCTGTTTTCCACTGTGTCCAGAATATTGGTAAGTATAGGCCAGAGTTGAGGGAAGAAACTTTTGGAACTACAACTCACAACATCTCCTGGCTCTGCTTCGGGGAGCTGTAGTCCTCAAAAGTAACTCTTTCAAGCTCTGAACAAAACTTCAGGGGGAAAAAACAAAAATTCTGCCCTTGATATCATAGTGGGTTGGCTGGATGCACTCTTTTAGGCCCTTACTTAGGAGTAAATATCTCTAAATTCAGAAGGGTAGAAGAAATACAGTCGTATCGAGGAATACTTTCCAACCTGATCTGTCCAAAATTAATTACATTTTGCCCACAAAGTGTGACACTCTAAGAATATACATTTTCAATTGCAATTGTTCGAAATACAAACCTCCAAATATGACTGAGTCTGAGACTAGTTTAGCCCTCGTTGTTATTTATATTTTATAGATAAGGTCTCAAATTTTCTAGGTATTTTATAGGCAAGGCCCAAGAATTCCTAGATGAGAACCCATGTATTGATCTTCTCAAGTAAAAATAGTTATCGGCGTTGTGTTACAAGCGGCAACACTTTTACTCCAGAGTAGTCCCCTTAGAGGAGCCAGTAGTGGTTTGAGCATTGGACCAAGACTCTGGAGTCCAGGGTTCAAATCCTCTCTCGGCCATGGAAACCCATTAGATGACCTTGGGTAAGTCACACACTCTCAGAAAACCCCGTATTGGTTCGCCTTCATAAGTGGAAAACGACTTGAAGGCACACAACGACAACAAAGTCCCCTTGGAGTCAATGGAAGCTTCGTGGCTAGAAGGTAAGCGATTGTACAACACTTGATCTATCTGTCTATCTCGGAAAGCAATTGCTCTCCTATATATATATATATATATATATATATATATATTCCAGGATATATATATCCTGGAATTGCTTTCCAAGATAGATCAAGATAGACATATATATCTAGACAGACAGATAGATCAAGATAGACAGATAGATCTGTCTAGATAGAAGATCGATCAAGATTCTGTCTATCTCGGAAAGCAATTCCAGGAGAGACAGATAGATCAAGTGTTGTACAATCGCTTATCTTCTAGCCACGAAGCTTTCATTGACTCCAAGGGGACTTTGTTGTCGTTGTATATATATATATATATATATATATATATATATCCTGGAATTGCTTTCCGAGATAGACAGAATCTTGATTTATCTTCTATCTAGACAGATCTATTTGTCTATCTTGATCTATCTGTCTGTCTAGATAGATCAGAATCTTGATTTATCTATCTTGATCTATCTGTGTATGTGTGTGCATGTGTGTGTATATATATATATATATATATATATACACATACATATACACACACCGACCCACTCGCCTGCAATCTCTGACAATGTTTCAGTTAAATGAGGAAAAGCTCTTATCATTCTTCCTTATCATCACTCAGTCTACTCTAGAGGTTCCACCAAGCCTCCTATTTACATGGAACAAGTCTTCCTGGAAGGGAAGAAGCCTGCCTCGGGGTAGATGTAGGCAGATGAGCAGCCACACTTGGACTTTGAACTGAAACTGTTGGCATTGCTCTCCAAGAAAGGACAGGTTCATTGAAGGGCGTGGGGGGGGGGCGTGAGGAGAGAAAGAGAGAGAGAAGATAATTCTCTCTGACTGCATCCACATTGCAGATATAATCCGCTTTGACCCCCCCCCCGCCATGGCTCAATGCTATGGAATTCTGGGAATTCAAACTACAATTCCCAGAAATCCATAGCATTGAGCCATGGCAGGGAGTCAAAGCGGATTATATCTGCAGTATGGATGTAAGCCTCTCTTTCTCTTAAATTGGCATCCATAGGAAACGCAAGGAATTTTGTCAAAGAAATAGGGAGAGATTTACAATCGATCTCCGGAAGCGAATTAATCAAGAGCTTTATTATTGCCTTAAAATGTATTGACAATGATAAGAACTTTGATCACAAGATCATCCGGTACCAGCTTCCCAAAGACTTGTTTCCGGAGGCCCCAATTCTGCGAGCAGCTTTTGTCACAGCCGCTGGGATTATTATTATTATTATTATTATTATTATTATTATTATTATTTCTATGCCTTTCTCCCAGAAAGGAACCCAAGGCGGCTCACAAGTTAAGAGCACTTTAAAAAGACTTCCCAATAACAATTTATACACAATTAAAATCACCCAGATAAAAGAGTATAAAATTAACTTCCTAGGCTGCAGCTAAACTGCACAAATAATGCATTCTGACACCACTTTAAGTGCTGTAGCGCCATCCTATGCCATCCTGGGATGTGTAGTTTCGCAAGGTCGGTAGCCTTCTTTGCCAAAGAGTGCTGGTGCCTCACCAAACTTCAAATCCCAGGATTCTGGAGGAGGGAGCCATGGCAGTTAAAGTTGTGTCAAAATGCCTTATTTCTACAGTGCAGACGCAGCCTTGGTTCACTGTTTTCAAGACTCCTACCCCGATCCCATTGAAACCAATGGAGCTGCTGTGAAATCCTATGCTGAGCGAGAGCGAGTGGGTTACTTTCAGCTAAATAATACACACGATCAACGTTGTTCTCATTTAAAGTAAGGTTCTTGAGGAGGGAGTATACTATCCTGAATATCCCAATATTTTCCGGGATTTTGACTATGACCTTGGGGTCTGCTAAAGACTTCGGGCCAATATTGGGGAAGATAAATCCGATAGGAAGGCACAAAAAGGATGTCCCCCCACCACCAAATATAGTCTTTGGGAGTCTTTCTGGCCTAAACCGAGTTGCTAGTTCTACCTAGAGTAAAACCATTCAATCAATGGGATTTATTTAAACCTTGATCTACGAGATTTAATGGGGTTTGTTGGCATAAGGAAAGGGATTTAGGCCTTTAGGCAAAGCGAAATGATTTTTTTAGATATGTGATGATGATGATGACGATCTGTAAATGTAATTAAACTAAAGTTCAGGAGGTCTACTGAACCGAAAGAGTTCCAGCGAAAGAAGATGACCAGTTTCATTTCCAACCCGCCTTTTCGGTTCGCTTAAAACACCAAGCATTTCTTTCAAACTACTTTTCCGAGGAGAGATCTGAATCTAAATTTGTCTCTGACCCTGCAGCCCCTAATAATAATGATGATAATGATAATAAATCCTCGAGTAAAAAAAGTCCTTGAAAAATCCATTGGCTCTAGAGGAAATCGGACCCAGAACTGGGAAAACCTGCGTTACGTTCCAGTTAACTTTCTGTAGAATAACGTGGCGTTTTAGCGAAAGGATGATTTTGGACAACGAGGAGGGCTACTCTTCCCTTTTCCGGCAAAGGGGTTTTCCTTCCGTCTCTTCCTACTCGAGAGTAAATGCTGAGCCCGAGAGCGCTTTCAATTCATCGCAGCCTCATTTCTCCGAATTTGTGAATTTGAAGTAAAAGTCTGCCTTGACTTCAAAGCGGGGGGGAGTTTACAGCCGAAGAAACGCTGGTAACTTGTAGTTGAATTATGAAGGAAATTCAAAACTGGGGGAGGAGGGAGTGTATTTCTTGAAACTACAATCTCCAGAAAGAAGTGCAAAAAAGTTATTTGTCTGAGACCGCAACCCCCAGAAAGGAGTGCAGAAAAGTTATTTATCTGAGACTACAACCTCTAGAAAGGGATGCAGAAATGTTATTTGGCTGAGACTACGGGCCTTTGCAGACTGCTAGAAATAGTGCAAATTGAGTCCACTTTTAGGGTTAGGGTTAGAGTTAGGGAATCATGGGAACTGTATTTTATTGTGGCACCAGAGCTCTCTGACAGAGAAGGCTCAATGTCTCAGAAAAAAACAATTCCCATGATTCCCTAGCACTAACCCTAACCCTAAAAGTGGACTCAATTTGCACTATTTCTGGCAGTCTGCAAAGGCCCTACAACCCCAAGAAAGAAGTGCAGAAAAGTTATTTATCTGAGACTACAACCTCTAGAAAGGGATGCAGAAAAGTTATTTATCTGAGACTACAACCTCTAGAAAGGGATGCAGAAAAGTTATTTGGCTGAGAACTCCCAGATAGAGGTGAAGAAACGTTATTTGTCGTGGCAAAGTGGTTTGAATGATGGCCTACGATTCTGGAGACCAGGGTTTGATTCCCAGCTGAGCCATGAAACCCACTGAGTGACCCTGGCCAAGTGACACTCTCTCAGCCTCAGGTGAAGGCAAGGGCAAGCCTCCTCTGAACAAATCTTGCCAAGAAAAACCCAGGATAGGTTCGTCCTAAAGTTATCATAAGTCTGGAACGACTTGAACGCACACAATAACAAACAATAAATAACTCCCAGAATGAGGTGCAGAAAAATTATTTGTCTGGGACTACAACTCCCCAAAAGAGACAGAGAAAAGTTATTTGTCTGAGACTATTACTCCCAAAATAATAATAATAATAATAATAATAATAATAATCCAGGATAGCCGTGTTGGCCCTGTAGCAAAGCACAAATCCAAAATTCACAAAACAGTGATAACTTTATTGGCCAACCAAAAAGGTCCATTGAGACTAACATCTCCACCTTTTTCTTTCTTTCTCCTATATGGTTTTTAACACTTTTTGCCTGATGAAGAAACCAGTGGAGCTTCGACAGCTTGCAATGTGTATATTGTGCATTCTGGTTGGCCCCAATAAAGGTATCACACTGTTGGGTGGATTTGGGATGTTATTGTGCTTTACTCCCAAAAAAGAGCTGAGGGGGAGGGAAGTTCTTTGCTTGAGGCCGCAACTCCTCGAAAGAGTTTTCTGAGGATGGGATTTGGCATCTGAACGTTTCTGGGAGTTGTGGTCCCAAATAAGTAACTGAGGTCCAAAACACACTGCAGAAATAACCCCGTTTGTGACCGCTTGAACTGCCTTGGCTGAATGCTTGATAATTTTGGAAACTGTAGTTTTGTGAGACATTTAACCTTCTCTGTCAGAGAGCTCTAGTGCCACAATAAACTACAATTCTCTGGATTCCCTAGCCCTGAGCCAGGACAGTTCAAGCGGTCTCAAACTGGATTCTTTCTGCAGTGTGTTTTGGATTTTTGCCCCCCACCACCCACCCCTTGCATCTGAGGAAGTAGACTGAAGTCTAGGAAAGCTCATGCTGCCAGCTTCTTTCTTTCAGTGAGTCTCCAAGGTGCTCTTTGAAGACGGATTTCTCCAGACTAAGAGGTCTGAAACACACTGCAACAATAATCCAGTCTGAGACCGCTTTTAACTGACCAGGCTCAGTACTAGGGGATTCTGGGAACTGTAGTTTTGTGAGACATTTAGCCTTCGCTGTCAGAGAGCACTGGGACCAAAATTCGTAGGATTGGCTAGCACCGAGCCAGGGCAGTTCGAGCAGACTCAAACTTGATTATTTCTGCGGTGTGTTTTGGACCTATGTCTTTGAATTTGTATTGGAAAATCGTTGCACTCTGTCTCTCCCTCCTCCAAAGATAGACAGGATCTTCCCTGCATGCAAACTCTGCTGTCCCCTCTTCTAAATATACTATTTGGTTCTTGCTGAATCACAGGGACAATAAATACCTTTCTAAATTTGTAAAACAAATCATGTGATTCAGCTCACTTCTTTTAGGAAGCTTCTCTCAAACAAAAAGAGATTTTTCTCCTGTCTCCCAATCTCCCTGGTCTATCAACTTTCTTCGGAAAGATGGTGAGATAAAGACTTCTTCTTGACCTGAACTATTCCTCCCTACCACCTTAACTAAAGATTGAAATAACATGTAGGCATCTGACTAATATCTCCAATTTGTTTTTCTCCTGTTTGGTTTTGTAACATCTTGCCTGATGAAGAAACCTATGGAGCTTTGAAAGCTTGCAACAAGTATCTTGTACATTTTGGTTGACCAATAAAGGTCTCACTGATAGATTTTTGTTTGTTTGTTCGTTTGTTTGAATGTGCTAAATGGCCAACACAGCTCCCCCTGAATGTATTCATTAGCTAGTTAGGATGTAGCCTCTATCCATATGTAGATTGAAGCCATTAGTAAAGTTTCGTTTTTCAACTTCGAGCTAGTTGTGTCGGTTCTTAGAGCAGCATCGCCCTTTCTGGTGCTCTGCTGATTTAAAAGCTAGCTAGACCCTAACAGGCTTGGCTTTGATACTTTAGAGACATTTTGATATTTGTTGTTTCCTTAACAAAGGCTGAAGCCTTAGGGAACTTGGATCCCGAACAATTAGGGCCTTTGCAGACTGCCAGAAATAGTGCAAATTGAGTCCACTTTTAGGGTTAAGGTTAGTGCTAGGGAATCATGGGAATTGTTGTTTTTTTCTGAGACATTGAGCCTTCTCTGTCAGAGAGCTCTGGTGCCACAATAAAATACAGTTCCCATGATTCCCTAGCACTAACCCTAACCCTGAAAGTGGCCTCAATTTGCACTATTTCTGGCAGTCTGCAACCCTACTCGGGGAAAGGGAAGGCCTGGGTCCTTTCTCTCCCGCTGAGCCCTCCCCAGCCAGCCGCCCCCCGTCTTTTGCCGCCTGAGGCCCAGCTAGGGAGAGCAAGGGGAGGAGGCTGTGTACTTACTCGTACCTTTCCTTGGCCTCGGCGGCCCGGTCCCGCTGCCTCCGGTTCTTGAACCAGTTGCTGACCTGGGTGGTGGTGAGTCCGGTGGCCTCGGCCAGCTCCCGCTTCTCCCGGGGCGAGGGGTAGGGGTTGTGGGCGTACCATTCCCGGAGGACGCTGCGGCTCTTCTCCTTGAAGCAGTAGCTGGTCTCCTCGCCGTCCCAGATGGAGCGGGGCAAGGGGAACTTGCGCCGGACCCGGTACTTGCCCACCGCCCCTAGGGGGCGCCCCCGGAGCTTCTCCGCCTCGATGTAGTGCGCCTTGAGCCAGAGCTGCTGGAGCTTGGGGTGGTTGTGGGCCGAGAACTGGTGGCTCTCCAGGATCTTGTAGAGCTCGCGGAAGTTGCCCCGGTGGAAGGCCACCACCGCCTTGGCCTTGAGGACGCTCTCGTTCTTGTGGAGGTGCTCGCAGGCCGGCAGCGACCACAGGAACCGGCCCAGCCTCTCGATGTTGCCCCCTTGCTGGAGCACCTCGCAGACGCACGCCACTTGCTCCTGGGTGAAGCCAAAGGTGGGCAGCATGGACATGGCAGCAGCAGCCCCCGCCCGGGTCCTTCTCCCAAAGTTCACTCCCCCAGCGCTTGGGGACTGCAACTCCCAGAATCCCCAGCCAGCGTTTGGTTAACAGTCAGGAACTCGGGGCGATGGAGGGGAGGACATCTGGAGGACCAAGGGCTGGGAGTCGCTTAGACTTAGAGCATCTGCCCCGGCCAGAAGGGGGCAGCAGCAGCAGCAGCCCAAAGGCCCAGCCGTCTTGGGGCAGCCGGGTTCAAGGGCAGAGGAGGGGGGCGCCGCCGCCGCCGCCGCCAATAGGAAAAGGGCTCCCTCCGGGGCCAGCCAATCCTGAGCCTCCTCGCCGATGGAACCTTCGGACTAGGTTCCTTCCGCCAGCCGTCGAATCTTCAGCTCCTTCCGAACGTTCCCCAGCGTTCGATTCGGCCAACATCAAAAGCGCCCGCCTGGTGCCCACTTTCGCTTTCCTTCTCTCCACTTTCTCTCTCTCTCTCTCTCTCTTTTCTCCTCTTGGAACCTTCTTTCTTATTCTGTTATTATTTTTTTAATGTTTGTAAGTCCGAGGAGCGAGGAAACAAAAATAAAGCAGCGGCGCTCCAAACAGGGGAACTTTCCCAGCTCTCCTAAAGTTCTTCCTCTCAGCCCCCCACCTACCCCCTCCTTTCTCTCTCTCTCTCTCTCTCTTCCCTCCTTCCCTCTCTTCCCTCCCTCCTTCCCCCCCCCCCCACGAGATCCTTTCCGCGATAGGATCGCTTACATGTAACGCAGCCCTAAAAATAAAGTTTAAACAAAGTCCCTCTCCCCTCCCTTTGCTTCTTCCTCCCTCCGTCTCCACCTCTTTCTTTGCCTTCTTTCCCTTCTCTCTTTTTGGCCGGGCTCTCCTCTTCCTCTCCGCCTCCCCTTTTCTTCTTCTTCTTCTTCTTCTCTCTCTCTCTCTCTCTTTTCTTTCTTTCTCTCTCTTTCCGAAGAATATTCCTCTAAACGGGCCTGAAAAAGTGATTCGCCGCGCCGTGATTGGTCCGGTTATCTGACCCGGGGCCTGCCAAGGAGAAGACAATAGTTTTAATCGAATTATTTGCCATGGCGACGCTGTCCGTCAAAAGTAACCCGATCTCTTTTGAGGTGGCTCCCCGCCTCGCTTGACAGATCGCTCCCAGCCACTCAGAGGAGGGCTTTGCAGAGATGGGATCTTACTTACCAAGGAGGGAAAGGGTTTTTTTTTTGGGGGGGGGGGAGGAGAAGTGGGGGGGTAGGCAGAGGGGGGAAGTTTGGGATGGGGGGAAGGGGGGAAAATGCCCACTGTGATTGACAAGGCGAAACAGGGAAAGAAAGTAAGTGTGTGTGTGTGTGTGTGTGTGTGAAGGTGTAGAGTCCCACCCAGGCCTGACTCTTGACTGACAGCGGGGGGGCGCTACAATACCGACCGGTTCCCCCCAGACCAACCGTCCCCTTCCTTCCCTGATCTTAATGCTTTCCACCATTGGAAAGAAATCCCAAAAAGTTTTGCGGCAAACCTTTTTGCATCCATCTATTTGGAACTCCTTTCTTTTTTTTGGGGGGGGGGGTTGGATGTTCGATTGCGAGGTTCTTCTGGAAAGCCACAGATCTGACTTTTACGAGGGTCATCCCTTTTCCTCCCCTGCTTTGTTTCTGTTTCTGTTCTCATGTAGCTTTCAAAAAGTGTGTGTGTGTGTCTTGTAGAAAGCAGAGCGTCCTCTTCCTTCTATTGCATTTCCAGCTGCCTGGTCTTTCAGATCCTGGGAGCCACGTTTGACAATCCGGTTTTTCAAGCTCCGACCCGTTTTGACGCCCTGAAATGTATTCCTTGGTGAAAGACTGAGGACTATGGCTGCATCCACACTGCAGAAATTAACCCGGTTTGACACCCCTTTAATTGCCACGGCTTTCCAATTCGGGGAAAGACCAAGGACGGGGACTGAAAGAGAATCTTTTAAAACTGCTCGCTTTCTCCCCAAACTTTAGCCATTTAAATATATAACGGGTCCCTCCATACTCGCGGCTGATTTTTCGCCTCTTTTTGACTTGGAGATCTGCAGCATTCATTACAATGCGCCGATTTCCAAGGAAGGGCGATTCGAAAGCTAGCCTAATTCGAAACTTTAAAAAATCTCTACTAAAAAATAATAGAGTAACTTTGGAAGAAGAAAAGGCTGGACACTCTTTTCTGTTCATTTCCAGAGCGACTCTTCTCCCAAAGGTCTTTTTCTTTTTCTTTTTCTCCTTCCTTCCTTCCTTCCTTCTCTCATTCTGCCTTCCCTCTTAGGCGCACTTACTTGAGAGTAAGCCACATTGGGCTCAAAGAAGTCTACTTTCGAGTAACCTGAATAAACTGGAGCTCCGCTTCACCTTCATCAGGAGAGAAATGGCTCTTGAAGGAACAGAGGCGTCCATAGAAAACACACTCATTTGGCATAAAGTTCCTTGAAATCCCAAGCGATTGCGTTCCTGAAGGGGATGCCAAGGACAGTAGAAAGTCGAAATATGTTTCCCCCCCTCTCTAAATTTCCCTGTCTCTCTCTCTCACACACATTTAAAGAATTGCACATTTCAACCAAGCAAGCAGCCAAAATTACTTACGCAGGTATTAAAGTCCACGGACTCTTCCTAGAAACGGAGATAGGTAGGTATTTTTCCTCTTCCCTGTTTGACTCTTGGGCATCTGTTGAATTTCCCCTCTTCTTTCCTAAATAGAAAATGTTGGGACCACGGTGGGTGGTTTGAGGGCAAGAGATCGAGAGGAAGGAAAACAGGCGGCCGAGCGAGGCTCCAAGCGCCTCTAGAAGACAGTGCAGGCGAACAAGGGAGCGAATGCGAATTTGGGATGCATTTTTTTTGGGGGGGGGAGTGGAAACCAGTGGGGTGTAATGGTTTGGGAGCCGGACGAGGACACTGGGAGACCAGACTTCCAATCCCGGCCACAGAAACCCAGTGGGCGGCCTTGGGCAAGTCACACTCTCTCAGCCTCAGAGGGTGGCAATGGCAAACCCCCTCGGAAGAAAATTGCCAAGAAAACTTTAGGATAGGTTTGCCTTAGGGAAAAGTCATAAGTCATAGGGAAAAGTCATAAGTCATAGGGTCATCATAAGTCGGAAACGACTTGAAGGCACACAACAACAACAACAGAGGAACAAGTGAGCGATCGCGAATTTTGGATGCATTTTTGGCGAAGGGAGATGAAAGCAATTTACCGCCCGGCTGCGTGGCTCTCCAGCCTTGAACTCATCCCCCTTTTTCGGGTGTGGATCATTCACCTCCCCCTTAGAAACTTCTTTGAGGATCCCAGATTCCTTTCCAGAGTATCTTCTCCGAAGTCAGATACCCAGATGAAAAGCTGAACAGGAGCGGTTCTGGGGGTTTCGAGCCTGTCCAGAAGTCTCATTCCCCATTCCAGGGGTACTTCGGACTTTGCCTGGGTAGCCAAAGCCAAAGTGACCTTAGAAGACCTGGCTGGCTATATTATCTCTTCCATCCCCTGTAGATGTCCCCTTGGAAGAAAAGGCAAAGGCATTCTGCCCATGCTCAAGGGAACTCTCGACCCCATTTTGCCATGACTGGAAGAAAGTTAAGAGGCCCAGAGGTCTCCCTAAGACCCACACAATCCATCCTCAGGAGGACTATATTTCAAGGAAGATTTTTGCCTCTTCTTTCCGAGCCTGGACTAAGGAAATCAACCCCCTGAAGGGCAAACTCAGTTCTAAGGACTCCAGGATCGTCTAGACTAGATCCTAGAAGATCGGATGAACAACCCAAAGTTCCAGCCCTAAGGTTTCTCAGAGTCTCCCCGGAAGCCGATGTGGTCATTTTTGAGTCCTCTGAGGCTCAGCTCCCCCGGGATTCCTTGGAAAAAGAGCACTGGGCCAGGAAATTTGGGCTGGCCTGGAAATCCGAAAAAGTCCTAGTCGAAAGGGAAGAATCGGGACCTCAGTTTGCAAGCCCTGGGAAGCCAAACTCCACGGAGAAAGTAACAAAAGAAAGTAACTTGGGAAGAAGAAAAGGCGCACCACTCTCCTTGGGTCATTTCCAGAGCAGCTCTTCTCCCAAAGGATTTCTTTTTCTCTCTTTCCTTTCCTTTCCTTTCCTTTCCTTTCCTTTCCTTTCCTTTCTTCCTCCTCTCTTTCTTCCCTTCTTTCTCTTTTCTACCATCCGCGCTTCTTCTCCCTTTATGGAAGTGTTTTTTCGACGGTGAGTGGCAACTCGGTTTCTCTTTTCCGCCAGAGTGCCTTTAAAACTTGGGGAAGAAAGAAAGTGATTTTGCCAGATTGCATCTGAAACAAAGGGATATATATATATATATATATATATATATAGTCCCCTCAGGGTTATTTTTATTTTTAAACTCTCTTGTTGCGATCAGTGCAAACCTCCGATCTACGGACTTGAACGTGATTTCTCTCGGCGGGAGGTGTGTGCCGTTCGGGACCCGAAGTAAAATTTCTCGAAACTTTGTATCGATTTTCGAGGATTAAATCTCTAATTTATTGTGTGTGTCTATGCCTTCAAATTGCCGGTTGACTTATGGCGAGGCCATGAATTTCCTAGGGTTTTCTTAGGCAAGGAATCCTCAGAGCTTGTTTGGCCTGTTCCGTCCTCTGAAATATAGCGCCTGAAGCACCTGGTCTTCGTTGGCGGTCTCCCATCCAAGTACTAACCAGGGTTGACCCTGCTTAGCTTCATGTGGCCCGTCGATTTATGGCGATCCATGAATTTCCTAGGGTTTTCTTAGGCATGGAAGCCTCAGAGGTTGTTTGGCCAGTTCCGTCCTCTGAAATATAGCGCCTGAAGCACCTGGTCTTCGTTGACGGTCTCCATCCAAGTACTAACCAGGGTTGACCCTGCTTAGCTTCATGTCGCCCGTGGATTTATGGCGATCCATGAATTTCCTAGGGTTTTCTTAGGCGAGGAATCCTCAGAGGAGGTTTTTCCAGTTCCGTCCTCTGAAATATATCTCCTGAAGCACCCGGTCTTCATTAATCAGACAGGATTGAGTGTCTTTCGGCTGTTAAGGCTTTTCTTGACCTCTCTAATTAATGAGTGTCAAATCGGGGGAGTGGGAGTCAGGACAGTCTGAAACAAAACTTTAACTGATCTTGTAGCACCTTTGAGACTAACTGAAAGAAAGAAGTTGGTAGCATGAGCCTTTGTAGACTTGCATCTAATGCATCTGAGGAAGTAGACTTCAGTCTACGAAAACTCATGCTGCCAACTTCTTTCTTTCAGTTAGTCTCAAAGGTGCTACAAGAGATCTCTCTGTATACTGATCCTAGAGATTAACAGGGCTGTATCTTTGAATTCTTTAACTGATGTGGATTGCAATCCCTGATCCCGTTATTAGCACTGCATTGCCATCCTCTTTTAGGAAGGAAAAGGTGGCTTTCAATGAGATTTACTAGAAAATGTGGATAGATTAGCAACTCTGGGGGCATGCCTGATTTTTCAAAGAGAAGGCCTGTTAAATATTATCGGCCTCAGTCCAATTGCTATCAGCAACTTTGTGGTTGTGGTTGTGGTTGTTGTTGTTGTTGTGTGCCTTCAAGTCGTTTCCGACTTATGGAGACCCTAAGGTCATGGGGTTTTCTTGGAAGGGTTTTTCACAGGGGGTTTGCCATTGCCTTCTACTGAGGCTAAGAGAGTGTGACTCGCCCAAGGTCACCCAGAGGGTTTTCATGGCCAAGCAGGGATTGGAACCATAGTTTTCAAGAATCCTAGTCCAACACTGAAACGCTTCTATTTCCCACTTCGATTTGTTGCTGTTGTTGGTGTATGTCTTCAAAAGGTTTCCAATTTATGGCAAAAAAAACCCGATCCTCTCATGGGGTTTGGGGGCAAGATTTCTTCCGAGGAGATTCCCCATTGCTTTCCTCTAAGGGCCTTAATACCCTAAAAGGCACCAGATCCCATTTAATCTTGGAAGCTAAGCAGGGTCATCCTTGGTTAGTACTTGGATGAGAGACCTTCAATGAATGCCAGGTTCGGTTAGGCTCTGTTTGTAGAGGAAGGAACTGGCAAAAGCACTCTTACTGAAGAAAACCTTATGAAATACATGAGGTCGACATAAGTCACCAGGCAACCGTCTCAAGGAAGATAGACCCAGAGGCTGAGAGGGTGTGATTTGCCGAAGATCGCCCAGAGGGTTCCATTCAAACCTGGTCTCCTAGCTCGCTCCACTGGGATTTACCCACGTGTAAATGTACTCAGATTGAACCAGTATGGCATAATAGTGGTTTGAACGTTGGTCTAGGACACTGGGAGACCTGGGTTCGAATCCCCCAGAGGATGACCATGGCAAACCCCTTCTGTAGAAACTTATCCAAAAAAACCCAGGCAGGATAGGGTCGCCGCCTTAGGGTAGCCATAAGTCGGAAACGAATTGAAAGCACACAACAACAACAACAACACAACAACAAAATGTACTCAGCGACCCAGAGGTTCAACTTCAGTTGAAGAAAGTGGGGCATGGAAAAGTCTGCACTGCTACTTAAGTGAAACCGAAGTAAGAGCCTTTGCAGACTGCCAGAAATAGTGCAAATTGAGTCCACTTTAAGGGTTAGGGTTAGGGTTAGGGAATTATGGGAACTGTAATTTATTGTGGCACCAGAGCTCTCTGACAGAGAAGGCTCAATGTCTTAGAAAAAAAAATACAATTCCCATAATTCCCTAGCACTGAGCCAGGGCAGTGCCTCAATTTAAAGTGGACTCAATTTGCACTATTTCTGGCAGTCTGCAAAGGCCCTAAAACTGGCAGAGATTTCTCTGAGGGATAAGAGTTTACCGACCCTTCAGAATCGCCAAAAGGGGAAATTTTCCGGTTAATCCAAAATTGCTTTGCTGGGAAGCGACTTTAGAAGAGCTGGCTGGCTGTATTATCTCTACATCACTCCCTAGTTGCATCACCCACTAGGCTAGATGTTCCCTTGGGAGAAAAAAGAGTGATAGCCCTGGACCACGCCATTAAAGGAAGGGCTGTTGCGGTTGTAATCCGAGGTAGATTTAAGCAAGGTTGGCTTTCATGCTTTTAAAATGTCCTGCTCAGAACTGGGCGTTTCTCTGCTTTGAACGCCATTAAAACGACCAGGCGGCTTACAAAACACAAGGCTACAAACGGTTACGGTCTAAAACACACTGCAGAAATAATCCAGTGTGAGACCGCTTTAACTGCCCTGGCTCAGTGCTAAGGAATCCTGGGAATGGGAGGCTAAGTGTCTTACAAAATTGCGGTTCCCAGAATTCCCCTAGCACTGAGCCAGGGGTGTTAAAGCGGTCTCACACTGGATTATTTCCGCAGTGTGTTTTTGACCTAAGACGCATTAATAGCAAGGCAAATCAACCGGACCTATATCTCTAAACAAACATTTATGTCCGAGTAAATGTCCAGAGGATGCAACAAGTCCTTCTAAACTATGAAGGTAGATATTAGTGACTAACAAAGTAATCCCTAAAGGGGTGTCTACTGAAAAGTAAGCCCCAGTGGGTTCAATAAAACTTTGCTCCATGTGTTACCAGGAGACTACAACCCGAGACAGGCAACAGGGACGGTCCTGGGTTCGAATCGTGGCTCGGGCGTGCACTGCCCTGCCTTGCACTTGTGAATGTGGAAATAATAGCACTTTTCTTACACGGTTGCTGAAGGATTTGAATGGATTTAAATGCTGCGACGCACTTCAGGGGGGTTGCAGACTGCCAGAAATAGTGCAAATTGAGTCCACTTTTAGGGTTAGGGTTAGAGTTATGGAATCATGGGAACTGTATTTTATTGTGGCACCAGAGCTCTCTGACAGAGAAGGCTCAATGTCTCAGAAAATAAAACAATTCCCATGATTCCCTAGCACTAACCCTAACCCTAAAAGTGGACTCAATTTGCACTATTTCTGGCAGTCTGCAACCCCCCTCAGTCTCTCTCTCTTTAAATAATAGGCCCTTACTACACACACGCATATAGGGTGCTTCAAAAGGAGTAGCGCAAAAGCGAAGAAGAGCAACTTTATTCTTGCACCATTCTTTTTGAATCACTTGGTATATATATATAGAGAGAGAGAGAGAGAGAGAGGAGAGAATATATATCCTATCTGTCTACCTACCTATTTATATCTATCGATATATTGTAGACACTATACAGTACTATAGTGGTTTGAGTGTTGGACTAGGACTTCAAGAGACCAGGGTTCGAATCCTGCTCAGCCGCGGAATGGTGCTCAGCCTTGGACATGTCACACTCTCTCAGCCTTGGAGGAAGGCAAAGGCAAAGGCAAACCCCCTCTGAACAAATCTTGCCCAGAAAACCCCGCGATAGGTTCTCCTTAAGTCGGAAAGTCCTTTCTCACTGACTTCCCTCAACGAGTCTTGCCAGGAAAAACCCTTGGCTTTAGGGTCGCCATAAGTCAGAAGCAGCTTGAAGATGCACACAAAGACAACAGAAAGGCATCTACTGCGTTAAAGAAAGCATCCTCCCTGCAATTTCATTTACCTGCAACCACAGACCTACCTGCATCGTCCGGAATCCCAAATCTGCAATCCTGAGGACTCAGCAACCAAGAGCTAGTCATTTACATTCGGTACAACGCTGTCTCTCTGACCTGTCTGTGTTTGGAACAGAGGGGCCATCTCTTTCAAATACTTTGGATTGAAGGGAGAATAATAGCTGGAGCCACAGGTTTAAGATCTTAGTGTCACATGGGCTGCATCCTCACTGCAGAAATAATCCGGTTTGACACCACTTTAACTGCCAGGGCTCAACGCTATGGGATTCAGGGAAGTGTCGTTTGTTGTGGCACTAGAGCAAAGCCCACATTCTCAAGTGGGTGATGATATTATGTATTATCTTCTAAACAGAGAGGAAGGCTGCATCCGCACTGCAGAAATTATCCGGTTTTGACACCACTCTGGTGCCACAACAAACGACACTTCCCAAAAGTCCATAGCACTGAACCATGGCAGTTAAAGCGGTGTCAAACCGGGTTATTGTTGCAACGCGGAGCAGAGCTCTGGTGCCACAACAAACGACACTTCCCGGAATTCCATAGCCTTGAGCCGTGGCAGTTAAAAGTGGTGTCAAACCGGATTATTTCTGCAGTGCAGATGCAGCCTTCCTCTCAACCTAGAAGATAATACATAATACCATCATCCACTTAAGAATCTGGGCGATCGAGTGCTCCAAGCAGCCACCCTGGGAGCAGCTTGCTTTGGTTTTCAGTCACTGAAAGAAGAAGAGAAGAGAGAAACCGAAAGGGCCTTTTCCTCTAATTTATTCAGTTCTCTGTGTTAATCGTTCTTCTCCCTGTAATCGTATTTTTCTGGGGGGGAAAACCCAGCAAAGGGTCTGAAGTAGGCTTGCTCTTGGAGTGAATGACACATCTCTGTATCGATCGTCGTTCAAATGTTTCAGGAAGGAGGTAACCACGCTTAGCTCCTTTTCTGCTCCTGCTGCTTTGCAGAGGCAACCTGAATTTGTCCAAATCCGAAAATCGTCCCACTTTAAAACCAGAACCAGGGCTGGGTGCGAAATACAATGACAAGATGACCTTAGTCGGAAGAGATGTCTCAACCTGTGCTCTGGACAGAGATAACATCATCTATTTTCTGGCTCACCTTGGGGAAAACGTGAGCCCCTCTGGAAAAGAAGAGCTTGAATATGTCCTTCACGCTAAACCAGACAATCGTGTAGACGGGTTGGATGTAAAAGCGAGTTGGTGGCCCGGGGAGGATGCATCCATACAGTGTCTTGTCACAGCAGTATGGTACCATTTTTAGCTGCCACCGCTCTTACCATATGGAATCCTGGGATTTATAGTCTTAGTGTTTTGAGTATTGGACTACGACTCTAGAGACCAGGGTTCGAATCCCCGCTCAGCCATGGAAACCTGAGGCAAGCTACACTCTCTCAACCTCGGGGGGGGGGGGGAAGGCAAGGGCCAACCTCTGCTGAACAAACCTTACCAAGAAAACCCCGTGACAGGTTCGTTGCGACTTATGGCAACCCTGAGGCGATCCTATTATGGGATTTTCTTGGCAAGGTATGTTCAGAGGAGGTTTGTCATTGCCGTCCCCTGAGGCTGAGAGCGTGTGACTTGTCCCCCAAGAAGGCGTACTATTGGTTCAAATGGGTCTCCTCTAGTGGGGACTAAGAATCAAGGCCTGGACCAGATCTTCCAGATCTTCTTCCAGACATCAGATGGAGAAATAGAAAGGTACAGATGTTGGGATATAGCATCAATACTTGTATCTATGGAATTGGAAGAAATTGACTTCCTCATAGCTGCATTGATCATTTCTATGGTCATTTGGTCAGTGTGTCTGTGAAGAGGTCACTTCCTATCTCTTCCTACTCTCTACTAAAGTTTAAGACTTTTACTACCCTTTGTTCTGGGTCTTTCTCTCCTACAGATCTTGGTCCAAGATGGAGGCAGCCACCAACCAGGCTGTCCCTCTAAGGATGCTTTTCTTCTTATTTGCATGTATAGGAGGTGAGCTATAGGGACCCCTTTACCATAGTATAGCTTTCTCTACTGGTTACTTACCTTTTAAATCAGGGGTAGGCAACCTTTCCCCTTTAAGGGCCGAGGGACTTCAGCTCCCAGAAGCCTCACCCATGTTGGCCAATAGTCCCATGTTGGCCAATAGCTCCTGGGATTCTGGGAGTTGAAGTCCCTCGGCCCTTAAAGGGGAAAGGTTGCCTACCCCTGCTTTAAATGAATTCTCTGTAACAATAAAGTGATTTTTTGTTTTTGTTTTTTTTTTACCTTACCAATGTATCCTGTTTCTTGACCAGAAGCTCAGATATATCCTGTTGGATCACACGCTCTGCTGCTGGTCTTAATGTATAAAATACCAAATTTTACCACTACCATTTCCAACAGGTAAATGCTGGGGCTCTAAATCATATCCAAAGCAGTAGGTCAAAGGGGGGGGGGCATTTTAGGACGGGAATTCTTTGTAGTTTGCAAATGCACTGCAGTATAACAATGCATCAGGGGCAAGATAAAAAGAAATTGTCCCTCCATATACGAATTCTGCCTGCCAACAATTTTCCTTCATTTCCACATCTCTCCCCCCCCCTCCTTTCCCCAACTCCTAGGACTGCACTACTTTAAAACTTCAGCGGCGCTTTTAAAATTTCACTTTAGACACCCCAACAAAAGGAACAAGCAGTGTAGAGCAAGCACCCTGTCAGCCTCAAAGGAAGGCAACTTTAATGGCTTTTTAAAGCTATTTGTGAGCCACCTTGGGTCAAGGTTGCGAGAAAGGCAGCATACAAATAAATAAATAAACCAAAATAAAATAAAAAAAATAAAATTCCCTGATAGAGGGGGGTTGCAGACTGCCAGAAATAGTGCAAATTGAGTCCACTTTAAGGGTTAGTGCTAGGGAATCATGGGAATTGTTTTATTTTATTTTTTTCTGAGACATTGAGCCTTCTCTGTCAGAGAGCTCTGGTGCCACAATAAAATACAGTTCCCATGATTCCCTAACCCTAACCCTAACCCTTAAAGTGGACTCAATTTGCACTATTTCTGGCAGTCTGCAACCCCCCAGAGTCTCCATAAATGGGAATCGAGGTTCCTGTATTATTTCTATAGATGCAGCTCTGAGTTAGGGAGGGAATGAGTTATGGAGAGAATGCAAACACAGCAAATAAAAGGGAAGGAGGCTTTTCGGTGCTCGACTCTCTGCAATGCTAGAAATTAGGGGAGTAAAGGGGAAAAATCATGGGGGAAATTCCTATTTGAGAGGGATAATGCCACCAGTTTGCTCTCTCTGTAGCTTCACCCTGGAAAGGCCCTTATTTCTGAGCAGCCCAATGGAAAATAAATATTTCTACCTGAATTATCAGTCTCTCCCTGTATTAATACACCTTAAACCCCCCATTCCTCCTTCCCAATGGATCTCAGCTTTTTGCAGGAGAGTTTTTCCTTCTCTTTGGCCCAAGGCCTGTGGTGCTGAGAGGCTGACTTATTTCCGTCTCCTAAGACAGAAAAGGATCTGTTTCTATCTATGCCTACCGATAGAAAAAAGAGGAGCTGATAGGGTTCCCACCACATGCCCCAGGTTAATTTATCTCAGTTTTAAAAGTACACCAGTGAACTTCGGGCACTTTAGCTTGGAGAGGTTTGCAGCCAACAGCTGCATTGGAAGGAAAGTTAGGCTCACCTAAAAATTGGGTTGAACCAGGGGGTTTAGTGGATGGGGGAATGAGGGCATCACCTTCCCAAATAAGAATATTGCCCCCATGAAATTTCCCATCCTTCCCCACACTTCTAGCCTTGCAGTAACTTGAAACTTCAGTTTGACCTTTGAGAAATACAGTTTAGGCATCCAAAGAAAAGGAGCAGGGAAAGTTAACAAGGGAATTGCGAACGCAGCTCATTGAAAAGTTTTGAGTCTGAACATTATTATTAATAATTTTTTTTTTTTTAGTTTGTCACTTTTTTGTGTGTGTGTGTGCAAAGTCTCATTCTAAGCTTTTGATTGCAGAGGGAGGGAGGTCAAAGCTGTCTAATATCTAAGCCAAAGAGGACATTTGTTGTTCCTCTATGACAACCAAGGCCGGGTACTTAAAGTTCCCATTCTCATTTTCATGTCTAGATACCTTCCAGATCTTAGACTTGCTTGGTTGAGCCAAAAACCCTGCATCTTGCACCTTCAAAACTAGTCCCACCTTCCAGGAAAAGCTGCATTCCTATTTATTTGGGACTAGGGACCTTTGCAGACTGCTAGAAATAGTGCAAATTGAGTCCACTTTTATGGTTAGGGTTAGGGTTAGGGAATCATGGGAACTGTAATTTATTGTGGCACCAGAGCTCTCTGACAGAGAAGGCGCAATGTCTCAGAAAAAAAAATTCCCATGATTCCCTAGCACTAACCCTAACCCTTAAAGTGGACTCAGTTTGCACTATTTCTGGCAGTCTGCAAAGGCCCTAAGTACCATTGAAGCCCATCTTCTGAGTAGAGGTATACTGTTGCTGTCTTACCTGGGAGTGAGCCCTATTGAGCTCAATCGGGATTACCTTGAGCATAGATTCGTGTTCTGTAGTTGTGGAGGAGGTTTCATGTTGTAACGAACACCAGGAAGGTAGGATTAAAATACCATTTATTTATTTATTGCCAAGCCTTTTTGTTGCTGTTGCTGTTGCTGTTGCTGTGGTGGTTCAGCTTCTTTTGTTTTGGAAGGGGGAAAAAATGAGATAGAGACTTTCTTTTCAAATGAAAAATCAATTATCACAGTCGCTGCAATCTTCCAATCGCTTCCTTTGATTAGTTCCACTGATCTTCTTTTAAAGCCGTTTGCTTCTGCAATATCTCTTTCTCCCTTTTTAACAAGAAACAAAGGGAAAAAAAAGATGACGAACCATTCTAAAAATGTGGTATAAACTTCTATGCAGCTCTAGCAACCGACGTGAAGCTATCCAGTGACATTATTATATATCCTAAGTACAGATCTCCACTTTTTTGTGGATTTGTCTAGAGTCAATTGGTGCTGGATAGAAAGAACCAGGCTGGGACTTGGGTTCTAATCGCTGGTACAATCGTTATCTCTAAGCATAGCCTACCTCACAGGGCTGTTGTGAAGATAACAAATATCTTCATATATACCCAAGTATATAATCAGTATAATAATAATATTATCTCAGGCAGATCGGGGTAAAAACCAACAACAACACGAGAGGAACAACGAGGATGTTGTCTGAAGGAAGGTCAGAAGAAGACCTATACAATTTAGAAAAATCCTTCGGAATGTAGAAGCCTTTTTGTTTTTTCTATGTTGGGTCTCAAGACGAAGACCTCCCCCCCAAGTTCCTGGAGAAAATTTACCCAGATCTTTGATCCATTTAACTGGAAAAAGTTCCTATTCAATGGGCGGATCTGATTATAACTGCTCCTGGAACCCAGTTCTGTGTGCTTCTAAATCCTTTCCGAGTTATGGAGACCCTAAATCGAAGCGATCACAAGGTTTTCTTGGCAAGATGAAACCCGGAGGGGATCTGTTACAGTCTTACTCTCTGAGGCTGAGAGAATGTGGCTTGTCCAGGATCACCCAAGGGGGAGTTGAATGGTCGAGTCAGGATTCGAACCCTGCTCTCCAGAATCATAGTCCAATGCTCAAACCACTACTACAGCACGCTGGCTGTCAAATGCAGGATGCTACTACTACTGTTGCTAAGAGTTTTAGTGCCCTGAGAGCCAGCGTGGTGTAGTCACACTCTCTCAGCCTCAGAGGGAGGCAAAGGCAATCCCCTTCCGAACAAATCTTGCCAAGAAAAGCCAGTGATAGTTTGGCCTCAGGGTCTCCATCAATGGCAAGTGACTTGAAGGCACACAACCACCGCTCTGCATGTAGTATTTGCCGTTCCGCTGTAGGGAATTATAGGACTCCAACCACTACACATAACTACCATTCATGGAAACGAGTAAAATCCTTTGCGTTGCAAGTGCCTTCAAGTCAGAACTGAGACCCAGTTGCACTGCGAGTCTTTCATAGCAGAACTCAGGGCTAAAGCAGTCCCTCCAACTGTGGGTGGACTGTAGCTCCCAGCATTCCTCGCCATTGGCTAGGCTGGTAGGGCTCATGGGAGTTGCAGTCCACAGTCTCTTGAGAACCAGAGAATTCCTACCTCAAAGGAAAGGCAAAAGAGTACTGCCCCATGTGTGTGTGTGTGATTCTGGTCCAAAACACACTCCAGAAATAGTCCAGTTTGAGATCGTTTTAACTGCCCTGGCTCAGTGTTAGGGAATCCTGGGAATTGGAGAGCACCAGAGCTCTCTCTGACAGAGAAGGCTAAATGTCTCAGAAAGCTACAATTCCCAGAATTCCCCAGCATTGAGCCAGGGCAATTAAAGTGGCCTCAAAGGGGATTATTTCTGCAGTGTGTTTTGGACCTCTGCCTACTATTCTCAGGTTTATTCTGAAATAAACCCACTTTGGTCATTAGAAATATGTGTGTGCCTTCAAGTCGCCTTATGGAAACCCTATGAATTCCATGGGAATTTCTTAGGCCAGGAATACTTAGAGATGTGGCTTTGCCAGTTCCTTCCTCTGAAATACAGCCTCCAGCAGCACCTGGTATTTATTGGAGGTCTCCCATCCAAGTCCTAACCAGGGCTGACCCTGCTTAGCTTCCAAGACCAGACGGGATCTGGTGCCTTCAGGGTACAACCAATATCTAACTATTATAATCTGTGATGCTAAAGGAAGAGTAGCTCCAGTTGCAAAAGCAGATCATGCTGGATCCTGAGGCTCAGGGATCAGAAATCGCCCCACTAAGGCGATCCCCCAAAAGGGATCCTCAAGGAAGTTGGCAAAGTCTGTGATCCCAAACAGAAATTCTAATCAGTGCTAGGGATGAGTAGGATTTATGGCTAGGAATGCATCCACGCTGCGGAAATAATCCGTTTTGACACCGCTTTAACCTTCCACGGCTCAAGGCTAGGAAATTCTGGGGACTGTCGTTTTGGGAGACCTTTAGCCTTCTCTGTCAGAGAGTTGTGGTGGCACAATAAACTACACTTCCCAGAATTCCATAGCCTTGAGCCGTGGCTGTTAATAAGGTGTCAAACCGGATTATTTCTGCAGCGTGGATGCAGCCTAAATGTTGGGACCGCGGTTCCACGATTATTATTCCTTTAGATAAATACAGGAATGAGCCGGTGGAGGGTTTAAGTCATTTTTTAAATACGAAGGGAGAGATTTAATACTGTTTTTTCTTCTTAAAGATCATCGCACAGCAGTTCAATGGAAAAAGGGGGAAGAGATTCAAGCAACACCTTCGACTGATTTATTTTAGCCTTCGTAGAGAATCAATCCACTTCTTCCAAGGCACTGATCGAGAAAGTATTCAAGCCACAGGGTGCAATAAAAAGAGACCTGTGGTGGCTGTAATATTATTCCCTTTCATGCATCGGAGGAAGTGGATTGACATCCGCTAAAATAGATCGTCTCAAAGGTGCTGCTTGATTTCTTCATTTCCCTACTTTTCATTTTACGCCGAAACAGAATAACACGGCTATCTTTTTTCAAAGGAAACACAATAGAGACTGCACCCCACACTGCAGAAATCATCCGGTTTGACACCGCTTTAACTGCCATGGCTCAGTGGTATGGAATTCTGGGAATAGTAGTTTGTGGTGGCAAACCAGAGCAAAGTTTTTCTGAGGTCTTCAGCAGCTGCAGCTGCATTGCAAAAACAACGCAGTTTGACAGTATTTATTTATTTAGGGGATTTATATCCCGCCCTTCCCCCAAAACGGGTACTTGGACATTTGAACTGCCATGGCTCCATCCTATGGGACCCTGGGATTTGTAGTTTGTTGAGCCAACAGAGCTCTCTTGACAGAGAAGGCTATATAGCTCACAAAACTACAGATCCCAGAATTCCATAGCATTGGGCCATGGCAGTTAAAGTGCTGTCAAACTGCATTGTTTTCGCAGTGTAGATGCAGCCAGCGTTAAGGGCTTGCAGTCCAGTCCCGTGAGCCAGAATGGTGTAGCGGTTTGAACCTTGGATTAGGATCTGGGTGACCCGGGTTCGAATGAGCCATGGAAGTCACACTCTCTCAGCCTCAGAGGAAGGCAATGGCAAACCTCTGAGAATAAATCTTAGCAAGAAACTCCTAGGATAGGAGCAGCAGAAGTTGGAATCGACCCGAAGGCGCATAACACAACTCTACACATTTACTTGGAAGTAAGAATTTTTGAAATAAATGGTATTTACTCCTGAATGAGCGTGCACCACTTTTAAGGGAGCTTGGGGAGCCATTTTAATAAATGTCCCCTACACCGAAGCCTTTCTCAGGGTGCATCTACACTGTTGAAATAATGCAGTTTGACACCACGGCAAGTACTGTAGCTCCATCCTATGGAATCCTGGGATTTATAGTTTGACAAGGTCTTTAGCCTTCTCTGGTTCTTCACATAACCTCAAAATCCCAAGGATTCTGTAGGATGCAGTTATGGCAGTTAAAGTGGTGTCAAACTGCATTATTTCTATAGTGTAGATGCACCCTGTCAGCCTCAAAGGTAAGCAACTTTAATAGCTTTTTAAAGCTTTTGTGAGCCGCCTTGGGTCCAAGCTGGGCGAAAGGCAGCATACAAATAAATAAATTTTATTCACCATAATTGGGAGTCGTTCCTGTATTATTTCTGTAGTGTAGATGCACCCTGTCAGCCTCAAAGGAAGGCAACTTTTACAGTCTTTAATGCTTTCGTGAGCCACCTTGGGCCTAAGTTGGGGGAAAAAGTGGCATACAAATAAATAAATAACATTTATTTGCCATAAGTGGGAGTCAAGGTTCCTGTATTATTTCTATAGTAGATGCACCCTGTCAGCCACAAAGGTAAGCAACTTTAATACCTTTTGAAAGCTTTTGTGAGACTCCTTGGGTCCAAGCTGGGAGAAAAGAGGCATACAAATAAATAAATAAATAAATAAAATTTATTTGCCATAAGTGGGAGTCAGGGTTCCTGTATTATTTCCATAGTAGATGCACCCTTTCAACCTCAAAGGAAGGCAACTTTAACAGCTTTTTAAAGCATGCAGGGTTGGCTGGGTTGGCCATTGAGCAAATTCAAACACCCCCCCCCCCCAAAAAAAAACAATGATACCTTTCTTGGCCAACAAAAATGCACACTATACTTGTTGCAAGCTTTCGAAACTCCACTGGCTTCTTCTTCTTCATCATCAGGCAAGAAAGAAGTTACAAACCAAATGTTAGTCAGATGCCTGCATGGTATTGTATTGGTTTGTTTTAACATGTAAGCCACTTTGATTGCTATTATAGTAGAAAGGCGGGATACAAATAAAAGTTTTATTCGTTTATTTATTATTTATTTTGATGTTTCTGTCCTTAGTTAAGATAATCAGGGAAGGGTATCTTTTGCAGGGTGGCCCTTCCTCCTTCTGGTCATGTGGCTATTGAGAGACTTGCAAAGCCCAGGAAATTTTAAAGTGTATTTTCATCTCAACAAGGATCCCCCTCCCACCAGACTTCATAGAATCATAGAATTGGAAGGGACCCCAAGGGCCACCCATCCAGTCCAACCCCCCCTGCCATGCAGGAACTCAAAATCAACGCATCCCCGACAGATGGCCATCCTGCCTCTGTTTAAAGACCTCCAAAGAAAAAAGTTAAAGCTTTTGTGAGCCGCCTTGGGCCTAAAGTGGGGGAAAGGCGGTATGCAAAAATCGATCAGTCAATCAAATAACCTCTTGATGGGTCTGATAGAAGTGGGAGTCGAGGTTCTAGGCACCAGGTTGCTCCAAGTAGTGGATCGGAAGGCACACAAAGAGCAACAAAATAAGTGCTTTCTCATCGCAAAAGGGCTCCAAATCCAGAATTAGGGGGGTTGCAGACTGCCAGAAATAGTGCAAATTGAGTCCACTTTTAGGGTTAGGGTTAGTGCTAGGGAATCATGGGAATTGTTTTTTTTTTCTGAGACATTGAGCCTTCTCTGTCAGAGAGCTCTGGTGCCACAATAAAATACAGTTCCCATGATTCCCTAACCCTAACCCTAACCCTAAAAGTAGACTCAATTTGCACTATTTCTGGCAGTCTGCAACCCCTCTTAGTTGCCTCTCTCCCTTGGCTTCACCCCTTCTTGGTCCATCAGCCTCTCTTGCCTGCAAAACTGTCTTTGCTGTGGGTCTTGGGTCCCACTGAACCCCCTTTTTTTCTTTTCTTTTCTTTTCCAGGGAGGCAGAGCCAGAGAAGGAGAGCCTGGGCTGGGAGAAGATTTCAGACAATGTCGCAGCTAACTCGATTATTGGCTTGAAAGCCAATACTAGGCTGGTTTGTTATGGAGAGCAGGGAGAAAATGTAATCAGATTCCTTCCCCAGGCAGGGAGGCTTGCAAGCTGCGGAGGGATGAGACGAGTTTCGCTCCCCACATGCCTTTATTTAGGATTAATTTTCTTTTTTTAAAAAAAAAAAAAATCGACTGGGGCCATTCTTGGAAAAGAACAGAGATGCCAAGAATTCAAGGATATAGCCGTGTTAGTCTGTAGAATCAGTATGTAGAGAGATCTTGTAGCACTTATGAAACTTATAAGGGCCTTTGCAGACTGCTAGAAATAGTGCAAACTGAGTCCACTTTAACTGCCCTGACTCAGTGCTGAGGAATCATGGGAATTGTATTTTTTTCTGAGACATTGAGCCTTCTCTGTCAGAGAGCTCTGGTGCCACAATAAACTACAGCTCCCATGATTCCCTAGCACTGAGTCAGGGCAGTTAAAGTGGACTCAATTTGCACTATTTCTGGCAGTCTGCAAAGGCCCTAAGTGCCTGAACAGACTGCCAGAAATAATCCATCTTGAGACCACTTTAACTGTCCTGGGTCAATGCTAGGGAATGATGGGAATTGTATTTTTTCCTCCCTGAGACATTGAGCCTGAACAGACTGCCAGAAATAATCCAGCTTGAGATCACTTTAACTGTCCTAGCTCAATGCTAGGGAATCATAGGAACTGTAGTTTTTTCTTGAGACATTGAGCCTGAACAGACTGCCAGAAATAATCCAGTTTGAGACTGCTTTAACTGCCCTGGGTCAATGCTAGGGACTCAAGGGAATTGTAATTTTTTTCTGAGACACTGAGCCTTCTCTGTCAGAGAGCTCTGGTCCCACAATACACTGCAGTTCCCATGATTCCCTAGCACTGAGCCAGGGCAGTTAAAGCGGTCTCAAACTGGATTATTTCTGGCAGTCTGTTCAGGCCCTAACTGAAAGAAAGAAATTGGCAGCATGAGCTTTCCTAGACTTCAGTCTACTTGCAGAGGCCCGATCCTAACTAAGCACATTGACCTGGGAGTGAGCCCCGTATTGAACACATTGCAAATGCCACCCTAAACTAGGCAGGAAAGTGATTATTATTATTATTATTATTATTATTATTATTAATTTCATTTTTATGCTGCCTTTCTCCCAAAAAGGGACCCAAGGCGGCTCACAAGATAAAACACCTTAAAAACAATTTTAAAAACAATTTAAAATTACACAAACAGTATAAAATTAATATTAAAACCATACAGAGGTTAAAACACATAATCTAATATAGCTACCCCATGTAAAAGGGTGTTGCAACCCTCCCAGAGGTGTTCTTGGATTGTAACTCCCAGCATCCCCAGGTAGCATAGCTCAATAGTGAGGAATGATGGAAGATGCAGTCTAAGAAGATCTGGAAGGCCCGGTGGCTCCTACTTCTTAGAATAAGGTCCTAAACACTCTGTAGAACTAATCCAGTTTGAGATCGCTCTAACTGCCCGGGCTCAGTGCTAGGGAATCCTGGGGATTGTAGTTTGTTGTGGTACCCGCCAGAGCTGTCTGACAGACAAGGCTAAATGTCTCACAAAACTACAGTGTATTTTGGACCTAAATAATCGATACATCTACTCAGAAGTAAGTAAGCTCAGGAGGATTTACTTCGGAGTAAACGGCGCCTGATGTAAAGATGTGGTTTCAGTGATCTTAATGGGGCAGGATTGCATAATATTTTAATATATACAGTATTTTATATATAAGGCAGTTTGACACCGATTTAACTGCCCTGGCTCAATGCTATGGGATTTTCAAACAAAAATCCACCAGACAGTGATACCTTTATTGGTCAACCAAAATGCCCAATACACTTGTTGCAAGTTTTCGAAGCTCCACTAGCTTCTTCTTCATCATGCAAGATGTTAAAAGCCAAACAGGAGAAAAACCATTGGAGATGTTGGTCAGATGCCTGCATTTTGATGTTTCTGTCCTTAGTGAAGATGGTAAGTGGAGGGTATCTTTTGCAGGTTGGCCTTCTGGCCATGTGGCAAATTGGGAGATTTGCAAAGATTTCCTTCTGGCCATGTGGCTATTGGGAGATTTGCAAAGATCTATGGGATTTGTAACTTTGTGAGACACTTAGCCTTCGCTCTCAGACAGCTCTGGCGCCACAACAAGCTACAAATCCCAGGATTCCATAGCACGTAGCCTTGGCAGTCAAAGCGGTGTCAAACTGCATTATTTCTGCAGTGCAAATCAGACCTAAGTGGATCTCCCTCACCCCCAACAACCCAATTCTCGCTCGTTTGCCAGCAGGCACCAAGAACTTAGTAGAATTTCTCTAAAGACTGCATTGTTTTTTCTTAAGACTGCATTGTTATTGGAGTCAGGTTCGAATCCATCCAAATCCACTTACCAGTGAACTAAAGATTTAGGATCGGCAGAAGACATTTGGAAGTGTCCCATAAGTTGAACCGAAAGCTTCTCTTCCCTCTGTTTTTCATAGCGCAGATTTAAGGCTGAGTGATCCTCCCCAGATTGCCTAGGATCTGGCTGTGCCATCCTATATTATAATAATAATAATAATAATAATAATAATAATAATAATAATAATAATAATAATGGCATCACACACAAAACTGTGGCACATCTTCGGAAGGAAAGCAAACTCCCGACGAATTTCAGCCGGTTTCTCTTGCTTTTCTGTGTCATTTTTCAGTGGGAGGATTGAGGACCAGCTCGGCTTTAAAAGTGGCTTGTTTTTTTAGACCAGGTTTTACTTTAAGACTGCCCTTGTTTTGCAAGAGTGACTAAAAATGTCCGTTTTCCCCAAACCTGGAGCTTTTTCATTTTGGCAAAGAACTATGATCCAAAAGGGAAAATGTTTGGTTACATAGGATTCTTAGTTTTATTGTACATCTTTCCTTTTCTTGTTTGTTATTGTGTGGCTTCCAGTCGTTTCAAACTGATGGTGACCCTATCGTGGGGTTTTCTTTCAGAGGCGGTTTGCCATTGCCATCCTCTGAGGCTGAGAGAGCGCGACTTGCCCAAGGTCACCCAGTGGGTTTCATGGCTGGGATTCGAACCCTGGTCCCCAGAGTCGTCGTCCAACGCTCAAAAAAAAAAAAAAAAAAAGCCCTGATCTAAATACCCTCAAGGCACCATACTCCGTCTGATCTTAGAAGCTAAGCAGGGTCAGCCCTGGTTAGGACTTGGATGGGAAACCGACAACAAATACCAGGCTTTATTTCGGAGGCAAAGCTACTTCTGAGTATTCCTTGTCTAAGAAAATCCCATGAAATTCATAGGGTCGCCACACACACCTCTTATGACATGAAGTGGATTTCTTTAACTTGAAGACAGTAAAGAGAATCAGATCCCAAAGCCCAGCCCACCCCCAGATTCAATGGGGCTACACTCTTTTCTCTTTTCTTCGGGGTAGGAACCGGCTGATCCTCAAGAAGAGACTGTGGACTGCAAGTCCCATTAGGTCTGCCAGCCTAGCCAATGCAGGTCTATGACTATCATCTTTAGTTTTTTCCCTCTGTATGGATTTTAACACTTTGGCCTGATGAAGAAGCCAGTGGAGCTTCTGTATATTGTGCATTTTGGTTGTCCCAATAAAGGCATCA
The DNA here is from genome assembly GCA_026167975.1 of Phrynosoma blainvillii. Taxonomy (NCBI): domain Eukaryota; kingdom Metazoa; phylum Chordata; class Lepidosauria; order Squamata; family Phrynosomatidae; genus Phrynosoma; species Phrynosoma blainvillii. The sequence continues at coordinate 34,180,501 of JANUYF010000001.1, read as the reverse complement.
CTGTTTTGTGGATTTTGGATGCTCTTGGATTGGTTGGTGGGTTGTGGATGGAAAACAAAGAAGCCCAGGCAGCCCCCCCCCCCCCGCCCCAGCAGCAAAAAACCAGCAAGGAGGGACTGTGAGGAACTTGATTTTCCCAGTCCCTTGCCCCTTTAATTTCTGGCAAATTTCTAGACTCCAGGTCAATGGAGCTGCTCTTGATTGCCTTTGGGGCCTTCCCTGGAAAACCTAGAATAGAGTCTCCCTATTCTCTCCAGGAATAACAACAATCTAAGATATGCAGATGACACCATAGTACTAGCAGAAAACCTCACAGATCTGGAACACCTACTAAGGAATATCAAAGAAGAAAGTGCAAGGCAGGCTTAATGCTGAACATAAAGAAAACAAAAATAATGACCATGGAGGATTTACATAAATTCAGCCTAGAGACAATGAGGAAATAGAAATAGCAAAGGAATTCTCCTACCTGGGATCAAACATCGATAGGAACAGGGACTGCAGCCAGAAGAATGATTAGGGAGGGCGGTTTTGAAAGAACTAGAAAAGATCCTAAAATGCAAAGATATATACAGCTCAACACAAAAGTCTGAATCATACAAGCCATTGTATTCCCTATTACCATGGATGGATGTGAGGTCTGGACAGGCAAGAAAGAAGATAGGAAGAAAATCAATGCATTTGAGATAATGTGGGGCTGGAGAAAAGTGTTGGGGATCCCATGGACAGCCAAAAAGACAAATAACTGGGTCCTAGAGCAGATCAAGCCAGAGATATTCCTAGAAGCCAAGATGACAATACTTAGGGCCTTTGCAGACTGCCAGAAATAGTGCAAATTGAGTCCACTTTAAGGGTTAGGGTTAGTGCTAGGGAATCATGGGAATTGTTTTTTTTTTCTGAGACATTGAGCCTTCTCTGTCAGAGAGCTCTGGTGCCACAATAAACTACAGTTCCCATGATTCCCTAACCCTAACCCTTAAAGTGGACTCAGTTTGCACTATTTCTGGCAGTCTGCAAAGGCCCTTAGACTGTCGTACTTTGGACACATCAAGAAGGCATGAATTGCCAGAAAAGACAATAATGTTAGGAAAGGTGGAGGGAAGTAGAAAGAGAGGAAGGCCACATGCTAGATGGATGGACTCTATTAAAGAGGTCAGGGGTATGGGTTTGCAGGATTTAAGCAGAGCAGTGGAGGACAGAGGATTTTGGAGATGTCTCATCCATAGGGTCGCCATGGGTCAAGATCAATGGATCATTAAAGAAATCCTGCTAATTTATTGGTGCGGGTCTGAGCCACGTGTGTAGGAAGCCAGAGGAGCCCCAGGTCTGGCAGAGACAGAGGGTGGCTGGGCTCTCAGGTGGCGGTGCCTGGAATTAATGCGGAGGATTTCGGGCACTCTTAATTCGGGTCGACTTCGCTTTCTCTGGGGCCTTTGCAGACTGCCAGAAATAGTGCAAATTGAGTCCACTTTAAGGGTTAGGGTTAGAGAATCATGGGAACTGTAGTTTATTGTGGCACCAGAGCTCTCTGACAGAGAAGGCTCAATGTCTCAGAAAAAAACAACAACAATTCCCATGATTCCCTAGCACTAACCCTAACCCTTAAAGTGGACTCAATTTGCACTATTTCTGGCAGTCTGCAAAGTGATCTCTCTCCCCATAAATTGATGTGTGCCAGAGAGACACACAGAGGTCCAAAAACACACTGCAGAAATGATCCAGTTTGAGACCGCTTGAATTGTCCTGGCTCCATGCTAGGGAATTCTGGGACATTTTTGTGGGACATTTAGCCTTCTCTGTCAGAGAGCTCTGGTGCCACAACAAAGTACAGTTTCAGGATTCCCTAGCACTGAGCCAAGGGAGTTAAAGCGGTCTCAAAGTGCCTTCAAGTCGTTTCTTGGCAAGATCGGTTCAGAGAGGGTTTGCCATTGGAATCCTCTCGGGCTGAGAGAGTGTGACTTGCCCAAGGTCACCCAGTAATCTTTAGATCTATCTTTAGATTACTGGTTTTAACTCTGTTAAGGTGGGAAGCATGTGGCCTTCCAGGTTTTGTTGGTCAGCACTGGCGATGAAAGCTAGGGATGATGGGAGTTGCAGTCCAGCAACATCTTCACAATCCCTTTTCCTGATCTAGTTAAAAGTAATCATTATTTCGGATCAAGATGCTCCTATCGCCACTTCCGACTCCAAACATTAGGTTCCCAGAAAATCCTCTGAGGTTTCATCGAGATTAATTTTGAGGAGGCGAAATTTGGGTTTCTTATTTCTAGTTCCTTCTTTTCGCGAAACTTGGGGCCGGGGGAAGGAGAGAGAGAAAAGATGAAATCTGGATATGGCTGATCAGACCTCATGAATAAAGATGAAATGTGAATGAACAAAGATGAAAACTAGCTTTGGGATTGAGTGTGTTTCCAAGTTTTGTGCAAAAAACTTGGGTCCAAAACACACTGCAGAAATAAACCAGTTTGAGACCGCTTCAGCTGCACTGGCTCAATGCTAGGGAATTTTGGGAACTCTAGTTTTGTGGGACATTGAGCCTTCTCTGTCCGAGAGCTCTGGTGCCACAATAAACTACAATTCCCAGGATTCCCTAGCACTGAGCCAGGGCAGTTAAAGCAGTCTCAAACTGGATTATTTTTGCAGTGTGTTTTGGATCCTGGACTAAGGAACCAGCTTCAGCCTGGTCTAACTCTGAAGGGATCGTATTTAAACCTGAGTGTAGTTATATGTTGTTGTTGTGTGCCCTCAAGTCGTTTCTATCTTATGGCTATGATAAGGAAAACATTCAGGGGCAGCTGTGTTGGCCATTTAGCAAATTTAAACACAAACCCATCAGTGATGCCTTTATTGGCCAACCAAAATGCACAAGATACTTGTTGCAAGCTTTCGAAGCTCCATGGCAGCAAGAAAGCTTGAAACACGTATCTTGTGCATTTTGGTTGGCCAATAAAGGTATCACTGTTGAGTTTTTGTTTGAATTTGCTATGGAGCTTCGAAAGCTTGCAACAAGTATCTTGTGCACTTTGGTTGGCCAATAAAGGGATCACTGATGGATTTTTGTTTGAATTGGCGATCCTAAGGGTTGTCTTGGCAAGCTTCTTCAGAGGGGGTTCGCCATGGTCATCCTCTGAGGCTGAGAGAGTGTGACTTGCCCAAAGTTACTCAGCGGGTTACCCATGGACGAGCCAGGATTTGAACCCTGGTCTCCAGAGTCATACATAGGCTGCATCCACACTGGAGAAATAATCTGGTTTGACACCGCTTTAACAGTCCTGGCTTCCACATGAGTCCATTTCTTCGAAAGTGGCCAACTTCACTTTCATGGGCATTTATTTGGGAGCTTGATGGGAAAAAAAACCCTACACTCCATCCTGATTATTTCTGCAGAGCCTTTTGGCCCAAAGGTGGAAGATCAAGAGGGAATAATACACATTTGGGATGCCTAGTCTCTTGCATCCTAAACCTCGGATCCCGCTGTCAGAAAAAAAACAAACCCTTGGAAGTCTGGACTTTGAACCCTGGACCTTGAACCTGTTTCCTTCCATGGCCTTCCATGGCTGCATTTTGGAAGCTCTAGTCTAGACAAGACACCAAGGGCAAACCACAGGGCCAAGGAGAAGAGGCTAAAGAGAAGCAGATGGCTGGGCACGAAATCCTAAATTTGGTTTTTGGAAAGAGGGAGGACACCAGAAAAACAAAGAAGGTGCCAGAGGCAATCAGGGCTTGAACGAGTTCCTCCTTTGCACTATATCTCCCAGATTCCCCAAAAGGAACATTTCCACGCTAAGTGGGGTGGGGGATTCTGGGAGATGTAGTTTTAAAAAAAACACACCAAATTTACCCCTGTTGAATGGGAGGGGGGTTCTGGGAGGTGTGGTCCCCAAAAGGGAACTTATTTGGACCCCACTGAGCACACCTCTCCAAACAGCTGACAAACACACTGCTCTGAATGAATGAAAAGATAGTTAGGATAGTCTTTTTAGGCACCTCACGAAAGTGAATTTCATCCATGCAAGTCAGACTATCTTAATTTTTTCTTGTACGCCTTGAGAAAATCCAGTTATGGGAGGATTTTGGAAACTGACTGGGTGACCTTGGGCAAGTCACACTCTCTCGGCCTCGGGGGAAGGCAATGGCAAACCTCCTCTGGACAAATTGTGCCAAGTAAATATGAAGGCACACAACACAGACACATAAAGACACACAAGGCAAGCCTATCCTGGGGTTTCCTTGCCAAGATTTGTCCAGCAGAGGCTTGCCATTGCCTTCCCCTGAGGCTGAGAGCATGTCACTTCTCACACAACACAAACCAAACCAAACCAGAATTTGTCCATACTGGATAGGGGCTTCTGGGATGTGAAGCCATAAAGATGAATTTGTCCATGCCAGATTGGGTATTCTGCAAAGTGTAGTCAAACCCCCGAATCTGTCCATGCTGAATGGGGGATTCTGGAAGGTGCAGTAAAAAACAACAACACAACCCTCCAATTTGTCCATGCTGGATGGCGATGCTGGGAGGTGTAATCAAAAACCCGAATCTGGCCATGCTGGATGGGGGGATTCTGGGAGGTGCAGTCATAAAGATGAATTTGTCCATGTTGGATGAGGTGTTCTGGGTGGTGTAGTCCAAACCTCGAATTTTGCCATGCTGGATTGGGGGGGGGGAGGTTCTGAGAGGTGTTGTAAAAGAACCCCGACTTTGTCCATGCTGGAAGGGGGATTTTGGGAAGTATGGTCAAAAACTGGATGGGGGAGGGGGGATTCTGGGAGGTGTAGTGAAAGAATCCTGGCATTGTCCATGCTGGACGGGGGGTGATTTTGGGAAGTGTAGCCAAAAACTGGATGACGGATGGGGGAATTCTGGGAAGTATAGTAAAAGAATCCCAACTTTGTCAATGCTGGACGGGGGATTTTGGGAAGTGTAGCCAAAAACTGTATGGTGGATGGGGGAATGCTGAGAGAGGCAGTAAAAGAAACCCGACTTTGTCTATGCTGGACGGGGGATTCTGGGAAGTGCGGTCAAAAAAGGACAACGTGTCCGTGCTGGCTAGGGGATGCTGGGTGGTGCAGTCCAAACCAGAAACTTCTCCAAGCTCTGGAGCAGTGGGGGAGGAGGCTGGCCACCTGGATCAGTTTGGCCCTTTTTGATCAGGGAGACAGAGGCCAGGTCGCCAGGAGCCGGAGCTGCGGAGGGCCACCCGCTTCCTCCTCGTCTTCGGAGCCTGATGAAGAGCGATCAGGTTTCCTTGGAGGGCTGCCTCCCCCTCGGCCCAATTTCCAGAGCCCCCCCCCCCCCCACTAACCCCAGAGCCTCCTGCCTCGACCTCAGCGGCTGCCTCTGATTAGTCCAAGATGGCTGGGGGGGGGGGCTCTTACAGGAGGAGGGAGGCTGCCTGGCTCTCTCTCTCTCTCTCTCTCTCTGAGTCTCTGGGTTGTGTGCCTTCTTCAACGCCTGTCCGACTTAGGGCGGCCCTAAGGCTGTCGTGGGGTTCTCTTGGCAAGATCTGTTCAGAGGAGGTTTGCCATTGCCTTCCCCTGAGGCTGAGAGAGTATGACTTGCCCAAGGACATGGAGGAAGGAAAAGAGGGCATGTTTATCAAAGTTGTTCAGAGGAGGTTAGCTATTGCCTCCCCCTGAGGCTGAGAGAGTGTGACTTGCCCAAGGACGTGGAGGAAGGAAAAGAGGGCATGTTTATCAAAGTTGTTCAGAGGATGTGTGCCATTGCTTTCCCCTGAGGCTGAAAGAGTATGACTTGCCCAAGGACATGGAGGAAGGAAAAGAGAGTATGCCTACCGAAGTTGTTCAGAGGAGCTTTGCCATTGCCTTCCCCTGAGGCTGAGAGAGTGTGACTTGCCCAAGGACGTGGAGGAAGGAAAAGAGGGCAGGTTTATCAAAGTTGTTCAGAGGATGTTTGCCATTGCTTTCCCCTGAGGCTGAAAGAGTATGACTTGCCCAAGGACGTGGAGGAAAGAAAAGAGGGCATGCCTATCTAAGTTGTTCAGAGGAGGTTTGCTATTGCCTTCCCCTGAGGCTGAGAGAGTGTGACTTGCCCAAGGACGTGGAGGAAGGAAAAGAGGGCATGCTTATCAAAGTTGTTCAGAGGAGGTTAGCTATTGCCTTCCCCTGAGGCTGAGAGAGTGTGACTTGCCCAAGGACGTGGAGGAAGGAAAAGAGGGCATGCTTATCAAAGTTGTTCAGAGGAGGTTAGCCATTGCCTTCCCCTGAGGCTGAGAGAGTGTGACTTGCTCAATGACGTGGAGGAAGGAAAAGAGGGCATGCTTATCAGAGTTGCTGATGACACCCAAACTAGGGTGGCCATAATTCTCTAGCACAAAACCGGGGGAAATTTAGGACAAAAGGTTGGACAAAAAGTGTAGGACAAAATGTAGGCCATTCAAGAAAAAATGGAGGACATGAGGAACTAAAACCCCAAAACATTAATAAAATAATAATAATAAAAAAACATTACCGTAATATAAATTCATGCTGCCCCTCACCTCCAGCCCCAGGGAGGCCTTGCTGCACCGCCTGTGCCTCAGGCCCAAGGAGGCCTCCCTGGCTTTGCCGCACTGCCGGGTCAGGATCAGGGAGGCGGCTGCGGAGACTGAGGAGGCTCCAACTCCCCACCCAACCCTAAGACGAGGCCTGGTGGCGTTCCAAGGCCTAGGCCTTACTGATACCCGTGCCACCGCTCCTCCAAAAACGCGGAAGAGTGGCAGCGGCTGAGGAGGCAGCAGGACATATTTCTAAAACCAGGCTGGGACATTCCTAAAGGCTGAAAAGTCAGGAATGTCCCTGCCAAAACTGGGATATGGCAACCCTACACCAAACTAGGAGGAGTAGCTGATACCTCAGAGGAAAGGATCAGAATTCAAAATGATCTGAATAGATTAGAAAGCTGGGCCAAAACTAACAAAATGAATTTCAGCAGCTAGAAATGTAAAGTAGACTTGTAATTGGCTGACTGACCAAACCCAAAGAGTGCTCAGCAATGGCTCCTCTTCATCCTGGAGAGAAGTGACCAGTGGGGTGCCACAGGGCTCTGTCCTGCCCAGTGCTATTCAACATCTTTATCAATGACTTGGATGAAAGAAAGGAGGGCATGCTTATCAAATCTGCAGATGACACCAAATTAGGAGGAATAGCTAATACCCCAGAGGAGAGATTCAAGTTTCAAAATGATTTGAATAGATTAGAAAGCTGGGCAAAAACTAACAAAATGAATTTCAACAGGTCAATATTCCTGTTCTCACACTGCAAACCAAGGAGTTGAGTTTCAGAGAGCATGACTAGTTAAAGCTACCCAATGAATTTATGAGAGCTGGATGTCTGGGATCATAAAACAGGTGAAATTTTAATCTGAGATCTTGCAACACAGGGGTCATGCTCTTTGCGCAGAGGTGGGGAACCTGTGGTCTTCCAGATATAATTGGACTTCACTACTCATCATCCCTAGCCAGCCTGGTAAAAAGTAGCTGGAAAATGGGAGCTGAAGTTCAACAACTTCTGGAAAGCCACAAGTTCCCTATGCCCACCTTACAGTTTCTCTCCCATGCCTGTTAACAAGACAAAGACATAGTACACATGGCACAAGAGAGTCCCAAGATACTTCTGTATGCATTGCATAAACATGGTCTTAGCTAAAACTCCAGGGGCCCATTCACACTACACAATTATTGCTTTATAATTCCATTTTAACTGTCATGGTTCCATCCTATGGAAACTTGGGGTTTGTAGTTCAGTGAAGCACTAGAGTGCTCTGTGTATTCTTCCCTAAACTGCCCATTCCAGGTGGTAGTTAACTTGCAATGTAGCACTATAACTGGGTAGCGTGAATGAATACCAGATGCTTGGATGGTATCATGGTAAAATAAACTGTATAACCAACAAACCATGTGGTACAGGTAAGTTCCACAGTTTTAATTATCAATGCAGCCTTCAGAGAAGCAGACTGAACCATAGGGAGACTACTGTATTAGGATAAAATATTTATTTTTAATTGTTTAGATCAGAGGTGGGCAACTTGTAGCCTTCAAGATGTTGGACTGCAACTACCATCAGTCTTAGGGCCTTTGCAGGCTGCCAGAAATAGTGCAAATTGAGTCCACTTTAAATTGAGGCACTGCCCTGGCTCAGTGCTAAGGAATTATGGGAACTGTAATTTATTGTGGCACCAGAGCTCTCTGACAGAGAAGGCTCAATGTCTCAGAAAAAAATACAATTCCCATGATTCCCTAGCACTGAGCCAGGGCAGTGCCTCAATTTAAAGTGGACTCAATTTGCACTATTTCTGGCAGTCTGCAAAGGCCCTATGTCAAACAAAGCCATTGGGTGATTTTGGACATTGGGGTTTGCATCTGAAGGGCCACATTTTCTTCATTACTAGTTTAGAAGCTGATGTTCTGCATGGTTTTCAGCTCAGAAGGAAGCACTGAAATTCGACAGGACTAGACCCAATAGAATCATCATATGTAAACTAAAGGAAACTCCAAACGACAGAGATAAATCCAATATGAGGCATGTGGAATCAAAGTAGCTTTCACAGGGTCCTTTTACATTAAAATGTCATTTATTATTTTTTGTCAAATTGTAATCAATCAAAATATCTTTTATTAATTTAGCATTTTAAAAATGATTAACTTTCTCATAAGACATAATTGGCTGAATAAAGGATAATGCATGAAGTAGCACAAAAATATTTTTACAACTGTGTATACATGCAAGCAAAATCATGCTCAAAATTCTGCAACATAGGGCCTTTGCAGACTGCTAGAAATAGTGCAAATTGAGTCCACTTTTAGGGTTAGGGTTAGGGAATCATGGGAACTGTATTTTATTGTGGCACCAGAGCTCTCTGACAGAGAAGGCTCAATGTCTCAGAAAAAAACAACAATTCCCATGATTCCCTAGCCCTAACCCTAACCCTAAAAGTGGACTCAATTTGCGCTATTTCTGGCAGTCTGCAAAGGCAGCTCCAACCATACATGGAGAGAGAAATCCCAGAGGTCCAAGCAGGGTTCAGGAAAGGAAGAGGCACCAGGGATCACATTGCAAATATACAATGGCTAATGGAGTGTAGCAGGGAGTTACAAAAGAAAATCAGCATGTGTTTTATAGACAATAGCAAAGCCTTTGACTGCATATCAGGGGTAGGCAACGTTTCCCCTTTAAGGGCCGAGGGACTTCAGCTCCCAGAAGCCTCAGCCATGTTGGCCAATAGTCCCATGTTGGCCAATAGCTCCTGGGATTCTGGGAGCTGAAGTCCCTCGGCCCTTAAAGGGGAAAGGTTGCCTACCCCTGGCATAGATCATGAAAGGCTATCGAATGCCCCTAAAGACATAGGAGGGCCAACATATCTGATAGTCCTGAGGAGAAATCTGTACTCAGGGCAAAAGGCTACTGTCAGAACAGAACACGGAGAAATGGAATGGTTCCCAATTGGCAAAGGGGTCAGACAAGGCCCCATCCTATCACCCTACCTATTCAACTTATATTCAGAACATAATGTTAGGAAAGCAGGCTTGGACACAGAAGAGGGAGGAGTGAAAACAGGAGGAAAAATATCAACACTCTGAGATATGCTGACAACACCATAAGACTAGCAGAGAACCTGACAGACCTGGAACACCTACTAAGGAAGATCAAAGAAGAAAGTGCAAAGGCAGGCTTACTGTTGAACATAAAGAAAACAACAATAATGACCACAGAGAACTTACACACATTCAAACTAGACAACAATGAGGAAATAGAAATAGTAAAAGAGTTCTCATATCTGGGATCAAACATTGATTGGAATGGGGACTGCAGCCAGGAAATCAGGAGAAGACTAAGGGGGGAAGCAGACGAGAGCTTCCCAGACGCCCTGGGCCGGCACGCCGCGGGAACACAGCCTCTGCACCTCGGCGCACCGGCAGCGTCCCTGGAAGGAGCGCTAAATCAGTGCTCCTTCCTCAAGACAGGGAAAGTGTGCCCTAAAAGCGTTGGGCGCACTTTCTCTGTCTTTTCCTCCGCAGCGCATCCGGTCGCTGCGGCAGGAGGTTGCCCCGGAAGCCGGCAGCTCCCAGGGCGACCTCAGGAAGAGGAAGGAGCGCCGCTCGTGCGGTGGCTCCTCCTCTTCTGGGTCTCCAGGACGACCAAAAAGTCTGCCGAGGCCCTAAGAATGGGGAGGGTGGCTATGAAAGAACTAGAAAAGATCCTAAAATGCAAAGATATACAACTCAGCACAAAAGTCAGAATCATACAAGCCATTGTATTCCCCGTTACCATGTATGGATGTGAGAGCTGGACAGTCAAGAAAGAAGATAGGAAAATCAACACATTTGAGATGTGGTGCTAGAGAAGAGTGTTGAGGATCCTATGGACAGCCAAAAGGACAAACAAATGGGTCCTGATCATGTCCATAGTTACAAAAATTAACAGCAGGCATCATTCAGGTATAATAGCCATGATTTGTGAACTGCTGGGTGGTATTTCTCCACTCCTCCTTTGTGAATAGACATTTATTTCTTCAATGGGGCTTTTTTAAAAAAAAAAAAAGTTGACCTTTGCTTCACTCCTCCTGGGTTGTTTTAATCTCCACACACTTTGTGTGTGTAACTGATATTGCTGAGTTCCAATGAATTGCCTTGGAAAAACACTGAATTTTCAAACTGCAGATAAAAGAGCTACACATATTCTGTGTAGTTTTTGAGGTGTTTGACATGCAATTGGAAGAAAGAAGGTCATACCTGATAATCACAAATAGGGCATTTATGACAGTTTCAGTTCATCTGCTTCAGCATCTGATCTTGGAAGCTAAGCAGGGTCAGTCCCGGTTAGTACTTGGGTGAGAGACAACCAATGAATATCTGGGGCTGTAGGGGGGTTGCAGACTGCCAGAAATAGTGCAAATTGAGTCCACTTTTAGGGTTAGGGTTAGGGTTAGGGAATCATGGGAACTGTATTTTATTGTGGCACCAGAGCTCTCTGACAGAGAAGGCTCAATGTCTCAGGAAAAAAAAATTCCCATGATTCCCTAGCACTAACCCTAACCCTAACCCTAAAAGTGGACTCAATTTGCACTATTTCTGGCAGTCTGCAACCCCCCGTAGAGTGTATTTCAGAGAAAGGAACTATCAAAATCTCCTCTGATGATTCTTTGCCTAAGAAAACCCTATGAAATTCATCTGGTTGTCCTAAATTGGCAAGTAACTTGAAGGCACATGCACACAGAGACTTAAAGGTATATGATTATATGCCAATAGATTAAGTTCTCGATAATAAAGATATAAATTTGGATATTGATGAAGTCTACAGTAAAGATCCAAGGAAATGTCTGAGAGGATTTCACTGAAGTCAGTGAGAGGATTACTCTAATTTAAAACAGCTCCACATGTTATAATGTAGAGAGGATGTTAACTAATAATTAAGAATAATTAGAATAATTCAGATGATTTTTTTTTCCTGCTGTGAGGAGAGCTCTGCTAATTGATTTACTAAAAATGGGTAATCCGAATTCTAGGGATGAATCCCATCTATTACTATAGTCTACTCTGAGTACAAACTGAAATTAATACCCTGCCTTCCTTCAGAGAGTCCAAGGCTAGAATAATGTAAAATCATAACAGTAATATACTAAAAAACAAAACAAAATCTAGTAATAAAAGCTAGTAATAAAACAATTCAACAACAGTTGCAATAGGAAACATTTTTAAAAGATAAAAAAGTTCAAAAAGAACACACACACACTACTTCCAAACCCAGAAAGACCACATATTATCTGTGTTTTATTTCTTGCAGTTTCCTTTTATATAAAATGTCCTAGCACCACCCCAAGAAGCCAAGATGATTAAGCTTAGGCTGTAGTACTTTGGATATATCATGAGAAGACATGGGGGAGATGCAGACGGGCGGCCCTGGGCCGCCCCCGGAAGCGGAGGATCAAGGCCGAGGCTGCCCAATGCCTCGACCCCAATTCTCCTTTTTGCTGCTTTCAGAGCCAGCAAAAGGGCGCTCTAAGAGCTGGCACGTGGCTCTTTAGTGCCCCTTCTGGCGCAGTGCATCAAAAGGCTGCGCTGGAAGGACGTCCTGATGCCGCACGCCATGGGTAATGGCGTGTAGTGTCAGGACGTATTCGGAGAGGGATTGAGGCAGCCGGCATGCAGCTGCCCCTCCCCATCCCTGCCTCCAGCACAGCCCAAAGGGCCCATCTGTAGAGGCCCATGATTCACTAGAAAAGACGATAATGCTAGGAAAGGGAGAAGCAGTAGGAAAAGAGGAAGACCGCAGTACAGGTCAATAGACCTGCAAGACCTGACAATGGCTGTTGATAACAGGATAACTTGGGAGTCTCTCATTCTAAGGATCTACATAAGTTGAAGACAACGTATGGCCCTAGATGGCCCAGGTCTAGGCTATTTGGCAGACCATATTTCCCTGTATGAGCCAGCCTGGGCTCTGAGATCATCAGCAGAAGATCTTTTCTCAGTCCCATGATCACTGCAAGCATGGTTGGTGGAGACATAAGAGAGGGCCTTCTCAGTGGTTTCCCCCAAACTCTGGAACTCCCTTCCATGGGAGGCCAGAATGGCCCCCTTTGTGTTGTCCTTCTGTCAGCAGGCTAAGAGGTTTTTATTCAGTCCAGGGTGATCAGACATCCTCCTTTTCCCGTACATGTCCTACATTTCAACCTTCTGGCCAGTAGGAATCCCAAAATATCCTCCATTTTGAATATGACTAAGAAGCATGAATTAATATTAATGTTTCTAGCGTTTATTTTGCCATGTCCTACATTTTCCTGCTACATTTTCTGGTCACCGTGATTCAGACAGGCTTTTTAAAAGTCTTTAAAGAATGGGCTAGGGGTATTGTACTGTTTAAATTGTATTGTTTTTAAGTGCTTTTATCTTTTTAAACTACAGTTTTTTTCTTTTAATGAGTGATGTGTTTTAATAATAAAAGAGTTTAATTCTGTTTTAATGCTCACTTTTGTATGTTTTAATTGTATTGGTCTTTTAAATTGTAAGCCACTTTGACTCCCAATTTCAAGAGGAAAGCAGGATTTAAATAGATAGAACAACGACAATAAAAACAACTTGACAACTGTTAACAACAACAAGGGATTTATGTTGGAGTTCACTGCAGTGTTTTCTAGAAGAGAAATTAATGCTGTTATTTGACATATCCATTGGGTTAAATGTCTATTTCTTTTAAAATATGGAAATACTACTTTTGGGAAGGTGAGTAGTCAGAAAGGACATGATTATCACAAGATCTAGCCTTGTACATTTCACTGTATATCTATCTACAGGGATACTAGGAAGAACTAATTGCTTATGAGCTTATTTCTCTGCTGAAAATTGCATAGTTTGCCAGAAAAGGGCATGTAGGCAACCACGGGAGTCTCATTGGTCAGACTATGATGGAGATCTTACATTAAGTTAAACTTCTTCATTAAGAGTTAGGCAACATTATGCAACTGAAATATACAGCAGTATGTGGAACTGAGGAACGATGCAGACCAGCACTATAGGCTGGCCTGGAGGTGGAGTTGGGGCAGGGCAACCGCACACCAGCTGCCCTGACTCCACCCCGGCACTGCCCCAACACTGTGTACCCATCTGTATGGCACACAGCATCAGGGTGTCCTCTTGGTGCAAAAGGGTGCAAAAGAGCCGCAGCAGCAGCTCAAAGGGTGGCCTTTTGCTGTACCCAAAAGGAGTGGCATTTTGCCACTCTTTTGGGGGCAGCAAAAAGGAGGATTGGGGCTGCGGCATGTGGTTGCTGCAGCCCCAATCCACTGCTCCTAGGGGCGGCCCAGAGCATCAGCCCTGAATGTGCATGGAATTGCACAACCCAGTACACTGCATATGCAGCCCCATTTCTGCAGCCTTGAATTGTATGTGGACAGGCCACCTTGGACAAACATTTCCAAGTGTTTCTGCAGGGGTTTTTGCTTGTATACAAGGCACCAACAGAATTCTAGTGAACACAGGTATTCTAAGCCGAAATGTTAGTTTTGCAGTTTAATGGTCAAACCTATCTGACTAGTGGCCAGGCTGGCTGAGGGATACTGGGAGTTGTAGTTGAAAGGAGCCCTGGTGCAGCCACTCACTCACAGTCACAAGGTTGTGAGTTCAATTCCAGCCAGGAGCTCCAGGGTTGACTAGCATCTTTCCAAAGTCACTAAAATGAGTATCCAGCTTGCTGGGGGAAATTAGCTTACACAGTGTAAACCACTTAGAGACTGCTTAGTTCAGTATGAAGCAATATAGAAATGTAGGGGGGTTGCAGACTGCCAGAAATAGTGCAAATTGAGTCCACTTTTAGGGTTAGGGAATCATGGGAACTGTATTTTATTGTGGCACCAGAGCTCTCTGACAGAGAAGGCTCAATGTCTCAGATAAAAAACAATTCCCATGATTCCCTAGCACTAACCCTAACCCTAAAAGTAGACTCAATTTGCACTATTTCTGGCAGTCTGCAACCCCCCGTAGTTGCTAGTGCTAGTGCAAAATATAAGTTTGGAATGCTTTGATACTGAGTGCATGTCAACGAATATTGTACTTCATGTGAAATACTAAAAAGCAAAGAAGTAAGGTAACAGGGTAGACAGACAGGGTGGGAGATTGGAGTCTTTCTTTTCAACCACACTTGGCTTGGTCTCAAAGACACTTTGCAAGGCAGCTCCACATCAAGCACATTATAGCAGCCTAAGCTGGATGTAGCTGGGGCATGTGTAACTGTGGCAGCTGCGGTTCCTTCCCTAGGAGAGAAGGATGGTTATTAAACCAATTTAAGTCAGCAGCAGAAGTATGCCCAATCATTTTCTTTTATTAGTGAGTGCAGTGAGATCCCTTATGCACCCTCTTACTAATGAAATCAATATGAGAACCAATGGCTCTATTGAATGAGACCCCCAGGGAAGCCACAGTTTGACCACAGATGCCAAGTTTTGAGATAGCAGATATTGGGAAGGAGGGGAGCACAATCATGAAAGGTTTGGCATGAGACCAGGAAGGGAGGGGGAGGGTCTGCATGCCTATATTTGAGGGGGTGGGCTGAATAAATGCAAAATTTAAAATCCTTTTGATAGCATTTGAGTCAAAACTTCCCTCAAGGCATCTTTAAACTCTGCAGTTGGCACATTGCATGGCGTGTAATCCCTGCACAGACACCCATCTTGGCAGGAGTACAGGGCTAATATTTTCACAAGGATGAATTGTTCTTGACCAGTTGCACAAACAGTCTTGCCCACAGCTCCAGCCGGGGCAGTCTCAGCAGGCTAGTTTACATTCTAATTGTTGTTTTTGTTTCTCACTGCAGCCGATGATCATCCTCCGGGACAGCAGAATCATAAATCTCACTTCACATCTAATCAGCATCTTTTGAAACACTGTGTGTTATTATTAACTGACCATATGGGAGACAAAACACAGCATTCATAATGCCAATAGGTTTCTTCTTTTCTTACAGAATCCTGAAGCAAGACAGCAGCTTGGAAAAGTTCTTTTGGGGGGGACTACATCCCCCCAAATCACCAACCATCTTGATCACTGGCTATGCTTCTTGGGGGATGCTGGGAATCTAAAAGAAATAGCTTTTATGATTCTCTAAGTCTTTTGTTGGTGTTGGTGTTGCGTGCCTTCAATTTATTTCTGACTTATGGTGATCCTAAGGTGAACATGGTGTAGTGGTTTAAGTGTTGGACTAGGACTCTGGAGACCAGGGTTCAATTCCTGCTCAGTCATGCATCCACTTGGTGACCTTGAGTAAGTCACATGCTCTCAGCCTCAAGGGAAGGCAATGACAAACCTCCTCTGAACAACTCATGCCAAGAAAACCCAAAATAGATGTTGTGATATAGCAACTTTGCATGCTAGTCTTTCTAGGAATATAAGTATGCATGTCTACGGTAGTTTCATCACCCACTAATAGCCCCTCCTCATTTCCTGTTTGTTAACTGAGCTCACTTTCCCCCTTTTAGCCTATGCTTGGAAAATCCTCCTTACCCTCCTGTTCCCGCTCTTTTTTTTTGGGGGGGGGGGGGCAGACATGGCTGACCAGCAAGCATGTTAGAGCAGAACTTTCTTAGAAGCATGTAGAACTACTTTTCTTACTTGTTCCTTCTCTTTGCGACTTGAAGCTAGACCTGTATATTTTTATATACATGATTTTGTAAGTAAAGATCATTTTATTTTCTCCACTTGGAATCTCTGAGTTGTTTTTTGTAGACACGTGGGTGTGGAGATTAAGGTGGACCGTGAGATTAAACAATCTCTCCTCTTTCTTGAGAATCCTAACAGATATCAAGAAAATATTTCCAACAATAGGTTTTCCTTAGGGTCTCCATAAGTCAGAAATGACTTGAAGGCACACAACACACACAAATATAAGGAAAGCATATTTTGGGGTTTTCTTGGCAAGATTTGTTTGGAGGAGGTTTGCCATTGCCTTCCTCTGAGGCTGAGAGCATGTGACTTGCCCAATGTCACTCAGTGGGTTTCGTGGCTAAGTTGAGAACTGAAACCAGGTCTACAGAGTCATAGTCTAACACTCAAACTGCAACACTATACATTTATGAGATGAGAAAGGAACATTTATAAAAGGAAAAATGAACAATGAAAGAAATGAATGGGGCTGAACAGCAATACCAAGATGGTAAAAAAGCTTGGGAACCAAGCCCTGGGAGGAATGGCATGGAGAAGTGGTTATGTTTAGCTTGAAGAAGAGAGGATTAAGTGATAAAATGATTTGTAGCTGTTATTAACTGTCCTCCAATCAACTTTGATTCATGGCAATCCTGTGGATGAGACATTTCCAAGATTCCCTGTTTTCGACTGCCCTGCTCAAGCCCTTTAAATTCAGGCCCATAGCTTCTCTGATTGAGTCTAAGCATCTGGTGTGTGGTCTTCCTCTCTTTCTACTGCCCTCTGCCTTTCCCAGCATCATTGTCTCTTCAAATGATTCATGCGTTCTCATCATGAGGCCAAAGAAAGGGCCTCAGCAGACGACTAATTGAGTCGTCTGCGAGACCCGGAAGAGGAGGAGCAACTGCACGTGCGGCGCTCCTTCCTCTTCCTAAGGTCGCCCTGGGAGCTGCCAGCCCTCCGCACGGCCGGCGCTTCCGGGGCAACCTCCCGCCGCAGTGACCGGACGCGCTGCGGCGGAAAAGGCAGGGAAAGTGCGCCCTACGCTTTTAGGGCGCACTTTCCCTGTCTTGTGGAAGGAGCGCTGATTTAGCGCTCCTTCCAGGGACACCGCAGGAGCGCCGGGATGCGGAGGCTGTGTTCCCGCGGCGCTCCGTCCGGCAGCGTCTCCAGCGCCTCCGTCTGCTTCCCCCCAAAGACAGTCTGAATTTAGTCATCCAGTTGGAGAGCAGTGGAGTCTCCTTCCTTGGAGGTCTTTAAGCAGAGGCTGGATGGCCATCTGTCGGGGATGCTTTGATTGGGAGTTCCTGCATGGCAGCGGATTGGACTGGATGGCCCTTGTGGTCTCTTCCAACTCTATGATTCTATGATTCTATGACTACCCAGGAAAATTCAGGCTTCATCTGTTCTGGGACCCATTTGCTTGTCTTCTTGGCCATCCACAGTAGCTTCAGCATTCATCTCAAATGAGATGGTTTTCCTTACATCAGCCTTCTTCACTATCCAGCTTGTGATGGGGAATACAATGGCTTGGACTATGCTCACTTTAATGTTCAGAGTTATATTTTTGCACTTTAGTATCTTGTCCAGTTCTTTCATAGCTGCCCTTCCCATTCCTAGTCTCCTCCTGATTTCTTGACTGCAGTCTCCATTCTTGTCTATATTTGATCCAAAGTATGGGAACTCTTTGACCATTTCTATTTTTACATCTAGGATATATTCTTGTAGCTCTTCCATAGCCATTATTTCTGTTTTCTTAATGTTCAGCATTAAGCCGGCCTTGGTGCTTTCCTCCTTGACCTTTTTCAGTAATTGTTTCAGGTCCTTGTTGGTTTCTGCTAGTAGTGTTGTGTCATCTGCATATCTTAGGTTGTTAATGTTCCTTTTCCCAATCTTCATTCCTTCGGCCTATGTCTCTAAGCCTACTATGCAAACAATCATTTTAAATTCTCTTAATTCTCTCTGTGGTTTTATGTTGATTTCTATGATGTGCTGTTTAATACTTTTTTAAAGGGGGAGGGTGGGGTTTTGGGGCTTTTATTCTGTATTCTTGGTGCAATTTTAACTGTTGTAAGCCTCCCTGATTGTTTTTAACAGAGGGGTGTGGTAATAATAATAATAATAATAATAATAATTTTATTAATATTTTATTAATATTTTCTGCATACAAATTGAATAAATAGGGTGAAAGTATGCAACATTGCCCTATCCCTTTGCTAACTGGGAACCATTCTTTCTCTCTGTATTCTGTTCTAACAGCAGCCTCTTGTCCTGAGTAAAGGTTATGCATCAGGATGATCAGAATGTTTTGGCATTCCCATTACTCTAAGAGCAGCTTTTCATGATCTATGTAGTCAAAGGCATGACCTGTAGTCAATAAAGCAGTTGGAGCCAAATGCTAGCAGATAACAAGGGCCCACTGTACCTGTTTTTTTAAAAAAATATTTATTTATGCAATTTATATCCTGCTTGTATTGTGATATGGGACACAAAGTGGCTTACAAGCTAAGTCCAGTAGGAAAGAAGAAGTAAAAACATCTCTGAGTATTCCTTGCCTAAGAAAACCCTACAGAATTCTTGGGGGGTCACCATAAGATGATTGGGACTTGAATGCACATATGCAGAGAGTGTGCTTATCTCTCTGTGTATGTGTGTACATTGGCATTTTTGGCAATCCATTTATCCATCCCCTGCAAGGCCCCAACGCAGAAAAATACCCCCCCTGTCCCATATCTGTTGTACACCCTTGCTACAGTGTGACAGAATACTGGGAACTGATGCATGCACATATGTGCTGAGAATCTGATACAGGCCAGAAAACAGAAAGACCTAAGAATAGAGAATAGAGAACCCATTAACCACCAAGTTTTTCTGAACATCCAGACAGCTCCAACAAGCAAGCCAGGCCACAAGCAACAAGAGAAGGCAAGGAGTAAGGAAATAAAACTATCACACAGGCAGACCATTCTTCTAACTGGTTTCCTTATTTTGACATATGAAGATTAAGGATCTCTTCCTTGCTCAGGCATACAGGAAACTTCTTCCAGAGGCCAGGGAAGTGTCAATAATGGGGTGATCATCTTGGGTCAAGTTTGCTGAAGCAGGCATTTTCCTGACACAGGCTACATAAATAGTTGGTTCCTGTCAATGCTGTAGGGGTGATTGTGAAGGGATGAGCAGGTTTGAGGAGGGGATATTCTGTTGCTGAAGAATGTTAGCTAACATGTTAAACTAGTTTGTGCCTTGTGGATATTCCTATTCAGAGCATGGGAAAGTTCCTTTCCTAACCTGCCAGAATCCCCCAGCCAGTATGTCAGGGTGGTGTTGGTGTTCTGGGACTTCCATCCAAAAAGCAAACCCTGGTCTGTCCAGTTATAATGTGCAGCACCATTGTCACACTAGTACTTACACAGGAACTATGGATGATACCCTTTCTACTCAGATGTAAGCCATGTTATGCTTACTGGTGCTTATTCCCTGCTGCTGTCTCATACGCATCTGTCTTGGGCTTGGGCTTCTAGTTAAACTTAATGGGACTTTAAAACAGTTCAACTCAAAGTAACTTTTGAACTCAGCTCATCAAAATGATTTATCTCATTACCCTGCATGAATAACCTCCCTAAGTTCTCCAGGTGAATTTTGTGTATGTCATGTAGTCTGCATGTTATATCTGTCTCACCTCAAACATATCTGCCAATTCTGGTGGAAATCCAATTAAAAAAATAATTAGGATGCTCCCAGGACCCTATCAAAGTAAATTTTACATATGCCACATAGCCTAAGCAGACTGCCAGAAATAGTGCACATTAAATTGAGGCACTGCCCTGGCTCAGTGCTAGGGAATCATGGGAACTGTAATTTATTGTGGCACCAGAGCTCTCTGACAGAGAAGGCTCAATGTCCCAGAAAAAACTACAATTCCCATGATTCCCTAGCACTGAGCCAGGGCAGTGCCTCAGTTTAATGTGCACTATTTCTGGCAGTCTGCTTAGGCCCATAGCCTTTATTTTAAGTCAGAATATCTGGAATATACCCTCCAAATGTCATGGAATTCTGTCCAGTCATTTTTGCGTAAAGCAGTAACAGACAGAAACTTTACTCGCTCCTTTTTACACAATTTTCAGTGCAACAAAAAGCCAGTTTACAGTTCAACACAATCATTTAACAATGATCAAATGCATAGAAAAACAAAGAAAAACACCTTTTCTTCACTTATAGGACATTTCTAGCCAGTTGTTATGAGTTTGGAAGAGACATTTTCCCCTTATGTCCTGCTTTTAAGTAAATTAGATTTTATTGATGCCCGAACTTCATTGAGCAGATAATGATTCCATGCAAACTTGACATCTTCTTAAACAGACTTCATCCCTTTTGGAAATGTCCCTCAAGAACAGACATGGTGGCTGAAATTCACTGCATGCAGACTTCTAGTATCAGGCTTATGTTTCACTTGAATTCCACTTCAACTTTTCAAAAGGGTATTAAAGGGATTTGAGTACTGAATGAAATGCATTGCATCTGGAATCTGACAGAAAAACAATCCAAACATCATCCACCCTGAGTTTTGACTAAATTCTATTGATGCCCAAGACACTAAATCAGAATGGCTAGTTGGCTAGGCCCATTGGTTAGTTAGCTTCTTTGTTCCTTACTGGGTTTAAAAAACAATGGAATCATATAGTGTGTTAATGACAAGTTTTATTTGACAAAACTCTTGTGGACTTCAGCCCATTGCAGCAGTCCTTGAAAGTTTTTGCCAAATGAAATGTGTTAGCTTTTAATATGACCCAAAACACATTGTTTTTTTCTCAACAAGAGACTAACATGACTACCCAGCCTCAAATATATTGGACATATTCCTTGCTTTTTTTTAAAAAAGGACTCAAAGTGGCTCACAACAATATCAAGCAAAAGATATAATTAAAACATAACACAAGAGTAACTGTTTTTAAAACCAACCAACCAACAAGATGATTTAAACATTTTTGGTTGCTGCAAAAGTAGAACGTGAACTCTTGAGTATCTCCAAATTCAGGTCACATTCTAGCGTGTATGTAAATTTGTGCCTTAGGTTTGTGCCAACATTCACCTGTTTACCTATGGTGACCCCACAAATTTTTTCATAGGGTTTTCTCAGGCAAGGAATACTCAAGAGGTGGTTTGGGCAGTTCTTTTCTCTGAACTACAGCTTACAGCACCTGAGACCCCTCCAAGTACTAATCATAGCTGACCCTGCTTAGCTTCCATGATCAGACAGGATCTGGGCATACTCTAATACTAGAAGTTTATTTCATACATTGCACAATCTGCACAATATATGTCCCCAGATACTTTCTCCCTGGGCAGGTGTGTGTGTGAAGAGGAAACCAGGAAAACATTAGTGTGTGTGTATATTAAACTCTCTTCTCCCTTGCCATGAACCCAATCTTGACTGGGCATCCTGTGCTGTTGGTTTAAATTAAGGATCTGCAGATATAATTTATTGTTACTATATTTCACAATGTTCATATCAGCTTCGTTTGGGGGGAAGCCTCTCCTGCCTGCGAACCCCCAGCTCATTTGTGAAGTTGAAGGCTTCATTTTTTTGCAGTAGTTGTATCACAT
Source organism: Phrynosoma blainvillii (assembly GCA_026167975.1). Lineage (NCBI taxonomy): Eukaryota > Metazoa > Chordata > Lepidosauria > Squamata > Phrynosomatidae > Phrynosoma > Phrynosoma blainvillii. The sequence continues at coordinate 34,158,770 of JANUYF010000001.1, read as the reverse complement.
GAACAAAGTACAGTGGCCAATTATTTTGTTGTGAGCCTTTGTGCAGAATATATATTTGGATCTGCTTCTAATTTAGTTTAAGTATACACCATGAATATATTTGTGAGTGAGTTGATCAAGGAAACCAGAAAGGCAATGCTTGTTAGGTGAAAACACAGAATGATATGTTTGCTCAGCTCCCAAAAGATTAGGGGCACAGACTTATATACCAGCATCTAGGGAAAATAGGTGAATTAAAATATGCAAGGGGTTCAAGGCTGAAGGTGGATGACATACAAAGCAAATAAAGACTTTTTAAGGTGCACTGAAGTGACTCCACTTTAATACACCCCACACTCCGCCCAGCTTCTTCAGCATTTTTAACTCCTGTCCTCAGGAGCAGTAAGGATTTTGTTGTCATACACTTCATGCTAGCCTACTTCCTTCCTTTTTCTACTCTCCATCCTTTCTTTCCTTTCTAATACTGCATCCCTATGCATTGTTGTTGTTGTTGTTGTTGTTGTTGTTGTGTGTCTTCAAGTCATTTCCAACTTATGGCGACCCTAAGGTGACTCTATCCTGGGGTTTTCTTGGCAAATTTCTTCAGAGGGGGTTTGCCACTGCCATACTCTGAGGCTGAGAGAGTGTGACTTCCCCAATGTCACCCAGTGGGTTTACATGGCACAATTGGGATTTGAATCCTGGTTTCCAGAGTTGTAGTCCAATGTTCAAACCACTACACCACATTAGCTCTATCACATTTACCTGGAAATGAATTCTACTGAATTTCGGCCAGGACAGGGAAGGAGGAGGAGGAGGAGGAGGAGGCTCTCCAGGCCAGTTTCTAAAAGAGAAGAGAAAGAGAAAGAGGTTTCTGCCAGGAAAGAAAGCTTTCCAGGCCAATTCCTGCTAGGAGAGAGGAAGAAAACAGTTTCCAGGCAGCCATCTTGAGAGGGTAAGTTTTTAAGTTCTTTTTAAAAACTCTTGGGGGAAGTGTGACTGTGACTCAGCGGGTGGGGCTTTGTTAAGAGCATTTGCAAATCAATAGGGGGTGGGCTAGGCAGTTAGCTCTTTACAACTGCTCCCAGAGCCGCGCGCCTAACGGCGCACGAATTTTATAACCACTACCAATTGTAGAAAACTTTTGGTCATCTGCAGACTTTAACATTGGTTTTAGCAAGAGATTTTCTTTGAGGAGGAAAGCCATAGTCCTTTTTAATACTTAGTATGGATACTGAAGGAACTGCTGCCGTCACCTGCAATACCTGTGGTATGTTTGTCTTCCTACCTACAGAGGTCGGGAACTACACATGCTCCAAGTGCAAGTTGGTAGCTCTCTTGGAGGAGAAAGTACAGCAGCTGGAGGCGCAGGTAGCTACACTTCAGAATATTAGGGAGCAAGAGGCTTTCCTAGACAGAACGGAACGAACGGTCTTGGACGGGGACCACACAGTGGAAGTTGCTGGGGAAGAGAACGTCACACCACATACACAGGAGGTAGACAGCTGGAGGAATGTCACACGTAGAAGTAGGGAGACCAGAGATCGTTCTGGGAGCTTGCAGCTACAGAATCGTTTTCAAGCTCTTTCCCTTACCAAGGAGGACGAGGAAGAGCAGCATGAACAGACTTCAGGGAAAGAGCTGGGAGTACCACCACAGAGAACAGTCGCTGCTAAGCCTCGTAGGAGACGTGTGGTCGTGGTGGGGGACTCCTTGCTGAGAGGGACAGAAGCAGTGATTTGTGGGCCTGACAAGATGTCTCAGGAGGTGTGTTGTCTCCCTGGGGCAAAGATCCGAGATGTGACAGAGAGGCTGAGAAGACTGGTCAGGCCTACCGACCAATACCCCTTCCTTTTGGTTCACGTGGGAACGAACGACACAGCAAGACACAGCCTTCAAAACATCAAAAGGGATTACGAGGCTCTAGGAAAGAAGCTGAAAGAAATGGAGGCACAGATTGTCATCTCGTCTCTACTGCCAGTTGAAGGGCACGGTCCAGGAAGAGAGAGGAAGATAGCAGATGTCAACAATTGGCTCCGCAGATGGTGTCGTCGAGAACGATTTGGATTCTTGGATCATGGGCTGCGGTTCCATGAGGGCGGACTCCTGGCAAGGGATGGGCTGCATCTCACACCAGTTGGAAGAAACGTTTTTGCCAACAGTCTGAAGAATTTGATCAGGAGGGCTTTAAACTGAGTTATGTGGGGAACGGAGACAGCACCCTGGAAGACAAAAGGACTGGAAAAAATAGTCAAACTGTCATAGAGGAAACAAAGCAAACAGTAGAGGGACCCAACAATGGGAGGCAAAAAAACATGCTAAGGCAGCAAGTAAAGGAGACATATAGTCTTAGATGTCTCTACACTAATGCACAGAGCATGGGAAATAAGCAAGATGAACTTGAACTCCTAGCGCAACAAAGCAAATATGATATAATAGGCATCACTGAAACCTGGTGGGATGAGTCTCATTATTGGAATGTAAAAATACAGGGGTATAACCTCTTCAAGAGAAACAGGCCAAACAGGAGAGGAGGAGGAATAGCATTATATGTCAGGGATATTTACACCAGTGAAGAAATCCAGGACAACAATCCTGGAAGCCAGGTGGAGTGCATTTGGATAAAAATTAAAGGGGAAAGAAACAACAGGGATGTTATTGTGGGAGTCTACTACAGACCCCCGACTCAGGCAGAAGAACTGGATGATGCCTTTCTAGAACAGATGGCCACACACTCAGAAAGGAGAAATATAGTAGTGATGGGTGACTTCAACTTTCCTGATATTTGCTGGAAGTCAAACTCAGCAAAATCCTCAAGGTCTAGCAAATTCCTCACTTGTCTCGAAGACAATTTCATTGTCCAAAAGGTGGAAGAGGCAACGAGGGAGTCAGCTATTTTAGATCTGATCCTAACTAACAGGGAAGACCTAGTTAATGGGGTGCAAGTGGTTGGATCCTTAGGCGGGAGTGATCATGTCCTCCTTGAGTTTATTATACAGTGGAAAGGAGAAGCCAGGCATAGCCAGACACGCATCCTAGACTTTAGGAAAGCTAATTTTACTAGACTTAGAGAAATACTGGGGGTGATCCCATGGACAGGAATACTAAAAGAGAAGGGAGTTCAAGACCGATGGGAGTTTCTCAAAAGGGAGATACTGAAGGCACAATTTCAAACCGTGCCAACGAGGAGGAAAAATGGGAGGTGTCTCAAGAAACCAGGATGGATGACTAAGGAACTTGCAAGTGAACTATGTTTTAAACGGAACATGTATAAGAAATGGAAAAATGGGGAAATCACCAAAGAGGAATTCAAACAAATAGCTAGCACGTGTAGGGATAAAGTCAGAAAAGCTAAAGCACAGAATAAGCTCAGGCTTGCTAAAGGCGTTAAGGACAATAAAAAGGGCTTTTGGGGGTATGTCCATAGCAAAAGAAAGAAGAAGGAAATGATAGGGCCACTGTGCAGAGAAGATGGAGAAATTCTAACAGGGGACAAAGAAAAGGCAGAATTACTCAACACCTTCTTTGCTTCAGTCTTCTCAGAAAAGACAAAGGGTGCTCATCCTGAGGATAATGGAGCAGAGGACAGAATAGGAGAATTTCAGCACAGAATAAGCAAAGAGATAGTACAGAAACATCTGGTTAATCTAAATGAATATAAGTCTCCAGGACCAGATGAATTACATCCAAGGGTATTAAAAGAACTGGCAAATGTAATATCGGAGCCATTGGCAATAATCTTTGAGAACTCCTGGAAAACAGGAGAAGTCCCAGTGGACTGGAGGAGGGCAAATGTTGTCCCCATCTTCAAAAAGGGGAAAAAAGAGGATCCCAACAATTATCGTCCAGTTAGTCTGACATCAATACCAGGAAAGATTCTGGAGCAGATCATTAAACAGAGAGTCTGTGAACATCTGGAAAGTAATTTCATAATAACAAAAAGTCAACATGGGTTTCAGAGAAACAGGTCATGCCAGACAAATCTGATCTCTTTTTTTGATAAAATTACCAGCTTGGTAGATGAAGGGAATGCTGTGGATATAGTATATCTTGATTTCAGTAAGGCCTTTGACAAGGTTCCCCATGGCATTCTTGCAAACAAGCTGGTAAAATGTGGGCTAGACAAAGTAACTGTTACATGGATTTGTAATTGGTTGACTGGCCGAACCCAAAGGGTGCTCAACAATGGCTCCTTTTCAACTTGGAAAGAAGTGACCAGTGGGGTGCCACAGGGCTCTGTCCTGGGCCCAGTGCTATTCAATCTCTTTATCAATGACTTGGATGACGGTATTGGGGGCATAGTTATCAAATTTGCAGACGACACCAAATTAGCAGGAGTAGCTAATACTCCAGAGGACAGGATCAAAATTCAAAATGAACTGAATAGACTAGAAAGCTGGGCCGAAGCTAACAAAATGAAATTCAATGCGGAGAAATGTAAGGTACTGCACTTAGGGCGGAAAAATGAAAAGTACAGATATACGATGGGGAACACCTGGCTGAATGAGACTACGTGTGAAAGGGATCTAGGAGTCCAGGTAGACCACAAGTTGAACATGAGTCAACAGTGCGATGCAGCAGCTAAAAAGGCCAATGCAATTTTAGGCTGCATCAGTAGAAGTATAGTGTCTAGATCAAGAGAAGTAATAGTGCCACTCTATTCTGCTTTGGTCAGGCCTCACCTGGAATACTGTGTCCAGTTCTGGGCACCACAATTCAAAAAGGATGTGGAGAAACTGGAGCGTGTCCAAAGGAGGGCAACTAAAATGGTGAAAGGTCTGGAAACCAAGCCCTACGAGGAACGACTTAGGGAGCTGGGGATGTTTAGCCTGGAGAAGAGAAGACTGAGAGGTGATATGATAGCTGTGTTTAAATATTTGAAGGGATGTCATATTGAGGAGGGAACAAGCTTGTTTTCTGCTGCTCCAGAGACTAGGACCCGAAACAATGGATGCAAGCTGCAAGAAAAGAGATTCCACCTCAACATTAGGAGGAACTTCCTGACAGTAAGGGCTGTTTGACAGTGGAACACACTCCCTCGGAGAGTAGTGGAGTCTTCTTCCTTGGAGGTCTTTAAGCAGCGGCTGGATGGTCATCTGTCGGGGATGCTTTGATTGGGAGTTCCTGCATGGCAGGGGGTTGGACTGGATGGCCCTTGTGGTCTCTTCCAACTCTATGATTCTATGATTCTATGATTCTATGAATTCAATGGGACCTAATTTTGAGAAGACATACAGTGAGCCCTTGGTATCTACTGGGGTTTGGTTCCAGTCCCCCCCCCCCCCATACCAAAATCCATAGGTGCTCAAGTTCCATTATGAACAACGGTGTGGTAAAATGTTGTCTCTTATATAAAATGGCAAAATCAAGGTTTGCTTTTTGGACTTTTTTTAATCTTCAAGGTGTGGACGGTTGAATCCGTGGATGCAGAATCTGTCAATATGGAGGATTGACTGTATATAGGATTGCTTTGTATATCAACCCTCCTCTCTTTTACACACACACTCTCGCACATATGGGAAAATCTGCTGGGGGAGGAATTCTTAGAAGTTGCGGTAGTGAAAAACATGGAGAGAAATGTGAAAGAAAGATCAGAAACATGCAGGGGAAAGGGGAACAAAGAAATGGTGGAGAAAGGAAAGGTAGCATGATATCACAAGCTATCCAGGAAAGCTCATGCTAAAATAAATCAGTCTCAAGAATTTGGCTTAATTCTTTCTTTTTCCACTTTATGCTGAGAGAGAGAGAGATAGGTGATGGATTGCTTGAGACGGGGTCTTCTTTGTGGTAGCACGGAGACTGCTGCCACACTGCAGAATTACACCACTTTAACTGTCTTGGCTCAAGTTTATGGAGTCTTGGAATTTGTAGTTTGTTGTGGCAACAGAGCTCTCAGGCAGAGAAGGCTAAATATATCACAAAACTACAATTCCATAGCATTGAGCCATGGCAGTTAAAGTGATGTCATACTTCATTAATGGAGACAGGAAAGACTTAAAAAAACCAAAAAAAACCACAAAAGATGCAGATTAAATCCTGCTGACTTTTTTTTTTTTTTTATAAATACTGTTATTATAATTTTGTGGATTTTGTGGATTATTTCAAAAAGCTTCCTATTTTTGTACTGTATATACATTAAAAAGTTCTTTTTGTGGACTGCCCTTGAAATAGAATTGAAGGGTCACATAAAATATTTAAGGGGGGGGACCCTGCCCAGTACACCTAAACTTTGGAACTGTGTTACCCTGGGACCAGGCCTCCACTTGCCCCTCATATTTCTATATTAAATTAATATTAACAAGGAAGCTGGGGTGTGTGTGACTGAGCCATGCCCCCACTGTGGACGCCTGACCTTTGTGCATGTGGAAAAACTGGTCAGATCTAGCCTGGGTCTAGAAAGCACCCACCATGATGGGATTCCCTGAGGCTCCCACAAAATCCCATTGCCTGCAGTGAGAGGATCATGGCCAGAGGTGGTTGCTCGAAACCTGAGACAAAGAAGCACTGGTAAATTGTTGTGTGTTTGTTTGTTTGATACGTTTACAGCAATCGTCCAACTATCTGCTTGTAGTCTGAACTATTTTTCCCTTCCTGGGAAACCATTTATCAGAGTTCTTAATCCTTTCAAGCCTTGGTTTCTGACTCCAAGACACATTTCGGGTTATATATACAGCTAGTAAAATAGCCCTTCTTCAGTCTAAATTTTTCAAGTTTTCAAGCAGGCACCTCAATACTTCAGCTAACCCTCCTCTTTGCCACAGTGGCTATTGAGTCTGGGCCTGGTATAGCTGGGCTGATCCCAAGACTGCTGTTGCTCTGGTCAAACTATATCTCTCATTTGCACTAATACTATAATTTACCCAGTGCTAGATTAATTTGTGGGTGTCCTCCCCAGACCCTAGCAATTTGGGTAACAACAGGGTTACACTAAGTGCTACATTACATTCATATCACATTGCTAATGTTTTGTATGTCTTTTTTTAAAACTCAAAGTAAGTGTGGGAAGATACAGTGCAGATAGGGACCCTGCCCATTTCTACATAGGCTAAAAAAGGGGAAATGGGAGGGAGGACAATTGATGCCATTGTTTTCTTTTCTTAACCTCCATGGAGGCGAATTCATGGAAAAGAAACCAGCTAGCTGGAGAAGGTTTAAATCCCTTCCCTTCCTGTATAGGGACCCAAAACCTTTCACCTACTTGTAATGCATTTAAGGTAGCATGTAGTTTAACCCCGAGCTGCAACGAAACAAAATGAATCCTCCATGTGCTTCACATGTGAGAAAGGTCTCCATTCTGGAAGACACTTGGCAGATTAAAAGGCTACTTTTTTAAAAACAAACAATCCAGCAGGTTATGGAATCTGCACTTGATAACTCCCAGCAACAGCATTTCCCACTCACTATATCAGCTACTTTTCTCAAGTGATAGATTGCCCTATCATTTCTCTAAAGGCATTCCTGAGTGGAGTGATTAAGCACAGGCAGAAATGGTGTTGAGTTGCACAGCAGAAAGTTCATTGAGGGGGAACTGAGCACTTTTGGGATCATTGTGATATGAGACTTGCCAATAAAGAACTGTTCATAACATTTGAGGCCAAAGTACACACATTGCTCAGCCTCCCATGATGATGATGATAAGGATGATGACAATGACAAAGTTTAGGCACAGATGTCATTCACAAAGTTTAGCCAAAGATGTAGGGGAAAACCAATTGGTCAGGAGGCCCAGGGGTGTCACTGGGGATGCATGAGTATGGACCACACCAGGTGACACCTCAGGGGTGAGTGACTCAATGGGGTGATCACTCACTGTCTGTCTCAAGACACCCCATCCATCATTCAGAGCACCTCTGCCATCCACCTGCTGCAACCACAGGCAGGGTTGGAGTGCTGTGACTTCTCATCTAAATTGAGAAGAGGCACATCCAAATGCACATCCTCATTTGCATACCTTCCAACTCATCACAGATTAAAACCAGGATGCATGTGGTCAAGCAACATCAGAATGTAGTCAAGATGGCAAATGTTAAAAAAATTAATGAGGAAGAACACCCAAGCTAGGAGAGGCTGCAGCAATTTACTTTTGCCTTAGTCTAAAGCAGTGCTTCTCCATTATTTTCTGTCACGCCCCCCCAGGAAAGAAGAAAACATTTCACGCCCCCCCCGCGCGACTGTAAATAGTCACATGGGCGGGTTTGACCAATCAGGATAGAGCATGTCGGGCTGCTACTGGGGCTGCGCTGGGACAATCTCCCTCTCTCCAGCCGTAACGGGCCCCCCAGGGGGGGTGCGCCCCACTATTTGAGAACCGCTGGTATAAAGGGAAGTGAACAATTCTGCCTGCCTTTGCTGTTGAGTTAATGGAGTGCAAACTACTTTTGCACCTTGAACTCAGTTTGCAACAACTGATGTAAGCTGAGGATAGAAAGGGAAAGTAGTAGTAGGAGACAGAAACTTGGGCATTTTAAAAGGAGCTGAGGAAGTGGAGTGACAGAGGATTCACTGGGACTGTCCCTGCCAAATCAGGACAGCTGGAGGGAATGTCACAACAATTCTGTGAGATGTGTTAGAATGAGAGGAGATTGTTGGCTTAAGGTCAGCCAGTGGTGGTTGCCCAAAGTTTAAAACCCAGCATCCCCTAGTCTTGACACAACATGCTAACTGATTGATTGCAACATGTAATATACATATTTCTTTTAGAGGTGTATGTCCCAGCTAACTGCTGTATTGTCTTGAAAAATGCTCACTTAAAAGTAAGAAGTAAACATGTGAGGAGACGGAAGGGTGACAATTTCTCTGTTAGCCTTTTAATATCTGAATCCTATTGCTAGTCTGAACTATAGGAAATCCACTGAATGAATTGCTGAATGGTCCATTAATACTTAATGCAAATCACACTGATTCAATTACTTTTTTTTTTGGTCACAATTGGCAGCTGAATTCAGGCCCAGATGTTGTGGACTGAAACTCCTGTCTGCCCCAGCATAGCTGATAGCCAAGAATTATGGCAGTAGCTGTCCAAAACATCTAGAGAGCACCAGCTTGGGGAAGCCTTCTTTATGTCACCCCCTAGAAATCTCCCCACTGTTCTTTAAAAACAGTGAAATTTTACTTGTTTATTAATTTATTTACATGCCACATAGCAACAAATATTCTCTGAATAGCTTATTATGAGAAAGCCTACTATAATCAATAAAACCTAATACTGTAATTAAAAAAATCTTTAGCAGCAGAGAATAAAATCAGGATAACACAAAACAGATTCTGGATTTTTATATTAAAGCAGCAGTCTTATGATGCCTGGGAGGATTTTCCAGGAACCATGGTTGGAGCTTGGAAAAATGGATCGTAGCTCCCCATAGTAATAGCCATCATAGCCATTGGCCATGCTGGCTGGGCATCTGGGAGCTAGAGTACAAAAGGACACCTTTTCAACCTCTGGCTATGGGATACAGTGGAATTCCTGGTCTGCTTGCACAGAGCATAAAACCATCCATTCTGGGGAACTTCCAAATGACAAAATGGGAGGCAAGCAAGTGGTCCATTTATGTATCCCAAAGTCCTCTATTCTTTAACATGCCCCTAGAATGGGGAAAAACAATGGTAGTATCCTGGGCATTGATGGAGTTCATGTTGCTAGCATTGGGAACTGGGGGAGGGAAAAATTCAAAGAAAGCAAATATCCAGCAAATGAAAGGCCATAAAAAGAGGTGGGAATGGGGAATGCTCTCTGAACACTTTCTTCTGTGGAGGTAGAAGTTTAGCAAGTGCCCAGGAAGTGATGATGAGACCACCATGGATTGTCTCACCAGCATTCCCCTTGGATTGATTCATGAGAGTTTAAAAGACATAATGAAACAAAGAGAACTTCAGCTGGCACTGAAAAGCATTCAAAGTAAAATCCTGGTGAACCAGACAAAGAGAGAATTCCATATCTGTGGCATCACCACCAAAAGGATCTTTGGGATTTCAAAATGAATTCACCAACAGGAATGACTTCATTAATCTCTAAATCAGGGATGGATAACTGCCATGAAGAGCAGGGGACTGGATTGCCCCCTATAAGAATTTGGAGGGTCACACCTCTTCCTACCTGTCTCCTAGTAATATTTAAAAAGACTATATAGTTTTTTTAAACAAGTGTCCATCATACACTATACCCCCTTTAAAAAACAAAAAACAAAAACAGCCCCCTCTCTCAAAAAAGTTTATGTTGTGCGAGGCTTTTTTAGTACTTAGAAAGCCACATGAAGTCCATAGACCTCACGTTGCCCATCTCTGCCCTAGTCTTTTTCCACACTTCATTTAGACTAGAGTTTGAGTCTTTTTCCATTCAGATGATAGAATCTCAGTTGCAAATCTATGTGGGGCACCTAATGTTGAAGATCTTGCTCATTATCTGCTGCATTGTCAATTATATAATGGTATTAGAGAGCAATATCTGGCTCCCATCCTCAGAAATTTGAGGGAAAGGGATGATGGAAGCAAGATGTCTCTGCTATTGCAAGGAGTAGAGCCTTTCATAGCTCTTAGGGTTGCCTTGTTTTCAGTGAAAGCAGCTATTTTATGGAAGCAAGAAGTAGATAAGGGCCTCAAACAGACTGTTGTGCAAATTATAAGAGGGGTGTAACCAGATTCAAATATAAATATTCAATAAAGATGTATTCAGTAGCAAATGCAAACTGCACTAAGGGGATGTTGAGGTGTGTGGGCTGCATCAGGTGACACCACTGCTCCCCAAACATCTGCCTTTTGGCAGAAATGGACTGTGGCATTCACCTGCATCCCTTTAAAACACTCAAGAGATGGTGTGAGTGGGGCAAGGCTCATTGCAATGAGAAAGGAGAGGACCTAGTTTTTGGATTGTTTTTTTTTAAAATAGATTTCAAATTTCAAAATTTAATTTTTTTATTCTTTTACAATTTTCTCTAAAAAGATCACATCTTACCAAATTTTCACTTTAACCACATGAAACTATTTACATGTAAATACATTTAGGCTGTGTGTATACAATATTGTAATTTAAAGATATAATTTTAATTTTGCTAGTTGTTTATGTCACAACTATTACTCTTACATTCAGTGATATACAGGAATTACAATTTATGCGTAACATTAGTACAAAAAAAATCACTAAGGATTCTTAATGGTGTGGTATGGGAAGAGGTTAATAGGGGTGTGTGACACCATGAGTTACCGCACTGGGTGATGCCAACCCTAGTGATGCCACTGACTATCCGAATTCAAAGTGATCCTGTCCAAGACAACCAGTTACTAACCTCTGCACACATATCAGTTTATTTGGAAATGTACAGTATAGTTAGAGACTTTGTTTTTAGAAGGCTTGTCTACGCAGGTGGAAGCAGTCCTTAATTTTTGAAATGAATGGTTTCCGGACAGAGACGTACATGGGACCCAAAGTATCTGCCCAGAAAGGAAGTCCATCCCTTAAAACAGGGCATAGAGGTTTTCAGCTAGGAGGAGAAGGGAGTCTGTACATGCTCAGATGTACTTCCCCTTATTTGTACCTTAACAGTATTTTTAAAGAAGGAAGAGCATCAAAAGTGGGAAAGATGATACTAAATGTGAGTTCAGTTACTTACCGTCCAACATTTCATAGCTGAAAACTGGGATGCATGTGATCATGCAACATTAGCATGTGGTCAAGATGGCAAAAATTATTAATGAAGAACAACAAAAAAGCTAGGAGAGCGTGCAGATGTTTCTTTATGTGTGAGCCTACTGGGAAGGGCAAGATTTCACTTCTGCCACTCCTACCTGCTGAATTAACTGAAAGATATTCTGGTGAAAAGTATGATTGCACTTAGCTTGGTGCAGTGGAAGTAAGCTGAAGACAAAGTGGGAAAGTATGAAGAGGAGAGAGAAGCAGCTGAAAAAGTGGGATGACAGAGGATTAATCAGGACTGTCCTTACCATACTGAGACAATTGGAGGGCACTTACAGTTAAAGAAGATGGAATGGAAGATCTCTCTCCTCACAGATACTTACAGAACTGGGTAGGATAAAAAAACTGAACCGGAATTCCACTTTCCCCTAACCACACCTGTAGGTCATGAGTTGTAGAAATAAATGAATGAATGAATGAATAAATAAATAAATAAATAAATAAATAAATAAATAAAATGACCCTCCAAACACCAACTTATTGTTTAGAGCTGGAGCATGAAATATTAAACTATGAGTGGATTATCCTTTCTTAATCTTTCACTATCAAAATATGGAGGAAATTTAGTATGTTTTCATTTTAGAGTGCTTGGCAAGCAGCCGCTAAGATGAATGAGGCTTGCTGATTTCATTTGTACCTGTGCCAGATGTTGCTGCTTGATATGGCTGCTTTGTTTCACCAGTTAGACTTTCATAGAGATGTTGATTGGATGAGAGGCACTTTTGAAAAATAACATAATGTCAAATTAGCAGGCACCGAAGAGCCCATTATGAGAGATAAATGATACTCCAAAACAATCACCACTTCTCTTTAAATTTCATTAAACATTAGGCCTTCTTATTTCATTTTCTAGTTTGGCTGCACATTAATTGGGCCTAGCAAAACAACAGCTGCAGTATAAAGTTGATTGATGAATTTGATTTTTTAAATATGGTAACAACTGAGACAGCAATTTAGAAAACCACATTGCTGGAATGGCATTGTGGAATATAGAATACAGTCGTACAGTGTTCAGTTATTATTTAGTTAATACAGGTTGAGTCTCCCTTATCCAAAATGCTTGGGACCAGAACTGTTTTGGAATTTGGAATTTTTTGGATTTTGGAATATTTTCATACTTTTGTTAACTGCCCTCGAGTTGACCTCAACCCATGGCGACCCCATAGATGAGTCATCTCCAAGACCCTCTGTCCTCCACTGTGCTGCTTAATTCCTGCAACCCTTGTGACCTCCTTAATAGAGTCCATCCATCTGGCATGTGGCCTTCCTCTCTTCCTACTTCCCTCCACTTTCCCCAGCATTATTGTCTTTTCCAAAGAGTCCTCTCTTCTCATGATGTGTCCAAAGTACGACAGCCTCAGTTTGGTCATCTTGGCTTCCAGGGAGGTTTCCGGTTTGATCTGCTCTAGGAGCTACCTGTTTGTCTTTTTGGCTGTCCATGGGATCCTCAGCACTCTTCTCCAGCACCACATTCTCTCAAATGCATTTATTTTCTTCCTATCATCTTTCTTCACTGCCCGGCTCTCACATCCATACATGGTAATAGGGAATACAATGGCTTGTATGATTCTAACTTTTGTGCTGAGTTGTATATCTTTGCATTTTAGAATCTTTTCTAGTTCTTTCATAGCCACCCTCCCCATTCTTAGTCTTCTTCTGATTTCCTGACTGTAGTCCCCATTTCTATGAATGTTTGATCCCAGGTATGAGAATTCTTTTACTATTTCTATTTATTTGTCTAGGCTGGACTTGTGAAGATCCTCAGTGGTCATTATTTTTGTTTTCTTTATGTTCAGCATTAAGCCTGCCTTTGCACTTTCTTCTTTGATCTTCCTTAGTAGGTGTTCCAGGTCTGTGAGGTTTTCTGCTAGTATTATGGCATCATCTGCATATCTTAAATTGTTGATATTCCTTCCTCCTATTTTCACTCCTCCTCCTTCTGTGTCCAAGACAGCTTTTCTTATAATATGTTCTGCATACAGGTTGAACAGATAGGGTGAAAGGGATGTCAGTTGGGAATCATTCTATTTCTCTATGTTCTGTTCTGACAGTAGGCTCTTGTTCTGAGTACAGATTCCTCATCAGGACTATCAGATGTGTTGGCACTTCCATGTCCTTAACAGTGTTTCATAGCCTTTCATGGTATATGCAGTCAAAGGCTTTGCTATAGTCTATAAAGCACATGCTAATTTTTTTTTTGGAATTCCCTGGTGCACTCCATTAGCCATCACATGTTTGCAGTGTGGTCCCTAGTGATTCTTCCTTTCCTGAACCCTGCTTGGACCTCTGGGATCTCTCTTTCCATGTACGGTTGGAGTCTATGTTGCAGAATTTTTAATATGATTTTGCTTCCATATACATAATTTGCATATATATAATCAGATATCTTGAAGATGGCACCCAAGTCTAAGCATGAAATTCATTTATGTTTTGTATACATCTTTTCCCCATAACCTCAAGGTAATTTTATATACAATATTTTAATTTTTTTCCCCATGAAATGAAGTTTATGTACACTAAACCATGAGAAAGCAAGGAAGGCATTATCTCAGCCACCCAATGAAAAAAGTTTTGGTTTTTGAGCATTTTGGATTTCAAAATTCCAGATAAGGGAGATTCAACTGTAGGGCCTCTGCAGATGGGCAGCTCTGGGCCACCCCAGGAAGCGGCAGATCGGGGCCACAGCAACTCCAAGTCGCAGCCCTGATCCTCCCTTTTGCCACTCTGAAAAGAGCAGCAAAATGCTGCTCCTTTCAGGGGTGGCAAAAGGCCACCCTAAGAGCTGGCGTGTGGCTCTTCCTCGCCCTTTTTGGCGCAGTGTGTCAGAATGCTGCATCAGGAGGGCATCTTGACACTGAGTGCCATGCGTAATGGCGCACGGCATCAGGACGGTATGAGCATGGGGTTGGGGTGGCTGGCATGTGGCTGCCCCACCCCAACTTTGGGCCGGTCTGCAGAGGCCCATCGTTACATTTATAATGGGCTTTTCCTCCAATGTGGCCAAAGGGGAATATATGGTCTACCTCCTTCCTCACATTATCTTAATTCCATAGGGGAATTTACACCCTTGTGAGGCACTAACAGAACTCTGGCCAATGGGTCTACTGTAGCTGGAGATAACAATTGCATTTAGTCAAGTACACAGGCATTGTAGAAAGTGCATCACTGCTGCTGAAAACACCATAAAGGTAAAGGTAAAGGTTTTCCCTTGATAAGATTGTCTAGTCATGTCTGACTGTAGGGGGCTGTGCTCATCTCCATTACCAAGTTGAGGGAGCTAGTGTTGTCAAAGACAACTCTGTGGTTGTCTTTGTGGCCAGCATGACTACACAGAATGATGTTACCTTCCCATTAGAGTGGTACATATTTATCTACTTGCACTTTTACCTGCTTTCGAACTGTGAGGTTGGCAGAAGCTGGGACTAATGATGGGAGTTCACTCAATCATGTGGTGCTTGGGTCTCAAACTGCCAATCTGTTGATCTTGTGATTGTCAGAGTCTGTGTCTTAACCACTGAGCCACTGTCTCTTGAAAACATCATACCCTCCAACATTTCACAGATGAAAACGAGGATACAGCTGGCCAAATGATATCAGAGTTGGCCAAGATGACAAAAGTTAATGAAGTAGAACAGACAAGTTAGGAGAGGTTGCAGCAGTTTGCTGTTGGGTGTGCCTACTGGGAAGGGTAAGCTTCTGCTCTCTCCTCTCCTCTCTCCTTGCTGTATTTATTGAATGGAAAATAATTTTGACACTGAGGAGTTTTCAGCAATTGAAGTAAGCTGAAGACAAAGGGGTTAAAATGGGAGGAGAAGAGAGAAAATGCTGAAAAAATGAAGCAGATTTTAACAATGGGACAGCTGAGAATTAATCTGGACTGTTTCTGTCAGTTGGAGGGTATATCAACCTTTATCCCAGGGATGACAACAACAATGATGATGACAATATTTATTTACATTCCCCCTTTCCCCCCAGTTTGGGACTCTGGAAGCAGCTTATAACAGTATACTGCTGAAACCTGAGCTTCCAGGCTTAGGGTTGAATCCAGGAGCACACCCAAGTTGCAGATTTGCAACTTCACAGGGAGCATAACCCCATCCAGCATTGGCTGAATCCCTATCTCCTGATTAGCCTTTCAACTGAGGAGGAGTACCTCTGTCTTGTCCAGATTGGGTTTCAATTTGCTCACCTTTGTCTAATCCATTATTAATGACAGGCACTAGTTTAGGACCAAAATGGCTTCCTTGGCTTTTGCTGAAATAGAGTTGGGTTTCCTCCTCATACTGATGGCATGGAATCCCAAAACTCCAGGCAACCTCTCCCAGCAGTTTCATGTATATGTTAAATAGCATGGGGAACAGATCTGTACCCTGAGGGACAGCCAAGGGGTCAAGCAGGAGATTCCCAGCACCACCTTCTGGGTTTGCCCACACACCTCTCACTGAATATGGGTTTCATATTGTCATATTTGATATCTAGAGTCAGACATGTTTTAAGAGGTCACAATGACCTTTGGAACACTAGGAAGTTTCATGTGGGAAAGGCATGATGGTCCAAAGACATGGAAAACCTAGATCATACTACAATAAAATGTTAAATAGGTTTTCTGATTATTCCAGCCTCCCCCAGGCTTTCTGCTTATCTTCTTGTGATAAAGACTAAGAAGTCACATCACAAAGCAATTAAAGACCACATCTTCTCCCCACCCCAGACTGCGTACCTGTTCAGCCCTCCTCTCCAACTATCCAGAAATTGACTCAGATTCAATCAATGTTTTATCACTCCAGAGCCATCAGTCATTCCAAAATCCTTTTTCCAGTGCCATGGGGAAACCATCAAGTCTCTCTTACACTGCAGGATAACACCAAGTACATCTTGAGGCTGCAGAATAGGTTATAAATATCTGTCCCATACATGGCCAATTCACTGCTACAGACTGAGGCTCCATCCCACAGACCAGAGCTCACTCTCTCTATATCTCTAAGACTCCATCTGAGCCACTGCCTGTCTTCTGTGGAACCCCCTCTTCAGGACTGGTAATTATCACCCTTTCTAATACCTAATTTCTTGCTATCCAACCTTTCACACCTTTCTTTCTGTTACCCCTCTATGGTTCTCAAACCAATGGTTAATTGATTGTATTTGTTTGCATGCACTTTTGTACATTTCTAAATAAAACTGTTTTATTCACTGAAACCAGTGTCTCTCTGCAGTTAGTACTGGTATACACAGGTGGAAAAATCACCAAAGTTATCCACCTCTTGCAGGCCTCCTTTTGAGCTAATAATTCCCCCAACATAGCAAAGAGATGCTGACACTGTTGGTAGGGACCCCAAGTAACCCCACCTTTTTGGGTAACAGCCCCTCTAGTAAGGAATGAAGCCACTGTAAAACAGTGCCACCAGGTTCTATCCCAGCAAGATGATCCAGAATGCTTCCATGGTTGATGGTATTGAAAGCCGCTGAGAGTTCTTGTAGAACCAACAGGGAAACATTCCCCTTGTCTAATTCATGGTGTAGATCGGGGGTAGGCAACCTTTTTGAGCCAGGGGCCGGGTTGCTGTCCCTCAGACAATTGGGGGGCTGAAGGACCAAAAATAAATAAATAAATAAATAAATAAATAAATATAATTTTTTAAAAAAACATTTAAAAATTAAAAAAAATATGCATGTACACTCTCTCAGCCCCAGAAAAACCATGGCAAAACCCCTGTGGAGATTTTGCCAAGAAAACTCCAAGAACAAGTAATAACAACAATAATCAATATCATCATGGCAGGCGGTAGCAGCGGCGGCAGGACCGGCCTGGGGCCAATCCAAAGGCCTCGGGGGGCCGCATCCGGCCCCCGGGCCTTAGGTTGCCTACCCCTGGTGTAGATCATCCCCCAAGGTGTTCAAAGTGGTCTCTGTCCATATCCAGCCCTGAAACCAGATTGTAATTGATGTAGATAATCTGACTCATCCAGAAACCCCTGGAGCTGGCAAGCCATCACATGCTCCAGAACAGGGGTCAGCAACCTACGGTCCCCGGGCCGGTTCCGGCCCAGGTCGTTGGACTTACCGGCCCAGGCAGACCCCTGCCGCTGCCACTGCTGCTGCCGCCACACGCCACCACCGTGGCGCATTTTCGCCTCTGTCCGGCTGCGCGCGCAGTGGCTGCCATTTTGATTTTCAAAATGGTGGCCATGACGCGTTTGCGCATGCGCAGGAGTACTGCGCTGGTGCAAACGAGTTGCGGCTGCCATGTTGAAAATCAAAATGGTGGCCGCGAGTGGTGGCCGCCATTTTGTTCTCCAAAATGGTGACTGCGACTCCTTTGTGCATGCGCAGTACTCCTGCGCATGCGGAAACGCATCACAGCTGCCATTTTGAAAAAAATGGCAGCCGCGGCACACGCAGCGGCGGCGTGCGTGCGGGGGTCGTGCGCTGCGGGGGGTCGTGCACGCATGTGCGCGTGCATGCCGCCATTCCCCCACCACCACCTGGCCCAGTGGAAAGGAGGACTTTGGGGGACCGGCCCAGACCTTAAAAAGGTTGCCTACCCCTGCTCCAGAACCTTGCCTAACAATGAAATGTTAGAGACTGACTGACTGATGTTTATCCAGAATGGTGATCCAGTGAGGGCTTTGTAAACAATGGTTTTATAACTGCCTCTTTCAGGGAAGCGGGAACTCTGTTTTGTTTTAGTGAAGCATTAGCCACTTCCTCTACCAACTTGCCTATTCCCCACGCAGCTTTTTTAATGAGCTAGGAAGGGAAAGACTCAGCACAAGTTGTGGCTCTCACCACTCCAAGAATTCTTTCTTTCTTTCTTTCTTTCTTTCTTTCTTTATTTAACATCCTCAAGTTGCACCAACTGAAAAGTATCCATTATCACTGGACAAGCATGGATACAGAGCTGTATCAATTTTGGCATCCAAGACAGAGCGGACCAAGTGATTTTATCTGCAAAATGCCGGACAAGTTGTTCACAGTGGACAATCAAGTGGTCCAGAATTTCTTCTCTTGGGCTTATGTGTAAAAGACCTTGACCATATGAAACAGTTTTGCAATAGAGGCAGAGAAGAAATTTGCCTTTGCTACCTGAATTGCCACAGATTAAGCCCTTGGATAAGCTGTAGTCTGTGTTTGATCAGACCCATTCAAAGGTTTTTGCCAAAAGCACTCTAGTTGCCTTCACACTTGTTTCATTACCACCAGCTCTCTGGGAAACTAGGGGGCTATTTTGGCTCTGCTTTGTGAGAGGGACACTTGGGAGCAATCATGCCCACTGCCCTGGTCATTTCCCCATTCCAAAGAGTGGCCAAGACCTTGACAGTATAGCTTGCCAAGGCAGCAGAAAACTCCCCAAGAGCCATCAGGAATCCATCCAGATGCTTATGTCCCCTAGGATGGACCATCTTAATAGTTCCCCGAACCCTGGAAAGGGTTATGAGTCCCAGCAAGTCTAAACCCCACCAAGTAATGATCTTTTCCATCACAGTGGAATTATAGATAGTTCTTCAACCCCCAGAACACCATCACCCCTTCCAGCACAGAAAATGAAGTCCAGAATGTATCCAGCAGCTTGGGTAGGGCCAGATACCACTTGGGACAGACCCATTATTGTTATGACAGACATGACGTCTTGAGCCACTCCTAACAGGGCAGTCTCAGTGTGGGTGTTAATATCCAAACCCAATCCCAAAACCACCTCAGCTAGGTCAGGAAAGGAGACTGCTGAGCAGCAGGGTGGGCAGTACACCAACAGGATCCCTAATCTGCCCCAACACCCATCTTTGATAAACACATTTAAACTCAGGCAAGTGTGGGCACCTGGTTAGGGGGATGGAATCCCAGTAGACCACTGAAAGTCCACCTCCCTACTTCCCAGGTCTTTCCTGCCAGTGCTCAGAAGAACTGATGGACAAAGCTGAGAGACACTGGGCTGATGCAGACCGGCCAAAAGGGCTGGCCTGGGGGTGGAGTTGGGGTGGGGTGACCGCATGACGGCCACCCCAATGCCACCATCATGCCCAAATACACAATGCATGTACCATCTGAGCACCATCAGAGGAGGAGTGCACTGCTCTATTTTATTTTGAAGAAAAAATTTAAAATGCACACTCTTGTATATTCAACACAAGACGAAAAGAGAGATGCTATAAAACAGACCGCGTGTTCCAAATCTATATGTCTATGAATTATTAAAATTTCCCAATTTCACAACCTAAATTCTAACGAAAAGGGCATCCCATCCTAAAACAAGCAACAAAAATAGAAAAATATATGTAAAGTGGTATTGTATGTTGGTGGCTAAAATTGTATATTGGTGACTAAATCTGGAAACATCCAACTCTTAATTTTGAATTTCATTGTACTCTATGTATTTTATATTTCTGTAACCCGCCCGGATTCCTTGTGATAGGGTGGGGCATAAATAAATAATTTATTGTTATTGTTGTTGTTGTTGTTATTGTTGTTATTGTTATTGTTATTGTTATTGTAAAAGAGCTGCAGCAGTGGTGCTAAGGACGGGTTTTTGCCACCCCAAAAAGGAGCGGCATTTTCCAGCTCTTTTTGGAGTGGCAAAAAGCCGGATCGGGGCTGCGGCATATGGTTGCCACAGTCCCGATCCGGCGCTCCCAGGGGCAGCACAGAGCCGCCTCTTAGGGGTCGTCTACATCGGCCCATTAACTCCTTATAATCTACTTCCATTTGCTGCATAGGGGGTGCTGGGAGTTATAATCTTCAAAAGTAACTTTTCTGAGCTCTGTTTCATCTCATTGAAAATTAAAACACATGCAGCCTATTTCAAATCCAGATCATCAGCCATGGACAGAAAATTAAGACCAGAAATCCTTTTAGTAGCCAGGCAGTGGGAGGCCTGGATATAATTCTCTGCTCAACCCTAAAACTCCATTGGATAACTGTGAGCCAATCGCTATCTGTCAGCCTAACCTATCTCACAGAAAGATAGGAACAGAGACCATATGGTATCCTGAATGCCTCAAGGAAAGGGTGGGATAAAATTATACTAAATAAAAATTTATGTTTGAGAGGAAAGGCACTTAACAATTCCCACAGCCATCTCTAATGATTTCAAAAAGCATACAAATGTTTCCGTGCATGCACATTTATTTATGATAATTCTGCAGCACATAATCTCCACTGGTGCTTTGAGAAATAATTTGTATGAAAGACATGTGAGAGAGAGCAACATGGTGATATAATAGAATATACTTATAAAGTTGAAATTTCCAAAAAGCTCCACAGTAAATATTTTTTTCATATGTTTCAATGCAGCTTTCATTTAATACGTTCTTTTTTAAAAAAGCAAAGACATCATACTGCCCATAATAAATATTTTTTTTTGACATTCATTAATGACTGTTCCCCATTTCCAACATCTGTGTTTCTAAGTGATGGAAACAATATTAGAAAGAGAGGAAAACCTAGACGTCCAGCCCATATATCCAGAAAACCTTTTAAAAAACTTCTTGCCATAGATCCAAGAGCTAAAAATATTTTTTCAGTTACAAAAAGTGAGAGAAGCTGGCTTTTAATATTAAAATTACTAAAAGTACATATTCCCCTTCCTGATTTTGGGGGCTCTGTGTGTGTATGTGTGTGAAAACTGTGAATTCTGTATCACTTACTGCTTGCTGATGGAGAAATGACTGCCAAATGAAAGGTTTACATTGGAATCTCTCCTTATTTATATAAGTATGCTATGATATCGACATTTCATTTCACCCTCATTCCAAGCCCATGACAAGTCATTTTGACACCTTTCAGAAATGTTTCACATATGGCAAGATACAGCAGAATGAGCTATAAAAGGCAAGAAATATAGATGAGCTAAATTAAAAGAGAGTTTTTTCAAACAACCAAAGGAAACACTTGGAAATTTAGTTTGGGATAATATGTCTTACCTATTTAAGAACACATCCCAACTAGCAATCTGTCACATTTCATTTGAGTTTAGTTCATTTTATTTCTATTGGCTGGATTTTGACATTATGGAAGAACTGCCATTAAAAACATCAACCTTGCATCTTATTTGACACCTCACCACAGTAACACTGAGCAAAATAAAGCATGCCAGAGGTATAGCTGCAGGGGTTGCAAAATGAAGGCATTGCCCACCCAATACGAATTCTGCCCTTCCAATGAAATTTTCCTTCAGTCCCCAATTTATGCCTGATGAAGAAGCCAGTGAAGCTTTGAAAACTCGCATGGTGTATTTTATGCATTTTGGTTGGCCAAGAAAGGTATCGCTCCTTTGTGGATTTTGGATTTTGTTATATTTTGCTGGATAGCCAACACTGTTACCCCTGAATATGTTTTTTTTTTTTTTTACATTTGTTGTGTTTGTGTTCCCTTGGTAATTTTGCCTGCCCCTTTACTGTGAATGCCTAAATGGTAATTGTAAATGCTCAACTGAAGTTTTAAGTTACTTCAGTACTAGAAATCTGGGAAGTAAAGGAAAATTTCATCCATCTCCCCATTCCCATAGCTACACTTCTGCCTGATGCTCAGGGTTTTCTGCACCTACAAGCAGCAGCCAATGAAATAAGATAGGAGCAGAGAAGCTTTGAACAGTGACACAAGTGACATCACATCCTACATATTTTTCTACTAGATGTTATGGAGAATGCAAAAGGAGAAAACAAAAGCTCATGTTTCACACAGCTGCAAAGTTAATGGAGTTGAGAGGGAAAGGAGAGGGTGGAATGGACGCTTGCCCTTCCCAGTAGTCTCAGGCCAAAGCAAACTGCTGCAGCCTCTCCTGGTTTGAGTGTTCTTCCTCATTAATAACTTTTGCCATCTTGAACACACTCTGAAGTTGCTTGGTCACACATATCCTGGTTTTCATTTGTGAAATGTTGAAGGGTATTGTGAGGGTAAAAGGATGCAGGTGAGGTGGAGATGTGTTCCACTTTGAGCTCATTGAAGGAGAGATTGAAATAAAATACTTTGAAAAAACAATGAAGAGGAAAGACTCTTGAAGAGGGCAATGGAAGTGTGTTGACAAAAATAGAAGAAAAAGCCTTTCTTGATACATTATTAATTCAAATGCATTGAGATTCTTTGTTCAGGTTAGTTATCTACTTGTTCTGCTACTTGACCTTTAATTAATCAACGCATTGTATGAATTAAGGAAAACACCTATTTGCTAGAGAAAGGAGAAGCAAGAGGGGGGGGGTGTTATTATCCTGGAACATGGATATATAATTATTTTTAATTCAGGGCATTAGCTTAATTAAATACTTAAACAAAACCAAGCTTTTCCAGGAAATATGGCAATTACAATCAGTTTAAATGTATAGCTACATCAATATGGTGACAAATGGAGTAACAACAATTACAGAAAGCTATGTAATTGTAGGCAAATGTTGAACAGATGTGTAAATAGGCAGTGATATTAGGGATCATTACAATATGCCATAGTGAAGTACAAAAGAAGACTGCTACTCAAAGAGCTGTTTCCTATTTCCCTTTTGGGTTAGTATACCTCTCCCGTACAAGATACATTGGCCTAAATCGTATTGTTGGTCTCAACTGGAGTAGAGCTCCAGTTCATATCAACGGAATTTACCTATGACTTGACTCATTATTCAGCAATTGATAGCTAGGGGGTCTTAGTAGACCACAAGCTAAACATGTCAACAGTGTAATGTGGTGGCTTTAAAAGCCAATATCGTTCATGGCGATAATAACAGAATTATTGAAGGAAGTCATAGTGCCAATCTATTCAGCTTTGGTCAGGCCTCACCAGGAGCAGTGTGTCCAGTGCTGGGCACCACAGTTCAAGAAGGCTATTGAAAAGCTGGTTTATTTCCACAGGAGGGCAAGCCAGAGGGTAAAAAGTCTGAACACTAAGTCCTATGAGGATGGCTTAGATCACCCAGTTTGTTTAGCTTGGAGAAGAGAAGGCTGAGAGGTGATATGATAGCCATCTTTAAATATCTGAAGGAATATCATGTTTCTGCTGTTCCAGAGACTAGGACAAAAACCAGTGGTTCAAATGACAAAAAAAGAGATTTTGTCTAAATGCTAGGAAGGATTTTCTGATGGTAATAGCTGCTTAAAACCTGAATAGATTGCTTTGATGGTGGAGCCTCCGTCTTGGAATGCCTTTAAGCAGAAGTTGGATGGCCATCTTTTGGAAGTGATTTAGAGATGGATTATTCTATTAAAGGGAGTTGAACTGATGGCCCTTACAGGTCCTTCCACCTTTATGATCTCATGAATGAGTCGACCTCTGTTGAAACCAACCAACAAGATTCCAGACCTTAAGATGTACACTCATCCCTTCATATTCACTGGGGTAGGGGCACAGGACCCCCACAAATGTGGAAAAACCTCAAATAACAAAACCACTGTTTTTACCTGAGAAGACAACCTCTCTAGGTCTTCCAGTGCAACTCTGTGGTCAACATCTGCCAGACATTGACCATAAAATTGAGCTGGAGGAGCTACAAATGCCTAGTAGAGTGTTCTCTCTAGGAATCTCTAGGTTGTTCAGTGTAAATTTTGGTTAAAGTTGACCATAGAGTTGTGCTGGAGGACCTAGATATTCTGAGAAAGGACATATTAATAAAATCTGTAAATAATCAAAGCCGCAAAAGTCAAAGCCACAAATGTGGAGGGACAAATGTAATAAGAATGCAATTATAACTTATAATGGTTCAGGCTGCATATTATACATCTCCACTCTAGTCTATATTATTTTTGAAGCATTTTCATCTTTCTCTTACCCTTCTGGTACATCAATGTTCCTATATGTCCATGCAGGACAATGACAACTGTTGGTTTCTATATTAATGAGATGGTGAATTTGCTTTGAGCTTTAGATTGAAACTTTAGTCTAAGTGAGTGGTTCAAGATGCCAAACCCTTATTGGGGATAGGGTTCAAGCACTGTGAATAGCTCCTCTGAGTTCATTCTAAAACCTGGAATGAATTTATCACCCAACTGATATGGAAGCTGATATCTGCCACTGATTCTGGGGCAGGTCTTCAAATATGGCATATTTTTACATTCATTCATTCATTCATTCATTCATTTATTTTAAATGTTAACTGGTGCTGCCTTCATCCAAAAATAGGATTTAGTCCAGGTAATCATTTCCTGGTTGAGAGCTTCTCAGATACACAGCTTAAAAGTTATGTTATTCATTGCTTTTTCTTTCCTTTTTTTTTTTTTGTAACAAAGGACAATGTTGCCATTTTAAAATATTTCAGCGGCAACTTTAATATTTGAATTTTTACACATTGAGAAACATTTTCACACTGTTTCAAAAAACTTGCTTTTGAGGGAATTGGAGCACTGGGCTTTATGTTTAATAGTGGGGTGTTTTTGTTTTTGTTTTTTGGGGGCTAAACTATTGTTAAAAATGCATTAATAATTAGCATTGGCCAGTATTCTGCATCAGTTACATAGTTAAGTATACTTAACAGAATATGGGATAGTTACAAATGAGTAAATCTAGGTAAATGTTACATATTCACAGGGAGAAGGAAGTACACTTGGAGATCACATAAAACATGGGCGAATGACATTCCCTTCTGGTTTTTGGGGCTCAGGCTAGGAAAGGTTACTTAACTAAGGTGGGATGCAGACAGGTGGCCCTGGGTCGCCCTGGGAAGCAGAGGATCGGGCCCGCTGCTACTACACGCAGCAGCCCCGATTCTCCCGTTTGCCGGCCCAGAAAAGAGCAGCAAAATACTGCTCCTTTCAGAGCCAGCAAAAGGGCTCCCTAAGAGCCGCCACACGGCTCTTTAGTGCCCCTTCTGGTGCAGTGTATCAGGATGCTGCACCAGAAGGACGTCTTCATGTCGCACGCCATGCGTAACGGCATACAGCGTCACAACGTCCTCGGCGTGGGGTTGGGGAGCCCAGCATGCGGCTGCCCCTCACCATCCCTGCCTCCAGGCCGGCCCTTTGTGCCGGTCTGTAGAGGCCCTAAGTACCTGAAACAGAATTCTGGCCTTTGTTTATTTTTATTATTAATTAACATTCATAACCAACATTAACAGTAATTAACAGTAATAATTTGGGGGTGGGGGGAATGCAGTGGCTTAGAGGTTAAGATGCCAATTCTGACGATGGGAAGATCAGAAGGTTGGCAGTTCAAGGCCTGGGTGCTGGATGATGGGGTGAGCTCCTGTCACTAGTCCGAGCTTCTGCCAACCTAGCAGTTTGAAAGCATGCAATTGCAAATAGATAAACAGGTACCACTTCGGAGGGAAGACAAACAGCATTCTGTGCAATCATGCTGGCTACATGACCACCAGAGCAGTCCTTGGACAATGCTGGCTCTTCGGCTTAGTAACAGAGATGAGCACCACCCCCTAAGTTGGTTACGACTAGACATTCATGTCAAGGGACTACCTTTACCTTTACCTTTTTAACAGTAATAAATATATCAATATAATAAACATTGAAAGTAATCTGTTAATAATACTTTAGGTTCCTTTTTGGCTGCAAGTAATAAGCAATTTGGTATTTGTTATTGTTGTTAGCTGCCCTTGGGTTGACTTTGACTCATGGTGATCCTGTGGATGAGACACCACCAAATCCACCTGTCCTCACTCTCTCCTGCAGGCCAGGCCCATGTCTTCCTTGACTGGAGTCTAACCATCTTGGCTTCCAGAGAAAGTTCTGGCTTAATCCAGAGAGTTCTGACTTAATCTGTTCTAGAACCCATTTGTTTATCTTCTTGGCCATCCACTGGGTATTACTGAAAAGCAATTACTGTCAGCCCTCTGTATCCATGGATTGTGTATCAAGGGATTAAACTATCCACGGTTTTTGTTTTTGTTTTAGAAAAAATGAATTCAATAAGCAAACCTTGATTTTGCCATGTAATGTAAGGGATACAATTTTTCTACTCTATTGTATATAATGAAACTTGAGCATCCAGAGATGTCGGTGTCCATGCGCGGTCCTGGAATCAAATCCTAGTGGATACCAAGGTACCCTGTACTTTTGACCAAAGTATGTTTCAATGCTTATCAATCCCAAGCTCTGCAGTCTAGGTACGACTAGGCTAGACTGGCAGTATGCTCTGGTTTAAGAGCACAATCTTCTATATAAAGGTATATTACAGTATATACTGTAATACTACTATACAGTACTGTATGATGTATTACACTACAGTTAATAAAGTAGAGGTGTTCCTGGGCATTACTTCTTTAATAAAAAATTTGGTCTCAGAGGTAAAAATAACATGTACAGAACAGGAATAGATTCCAACACCACAAAGAAGGAGGACAGGTCAAGATTTTCAGTAAACATTTTATTCAAAGTTTAAGACATGCACATATGAAATGAAACAACCAGATTAGAGGAGCTTTGCATAAATAGACAAAAACATTTTGAAATCTTCTAGTTGTGAATTTGAAAGCTTCTTCCAAAATGCATCTAAGAATGACTCCCCCCATCAGCCTCTACTTTTCTTTCTTTTTTTCCAGATAATCTTTATTTTAAAAAAAGTTACCAATATATAAAACTTTTCGAATGATTTCCATTTTAGTGGCCAAACTTATAGAGCTAATCCCCCCCCCCCCATCATGCTGGAGGTTGCTGGTGAGTCAGACTCATCTCCTGTCCCCTTTTCTTTGTTTTGCTGTTCACACATGCTCAGTGAGAGATTCTAGGAGTGTATTCACACTGCAGCATTAAAGCAGTTTGACACCACTTTAGCTGCCATTACTCTACCCTTCAGAATCCTGGGATCTAGTTTGGTGAGGCACCACAGCTCTCTAACAGACCAGGCTGAATACTTCACCAAACTACAAATCCTAGGATTCCATAGGAAGGAGTCATACAGTTAAAGTGGTGTCAAAGTGCTTTAATTCTGCATTGTGGACACATCTTAGAAGCAGCTGCTATTTGTCTTTCCTGTTCTAAGCAGGCACTTACAACTACAACAGAATCTCAATCTTTTCCAGTTCAGGCTTTATTGCATTGTTTACTGCAGACACTGTGAATGTCTGTGTTTCTCAAGCCTTCCTTTACCATCCTCCTAATGCCAGTGCAGCTTAAAAAAAACAACTCTAGTTAGAAAGAGGACAAGGAAGAAAAAGGGGGTTGACCAGATGTAAAAAGCTTTTCTAAAAGGGAGCTTCTTTGTCAGATGCTTTGTTAACTGAGATATTCCTACACTGTTTTAAAAAGGCTGTCCAGTTCATGTCCAGTTCAAAGGCTAAAAATGCTATGGAGTGAACTGTCACTTATCAACAGTTAGCACCACACTGACACCTAGAAGGAACACTGAAGTCACTTGATCATACTATTTTCTGCTCTGAACAAATATTGCCAAGAAAACCCTATGATAGGTTCACCTTGTTGTTGTTAACTGCCTTCGCATCAGTCTCAACCCATGGTGACCCAATGGATGCAACATCTCCAGCCCTCCCCCCCCCCCCCCCCCCGATCCTCTACTGCTCTGCCCAGATCCTGCAAACTCTTATTCATGGTCTCTTTAATAAAGTCCATCCATCTAGCACAGGGGTAGGCAACCTTTCCCCTTTAAGGGCCAAGGGACTTCAGCTCCCAGAAGCCTCAGCCATGTTGGCTAATAGTCCCATGTTGGCCAATAGCTCCTGGGATTCTGGGAGCTGAAGTCCCTCGGCCCTTAAAGGGGAAAGGTTGCCTACCCCTGATCTAGCATGTGGCCTTCCTCTCTTTCTACTTCCCTCCACCTTTCCTAACATTATGGTTTTTTCCAATTATTCATGCCTCCTCATGATGTGTCCAAAGTACGACAGTTGTCATCTTGGCTTCTAGGAATATCTCTGGTTTGATCTGTTCTAGGACCCATTTATTTGTCCTTTTGGCTGTCCATGGAATCCTCAGCACTCTTCTCCAGCCCCACATTATCTCAAATGTGTTGGTTTTCTTCCTGTCTTCTTTCTTGACTGTCCAGATCTCACATCCATACATGGAAATAGGGAATACAATGGCTTGTATGATTCTGACTTTTGTGCTGAGTTGTATGTCTTTGCATTTTAGGATTTTTTCTAGCTCTTTCATAGCCACCTTCTGCATTCTTAATCTTCTCCTGATTTCCTGGCTGTAGCCCCATTTGATCAATGTTTGATCCCAGATATGAGATAGGGTCACCATAAGTTGGAAATGACTTGAAGGCACACAACAACGACAACAGCAAGAGGGCTACAAGGGGAAAGGAAGAAAGTCTCATTACAACCACCAGCACAGATTGGAACTATCTCATTGTATTTAAAACATAGTAATTATTTCCAAATTGAGATCTATGCATCTAAATAGAGATATCATTTTTTTATGGAAATCTGTGTCCTCTTTTATCTTCTTCTTTTTGTAATGCAAAAAAAAAGTGGCTTTTCTGATATGGTTGATCACTGATGGCAACAGGATGTTGGTCTTGATAGGCCTTTAGTCTGATACAGCAGAGCTCTTCTTATGTTCTTAAATGCGTTCATGGCTTTGACTTGCTCTTTTTCTAGAAAAAAGGAACTCCACTGATTGATGCCTTCTGCTTTACATTCCACAAAAGAACAAGCCCCGTTGAAATATATTCTTCTTTCAACACATTTCTTGATGAGTGAGTTTTTCTTTTGGAATAGATTAGTAGTCAAAACAATCCACACAGCTTTTAAGTCTACATTTCTTTTCCTTCCCAAGTTCTGATGTTGAGGAAGGGCTCAAAGATAATCTCCACATCGCCAGACCAAACAAAACCACGTGATTCATTGAGAAGGCATGATATGTGTCGGTAGGATTTGTGGAAGAGAGTCTCTTGTAAAAGAGACATGTCATATCTGTGTGACAGGGGCTACCTGTCTATAATTCCAGAAAAGAAAATAAGCAAAGGCTAGACAATTCAAATATATTATTCAGATTGGAATAACATATATATCAATTACTTTCCATATTTTTTTTGTTATTAATACCTTTTTACATAAAGCTTTGTATATTCTGCCCCAAAGGGTCAAAAATCTAAAACAATAGGTCCTGATCTGGGTAACCCAAACTCAGAACCAAGAAAAATTCTTGGCCCACTAAGGTGCTAAATAGACTGGTACAATACACCGGCTTGGGGGGTGGCATGGGGGCAAGGCATTTGGATGACCTGTACCCTGATGCCACCCCCAAGCCAGCATCACACTGCCTGACTGACCACGTGGTGGGCAGCATTGTGGCGCTCCGGCAGCATTGCGTTTATATGCCACACGCCACAGGAGTGCTGAAAAACTGCCAGTGCAGTGGAAAAGGTGCCTTTTTCTCAGAGTTGGGGAACTAGCTAGGTATATCTCAGATGATTCCTCCACCTTCAATAGGATGGAAAGGGTGGGAGGGCTGCATTACTGAAATTATTATTATTATTATTATTATTATTATTATTATTATTTCTATCCCACCCCTCTGCAATGCAACCAGGGCAGCTTACAGCATTAAAACTACAATAAAATACATACAAGCCCCAAGAATCCACCCATCCCTTAAAATGATATTAAACATAAAACAATTTAACACATACTTAAAATAAATCACAAACACAAACACAAAAACAATAACAATAACAATAGCAGCAGCAAAGATAGGGAGAGAAGATGGGCTAACTCTTGGAGCCGGGATTGGTGGTTTTATACTCAGAAAATAATTTCAGCCTCAACAACAATAACAACAATTGGTTTATAAAAGTTTACATTAATCTAATGCAATTGTAACACGCTAATGGGACATCAGTCATGGTTGGCTCATATAAATGTATATGCCTAGACCATGCTTATATCCTATGTAATTTGTTGGTGTTGTGTCCCTTCAAGTCATTTTCAATGACCCTAAGGTAAAACTATTATGGGGTTTTCTTGGCAAGTTTCTTCAGAGGGAGTTTGCTATTGGCACCCTCTGAGGCTGAGAGTGTGTGTCTCCCCCAATGTCACCCAGTGAGTTTACACAACCAAGGCAGGATTCGAACCCTGGTCTCCAGAGTTGTAGTCCAACACCCAAACCACTACACCACACTGTCTATTTAATATCCCCTCTTTTTCTTTCTTTGTAAGTAACCCTACTTTGAAAAATTTAATATTATTTTTTAAAAACTATCTTTTTATTCAAAAATTGAGGTGAACTTTCAGCTCATTTGGGAGATCTTTGACATTTTGGCAGCCTGTGTGACCTCTGGAGTGGGCAGACCCTGGACTCACCACTGTTACCCAACCCTGGCTATAAGAGAGGATGTGGCTCAGGCCAACCCCAGAGACAGCTTCCTTGCCCAGCCTCTCTGCCCTGCATCCAGAAGGGTAAGTCTGGAGATGTCCCCTTCATCCCACAAGTACCTACTGGTGTGTGTAGTTGTGCCTTCAAGTCATCTGTCAACTTATGGCAACCCCATGACTTTCATAGGGTTTTCTTAGGCAAGGAATATTCAAAGGTGGTTTTGCCAATTTCCCCCTCTAAATTATAGCCGACAGCATCTGGTATTGGTTGGCAGTCTTCCATCCAAGTCCTAACCAGGGCTGACCCTGCTTAGCATCCAAGATCTGATGATCTGATGCGTTCAGGGTATACTCATCACTAAATCCTACTTCTTTTACCTCTAACTACCTGCAAAATGATTGGCTCCATAACACGATGCCATCCATCTTCAGTTGTGCCTATGTTCCATCCTAGGATGTTATCACATGGGGAGTTGTGGGGAGAAAGTGGAAATAAACAGGATGAGCAGAAGACTTTAATTTACAGGATTTGTCCTGTTCCGCCTCGTCTGATAACTAAATTTGAATTTAAAAGGGGGTTAATTCGAACGAAAACCTGATCTTTTCAAATCCTCAAAAATCCCGAAAATGAAAAGATCAGGTTTTCGTTCGAATTAACCCCCTTTTAAATTCAAATTTAGTTATCAGACGAGGCAGAACGGGACAAATCTCGTAAATTAAAGACTTCCGCTCGTGCCCGTTTATTTCCACTTTCTCCCCGCGACTCCCCATGTGATAACGTCCTTAGACTCAGCGCAGGGTAGTTTGAAATAAAATGCCATACAGTGGGAGACAAAAATTCCTCTTTAGGCCCAGTGGTAGACAGACTCAAGTAAAGAAAAAGGAACAAGTGGAAGCTCTGATCATGGGGCAGGCCCTTATAGCCTTTAGCCTCCACCCCAGACCTCTTTGTGTTATGGGCCAATATATTTTAATTTAATTTTATATTTTATTTATATCCTACCTTTCTGTCTGCATGGGATTCGCAGCAGCTCACTACCATTTTTAAAAAATAACAATTTCATAGAATCATAGAATTGAAAGAGACCACTAGGACCATCCAGTCCAACCCAATCAAAGCACTCTCGACAGATGGCCATCCAGCCTCTGTTTAAAAACCTCCAAAGAAGGAGACTCCACCATATTCTGAGACAGCATGTTCCACTGTAGGACAGATGTTACCATCAGGAGGCTCTTCCTAATGTTAAGGTGGAATCTCTTTTCCTGTAGTTCAAATCCATTGCCCCATGTCCTACTTTATGGAGCAGCAGAAAACAAGCTTGCTCCATCCTCAACATGACATCCCTTTTAGGGCTAAAGACCTTGTAAAACTACACATCTCAGGATTCCATAGGATGGAATAAAACCACTTAAAGTGGTGTCAAACTGCATCATTTTTACAGTGTAGATGCATCCTAAGAACCAAAAGGGAAGGAGAATTGGATGCCTTGGGTTTATTCATCAACACTTGCCTGGACGGCACATTGAGCAGGTACACAGCTCCCCTGAGATCATTTTGCACTACACATTTAGAGCAGTACGATTTCACTTTAATGTAGTAACACCCTATGGATACCTCTCTTCCCTCTAGTCCTGGAACTCAAAATCTATTGCAGATCATTCCATGGAATAGGAATGTAGACCTGATATCTGATCTTCTTTAAGTTCAGGGCCCAGCCTCCATCCTCAGAGGGAGAGATCCAGTCTTTCCTGTGGCTTCTAGGATGCCATCCCAGAGAGCAATAGATTGCATTTTTAATCCCCCCCATTGTCATCTGCCTAGGACTAAGTATCTGGTGAGCCAAGAAACATGATCAGTGGCCTAGACAGTCATAAATTCTGTTGGCTTATTGTGAAGTCATAGGACGTTATCACACAGGGAGTTGCGGGGAGAAAGTGGAAATAAACCAGACGAGTGGAAGACTTTAATTTACGGGATTTGTCCCGTTCCGCCTCGTCTGATAACTAAATTCGAATTTAAAAGAGGGTTAATTCGAATGAAAACCTGATCTTTTCAAATCCTCAAAAATTCTGAAAATGAAAAGATCAGGTTTTCGTTCGAATTAACCCCCTTTTAAATTCGAATTTAGTTATCAGATGAGGCGGAACGGGACAAATCCCGTAAATTAAAGACTTCCGCTCGTGCCCGTTTATTTCCACTTTCTCCCCGCAACTCCCCATGTGATAACGTCCATAATGTTGTGACATCACAGAATGGGGGAGGGGAATAAAATGTGTGAACAAAGAAAATATGTGCATTGATTAAAACAATCTGCCTTGACTCTATGAAATGAGCTTACAGATTTTAGGAAAGATTTCAGAAAGATAGGAATAAATTATTGCAGTTTATTACAAGGCTTTCGGCTGACTACAGCAGAGCCAGTTCCATACATAATGGGAAATACCGAGTAATAATTGCCAATATTTCATTAGGAAAAATTAACAAATGTGATATCACAGTGAAATGTGATAACAGAATTGCTGTTCACATCTTGTTGATTTAAGTTATGACACCAAGTAGAACATACTATTAGAAACACATGCTGGTTCATCTTTCCTTTTTTTTCCCCCAAAAAGGATCTGGCTCTGCTTAAAACTATTCTTGTTTGGGGAGATCAAAGCTCTGTAGATAAAACAAAACCATTACAAATTATTCCTTCAAATCCAGCCAGTAGTAATGCAAAAATAACTGTAAATAGAAGAGTCCAGATGGTGCTTGATCCCTTTGGAGATAAAGGAAAATCTATTGCAAGGGACTGTCTTTCTCATCTGAATTTTCTACTACAATCACCAATACTAGGGTGAGTTCTTCTAAGGCTGTTTTAATTTGAAATGTGTATTTTAAGTATTTTGATTTATAATGTTGTAAAACCAGTGTTTTAACAGTACGTACATTTTTTTTTACTTTTATACTTCATATGATTTCATATGTTCTGTCTTATTTAGACTGTAAGATTTTTTGAACCCCATTCAGGATTAAAGTGGGATATTAAATAAATAAATACAATGATCCCATGATAACCAACACTGAAATGGTGAGATAAAAGATCAGCTTGTGTTTTGCACAAAATTTATCACATATGCAAGATCTCAATATTATTTTACATATTTGTATTGGCTCAGTTATGTCCACATTCTGCAGAGACATGAAAGATGCTTTACAAACCCATGCAAGTGCTAAGGCAGCAGTGCAAAGTTTTTACATGAATCCATGTTTACATTAAAGTGATCACTCATGGAAGTGATAAATAGTTCAGTGCACAAAGTGGGGTGAAATGGAGCAGGCTGCAACCCCAACTATCAGGTAGAATGAGCCAGCACATCTTGGGTGCAATGAAAGGGCATTTATTTTATTTTATTTGTCATGATGGTACTTTTATTTTTCAGGCAGAGGTGTTTGTGGGATTTGTGGTTCCAGGTGCCAGAATATCTTGGCTGCCTTGGAATATTATGTACCTTGACTTGGGGATGGGGGTGGCATGATTCGTGGCTAGCCCTGTGTGAACTGGTTCTTAGTCAAGACATGAAGTCAGTGTTAGATTGATTTTACTACATTGCCAAATGAGTCTTATAAAAGACCCAACCACAGGAAGCAGAAAAATTATGTTTTATGGGCTGTCATGTTGGTAGTTCTGTAAAACAGAACCACTGGCTATATTAGTGTACCACCACCACCCTCTAAAAAAACCAACCCACTGCAAAGTGGGAAAGTTTGTCCTGGAAGTGCAATTTCACAAATGTTTTCAAAAACATCTTGGCAGTGGTTTCATTCCTGGCTAGACTCAACAGATGCCACATTGCAGAGGTTCCTTCACTTGGCCAAAAACAATGTTGTGACCCATGCTAGACAAACTGAGAATGCATTTACAATGTAGAAACAATGCAGTTTGACACTACTAACTACCATGGCTCTATCCTACAGTATCTTAAATGGCTGAATGCTATGGGATTTGTAGTTTGTTTTGGCACCAGAGCTCTCTGACAGAGAAGGCTAATAATAATAATAATAATAATAATAATAATAATAATAATAAATTTTATTTATAACCAACATCTCTGCACAGCAATCGGGGCAGTGTACAACAGGTTAAAAAGACAATTAAAACATTCCTTCATCCCACACCCTAACCCTCCCACCCCTTAAAACTAAATTAAACTACTATGGAATTAAAAGCAAGTTAACGCACATAAAATACAATAAAATCAATTTCAGCTGATATGTCGTGGCGGCAGGAGGGGTAAGTGGAAGATCACCTCCAGTTAGCCGGGCAGTTATTCCGGGAAGGCCTGCCGGAAGAGATCCGTCTTTACTGCCTTTTTGAAGGCAGCAAGAGTAGTAATAAGACGGATCTCGTCCGGCAGGCCATTCCATAGTCTGGGAGCGGTCACAGAGAAGGCCCTCTGGGAGGTCTGCGAGAGCCTGGTCTTCATGGGCTGCAGCAGATTCCTCCCAGAGGACCGAAGTGCGTGGGGGGGGGATCATACAGGGAGAGGCGGTCCCTGAGATAAGATGGACCCAAGCCATGTAGGGCTTTAATGGTTAAAACCAACACCTTGTACTGTGCCCGGAAACTAATCGGCAGCCAGTGGAGGGATTTAAGCACAGGTGTTATATGCTCCCTCCTAGATATTCCAGTAATTAACCTGGCTGCCATATTTTGTACCAGTTGCAGTTTCCAGGTTAGGCACAAGGTTAGCCCCATGTAGAGCGTGTTGCAGTAATCCAGACGTGAGGTTACCAGAGCGTGTACCACAGTTTCCAGATCCCTCATATCCAGATAAGGGCGCAGTTGGCGTATCGGCCGGAGACCGCCACATTCACCTGACTAGTCATGTGAAGCAACGAATCTAGGAGTGTCCCCAAACTGCAAACACAGTCCTTAGAGGAGAGTGTGACTCCACCCAGGACTGGAGACTATATTCCCAGATCTGGTATCGGGCCCGTAACTGTCAGTATCTCAATTTTGTCCAGAGGTAAATATTTCACCAAATTACAGATCCTGGGATTCCATAGCACTGAGCCATAGCAGTTAAAATGGCGTCAAACTACATTATTTCTGCAGTGTGGATGCAGCCTAAATTAGCTACAGTTCCTGATTAAGTCTAAATCAGGGGCAGGGGGAGGCAACTTCCAGATGTCTGGAAGCCATACATGCAATCTCAGAGGGCCACATCTTCCCCATTCTATTTGTACTCCTAAAACTTTACTGATTGCATCCCTGAACTCTGTCCTAAATACCATTTTTAATCAATATGCCCCTGATGCCCTCTAAGAACTACTTTGCACTTCATGTGAACTATTTTAGTTCCAGGAGCACTTTGTCCCCAAACCAGTGGTGAATGGAGTTTACTTCCAATTTACAAAAAAAAGTTCCCAAGAGAAAAAATGTCCCCATTTTCCCTAAAGGCTTTGGGGTTGCTGCTGCCCATGGGGGACAATATAAAACAAATTGGAGGTGTAGGAATATTGGGGGAACACATACAACCTTTGTCCACTGTAGTCTCAATGGCTAGGATCCTGTTTGGTATAACACAGAATAATAGTTTTCCATGTGGAATTATACGATACCTTTCTTCTCAGCACCTTCCAGTGTGGGTGTGCCTTCAGGTTGTCAATGTATGGTGACCCCATGGAATTTATAGGGTTTTCTAATACAAGGACTAATCAGAGGAGGGTTTTTTTTTCAGTTTTTGCCTCTGAAATATAGCCCATAGCACCTGGTATTTGTTGGTGGACTCCCATCCAATACAAACCAGGGTTGACCCTGTTTAGCTTCCAAGATCAGATGGGATTTAGGGCCTTTACAGACCAGCCTAAAGGGCCAGCCTGAGGGTGGAGTTGGGGTGGGGCAGCCGCACGCTGGCCACCCTGACACCATCCTGATGCCATTCTGATGCCATGCACAATTCTGTACACACGCTACGCCAAAAGGGCATGGAAAAGCCGAGGCGCCAGATCTTAGGGCAGCCTTTTTCCACTCTTTTGGGGGCGGCAAAAGGGAAGATTAGGGCTGTGGCATGCGGTTGCTGTGACCTCGATCTGCCACTCCCCTGGGCAGCTCTCTGTTGCCCCTAACAGGCCGTCTGCATCGGCCCTTAGTCCCTTAAGGGCATTATTTATTCTGGCCACTTGAAATAAACAATGCAATAAATAAAAAAAGAATGGAAAATACCCCAGGATATCATGGGACTCCTTGTGCATCATCTGGATCACCCTAAAGCCAACTGTACTGTCCCACATTGAAAAGTCCTATGGTCCAAACTATAGCAACCATCTAGATTTCACCTAAGAACTGTGAATTTTCCTTTACTCAGTATGTCATTGACCCTGCATGACATTTCAGCAGACTATAACCATATAGATGATTCTGCACATTGCCATAGAAAGTAAATGGTTCAGAAGTGATAATTGGACACAAGTATAAGTTTCCAAGCAGTCTTCTTGACCTTAGAAAGTGCTATATGTCCAAGCCTAAAAATAGTGCATTAGAATATCATAAAACATTGGTCCTTGATGCTTGAAGAAACCTTCCCATAGAGATTCACTTTTTATTAGTTAGTTTGGTTTATATCTTGCCTAAAGTTTTAAGTGGAGGATAAAGCACAGCCTTCTAGAAATTGTTGGATTGCAACTCCCAGCCACCTCAGCCAATGGTAAGGAATGCTGGTAGAGCATCTGGAAGATCATATTTTGGCCACATCTGGTCTATTGCTTTCATTGTGTATGGCAAAAATATTTTGATATATAGAGGACAAAGCAGTCTTGTGAAATCTATGAAAGGGCTAAAAGATAAGCAAAGGCAAGTTATTTTCCAACATGTTATCCATGGCACACAGTTTTGCACATGCAACATAAATGAAAAATGAGCAGGACTTGGATTCATTTTCAATAGTTTGGCAAGGGTTTCTGATATCCAATATTTTAACAATAGCAATTAAAATATAAGTCAGTTGTTGTTTTTTTAAAAAAACCCTCTGTCTTAGCTGATTTTATGCTAATACTTCTCACCTGTACTTGGTACGTTTCATCTGGGAAATGGGAGTATTAATTGATTGGCCTTGACCATGTCTGTGAAGTTTTGCAGGACATTTTGATAGTTTGTATAAAAATCCTTCATCAACATCAACTCAAGTGTGAGTGCGTGCATGTGTGTGTGTGTGTGTGTGAGAGAGAGAGAGATGTATAGAACACAAAATGTGACCTACTACCTCTTCCATTTTCCACCTGACTGTGATTAATGGATTCTGGGGTTCTAGTAAAAATAAATAAATCATGTGACCCTGCAGTCTGTCAATCTCTCGTCTAAATCAGTGTAAAACAAGCAGAGTTGAATTGTGGAGTTTATCACATGGGAGGCTAAGTGCCCAAATCCCATGCAGAAACTGGATTTAAATTCATTTTCAGACATATCAGGGGCATTGAGCATTAATTTGACATTAACTGGCACAGAAAATGGATAAAATCGGATGCTTTTTAGCATCCGATTTTGTCCATTTTCTGTGTCGGTCAATGTCAAATTAATGCTCAATGCCCCTGATGTGTCTCAAAACAATCCTGCTTTTGTGGGATTTGTCCACTTTCTGTGGGGGTTAATTTTGGATTAATGCTCAATGCAGCTGAAAATGATCCCGCCTCTGTGGATTTAAATCCCATTTCTGCATGGGATTTGGCTGATTTCCTCCCATCCATGTGACAAACTCCTGTGTCAGATCAAGTCTTTAATGTCAAGGCTCAGTTGCCACATTAAGGATAAGCAAGCATTAGAGAATGTATAAAGTGCTGTTTTCTCCTCAGTAACCATTAACTCCAACACTCCCAATATCTATAACTATAATCTTGGTTTAGAAAAGCCTTTTAAAGTGGCATTGAATTCTTGATTTATTAACATCAGATGCATGCTTATTTTCCTTATTCAGTGGTGATAGCAGGTGATAATTGGAGCAACCTTAATATAGATCTCACTAGCAAGTCCAGCTGTAGCAACTAATTATTCATTTTCCAAGTGAGCTTAGGAATTGCCAAGAACTTAGCAGGACTCAAAAGGATTAGAAATGTATGAGGATAATAACAATAATAGCATGTTAAAAAGAATAGAGAAAGGCAATGAATTTCCTGTTATTAAGTATAAAATGAAAGTAGTTAAGCATTCAAAGGTAAATGAATTAAAAGAAGTCTGTTGCCTGTATGTATTTGGGAAATGCACAATTGTTGCCACTTTTAAGGAAAGTTTACACTCTTTTATTCAACCTCTTTGAGATTACCTATATCTAAGAGATTTAGCCATATGGGTTTGTCATTACTAAAGAAGAGAAGAAAAACAAAAGGGAGATAGGAACAAACTAAGAATTATGAATGCAACAGTACAAGGGCTTGTAAGGAAAGATAAATAAAATTGCTACAGTGACCAATGCAGAGAAATAGAAGACAACAACAAAAAGGGAAGAACAAGAGATCTATTTCACAAGACCTGGGAAATCAAAGAAAAATTCAAACCAAGGACTGGGATGTTCTATGACAATAAAAATAACATAATTCAAGACCAGGAAGGAATAAAAAAGACGTTGGATGCAATACACAGAAGAATTATATAAAAGAGATGACAACATGAAGGACAAATGGAAAGAAGAGCCATATGAAGATGAACCCCAAATTCTAAAAAGTGAGGTGGAAACTGCAATAAGAGAAGTAGTGAAAAACAAATCACCAGGAACAGATGATATTCCAATTGAACTGCTGCAATCCACATTGACAGAGTCAACTCTAGTGCTAACCAACATATGTCAACAGATATAGAAAACAAAACGATGGCAAACAGATTGGAAGTGATCACTATACATCCCCATCCAGAAAAAAGAGACACACAAGAGATTGCAGCAACTACAGAACCATAGCACTGATCAACCACGCAAGCAAAATCATGCTCAAAATTTTGCAACATAGACCCCAACCATACACTGAAAGAGAGATCCCAGATGTCCAAGCAGGGGTCAGGAAAGGAAGAGGTAGTAGGGATCACATTGCAAACATATGATGGCTAATGGAGTGCACCAGGGAATTCCTAAAGAAAATCAGCATGTGCTTTATAAAGTATAGCAAAGCTTTTGACTGCACAGACCATGAAAGGCTATGGAACGCCCTTAAAGACATGGGAGTGCCAACACATCTGATAGTCCTGATGAGGAATCTGTACTCAGGACAAGAGGCTACAGTCAGAACAAAACATGGAGAAAAAGAATGGTTCCCAATTGACAAAGAGGTCATACAAGGCTGCAGAACATATTATAAGAAAAACAGGCTTGGACACAGAAGGAGGAGTGAAAATAGCAAGAAGGAACATCAACAAACTAAGATATGCGGATGACACCATAATACTAGCAGAGAACCTCACAGGCCTGGAACAACTACTAAGGAAGATCAAAGAAGAAAGAGCAAAGGCAGGCTTACTGTTCAACGTAAAGAAAACAAAAATAGTGACCACCAAGGACCTTAACAAGTTCAACCTAGACAATGAAGAAATAGAAATAATAAAAGAATTCCCATACCTGAGATCAAACATTGATAGAAATCAGAAGAAGACTAAGAATAGGGAGGGTGGCTATGAAAGAACTAGAAAAGATTCTAAAATGCAAAGATATACAACTCAGAACAAAAGCTAGAATCATACAAGCCATTGTATTCCCTATTACCATGTATGGATGTGAGAGCTGGACAGTTAAGAAAGATGATAGGAAGAAAATCAATGCATTTGAGATGTGCCGGAGAACAGTGCTGAGGATCCCATGGACAGCCAAAAGGACAAACAAATGGGTCCTAGAGCAGATCAAGCCGGAAACCTCCCTGGAAGGCAAGATGACCAAACTGAGGCTGTCATATTTTGGATGCATCATGAGAAGGGAGGACTCATTGGAAAAGACAATAATGCTGGGGAAGGTGGAGGGAAGTAGGAAGAGAGGAAGGCCACATGCCAGATGGATGGACTCTAATCATAGAATCATAGAATCATAGAGTTGGAAGAGACCACAAGGGCCATCCAGTCCAACCCCCTGCCATGCAGGAACTCCCAATCAAAGCATCCCCGACAGATGACCATCCAGCCGCTGCTTAAAGACCTCCAAGGAAGAAGACTCCACTACTCTCCGAGGGAGTGTGTTCCACTGTCGAACAGCCCTTACTGTCAGGAAGTTCCTCCTAATGTTGAGGTGGAATCTCTTTTCTTGCAGCTTGCATCCATTGTTTCGGGTCCTAGTCTCTGGAGCAGCAGAAAACAAGCTTGTTCCCTCCTCAATATGACATCCCTTCAAATATTTAAACACAGCTATCATATCACCTCTCAGTCTTCTCTTCTCCAGGCTAAACATCCCCAGCTCCCTAAGTCGTTCCTCGTAGGGCTTGGTTTCCAGACCTTTCACCATTTTAGTTGCCCTCCTTTGGACACGCTCCAGTTTCTCCACATCCTTTTTGAATTGTGGTGCCCAGAACTGGACACAGTATTCCAGGTGAGGTCACGGGTATTAAGGGGTTGCAGGAATTAAGCAGAGCAGTGGAGGACAGAGGGTCTTGGAGATATCTCATCCATAGGGTTGCCATAAGTCCAGATCAACTCGAGGGCAGTTAACTACAACAAAAATGTGACTTGCAAGTCACATGCTCTCAGCCTCAGAGGAAGACAATGGCAAACCTTTGCTGAACAAATTTCACCAAGAAAACCTCATGATAGGTTCACCTTAAGGTCTCCATAAGTTGGAAATGACTTGAAGGCACACAACAACAACAACATGACTTGAGAAAGACGATATTAGACCACTCCACTGTTTTAAATCTTGCAATATCTTTTTCCAGATTATTCCATAATTGACCTCAAAAGATTTGTTACCTTTTCTTTATTGTTATCTGCACTCCTAAACTGCAGAATTGTTTGTTGGTTAATAGAAGTTTGTGAAATGGCAGAGTGGTAAAGAACATGAGGTTTCCTTCATCATGTGGATCTCCAAAATAAAATAAATTTATACAGAAACAAAACCTGTTTCTGTTATTTTCTACAAAAACAAAACTCTTTTTCTTGGAAGGCTCTAAGGGTGCATCTATACTGTAAAAATAATGCAGTTGGGCATTATTTTAAGTGCTCCATTTTATGGAATTCTGGGATTTGTAGTTTTACAAGGTCTTTAGCCTTTAACCAAAGAATGCTGGTGCACAACAAAACTACAAATCCCAGGTTTCTCTAGAATGGAGCCATGGCAGTTAAAATGATGTCAAACTGCATTATTTCTACAGAGTCTCCTGACTTTTTAGCTGTAATCTCCATTTTGATTCATAACTGAGCCAAGGTATAGAAACACTGATATCCCTTAATTTTTTGGATACAAAACCAAAACACACACAGCTGGATTTAAAGTTCCTCTGTGCAGATAATGCTCCTGTTAATGGAAGGAGGGAGGGAATCTTTCCAATTCCTTCTTCTCCCTAGAAGTTTCCTGTGGTTTCTGAAAAGCTCTCCCTGAGG
The DNA here is from genome assembly GCA_026167975.1 of Phrynosoma blainvillii. Lineage (NCBI taxonomy): Eukaryota > Metazoa > Chordata > Lepidosauria > Squamata > Phrynosomatidae > Phrynosoma > Phrynosoma blainvillii. Next base: position 34,116,369 of record JANUYF010000001.1, on the reverse strand, counting down.
ATTGGAAGGTTCCTCTGGTATTTAGATGTTATGTTGCGTGGAGAGGTGAAAACCATTTCTCCCTTTCATCCACAGGGGGAATTCCAGTAGATTTCTGTCCCCAGGTGGCTTCAACTGCAAAGGAAAGACTGTAGCTCAGTATCCATCAATCTCTTTTACTTGTAGAAGATCTCAGTATCTTATATTGGTTCCTTCAAGCTTAGTGTGGTTACATTAACAACAATAATTGCAGGCTTTTAAATACTCTGTACCTTACTCTTTCACTCTCAGTAGGAATACCAACCAGTCTAGTCTAATTGAATCACAGTTCCCTCTGGACTAATTGAACTGAACTCTCCTGTCAGAATCTTTATCTGGTCTTAACTGAAAGCCCTTTGTCTTTCTCTCTCTCTTGATCCATCCTCCTCCTCAGACACACCCACTAGCTTTTATATATTCAAATTTCCGCTGCCAGCCCCCCAAATATTCCTGAACTATGATCGACTGCCAGCAAGCCAGGTCCTCCTAGGAACTCTGTCACAACATGCAACCAAGGGGTTATTCACACGTGAAAACAATCCAGGATGAATCTGGGTTGAATCTCCATTGCTCATATGCATCCCAAATGCACCTGATTAAATTTTTTTTTGGGGGGGGCTGCCAAAAAACCCCACTTAATCTGGGGTAATCGATATTGGGTCCCCCCCCAAGTTTTTTAAAAAGATCCACATTGTCAATAGTGTGACTAACTGATGCAAATAGACCCAAACAGACCCGGGATAAAACACTGCATGCCTTGAGCGTGTTCCGAATGCCTTAACATCATTGACTCCATCTTTATGTGAATGTTTGCACATGTGAGCAACTGAACATGCAGAGATGCACATCAATGTGGTTCCATAATGTGAATAACAAACTCAGAATGCATGCGTGAGATGATTCGTATCTCACACTAAATAAAAGACATCTGAATGACCCCCAAGCAACATCAGGATGTGGTCAGATTAGCAATCAATATTAATGACGAAGAATGCACAAGCTAGGAGAGGCTTACAGCAATTTGCTTTTACCTGAACTTACTGAGAAGAACAAGATTCTACCCTTTCTCTCCTTAACTGAGTGTAAACTAGGTACTTTTGTTTTATGAATTCTGTTTGCAGTAATTGAAATAAGCTGCAGACAAAGGGGAAAAGTGGGAAGAGGAGAAAAAACTGAGACATTATAAAAGGCTCTGAAGATGACAGAAGATTAATTGGGAGTCTCCCCGCCAAATTGGGACAGTTGGGAAATATGCCAAAGACTCACACACAGATTCACTATGTACTCACAACATCAAAGTGTGGTAAAGATGGCAAAAGATATTAATAGGGAAGAACAGGCAAGCTAGGAAAAGTTGCAGCAGGTTACTTTTGCCTGAGCCCATTGGGAAGGGCAAGATATCACCTTTCTTCTTCTCTCTCTCTACAGGGTTAACTGAGAGCAAGCAGCTTTTGCACTTTGAACTCCAGTTTAGAAGAACTGAAGTAAGCTGAGGACAAAGAGGAAAAGTGGTATGAAGTACAGAGATTATCGCATTAGATTAATCCTGTTCTGTCTCACTTTTTCAGCTGCTTATAAAATGTCCTTGCTTCTGTCTACAGAGATTATTGCATTAGAAATGATGCAACTTATCACTCATAGAATCATAGAGTTGGAAGAGACCACAAGGGCCATCCAGTCCAACCCCTTGCCATGCAGGAACTCCCAATCAAAGCATCCCCAACAGATGGCCATCCAGCCTCTGCTTAAAGACCTCCAAGGAAGGAGACTCCACTACTCTCCGAGGGAGTGTGTTCCACTGTCTAACAGCCCTTACTGTCAGGACGTTCCCCCTAATGTTGAGGTGGAATTTCTTTTCCTGGAGCTTGAAAACAAGCTAGCTCCCTCCTCGATATGACATCCCTTCAAATATTTAAACATGGCTATCATATCACCTCTCAACCTTCTCTTCTCCAGGCTAAACATTCCCAGCTCCCTAAGTCGTTCCTCATAGGGCTTGGTTTCCAGACCCTTCATCATTTTAGTTGCTCTCCTTTGGACACACTCCAGTTTCTCCACATCTTTTTTGAATTGTGGTGCCCAGAACTGGACAAAGTATTCCAGGTGAGGCCTGACCAAAGCAGAATAGAATGGCACTATTACTTCTCTTGATCTAGACCAGGGGTCAGCAACCTACAGCCCGTGGGCCGCACTCGGCCTGCCGACCCCTGCCAACCGACCCCCGCTGCCGACCACCGCCAACCCCTACCGCCGGCGTGCATGCTGCTGCCGCACTGCCATCACCATTTGTTTGCCAAAATGGTGGCGGCAGCACGCGCAGTGGCGGAGGGGGTTGCAGCAGCGGAGGTCAGTGGGGGCCACGCGCATGCACATAAGCATGCAAACCGCCATTCCCCCCCCCCCCGGCCTAGCGGAAGATCTGGGGATCAGCGACCAGCCCCAGGTAAGTAAACCTTGCCGACCCCTGATCTAGACACTATACTTCTATTGATGCAGCCTAAAATTGTATTGGCCTTTTTAGCTGCTGCATCACACTGTTGACTCATGTTCAACTTGTGGTCCACCTGGATTCCTAGATCCCTTTCACACGTAGTCTCATTCAGCCAGGTGTCCCCCATCGTATATCTGTGCTTTTCGTTTTTCCATCCTAAGTGCAGTACCTTACATTTCTCCATGTTGAATTTCATTTTGGGGGGAAGCAGATGGCGCGAAGCGCCATTTTCGGGGCAAGGAAGGGGAGAGGCAGCCACACGCTGGGTGCCCCAACCCCTTCCCCAAAATGTCCTCGGAGCAGCCGGCCCTCCACATAGCCAGTGCTCCAAGGATGACCTCCCGCTGCAGCGTCCATACACTATTTTAGCGCTCCTTCCAGGGGCAGCGCAGCTTCCTGGGGTGGCCCCTTGCCACCCATCTGCTTCCCCCCTTTGTTAGCTTTGGCCCAGCTTTCTAGTCTGTTCAAGTCATTTTGAATTTTGATCCCGTCTTCTGGGGTATTAGCTACTCCTCCTAGTTTGGTGTCGTCTGCAAATTTGATAACTATGCCCCCGTCGCATTTCAGATTATAAATGGGTATTATCTAATGTAAAATCACAATGTTACATACAATAATACCCATTTATAACCCAAAACACAACTGTATCTCATCAGGAATAAACTGCATTATTTCTAATGCAATAATCTCCATAGACAGAAGCAAGGACATTTTAGAAGCAGCTGAAAATGTGGGACAGAACAGGATTAATCACGACTGTCCTTGCCAAATTGGGGCAGTTGGAAGGCATGCAGAGGTTCGCGTACTCAGGAGTCTACCTCTTCTTAGCTCAAGCTATTTTTTCATGTTATATTTATTTTTGAAGTCCATCCTGCAATCAGAAAATATATCACACTTGTATCTGTTTTAATAAGCAAAGCACTACATGAATGCAAATGACCTCCTGAATTTCTCCAAAGCACCATTATCTTTCTCTCTCTTTTTCACAGCTCTATTTTAGGGTAGCTGAGTGTGCAGAAAACACTGACACTTCAGAAGCTTGCAGTCTTTATTTATCAAGGGGAAAGTACAGTACATCCTTAGGAAACACCATCGGCACACCAACCCATTAACACACCTCATCCTTATCTCAAGAATAAAATTTGGTTGAGTAACTTAATGCTTCTACACCTGTTCATACTGAAAGCAGTCAGAGTCCTCCAAAAAGTGGTTTAATTTGGTTTTTTCCCCTTGTTCCATACAGATCAGAGATTGGCAAGCTCTTGGAATCTGTGGGCCATCATTGCTTCTAACTGCATCTACACTGCAGAAATAGTGCAGTTTGACACCACTTTAACTACCATGGTTCAATGCTATGGAATTCTGGTATTTGTAGTTTTGTGAGAGATTTAACCTTCTTTGTCAGAGAGCTCAGCTGCTACAAATCCCAGGATTCCATAGGATGAAACCATGACAGTTAAAGTAGTATCCAGCTGCATTATTTCTGTAGTGCAAATGCAGCCTATGTCACCACCTACAAATTCTAAGTTCAATACAGGATAACCATTCAAACTGCATTGAGCCTACAGCCATGGAGTACTTGCAAGCCCTGGGGTGACTTTGGCTGGTGGCACTGGCTCCTCCTGGACCAGAAAGAGATTTGCTTTAGTCACGCACAAAGAGACAAGTGAGAACTGAGTGTACTGAATAGATGCAGAATGGATGGATTGGATTCATTGTGGGATGGATGGGAAAATGGCTGTGTGGGAAGGGAGATGGAAAAGAATAACATGGAGACAGGCACAGCTGACTCATACCCTCCAAATGTTCCAGTTTAGCAGGGACAATTCCATTTAATCCTCTGTCATCCCACTTTTTCAACTGCTTTTAAAATGTCACAATTTCTCTCCTCTACTCCCACTTTCCCCTTTTATCCTCAGCTGACCTCAATCACTGAAATCTGAGTTCAAACCACAAAAGTAGTTTGCTCTCACTTAGGTTTGCAGGGGAGAAGAGGGTGAATTTTTCTGTAGGCTCTGGCAAAAGGAAACTACTGCAGTCTCTTCTCTCTTAGAACATGGCCACACAGCCCGAAAAATGCACAAAAAACTACTGCAGTCTCTATTCTTCCCTATTAATAATCTTTGCCACGTTGACCACATTCTGATGTTGCTTGGCCACGTGTCTCAGTTTTTGTCTGTAAAACGCTGAGTGTAAAAACAGGAGCACTTTAGGCTCCAACATTTACGTAGTTGAAGTTCCCACTTTACTATTTTCACACTTTTATTCTACCTTTTTCCTAAGGACATTATAGCTGTTTATCTACCTCTCTTCCCTGCCTCTTCTGACTTTTTTAATAGCCCTTTGAGTCAGGTTACTCTGAGAGACAGAAAATGGTAGCTCCACTGAAAGGTGTAGCTATGGCAAGGGATGGGGACATTGCCCTGGCAAATAAGACTTTTATCCTCTCCAAATAAAAATTTGCATCAGTCCTCAGATTTGCATTGTGGTGACTGAAAACTTCAGTTGAGGATTTAGAAATACAGGTTAGACATCCAAGGAAAGGGGCAGGCAAAAGTACCAAGGAAAAGTGAATACATCAAAGATAAGAGTCCAAGGCATTAATGATTTTCAGTATCCCTCTGCAGTGCTAGAAAATTTGGGGACTGTAGGAAAATTTCCTGGTGGGATAGAATACATAATTGGGGATTTCCGGTTTGGTCTGCTCTAGGACCCATTTGTTTGTCCTTTTGGTTGTCCATGGGATCCTCAGCACTCTTCTCCAGCACCACATTCTCAAAGGAATTGATTTTCTTCTTACCATCTTTGGGCCTCTACAGACAGCACAAAGAGCCATCTTGGAGGCAGGGAAGAGGAGGGACAGCCACATGCCGGGCGCTCCAACCTCTTCCCGAGGACATCATCACAGCATGCGCCACTATGTGCCACTCTCACATCCATACGTGGTAATAGGGAGTACAATAGCTTGTATGATTCTAACTTTTGTTCTGAGTTGTATATCTTTGCATTTTAGAATCTTTTCTAGTTCTTTCATAGCCACCCTCCCTATTCTTAGTCTTCTTCTGATTTCTATCAGTGTTTGATCCCAGGTATGGGAATTCTTTTACTATTTCTATTTTTTCATTGTCTAGGTTGAACTTGTAAAGGTCCTTGGTGGTCATTATTTTTGTTTTCTTTATGTTCAGCATATTTGTTCAACATATTTGGGGATGCGATGCCCTTATTCCTTCTCTTTCAAAGCTAAATCCCTGGGCTAGTTCCACTACTAGCAGCTGCAGGCTGTTTTCAAAAACAATCTGTCATCCTCTGTCATCACACCTAAACATTAAGAAGAATTTCCTGATTGTAAGATCTGTTCAACAGTGGAATATGCTGCCTCTGAATGTGGTGTAGTCTCTTTCTTTGGAGTTTTTAAAGCAGAGGCTGCATGGCCATCTGTCAGGGATGCTTTTATCGTGTCTTTCTGCATGGCAAGGGGTTGGATTGGATGGCCTTTGTGATCTTTGCCAACTCTCTGATTCTATGATTCTTTGAAGAGTCGGCCATAAGGAAGGGCCATCAGCAATGGCTGCATCTGCACTGCAGAAATAATGCCGTTTGATACCAGTTTAACTGTAACCAGTTTAACCTACTGAATCCTTGGAATTTATAGTTTTTTGTAGCACCAAATCTCTCTCACAAAGATGGTTAAACTACAAAACTACACTTCTCCAAATTCCATAGCATTGAGCCATGGCAGTTAAAACAGTGTTAAACTGCATTTATTTCTGCAGTGCAGATTAGCCGAAAGACAATAGACTATGCAGTTGCTAAACCCCCTGTGCTCTCATATGCAGCCTTTTACCAAGCTAAAATACAAACCAGAGCTTGGAAAACTTACTTTTGAGGCCACAGCTTCCATAATCCCCAGCCAGCCTGGCCTGTGGCCTGAATGAATGCTTCTGTGCAGCTGTAGTCAGGGGAAAAAAGTTTTTCAAGTTCAATACCAATGGCCTATAGGGAAAATACAGAGAATGAAAGTAAGCTAGGGTAGTCATGATAATATTGTTGTACTGTATATGCAAGCCCATCTTTAACATCTTGAATTAATTTGTTATCACAAGTGATTTTAACAAACTGCAGCCCTCTCTGAGTTTATCCAATCATTTACATCTTTCCATCAAAGCCAATGGGTAACTGAGCGAGATGGATACTGTTATCCTGGTCATTACTGTCATTTTCAAGTAATGGCTGGCAACTGAAGATGTACAGTTAACACATTTGTGGTAGACTGGGAAAATAACCTTCTGACATGTTGTGCAGGGGGAGCAGAGAGGATATATTTAGTTTCTAATTGCATCTGCATGATTATCACAGAAAAGAACAGAGAGAATTGGAAGTTTTAAAAGCAGGGGGAGCACATAATTAGGACGGCAAGGTTATACCCGTCCTGCATTGCAGAGAAAAAGCCTCTTGGGATTTTATTAGCAATAAGAACCCAGTCAAGACTTCTCATTTTCATCACATTCAATATATTTTCTGACAAGTTACCCTAAAGCACTTCCACTGATGAAATCAAAGCTTACATGTGCTCATTAGCAAAAACTGAAGCTGATGGCCTGAGCCAAAAAGGAGGGACTTGATCTCAATTTGAGTGATCCATCAGGGCCTTTGATATCATACTTTGTTTCATATTAGAGCATTATCAAGTCTCCTAGACTACTAGGAAATCTGCAGTGTAGCTTTTTGCACTGATAGAACACCCAGATTTCTCCTAAAACCTGGTCTATTAGTCATTTGCAATATCAGAAGGAAAGGAGATAAGTTCTTAATGTGTTTCCTGAAGAACAGCTCTTGTGGATTTTCTCCAAACCATCCAGAACACGCTTTCCAAAAAGTCTGTGACAAGACTTGGATTCCATCAACACTCCCTTTAGCAAATGTCTGTTGTTCTTGTTTTAGAAATGCATTGGATTGGAATTGGAAACAAGCCAAGGCTTTATCCAAAAGTCAAGGAATATCTCAGAGCTTGGAAGTATCAAGTTGCAAGTACCATAGTTAACCTGTAATGAGTTACTTTTTAAAACAGGAGTAGAAAAAAGAAACATTTTAAAAGTAATGTAACAAGCAAGAACAAAGTTGTTTTACTTGGGTAAAGAACAATATTTTCTAGCTACTTTAAAGTAAGGAAGGAATCATACAGCTATCCAGATGTTCCTGGACTGCAACTCACAGCATCCCTCATCATTGACTACCCTAGCTAGAACTAATGGGACTTGTAGTCCAACAGTATCGGAGGATTCACATGCACTTAAATTTTCCAAATTTTATGCCATCCTCTTTTCAATCTCAAGGTTTTTATTTTATTTTTAATGGAAAATTAACAAGCAGTGCAAATGAATAATACAACCTGTTACTTTTAAAGAAACTGCACTAAGTAGTAACAACAGAATATTTGTTTTCCTATGTATTACAATGAATAACAGAACAAATTACTTTTACAAGTAACAGATGCAGAACCTTTGATTACAGCCTGAGTGAAATCCTTTTCTATTACTGTATCCATGAGTGATTGCAAATTACAATAAGAGGGCATTTAAAGTCCAGAAATGGTGTTGCATGGATCTGAGTTCTGATTTGCAAACCAGGAAATCACCTAAATATTCTGAAGGCACCAGATCATGTCTGATCTCAGAAACTAAGCAAGGCCATTCCTGATTAGTAATTGGATGGAGGAACCATCAAGGGATGACAGGCACTGTAGGCTATATTTCAGAGGAAGTCAATGGCAAACTACCTCTGAGTATTCCTGGATTAAGAAAACCCTAGGAAATACATGCAGTCACCATAAATGGACAGGCAACTTGACGGTTTGTTGTTGTTGTTTAAAATAGACACTATCCTCTTTGCATATCCTCCCACCCTGAGGCCTTGCCTCAACAGAACAATACACAGTTTTACATGCTAATCCTCTCAACCAAGGGTCACACAGTATATATATATATCCCACACACCTCCATGTCACCATTCTCTGAAGATACCAGCCACAGATGCAGGCGAAACGTCAGGAATACATTCTTCTAGAACATGGCCCCACAGCCCCCCAAACCCCACAAAAACCTATGTTGTTGTTGTTGCATGCCTTCAAGTCATTTCCAACCTAGGGCGATCTTAAGGCAGGGGCCTATCATGAGGTTTTCTTGGCACATTTCCTGGTTGCCATTGTCATCCTCTGGGGCTGAGAAAGTGTGACTTGCCCAATGTCACCCAGTGGGTTTACATGGCTGAACTGGGACTTGAACCCTAGTCTCCAGAGTTCTACCTATACAGCAGTCAGTAAGTGTCCAAGGAAGCATGTGGTGTTGAATAGTTATTCCAATGCAGTCAGTCACAGATTATCTAAACAAGATGAAGGGAGAAGCACGGAGGTGGTTGTCAGCTGGCCCAGAAGTCCTTGCAGCAAATCAGTAGTACAAATACAGAAAGTCTACAAGGAGTAAACAGTTGTCAAAAGTTAGCTAGTCCATGGTCATGAAAACAGGAAAGCTAGAGATCACTGCCAGTCAAGAAGATAAGATGGTTGTCAGCGTCAAAGATGCGAGGGAACTGCTGCAACATATATGGGCAGCTCTTTCAAGGCTGCAGGTGCCTAATCAAGTTGGCATTTACAACTTAACAGTTTTTGGGATCAATTTCTCTCTTCCTTGTTCAACAAAGGATGGGGGCATATTGTCTTCAGTTGTCCTTGGCCTCTGTCATCTCTCACTGGGATGCAGGATCCCCCACTGACTTGGACCCTTGCTCAGAGAGAGCTCCATTATCAGGAACTGCAGATTCCTGAGGATTTGCCTCCTCCTCCTTTTTGTCTGAGTTGTCCAGGGGGTTAGTAATGCAAGGGCATCATTAGTGGTGTACAGGGGTACAGGTTGCTCCAGGTGACACCCTGGGGTGGGTGACATCTCTGCTCCCCAAACATCTGCCTTTGGACAGAAATGGGCTGTGGTGTTCACCTGTGTCCCTTTAAAATGCTTGAGTTCAGTGGAGGAGATAATATGAGTGGAGGAAGGCTCAGTGGAAGGAGAAAGGAGAGGGCCCCAGATTTAATAAAAAATTAAATGTTAAATTTTTAAAAATTCAAAATTTTATTATTTTTAATTTTTTAAAAAAACACCCACATCTTACCAAATTTTCACTTTAACCACATGAAATGATGTACATGTGAATACATTTAGGCTGTGTGTATGATATTGTAATTTAAAGGCATATTTGTAATTTTGCTAGTTGTTTATGTCACAATATTGCCATTACAGTCAGTGATATACAGGAATCTGATTTATGAGTAACATTAATACAAAAAAAAAAAAAATCACTAAGGATTCTGTATGGTGTGGTATGGGAGGAGGCCAATGGGTGTGTGTGAGTGACACCATGAGTTACCACATCAGGTGATGCCAACCATAGTGATGCCATTGCTGTTATGATACTGGCTATTGTAGAAAACTCAGCTATGCTTTGCAATCCAGGAACCATTACTGTTGGGTTGTTCTACCACCACTCCTTAGTGCAGTTTAAGTCCACAGTGGAGATGGCCAGGTGTGCCATGAGTAGTGGAGGCAGAAAGAGGATTGGCTGATGGCTCCAGTATCAGTGGGGCCATCTATCTACTCTAGTTTTCAATCCAAACTTTGAAGGGGCTACCCAAGGTGCAGAACTCCAGACCTCATCCCCAGAATATCCTCAACTCTTTGGATAGTCCCACAAGATTAGCATGTGACATCCCACTCCCAATAATAGAGCTAGTTGGTACCCTTGGATAGAAGAGAAGGAAGGGATTTGAGATCTTGTATCAGGGCTGGGAGTGTCAGTGTGGTGTAGTGGTTTGAGTGTTGGACTGGGACTCTGTGAGAGTCCAGGGTACAAATTCCCATTTAACGATGGAAACCCACTGGGTGACCTTGGGCAAGTCATGCTGTGTCACACTCAGAGGAAGGCAAAGGCAAGCCCCTTCTGAACAAATCCCACCAATAAAAGTCAGGATAAGTATGTCTTAGGGTTGACATAAGTTGACATAAGTCAGAAACAACTTGAAGACATGCAACAACAACAACAAGCACTAGAGCTGAGGAACAAGGACAGAATAACATTGTAATGAGATGGGTTTTATATACTTTGGGAGGATCCAAATGAGTAAGAATTACACCTGGCAATGCCCATTTCTCTTTGGCCACAGCTCATACCTTAGCCCACACTGGAAAGCAGCCTCTGGGACCCTACCTAAAATAGAATTTGGTCCTAAAGAGGAAAATAATTTTGCAGCTCTGCTACCAATTCTTAAATCTCCTCCCTGTAATTTTCCCAACACCCTGGATTTCTCCTTCCTTTTCAGCAAAAATACAATATATTAACACCAATAATGATTTGCACCCTTTTCATGATACCCCAAACCTGTTGTCCGAGATAGCCGTCTTCTTCTACCTAATGACAGGGCCGGCCCTCTTGATATACTATGTGCTATGCAGAACAATGGACTGCATTGTTGTAAAGCTTGGGGAAATTACCTTTTCGAGCTCTCCCAACTCATATAGCTCAAGAAAGCAACTTTTCCAAGCTCTGCCCCATTCTATGAAGCATTGGGCCTGACCCAGCCCAACCGAAGCACTTTCAACTCCCAGTAACATAAATGCAAGGATAAATCACATACCCAGTGCTTTTCTGTTGAAATCACAGAGTTTGAACTCAGCTGGATTGTGTCCTTCATCCACGCTTTCCATGTGGGGAGCCTTCCACTACAGGATTAGCACTTGGAACGGAAAACAATGCTGTCTAACTTGAAAAAGATTTCAGAATTAATGGTGTAAGAAGCCAGGCTCTAATGAGTTTAAGATCAGCAGTTCATCTAGTATCAAGGGATTGATAACCCCTCCAGGAGAAGAGAGTTCCTAATATGTACTGTAGCCTGCAGCTTTTCCCTTGAAATGGCTGAGTTCCATAAGGTAATAAAACAGTCTGGACAAAGTAACTGAAGTTCTTTGAAGTACTGGAGAGACCAATAAATAAGGTGAGTAGTTCGGAGTGGGTAGGGGGGTGGGTGCTCATTTTGTGGTGTACATATACAACAAGTTCATAGTCATGTTGATTTGTTGCTGCCTGTAAGTCGGTTTCCTGGGAGCTATAAATCTTCCTTCAAGTAAAACTCAAATGCCATCAATATTTATTTGATGTGTTTTTTACACCCTCGAGAAGAAGAAATGGGGGGGGGGAGGGTTGAGATGGGGTGGAATTTAAATGTCAGCATCCATGTAAAACTGTATTACGCGCTATTTGCGGCTCAGTTTTTAGTAGATTCATTTTAAAAAAGAGAGAGTTTCATACTGAGTTGTAAACACTGGCTAACCAATGTTCCATTTCATGACCAGAAAGAGTGGTAACTGTCAATGGTGAAATAAAAATGAGTGATTGTTTCCAGTTTCAAAAGAACAAGCAACAAGTTGGGGGGGAAAACACACAACTATATGTGATCTGTATCCTCCCCCCCACGACACCCCCAGACACCTGCACCCTTCTAACGTTTCACTGAGTCCTGAAAAATAAGTGCATAACTCCAGTCTTCTAATCCATGTGGCTCCAGAGACCACTGTTACATGAGAACTTAAACTGATGGAGCTGGGCGTCGTAGGGGCAGCTTAATCTTTTTTAATTCAAATCAACTGAGTCCCATGTGGCTCTGGGATGATACTCTATATGCCGCAATCAGACTGACCTAGACTTCTTGTGCTCTAAATGATTAATGAAACTGCCTCTTCGTTTGTTTCTATGGTGATCTGAAACTCGACCCAATGGAGGAATCTGCCATTCACACTGAATGAATTGAGAAAGAGGTAGCTAAGGGACAGGAAGGGGGGGGGGGGAAAGCCCTCCTCAGGTTCAGAACATTTTAAATGGTTCCTTCATTGCCAAATGAATGTTAACCCTGAAAGATGCTGGTAGAGGAAAGCATCACATATCATTTCATTTTTTGAAGATTTTTTTAATGGAGCCTCTTACTGACCAAGATATAACGAAATGAGTGACAGAAATGCCTGAAAATATGCAAAATGCAAGAGCAGCTGTATATATTTTGTCCCTTAAGAAATGTTCCAGAATCCACGAAGTTGCCTTCATGGATCATTAAATGTCATGAAACAATGTGCACGTTTTCAAGGTCTTCAATCTCTTCTTCAGATTAGATGTTCCAAAAATGCAGGTGTAGATAGGAGAGAGGGACTTCTGGATGCAGCGGTATGCAACAAATTGGTATACATATACAACTAGTCATATGTATTTTGAATGATCTGGGCTTCCTTTGAGAATATGGAGCTACAAACTAGTTGAGATCATCTTCCATTACTTCTGGCTCAAGGAGACAAAGGGCAGGGCCTGAGACAATTCTGAAAAACCTGTTCTTTCAATACAACTTAAAAAATTGATTCACAGACAAGTTGTAAATTTTTATAAGATATTTCACAAAGGAAGAATATGAATAAGAGAAATGACAATATTGGACATGAAAATTAAATTTAATGAAGGTTCAATGAAGGGTCATAGGATGGGAGATTATGAAATACAAATATTATAAATCTGTTTAAATGCAATTGTAATAAATATTATATGGCTAAAAAAAATTGATTCACAATCATAAAGCAGGAAGAAAGAAAGACTTGATATCGATGTATTCAAGCCTGTATGCTCAGAGTCTTCAGACAAAATAAAAAGTGGGCTTCACCAAGTATTGTAATGGGAATACAATCATGTCACAGAAAACAATTGCTGGCTCTTTCATATGTTACTACAGGTTGTCTCTCTTATCCAGAATTCTGAAATCAGAAATGTTCCAAAATCCAAAATTGTCCACATGGGTGGCTGAGATAGTGACACCTTTGCCTTCTGATGGTCCAGTGTACACAAATTCTGTTTCATGCATAAAATTATTAAAAATATGAGCTCTAGCATGCTATAGAAGTTTGAGCATTGGACTATGCCTCTGGAGAGCAGGGTTTGAATCCTGCTGAGTGACCTTGGGCAAGTCACAGACTCTCAACCTCAGAGGGTGGCGATGGCAAATCCCCTCTGAAGAAACTTGCTAAGAAAACGCTGTGATAGGGTTGCCTTAGGGTTGCCATAACTCAGAATCGATTTGAAAGCACAAAATAACAACAATAAAATAAAATTACCTTCAGGCTATGTGTATAAATTATTTTCAAAATGTAAACGCATCTCATGAATTTAGAGGTCTAAACACAACTCAGGATTTATTCTATGCAAAATTTGCAAAACGTGAGACTAACTGAAAGAAGCTGGCAGCATGAGCTTTCATAGACTTGAACCTACTTCCCCAGATGCATATCGTACAGATTGTATGACTTTTAATGGACATGTTTTAAATGTTTTTAGTTTTATTTATGTCTTAAATGCTTTCAGCGCTAGTTTAATTATATATTTCATATATTTTAACTATTATATATTTTAACAGTAATATTTTGCATATTTTAACAGTGTTTTTGTTTGTATATGAACATTTGCTAAGTTTCCTTGTGTTTGAGGTTAAGACATGTATAAATGAATAAAATAAGAAGGCAATGGAGAAGGAGCAGCAGCAGCAGCCAAAATCTCCTTTTATCCCCACCTTTCCTATCCAGGGGAATCTTTGACATGCTACTCTTTCCCGCTTATTTCTTGGTGGCTGTTTTCCAAGATTTGGCATTCCCTCCAAGAGGCTCCTTTTTCCATCAGTAAGTAGATTTTTTTCTGTTCAGACATGATTTTAGCAATTGACTACAATGTCCTGTAAGAGTGCTGTTTTGCTGGCTTTCAGCTTTTAGTGCATTTGTTTTCAATGGTTTTAATTTAATGCCACGTAATTTAATTGCATTTTAATAACAAAATTTCCAGTATGGCTTTACTCAGGTGCTGTTGTTGTTGTTATCCTGCCTTTTCCCTCTGGTTGGGACTCAAAGTGGCTTACAACAATAAAAAACATAGCTAAAATCCACAAAATACAAGAATTAAGAAACAATTAAACAATAAAAAAAAAATTAAAACCAGGTAAACCTCCTTTGAACAAATCTTGCCAGGAAAACCCATGAAAGGATTGCCTTAGGGTCACTATAAGTCAGAAATGACTTGAAGATACACAACAACAACAACAAAATTATTATTATTATTATTATTATTATTATTATTATATTTAATTATAATTTTTGGAAGCCACACTGAATCCCAGGTTTTTTTGGGAGGGAAGGTGGGATATACATGAATAAAATAAATACATACTATAGCATAAATTACTTTACACCTAAGTCTGGTTGGTAGATTGTAGAATTCTAGCAAAAAGCAAAGTAGTTCTTACAAGCTCAAAACTTTCCCACCCCATTCTATGGGGCACCTTCTCAAATATTTGAAGACAGCTCTCATGTCTCCCCATAATATTTACTTTCCCAATCTAAACATAGCTGTTCAATTGGACTGATACTGGGTTTTCAGACCTTTCACCATCCAGCTCTGAATCTCCTTTGGACATGCTCCACTTAGGCAATGTCTGTTTTAAAATGTGGCATCTAGAACTGAACATAGGAGTCCAGATGTGTTTTGCCTAACACAGAATAACGATACCTTTTTGTGCTCTAAATGCTCACTAATGATGGCTGATGAAATTACTTCTGGCTCTTTCTGCACTTCAGAAATAATATAGTTTGACACCATTTTCATTGTCATGGCTCCATCCTTTGGAATCCTGGGATTTGTAGTTTGTTGTGGCACCAGTCCTGTTGGGGTCCAAAATGTCAGGGTCCCATCTCCTTGCCCTCAACATCAGAGCGCTCTGACAGAGAAGGCTAAATCTCCCACAAAACTACAAATCCCAGAGTTCCATAGCATTGAGCCATGGCAGTTAAAGCATTGTCAAACTGCATTATTTCTGCAATGTCAGTCAAAGCAGAAAAAAGTGATTCCTTTTCCTCACTGCAGCCCCCTCATGACACCTCAAAATCTGCTCCAGAGAGATGGGAAAACATCTAGAGCAGGTTTTCAGGTGGCATAGAGGAATGCAGTGGAGAAGGGGACAGGAGAGAGAAAGAAGAAATTCCCAACACACTAGCAGTCAAATGCTTATGTACTACTTGAATCACAAGGGCCACCTAGTCCAACCCCCTGCCATGCAGGAACTCAAAATCAAAGCACCCCTGATAGATGGCCATCCAGCCTCTCTTCAAAAACCTCCAAAGCAGGAGACTCTACCACTTTCCTAGGGAGAGTGTTCCACTGTTGAACAGCTCTCACTGTCAGGAAGGGCATCCTAATGTTTAGCTTCTATGGCAACAATTATAAACTAACATTACAAACACAGTCACAATGTTTAAAACAGTTTGCAAATTTAAACCAAAACTTGAAATTTAACAACAACTGAAACCGGCACATATATGCTCCCCACCAATAAAATTGTACTGAAACCGGCACATACATAGTCCCTTAAAATTCTATGCACCCTATAAATCACCAGTGGAGAACTTGTTTGCAGAAATGTCCTTGCTCAGCAGCCATTGTCTCAAAGCCTTAGATGAAAATACAAAATAGATAGAAATAAATAATACAAAGTCCACTATAGAGAACTATACATTGAAATCATATTCTTTAATTGAAGGTGACAAGGGCATAGTTCTAGCAAACATGACTACTCTCCACTCCATCTCTCTCTCCAAACTGAACACACAGCCTATATCCTACAAGCCAGCATGGTAGAGTGGTTTAAGCACTGGACTATCAAGCTTATCGCATCGATTTTAAAACCAGCTTACCTGATCCAGTTTAAAATTTAAAGCAGGCAGCATCCTGATTTTATCAGAAGGATTTAGCCACCGAAATCATTGCCCGGGTCCATCCTGGGTCCATTCCCACTCCCAGGGGTGCTCAGCATGCCTCTTTTTGAAACCAGGAGTTTTCTGGCTTAAGAAAATAGCCGCCAGAGTGGTCCTGGGAGTGGGGATGGACCTGGGATGGACCTAGGCGGCAATTTCAGTGGCTAAATCCTTCTGATAAGATCAGGATGCCACCCACTTTAAATTTTAAACTGAATCAGGTAAGCCAGTTTTAAAATCAATGTGATAATCTCCTATGACTGGAGACCAGGATCGCTTCTTGGCCTTTTGGCTAAGATCAAGTGTAGAGACCAGGATCCAAATCCTCGCTCGGCCATTAAAAGTCTTTGGGTGACCTTGGGCAAGTCACACTGTCTCAGTTCCAGAGGATGGCAATGGCAAACCCTCTCTGCAAAAATTTGCCAAGAAAACACTGTGATACATTCACCTTAGGGTTGCTGTAAGTTGGAAAGGACTTGAAGGCAAACAACACATACACACACACTATTATGATGGGATTCAGCCTATGGTTCTTTTAATGGAGCCAAGACTGCCAACCCTTTTTATCAGCTGTTATCACATTACAAGTTTGTTTTTGTTTTTCCCCCCTGGACTAGCATGTAGCATGAGTTTTAAAATTGCTCTCCATAGAAAGACTCCAGTCCTGAGTCTTGGAGACTTCTGAGGCCTGGTAACCCTATGTGAAACACATTTGTTAGCTAAAAAGAAAATACAGAATTTGGAAAAAAATCACTTTTGGGACTATGACTCTCATAATCTCGCAGCCACAGGCTGGTGGTGGGAGGTGAAGTCTAAAACAAGTGACTCTCCAAACTCTGAGAAAATGAGCAGCAACAGCTATTCTTTTTAAAAAATACTGTGATAAAAGAATTATAGAAATGCACATGTTTGCCAGGCAGACATCTTAAATATACCTGCCAAGTTCCACAAGGTCTTCTTCATCCACTTCTTGAAATCACACCACAAAATGGTATGCCATCATAAATATGTTAGTCTTTAAGGGACCACAACACATTCTGTTGTTTTAGCTAAGATAGACAACATGGCTACTCTTCTGGAAATGGTTAGAAATAGACAAAAATAGTGTGGAAACAGGAAGGAGAGATATAGAGCAATGTGTGGATTTATAAATACACAATGGTTCAAACATAAACCAACAATACAGCACTGTGGCAGAGTTCGGGAAATGCTCTAGAGTCAGTTCCATTAATAGGAGTGTCACATATAAAACAAAATGAGGTTATTATTCTGCTCTACTTCACTTGATAAGCCTCATTTAAAACACCGCAGGTAGTCTGAAGATTCATCTTTTTTAAAAAAAAAAAATGATACATGCTAATTTGTGAGATGATTGCAGAGAAACCGAACATAATGAGAGACCACTAAGTGAGTGTGAGACTGAGCCGTCTTTCAAAACATTCCCTTCTATCCACACTTTCAACAGACGCTTAAAAATATGGTAGCCAAAAATAAGCTTTGGTCTTCTTTATCTCTACCTAGCCCCCTTCCTCTCACCCCAAATATATATTCTGCTTCTCCACACCTTGACATTTCTCTGGGCATACTGATACTGCCTTCTTGTTTCCCAGTAGGCCCATTTCTGATGTGCTCACTCCTGATGTGAAAAAGCTGGTTTAGCAAATTGCCTGTCAGTTTTCAAAGCTTCATGTTTAGGAGTTGTAGTGAAGGGGATATTAGTAACGCAAAGTCTGCTCCTTGACAGCCAGAATGACATACTCCCTACAGTTCCACCTATCACATTTGGGGGGGAAAAACACACAACTTCTCTGCTGTTGTCACTACTCATGGCCTTGATATCTCTTTTTCAAGTTTCCTACTGAACTGGCGTCAGTTACACTGTTTCCCATTATTTTTCTTCCCAATGTGTGAAATTATAGATACAGCAATTGCCAAAAATTAAAAAATTAAAAACTGCAGGGTCCAGCTATATTTCTCTCTGTAGGCTAGCGGAATATATCACTCTTAAGTGCAAACAATTATGATAAATTATCCTTCCCTCCTCACTGTATGAAGTTTTGCCTTTAAAAAAAAACTTTAAAGAAATAGGGCCTGCAAAAAAAAAAGAAGAAGAAGAAGAAAGAGAGAGAGAGAGAAAGAAAAAGAAGAAGTTACAGTATGGAATACACTTGTCCAGCGTTCTAGCCAGACCATTATGTTTTCTTCTTCAGTGCTCCATTCCATTCTCTCTCTTCTGGTTGCCCCCTTTGTTTCCTTTCAATGGTCAGCCAGCATTCTGTGGCCACTAAGCATGCTTGGCCATTGTTGGACTATTTCTCTAGAGAGAAACCATCCACATCTTTCTCATTTCCTACTAGTCAGTCTCTTTCCTTAACACAGTATAATTTGGTGGACTACCAAGAGTTTCCCAACTAATTTTCTGGTTCATCATCCAGCATGGGCAACTTTCCTAATGTTGGTACCTAGTTTTACCTTCCTGTCTGGTATCCTTAATTTATCAACAGCTAATTTCCTAGAGTAATTATACAACTAAAGAACTAAAAGGGTTGTGAGAACATTAGTTAAATATTTCAATTTCAGACAGTGACATGTTAACTTGTCTGAAGCTACAGTGTGCATGTTTGATCTGTCTTTCATTTTGCTTGTCTAAGTAAAACAGCCTTTTTCAAGACCAGGACTGAGTGGTCATTTCACCTGCCTCATACCCTGAACCCTCAAGCTGCGAGTATTGCAAAGATCTAGAAACCATGCCCCATGAGGAGTGACTTGGGCAGCTGGGTATGTTTAGCTTGGGGAAGAGAAGATTAAGGGGTGACATGATAGTTTAAATATCTGAACGGATCATATTGAGGATGGAGCAAGCCTGTTTTCTGCTGCTCCAGGACACGGAGTAATGGATTAAAGGCAAAAGTGATTCCACCTAAACTTTAGGAGGAACATCCAGATGATGAGAGCTGTTCAACAATGGAACACGCTGCCTCGGAGAGTGGTGGAGTCTCCTCCTTTGGAGGTTTTCAAACAGAGGCTGGATATCTTTGATTGTATATCCCTGCATGGCAGGGGATTCGACAAGATGACCTTTGCGGTCTGTTCGTGTTCTATGATTCTATGAGAATTGTCCTTCATATGTACTCCTTGAGAGACTCATACAGTAATCTCAAGAGAATTCACTGACTTCTATAGGGGCACACATATAACAAGACTGTGTCGGATGTTGGAGCATTTTAATTTATTTAAATTGTTTTGAGTTTTTATTTTTTTTTAAGTCAGACATGTCAAGAGCAAACTATGTTTCAGGGAGAGTTATTTCTAGCTAAGGTAACATGAAATTGTGGACCCCCAAGCACGGGAAATCTTGAAACGAAAACCAGTGGATACACAAAGCATGGAATCTTTCAGGGCAGGATGGGCTTAAGCAAATGTGTATACTTCTAGCTTGTAGACATGGCCCCCTACTGTGGCATGCATAAGTACCCATTCATAATTACTGAGATGTCTAATTGAATTACCCTTATCTGAAAGCCATCTGAACCTAACAGAGAGATAATAAGTTCCAGAACCTGATACAGCATGTGGGGTCAATGTGATTTCACTTGAAAACGTGGAAAAGTTCAAATCAGTGAAGTTGGAGTAACAACAGATTATCTGCCCTTGCATAAATTCCAGACCTGAGACCTTTCCTTAAAGGAAGCAGTTGAACCTCCTAAGATTGAGGGAGCAGTTTGCAGAAGTGCTCAGCAAAAAACAAGAACACACACACACACTATTGAAGGGATAGTGGATAGGAGCAACAGCTTTTCCCCTCCTTTCCGCTGAGTTCAGCTGAGGCTGTAAGAGAATGCTAAATCCATGCCCAGACACAGTACTAGATGGAGTGAATAAGGGTCAATATACCAAAATGTAATCTAAATGAGACAGGATGTCAAGCTGGTGGTTTGCCTATCCAGGTTAGTAGCATTCATCTTGTTTCAGATTAACTTGCACTCCCCTCGAAGGAATGGGACTTTCAGTGTTTTTTTTTTTAATTTTTATTATTAAAATAATACAGACCTATATAAACATATATAGACATTATACAAACATATACTACATATACAAACATATATACACCTAACTGACATTTAATCATTCACAAACACACTCATCTCTGCTTGCCTATCATCTATTTTAATCTAACAACGTAAACTAATTCCATATATATCTCAACAATAATATCTATCAATCACACCCGAACCGAAACTGACTAAAGTCCTTCCTGAGTGTGAGTGTGAGAAAAAACAATAATTTCAACCTCGAACTCAATCTGCCTACTTCCTTATCTATCTATATGCTAATCTGCAATCTTACAGGTGCCGATTTGAGAAACGAAGAGAGGCTTAGATTCACCTATCTATCTAGCTCATTATATATAGTCATCTTCCTGTTCCTGTACAATGAAAAAATAACAAGACAAACCCAAAAAAAGCAATCACATTTTATACATTGCTCTAACAAAATAATTTTGTCACCAGTCCTTTATAATCACTATTATTTAGAAATTTTATCAGCGGCTCCCACTCCAATCTTATATCGTCCACCGATTTACCTCTCAAAAGCAAAGTAATCTTGTCAAGCGTTATGCAGTCGACCAGTTTATTTAACCAGTCTCCAATTTTGGGTTGATAATTACTCTTCCATTTCGAAGCATACACTATTCTTGCTATAGTAGTAATATAATATAATAACTTTCCATATGTTTTTTCCAAATCTCTGTCCTCTATCATACTTAATAAATACATTTTAGGATCTATTTGTTCCTGAATTGGTAAAATCTGAGTTACTACCTTATGAATTTCCTTCCAATAGTTTTTTGCCTCCCTGCAGTGCCACCACATATGTATGAAAGACCCATCTTTATCATGGCATTTCCAACACTTTTTGTTAAGATTTTTATGCATTTTGGCTAATTTTACAGGGGTCAGATACCAACGGTGTTGCATTTTTTGGAAATTTTCTCGCAAATCGTAACAGAGAGAGTATTTCTTCTGGCGAACCCAGGCCTTTTCCCATTGGTCTAACGCAATAGGTTGCTTTAAATCAATAGCCCATTTCACCATATTGTTTTTAATAGTTTCCTCTTCCTGATCCAGTTTCAATAAAAGATCATAATACTGGGAGATTCTAGGTGGTTTTTCTCCTTTAACAATCAATTCAAACTCCCTTAATGAGGAACCAATACCCTTAATCTTTTTATCTTTTAGAAATCTTTCTTTAAGTTGTCTGTACAGAAACCATCCGCATGTAAATCCTTCATTCAGAATTTCTTCCCTTGACTTAAATTCTATCTTCCCTGATTGTTTGTCTATATTAATGAGCTGCTCATATGTTATCCATCTGTCTCTATCTAATCTTTCCCATCCAAAATATGCTTCGTTCATAGACGCCCAAAAAGGAACGTTCTTACATAACGTGTCTTTATAACTATTCCAAACCCATAATAAAGTTCTTCGTATGTAATGATTGTTAAACTCTTTGTGGACCTTGCTTTTATCATGGAATAAATACGCATGATATCCAAACCTTAATCCAGTTGCTTCTAGTGCCAGCAAATCTTTATTTTCGAGAAGAAACCAATCGGTCAACCATACTAAACAACTAGCCTTAAAATATAACTTCAAATTAGGCACCGCCAATCCACCTCTCTCTATTTTATCCTGCATAATTTTCCACCTTACTCTAGGTTTTTTACCTCCCCAGAGAAATCGGGAAAGCTCCTGGTGCCAATTCTTAAAGGGCTTATCATTCCTAATGATAGGCAGATTTTGAAACAGAAATAAAATCTTTGGAAGAATGCTCATTTTAATTACTGAGATTTTCCCTAACCAGGAAAGTCTCAATTTACTCCATTTCTTTAAATCTTTTCTCACTTCCTCCCATTTCCTCTCATAATTATTTTTAAACAAATCTACGTTTTTTGTTGTCATAGTTATTCCAAGATACTTTATGGACTTCTTATTATGGAATCCTGTTTGTCTCTCCAATTCTTCTATTTCCTTTTCTGAAAGATTCATTGTGAGCATTGCTGTTTTTTTCTTGTTCACCTTTAGCCCGGACTTTCAGTGTTTTTAAATCCATTTTTGGCACAAGTAAGCTTTGTAGTATAGAGGTTATTTTTTAAACCACTTTACACTATGATCTTGCTTGAACAGACGCACCCTGGACTCACTTGTCCATGTGCTGGCAATCTTCTAACCATGGTACATCTATAGACTGTAGAAATAATGCAGTTTGACATCACTGTTAGTGCTGTAGCTAAATCTTATGGAATCCTCAGATTTGTAGTTTTAAAGGTCTTTAGCCTTCTCTGCTAAAAAGTGCTGGTGCCTCACAAAACTGCAAATCCCAGGATGCTCTAGGATGAGTAGACGGAGAGGCAAAATAATAATAATAATAATAATAATAATAATAATAATAATAATAATGTTTTATTTTTAACCCACCCCTCTGCTCAGCAATCGGGGCAGCGTACAACCTTATAAAAACAGTAAGCAATTAAAACATTCCCAAATCCCACACCCTAACCCTCCCACCCCTTAAAACTAGATTAAACCAAGAAAGAATTAAAATGAATATAACATAAATACAAATAAAACTATTTTTAGGGCAGTATACAAACAGTGGCAGATTGGGGGTTGGGTAGCAACCTCCGCCATTGCCGGGACATTATTCTGGGAAGGCCTGCTGGAAGAGATCTGTCTTTACTGCTTTCTTAAAATCAGCAAGAGTGGTAATAAGATGGATCTCGTCCAGCAGGCCGTTCCATAGCCTGGGAGCGGTCGCAGAAAAGGTCCTCTGGGAGGTCTGCGAGAGCCTGGTCTTCATGGGCTGCAGCAGGCGCCTCCCAGAGCACCTAAGGACGCACGGGGGGGGGGGGTCATACGGGAAGAGGCGGTCCCTGAGATAAGATGGACCCAAGCCATGTAGGGCTTTAAAGGTTAAAACTAACACCTTGTACTGTGCCCAGAAACTAATCGGCAGCCAGTGGAGGGATTTAAGCACAGGTGTTATATGCTCCCTCCTAGATATTCCAGTAATTAACCTGGCTGCCATATTTTGTACCAGTTGCAGTTTCCGGGTTAGGCACAAGGTTAGCCCCATGTAGAGCGCGTTGCAGTAATCCAGACATGAGGTTACCAGAGCGTGTACCACAGTTTCCAGATCCCTCATATCCAGATAAGGGCTCAGTTGGCGTATCAGCCGAAGCTGATAACAGGCACTCCTGACCGCCGCATTCACCTGACTAGTCATGTGAAGTGACAAATCTAGGAGTACCCCCAAACTGCGAACACAGTCCTCAGAGGAGAGTGTGACTCCATCCAGGACTGGAGACTGTATCCCCAGATCTGGTTTCAGTCCCGTGACTGTCAGTACCTCCGTTTTGTCTGGATTCAGCTTCAATCTGTTTTTCCTCATCCAATCCATTACCGCTCTGAGATAGTCCAGCACTCAAACCACTGTGTCACACTGTCCATTGAATTTGGTAAATCAACAATATGTAAGGACCATGAATTCAATGGGTCAACTCTAGTCTAGTATAGATCAGTAAGATGAGACACAGGTCTGAATCCTACTGTTTGTCTCAACTAGAGTAAACCCATTGACTCATTGAGATTTGTCTAAGTGTTCATTCATTAACAATAATGGATTCAGTAGGTTTATTCTTATTGGCAGTACATTGGCAGGACTCAGATATATTACAATATTTTTATATTTTTATATTTTAAATAGCTGGATCACATTGTTTAAAAAAGACAAAACAAACTGCTATTCCTATCCTTTTTTAAATGTATGGCCAAACTGTTAACTACAGCCTTGTACATATTGTTTAAATTAAATCCTGGCTTTAGAAAGCTAGGATTATTCATGTCTGGGTGATATTTTTATTTATGTATTCTCCTCTTAACAGATGTATAATATTTTTCTTATCATATTGCTATTAATTCTTTGCATGCTCTTAAAGAAGGATTTTCTAAAAATACTTACAAATGAAGCAACTCTTTACATGTGATCAGACTGCAGTGTTAGTGATGGAGGCTATACCCAACATCTTATTCTTATTTATGAATAAGACCCCACTGAATTCAGTAAAATTTACTCCCAAGAAAGAAACAGAACCTGGAGAAATTCATCTTTTGGACAACAACATTCAGATGTCCCCAGCCAGAATGGAAAAATAATTCTTCCAGCTCTGGGAACAACAACAACAAAAAACAAACAAAACAAAACACCATAAACATTGATAGGATTAAGTTGCCTAATATTTCAGACATTGACAGTAACCAAATTTGAGACTTCTGATTTGCTTTCCTTGATCCATTAAAATACAACAGGTTAGATTCAACTTCATTTCTGCCCTTTGGGTGTCTTCTTTGAGTTGAGTCCTGCTAATATTACCTTCCACAATGTTATGGAGGATTTGCCAGTCATCTGGAGCAGATTTTGGAGCAATCTAGAGAACCTCAGGTAAAGGAGGGACTTTGTAAAGATCACCTCCACCTTGGTTCAGCCAGGAGAAATATTCTGCTTGATCAAAGGCTTCCTGCCGATCCCTTCCATCCATGAAATGCTTTGCTGGATATAATCCACTGTCATATAACTGTAGAACTGTAGAGTTGGAAGGGAAATTAGAGATGGTTTAGTCCACCAGTGAATGGTAAGGAGATGAGCTCCACATGCTCTCAGATGGTCAACTGTTTATTTGTTTAAAAAGCCTAACACATTTCAGCCTCAATGAGAAAAGAGCTTCTTCAGGGGCCTTCAGCAGAATTCACTCGAGTTGAAACACTTCCCAAAACACAGAACCATTGAGTGAATTCTGCTGAAGGCCCTTGAAGAAGGCCTTTTCTCACTGAGGCCAAAATGTGTTGAGTTTTTAAAAAACAAATAAAGAGTTGATGATCTCAGAGCACATGGAGCTTGTCTCCTTTCCATTTTCTGATTTTAACATGCTGTTCAGTACTCTCTTCACTAGTCCATCAGGATTCCCCACAAGACACAATAGGGTCAAAAATGCAATGCAGTTAAATTGATAAAAATAAAATAATAATAATGAATATCAGATGTGGCTTGGATCCACGTTGGGTTCCATTTTTCTGGCTGGGGGTGCTAGGAATCTCTTTTGTATTGTCTTGTGTCTTGCCTGCATACACAAGACAATACAATACACAAGACAATACAAAAGAGATGCCTGCATACACAAGACAATACAAAAGAGATTCCACCTAAATATTAGGAAGAACTTGATGGTAAGAACTGTTCAACAGTGTAATGCCATGTCTCTGAGAGTGGTGGAGTCTCCTTCTTTGGAGATTTTTAAATGTGTTATAATGACCCTATGGACATCTGTTGGGGGTGCTTGGATTGCATGGCAGGGGGTTGGACTGGATGGCCCTTGGGTCTCTTCCAGCTCTATGATTTCAAGACACCCTATTCCTAGAAACCTGTAAATCTCCAGAACTTGTGCTGGTGGGTAGTGTTTGGGGCCAAAGTTTGTGGGTTTGGAGGCAGAGAGAGCCCATAGTTAGACCCAGTGGGCAGCATAGTTAGACCCAGTGCAGCTCAACATTAGAAGTAACTTCCCATCTGTGAGAACAGTTCAGCAGTGGGACAGGCCTCCTTGGGAGATGGCAGATTATTTGGGAGAGAGGCATCAACTGCGTCCTGCATTTCAGAGACTGCATTGACCAAAAGGCTGGACTAGATCAGGCATGAGCAAAGTGCAACCCACTAGCTGCCTAACCCAGCTTGTTGGGGGCAAATAGCTTACACATTGTAAATATAATAATAATAATAATAAGTTTTATTTATAACCCGCCCCTCTGCTCGGCAATCGGGGCGGCGTACATCAATTTAAAAATACAATAGGTAAAACAATTCCTGCCCCCCCACCTCCCACCCACCCACCCACCCCTTAAAACAAAATTAAACCATTAACAAGTTAAAAATAAAGCCGAGATAAAATACAAACAATTAAATCTATCCAGCCAGGTAGCTAGTTGGATAGTGATGTTTGAGGATCACCTGCTAAAAAGATTCCAACTGACAACAGTTTCAGCATTAAGTCTTCACCGAGCCGGGCAGTTATTCCAGGAAGGCCTGCCGAAAGAGATCCGTCTTTACTGCCTTTTTAAAGGCAGTAAGAGTAGTAATAAGACGGATCTCGTCCGGCAGGCCATTCCAAAGCCTGGGAGCGGTCGCGGAGAAGGCCCTCTGGGAGGTCTGTGAAAGCCTGGTCTTTATCGGCTGCAACAGGTTCCTCCCAGAGGACCGCAGGGCGCGGGGGGGATTGTACGGGCAGAGGCGGTCCCTAAGATAAGATGGACCCAAGCCATGTAGGGCTTTAAAGGTTAAAACCAACACCTTGTACTGCGCCCGGAAACTAATTGGCAGCCAGTGGAGGGATTTTAGCACAGGTGTTATATGCTCCCTCCTCGATGTTCCAGTAATCAACCTGGCTGCCATATTTTGGACTAATTGCAGTTTCCGAGTTAAGCACAAGGGTAGCCCCATGTAGGGTGCGTTACAGAAATCTAGACGTGAGGTTACCAGAGCATGTACCACGGTTTCCAGGTCCCTTCTATCCAGATAAGGGCGCAGTTGGCGTATCAGCCGAAGCTGATAGCAGGCGCTCCTGACCACCGCATTCACCTGACTAGTCATGTGAAGCGATGAATCTAGGAGCACCCCCAGACTGCGAACACAGTCCTTGGAGGAGAGTGTGACTCCATCCAGGACTGGAGACTGTATTCCCAAATCAGGTTTCGGGCCCGTCACTGTCAGTACCTCTGTTTTGTCTGGATTCAGTTTCAGTCTATTTTTCCTCATCCAATCCATTACCGCTCTGAGACAGGCGTTAAGAGGAGAGACGCCATCTGAAGTCTGAGCTGATGATCTGGTCATGGAGAGATATATCTGGGTGTCATCAGCGTACTGATGGCACCGAGCTCCATGCCTCCGAATGATCTCCCCCAGCGGCTTCATATAGATATTAAACAGCATCGGGGACAGGATGGCACCCTGAGGGACGCCACAATTAAGCTCAATTTTGGATGAGCAACTGTCCCCGAGCCTCACCCTCTGGGATCTGCCCGAGAGGAAGGAACGGAACCACTGCAATGCAGTGCCTCCAATTCCCAACTCTCTCAGGCGATCCAAGAGGATGGCATGATCAATAGTATCAAAGGCCGCTGAGAGATCCAAGAGCACTAACAGGGTCACACTACCCCTGTCAATACTCAAGCGGAGGTCATCAGTCAGAGCAACCATGGCAGTCTCCACTCCATAACCTGTCCTGAAGCCGGTTTGAAATGGATCAAGATAATCAGTATCATCCAAGATCTCTTGGAGTTGGGAAACAACAGCCCTAATAAGCGGTATAGAAATGTACTTGTTGTTGCTATTGCACACAGCCCCAGAGCCTGTTACCCACGAACCTCTCCATAATCTACCCAGTTCAATGGGATTTGAATATGCAACACTTGGAAAAGTTACTTTTTGCCTGCAAGTACAGCTGAAAGATTCTGGAAGCTGCACATTTCCCTACCCCCCCCCCCCAAAAAAAAAAGAATGTTCAAGTTCTGGTTAGTGTCTATGGGACTTTAACCTTAAGATATAAGTAGTTCTTTTCTTCTATTAACTGACCAAGAAGCTCTGAGATATGAGCACATTTCTTCCAGATACTGTGCATTACTACACTGGTTGGGATGTGTACCTTAGTGTAAGTCTTAAAAGCGTATAAAGCACTTGAGTCATTAAGCCTTCCTAAAACTTGATTGTGTGGGTAACTTCACTAAAAGCAGGTAGGATGGATAAAAATGAATGATGGATCTTTTCACTATAAACCATGGAGTCCATCTTCCAGGGTTGTTTATAAATATACAGCAGATGATTGTCTTAAGAGCTGTTGGGCATCCCAGTTCTCCATTTAGATAATGAGAACATTTTTTTAACCTAGTGATCAGTCACTGGGTCAAAGAGGTTGTGATTAATCAACCACTGTTTGGGTTGAGGCCAATATCGTCCTAATCTTTTGCACTTGGGAATTGAAGGAAGATGCCTATGACAGATTGTATAGGCTGAATGGGGATGATACATCAGGCCCAAATGACAATGATGTCTCTTTATCTGCATCATTTCTGCAGTCATGCATTGCATATGTCCTGCAAAGAAAATCCAAATCTCCTTGGAAATAGTCAATGTCATCTTCAAGTGCATTGGCAAAGATTTGTTTTCAAGTGCTGCTATTTGGATCTTTAATAAATACACATGGAGTTTCCTTCTCAATAAAGCACAGGTTATCAGCTATCATTTTGCTGTTGCACAAAAGGTTTTATTGGAACAGCTTTATATTGGTAAATTGTTCTTGTTGTGTGCCTTCAAATCAATTCCATCTTATGGTGACGGTAAGGTGAACCTATCATGGGGGTTTCTTGGCAAGGTTTTTTTCTGCAAGGGTCTGTCTTTGCCTTCCTCAGAGGCTGAGAGTGTGCAACTTGCCCAAGGGCTCCCAGTGGATTTCCATGGCTGACTGGGGATTTGAACCTTTTTGAGCCGGGGGCCGGGTTTCTGTCCCTCAGACAACTGGGGGGGGGGGGGGGGGGCGAAGCACCAAAAATAAATAAATAAATAAATAAATAAATATTAAAAAAATATGCATGCACACTCTGTCAGCCCCAGAAAAGTCATGGCAAAACTCCTGTGGAGATTTTGCCAAGAAAATTCCAAGTACACGTAATAACAACAATAATCAATATCATCATGGCGGGTGGCGGTGGCGGCGGCAGTGGCAGGACGGCATGGGGCCGGTCCAAAGGCCTTGGGGGGCCGCATTCAGCCCCCGGGCCTTAGGTTGCCTACCCCTGCACTACACCATGCTGGATCTCAGAATCCTGAATTACCAGTCCTTATTTATGAAACAGAAACAAACAATAAAGACGGAAGTGATCTGGGAAGTCATCTATTTCATCCTCTTTGAAACTCCAACTACATTATCCTCCACAGTGAACTACCGTAATGAAAGAGAACCCATTATTTTCTCTGGCAGTCTGTAGTGCTGTTGCACTGTCCTTACTGTTAGATTGGTTCTGTTTCCTTGCCATGCCCACCTGTTAAGCCTTTTCATGATGTGTCCAAGGTACGACATTGGAAAAATACAACATATCCAGAGGATGGTGCACAATTCGCTCCATCTAGTTCAGAATAGCTCTTTAAATATCTGGAGGCCATTATATGTGTCATCCACATCTTCTCTTCTCCAAGCTATAGTCAGCTCTTTCAGCCCTTCCTCATGATTCCCCTTGGGACTTGATTTTCAGACTTTTCATCACCCTTTGTCTACTAATTCTTTCACAAAGTTAGTCTCAAAGGTGCTACAAGATCCCTTTGCATATTGCACATGGTTGTGCACAGACATTTGCTTGTGTATTTGATTGCACAATAGCTATCTTGGTCCAGTTGCATTGTGTTGCCATCCAATACAAGGACACTATAGCACAATTAATGAGTAACTCCATATGAAGAAAATAACTAAAAGATAATAATCAACCCACAACCCACTTTCCTTGAGCATCCAAGACAACTGTTGCAAAGACTTATAATACAGAGAAATTACTGTTACTGTTGTGTGCCTTCAAGTCATTTCTGACTTAAGGTAACCCTAAGGGTTAGGGTTAGGATTACTTGGTCAAACACCTCTGGATTTGTTCTACTCTTTCTATGTTCTTTGACTATTGTGGCACTCTTCAGATGTGATTTGAGTAGCAAAGACCAGATCAGAATATGACCTCTCACAATCTATATTAGGAATTCTCCTATTTTTAAAAAAACTTTTTATTTTATTTTCAGTTGTTTTCCATGGCTTTCCATCATTTTGACAGCATCTCTCCTTGATAATTTGTGTGTGTGTGTGTGTGAATATTGATAAAACAGGTCTCAAGCAAAACAAAACCCAACAGTACTCCGTCTTGATGTGTTCATAATATATGGTTGTGTCAAGATTCTTTTAAAGTTTTGTTTCATTAATTGTGTGTATGTTTGCACAACAGAGGCATAACATTGCATGCAAAAAAGAAGAGAGCAAAAAGGTTAAAAAATTAACAAGAAACATAACAGTGAGCATAGTAAGTAAGGAAAATACAGTTCAAAGACATAGCTGTGTAAGTTCTGGAATATCAGTATGCAAAGAGATCTTGCAGCATATCTGAGACTTAACTGAAAGAAAGACGGTAGCATGAGCTTTCATATACTTGAGCCTGCTTCTTCAGATGTATTTGGAAAATATGAGTATTGGTACAAAACAATGAAGAAAACTGAGTAACAAGGGACAATGGTTTCTTTTTAAAAAAATTAACTTGCCAGGCTCTGCAAGGGTCAACAGAGAATACATACTGGCCAAAATCCTGCTGATGTTTTATGCATACATAAATTCTCCAACAGAAGCAGAATCTTTATCTGATGGAGAATGGCTGTATTCAGTTCAAGGTAACAGAAGAGGAATTGCACATGTGGCACTATTATGCATGACTGCATACTGCACATGGCTCATATAGATGCTCATGCAGTTTTGGTTGTTTGTTGTTGTTAACTGCCTTCGTAGATCTCGACCCATGACGACCCTATGGATGAGACATCTCCAGGCCCCCCGTTCTCTACTGCTCTGCCCAGCTCCTGCAAACTCTTATTCATGGTCTCTTTAATAAAGTCCATCCATCTAGCATGTGGCCTTCCTCTCTTTCTACTTCCCTCCACCTTTCCTAACATTATTGTTTTTTCCAACGATTCATGCCTTCTCATGATGTGTCTAAGATACAACAGTCTAAGACTCTAAGTTGTCATCTTGGTTTCTAGGGATATTTTTGGCTTAATCTGCTCTAGGACCCATTTGTTTGTCCTTTTGGCTGTCCATGGGATCCTCAGCACTCTTCTCCAGCACCACATCTCAAATGAATTGATTTCCTTCCTATCATCTTTCTTAACTGTCTAGCTCTCTGTCCCTATGGTAATAGGGAATACGATGGCTTGTATGATCCTGAGTTTTGGCTGAGTTGTATGTCTTTGCATTTTAGGATCTTTACTAGTTCTTTCATAGCCAATGATGTAGTTCACTAATTGCACAACTGCCACATAATTCAGTGACCATAAAGTTACACTCTATCTCCCCAGTGTAAGGTATTGGCCATCTCTCTCTCTATGTATTCTTGTGCATACCTCTCATAGATACATGTTTTCCAGATCTCACACTTTGGTCCTGAATCTCAGGAGGAGGGGGAGGAATCTCGGGGTGAGAGCACTGGCATTCATTTTTTCTCTATACTGTACTTCAATTTGTTGCCCTTTCACACTAACTGGTATAAGCACTATGATTCCACTTTAACTTCATGGCAACATCTGATGGACTCCTGAGATTTGTAGCTTAGTGAGGCACTAGAGTAGGGGTAGGCAACCTTTCCCCTTTAAGGGCCGAGGGACCTCAGCTCCCAGAATCCCAGGAGCTATTGGCCAACATGAGACTATTGGCCAACATGGCTGAGGCTTCTGGGAGCTGAAGTCCCTTGGCCCTTAAAGGGGAAAGGTTGCCTACCCCTGCACTAGAGCATTTGGCTGAACATTCTAAATACTCCTTAATTTGCAGATCCAAGAACATTGTAGGATGTTCCCATGACTAGTTAAAGTGGCATCATAGTGCTACAATACTGTGGTATGAAAGGGCCCTTGGTGTTCCTTAATTGAATGACACACTCTGAACAACTGTGTTTGATGCTTAATGTATTGTGCTTAATGATCTCACCAGGGACTGCCCTTGTAATGTCACCAGGGCCTGTTTCCTGTGACATCAGAGCGGGTCATCCCTAGGCTTCAGGTTTTGGCTATGAAATCTCAGGCTCTGACATGAAAATCCTAGATATGCACATCCTCTCTTTTCCAGGGCTGTTGCCTATTAGATAATGGTGTAGGACCTGAGAAAAAAGAGGAGGGAGGGCTCATCTAAGTACTATGCAAGTTCCTTCTTCTGTATATAATAATAATAATAATAATAATAATAACAACAACAACAACAACTTTATTCTTTCTGCCAAGACAATCAAGGTGGCTCACATAGAATAAAATTAAATTTAAATAAAACATACCCTGCATTAAAACAATTAATTAAAACAAATTAAAACAAATAATTAAAACAATAATAATAATGGTTCATTTCCATACGCAAAGGATTTGTAATTTGAACTGAGATCCCCACATACACATGTCCGTGCCCGGCCTCCACCCCACCAAATGCATATGGCTTAGGTCCAGACTATCTGAAAGACCATATCTGAATACAAACCTGCACGAATTCTAGGATAATAGGGGAAGGCTTTCTCTCTGCCCCACTACCATCAAAGCCTCATTTGGCAAGGACATGAGAGAAAGGGCCTCTACAGACCAGCCCATATATAGCTTCTGAGGTAAGGTATTAGCCTATGTGACTTTTCATAAAATCTTGGACACATGTGGAGTTTCCTCTATGACCCCAGACTGACCTCTGAGGGATATCAGCCATAATCCCCTAGATGGCAGGTCATGTAGGCACTGAGAGATCTGCCCAGGATAACTGGAAAATTCCCTACCAGAGTTTGGGAGTTGCCAAAAGGGAAAAAAAACATTATATTGGAAAAGACACATAATAATGCTTGTTTGTTTTGAGTCTCACCCTTGATAGGGCAGTGATCAGATTTGACTGCACCCTTTTCTCTAGCCTCCCTTCCTTGATAGTTTTGAAACCAAATGCATTGTTTAGACCATGCTCACACCTAGGGTAACAAAGCTAAGACCATCAATGCCTTTGTCCAACAGCCATTAAGCTCATCGCCAGAAGGTAGAAATTTCCTATAAGAACCCTTGGATTTCTAGGCTCCATGTGCTATCTTGAAAGTGCATGAAGACTCCACGTTGGTCTGTACTCTGATTTAGCTCCTGCGGCCATCTCCCCCCCCCCTCATTTTGGCAGCCGTGCTCCATCACCATCATCATCAACCTTCACAGCGAAGCCAAGAGAAGCCTTCGGAAGTATTTCCCCTCAGCCTAGTTCCTCTCAAGCTATCCCCGCTTTCACCCATCTTTCCTTCTAGAGTGTGTTGCATGTGTGCATGTGCTATATGTGGACACATGAATAAATATTTAGACTTTAATTGGAGAAGCCCGTCTCCGCCTCTTCCATTGAGAGATCTCTTAGTCCTCTGGTATACATAACGGTACACAATTCTGTGGGGCTTTGGTAGGACCCCACTCTTGCATATTTTGAGCTAATTATAAATTCCCCTAATTAGATCCTTCCTAATAAAGGTTTGTGCTTTGGTGCATATCAGGATGATATATTTTTCTGTTCATCCATTTTGGAACTATGAGAAAATTCAGTATGCTTCTTCCATTTTCTTCCTCCAGTCTCTGAGCTAAGCTGTTGTGATAGCTCACTTTACAAAAACTACATGGAAACATGTTTTATATTAATAAGATCAGAAGAGGAAACTTCCTGACCCATTAGAACTCTTGTTTTATCTGCAAATAGTGCTCTCATGGAAAGCATATTAATAGCATGCTAAATTATAAAATGCATTAATTGGTTAATACAATAAAGCAGACATTAATCCACCAGCCATATGTAATGCACTCTTTGATGTATCCAGCTTAATGCCTTTAGGGTTGTCCAGCACTACTTTTTCCAGAATTATGTATAGTTTATAAAAAATAGTTAATGTATGCACTGTGCTTTGTATATCTGTTGTATATTTTTAATGCTGAGTAGCTTCAAGAAAAAGAACTTTTTCAAAAGAAGCCAGCTAAAAGAACCAACTGACACAGCAGTCAAGTAAAAACAGAACTAGAACACCTTCTTTGATCTGAAAATAGCTTCTTATGATGCTCACACATAAATAGGCACCAGGATAAAATGATTGTGGGGAACATACCCTCCAACTGTCCTGATTTGTCTGGGACAGCCCTGATTAATCCTCTGTCATCCCATTTTAGCTCCTTTTAAAATGTCCCAATTTCTCTCTCCTCCTCCCACTTTCTCCTTTGTCCTCAGCTTACTTATTACTGCAAACTGAGTTCAAATTGTAGAAGTAGTTTGCACTCAATTAACTCAGTGGAGGATGAGGAGAGGTGGGGTTGAAGCATTACTCTTGCCTGTAGACTCAGACAAAAGCAAACTGCTATAGTTTCTCTGAGCTTTTGTGTTCTTCCTTATCAATAAACTTTCCCCATCTTGACCACACTCTGATGTTGCTTGGTTAAACATGTTCCAGTTTTCATCTGTGGAAGGTTGGAAGGAATAGAAGAATGCTTTCTCTGCTGTGGCACTCCAGTTGTGGAATGCCCTCCCTTTGAGAGCCTATTAACACCAGTGCTGGCTTCATTCCAATTAAAATGTGGCCATCTTGTTTGGCTACACGTATCCCAGTTTTCAGCTGTAAAATGTTGGTGGGTATGTAGTTTTATGCTGTCTTCCAATCTTCTGAGGTTGTACAGGAAATACCTAGATACATACACACCAAATTCTTTTATTCTATTAGCAACTGGTTGCTTACTTTATATAAGGCATGACCAACTGTAGCCCCCTGGATACTGCTGGACTGTGGTTCCCATTATCCCTTCCCATTGTCTATACTGGCTAGGGCTGATGAGCACTGTGTCCCAAAAACATTTGAAGGATCACAATTATCCATGTTTGGTTAATAAACAAGAACTAGTTCCCGGTGGATCAGAAAGATTTTTCTTATAATAGCAGAAGCAGGCAAAATACTTGTAAGTGTGGAAAGTGTGGCCTACAGCCTTCATGAAACACCTAATTCTTTTGTTTGTTTGTTTGTTTGTTTGTTTTTTGTAGCCTTCAGGCTTGCCTATGACAATTAACAACCTTTGGATGCCTATGCTTACTAACTGCTAGTTTTCAGGGTTCTCATAATACTCTAACCTACAGCCATTCGAGTGTTGGTGAGATGAAATTAGATTCACATTGTGGGAAGTTGTCACTTGAACATAAGAAGCTACCTTACACCAGATGGGACTCTTCATCCTTTTAGCTCAGTACTCTCTCCAGGGTCTCATAGAAAAAAAGGTTTTTCACTTCACCTAGGGCCTATTCACACTACACTATATTCCTGTTCAACTGCCATAGCAACAACCTATGGAAGCCTGGGATTTATGGAGCTCTCTGGCTGAGAAATCTAAATGTTCTTCCCTAAACTGTAAACTCCAGGATTCCATAGGTTGGAGCCAGGAGAGTTAAAGTGAAATAAAGTGCTATCTTGTGTGGTGTGTTTGGGCCTTTGGTACCTGATCCTGTTTAGTGGAAGGACTGTTGAGTTGAGGACTGAATGTGGGAGTGTTCTCATACCAAGTTTTCTGCGGCTGTTGGGTGGTAGCTATGATCTATAACTCAGTGGCAGACTGTATACATATGGCCTTTGCAGACTGCCAGAAATAGTACAAATTGAGTCCACTTTAAGGGTTAGGGTTAGGGTTAGGGAATCATGGAAACTGTATTTTATTGTGGCACCAGAGCTCTCTGACAGAGAAGGCTCAATGTCTCAGAAAAAAAAATTCCCATGATTCCCTAGCACTAACCCTAACCCCTAAAGTGGACTCAATTTGCACTATTTTTGGCAGTCTGCAAAGGCCCATAGTCTGTAAAAGACCCCAGGTTCAATCCCTAGTATCTCAAAATGAGATTAAGAAAGAATCCCATCTAGGTGGGCCAATATACAATAAATTTCTAGTTTAATTACAGTGTTACTTAACTATTGTCTCTGCTCAAACGACTCAGAATGAAACAAGCAAAGAGAGGAGTAATGAAACAATGGTACTTAACATTATTTATTCATCTCACAGATAATATTGATGCCAGAGTGGGCAACTGTAGTGAAAGCAGGGGCCAATCTTTGTTCCCCCACAACCATGGCAGGACACTTTGCCCCAATTTTGGCTGAAAATTGGCTGACTATCTAAAGCAGAAGTAACCTCTGGTTGTAATTTTGGGAGGATGGGGTGTTTAGGAAGGGTTGGGGTATTTAAACTTGATTTGACACTACTGCAGTGTTGATTTATCTTTTCTCAAACAACTTTTGTGTATGTGCAGACTGTTGGGAAACTGAAGCAGAGTAACCAAACTAACAAGGCTGAAGCTGTCCTATGTCCACCCGCCCGCCATGGCAGAAAAAAGAAATAAGTTTATTTGTAAAACATATAAAGTAGCTTCACTTACAGATTACTTGTGCATAATGCCAGAAATAATGCAACTTGAGACCACTTTAACTGCCCTGGCTCAGTGCTAGTGAATCATGGGAATTGTAGTTTATTGTGGCACCAGAGCTCTCTGACAGAGAAGGTTCAATGGGCGTTATCACACGTGGGCCAGTTTCGTTGTTAAAGAGATAATAAAGTGGAAATGAAGCATCCCTAAAAGAAAGCGAAAAAAGGGCTTAATTGTGCAAAAGCTTTTCACACGTAATTACAGTAATAACGGAATTAAGTTAAAAGCAAAAAAAAAAAGGACGTTTTTAACTTTCATACACAAGTGAAAAGAACCTGTACATGTACTGGAAATGGGTGTGTTTTATGACCAGACTCCTCCTTTTTCCAGGGCGGGTCCTGCATTTCCCAGGAGGAAATGTCAGACTATCCTACATTTGGGGTCATGTCCTCCTGCACAGATCCTAACCCCCTTCCGTTGGGGTTAGGACCTCTCAAGACAGCAGAAGAGGAGGAGGAGGAGGAGGCTGGAAAGGCAAGGCAAGGCAAGGCAAGACAAGCCGAGGCAAGGGAGGGATTGAGATAGCTCAGCCTCCCTTTTCTCTCTCTCTCCTTTCCTGGCATTGGAGGCTGTCAGCTGCTGGGGAGATGAGCAAGGAGGGTAGGATCACAGGCAGAGCTGGCAGGGAAGGAGGAGGAGGAGGAGGAAAGGGAAGGAAGGAAGGAAGGAAGGAAGGAAGGAAGGAAGGAAGGAAGGAAGGGCTGGGTGTTCCCTGGGGAGAGCCAGAGCCTTGGATGATGCCCAGGAGAGGGGAAAACTGAAGGTAGCTCCCATCCCCCCCCCCATAAGCCTTTCTCCTTTGTAGGACCTGCAGGGCAGAACGTCATGGTGAGATGGAGCTCCAAGTTGCTCCACAAGCACACCCCACACTTGCACCCACATCCACCCACAGCTGCTGCGAGGGAAGCCTTCTTTTCCCTCCATCCCAAATGCCAAACTTCTCCGTCCCAAACTTCCCTCTCCTTGCCTTGCCTTGCCTTGCCTTGCCTTGCCTTGCCTTGCCTTGCCTTGCCTTGCCTTGCCTTGCCTTGCCTTGCCTTCCCTACATGGCAGGAGCCCAGGATTCTCCCTCCCTGGAGGCCCCTCCTCCTCCTCCTCTTGGCCCTCCTCCAGGTTTTAAAAGAGAATTGTCTGTGCATATTTGCTTTTCACATTACAGTAAATGCAAAATTACTGTAATTTCGCAAATGCATTTCCTCTAAATTCCCGAAATTAAAAAGATCTTGGATAATACCAGTTTCTGTCCAGTTTCTAACCAGGTTCTGTGCGACGTCGTGTGAAATTGTGAGGCGCAAATTCAGTTTTTGTTTGGGATTTGTGTGGATTAACCAGCAGATTTCCCCCGTGTGATAACATCCAATGTCTCAGAAAAGACTACAATTCCCATGATTCCCTAGCACTGAGCCAGGGCAGTTAAAGTGGACTCAAGTTGCATTATTTCTGGCAGTCTGTAAAGGCCCTTAAGTTTCCACCTGGTACATAGTCATTAGTAGTCTCTGCTTCCCTTCTTAGAATCCTTTGGTGGTGCAAAGGAAGGAGAATAGAGAGATAAAGACAGCGGTGTGCTTGCTATAAACAATTTGGAAAAACCTTGGAAACAACATGAAAAGAACTCCCAGGTGAGCTATACTAGGGCACAGCAGGCTTCTGATGTATTAAAGTGACTTTGAGTTTCCAAGCAGGTGGAAAGAATTACATCCGTTCCTAACTATGCTGCTCCATATTGGACCAATGCAACCAGATCAATTCATGGGCCCTGAAAAAACGCACATCCCAGTGTCCTAGGGCTCTGCTTAATCTCCCTTCTTGGGAGCCTCTTCCAACACACTAATGTGGAAAGCCCTATAAAAGGCTGTCAGTGGAACCATGTGTTACAGCTGTGCTTCACAGTTTGAGAAACAAATGTTCCCCAATATGTCTTCAGACCCTGTAGCATTTGTGGGGAAAGAAGAGATCTATAAGACATACCAGCTGAGGGATTCAGGAAATTGTTGTCCAAAAATAATTTTCCCCAAGCTCTGCCAGGCTCTTTTGCCCACCCATCTAATATCTTCCTCACCCAAAAATGCAAGTTAGAGTCTCTTAAGTCCTTGACCTTCAGTGCGAATACTAGGGCAGGTAGATTTTCCCTGACTGAATGTAGATTACAGAGACCAGAATCAAACCCATTTAACTTTTGTCTCAGTATTACCTGGGTTGTTCACATAGCTTCAGGTCTCCATGTCCTTTCTATTTCCCCATTCACCAGGTGTTCCATTCTCCATTCTCCTGGTGTCCCAAAGGTCATCATGACCTCTTAAGACCATGCCTCACCCCAGATATGAAAACAGGAAAATATGGTGACTCCAAATATAATGCAGGGTATGCAAGGTGTACTAACACTCTCCCTTGTTCCCCCTAAGTG
Source organism: Phrynosoma blainvillii (assembly GCA_026167975.1). Classification (NCBI taxonomy): domain Eukaryota; kingdom Metazoa; phylum Chordata; class Lepidosauria; order Squamata; family Phrynosomatidae; genus Phrynosoma; species Phrynosoma blainvillii. Next base: position 34,077,262 of record JANUYF010000001.1, on the reverse strand, counting down.
AAGCTGAGAAGGTGATAGAACAGAGAGAAGGCCCTCTCTGGATGATATTAAAGAGAAATATGGCCCTTCAAATAAACTGGACTGAAGATGTATATGGATTTAAAGGTCAAAACCAGCAATTTGGATTGTACCTGGAAATAGACCTGCAGCCAGTGGAGCTGTTACAACAAAGGAGTTCTGTACTCCCAGTAGTCAGTTCCAGTTTTCAACCTGTTTGCAGCTCTTTAGGCAAATGGATGTTTCTGAGCACTTTTCAAAGGCAGCCCCACATAGAGTGCATTACAGTAATCCAAACAGGATGTAAGCAAGACAAGTACTACCAGATCTGCCTTCTCCAGGAATGGGCACAGTTGGCACACTATCTTTAACTGTGCAGAAGCACTTCTGGTCACTGCAGAAACCTGGGCGTCCAGACTCAGAGCTGAATCCAGAAGTACCTCCAAACTACAAGCCTGAGTTTTCAAGGGGAGGTACCATATTTTTCGGCATATAAGACGCTCTGGCATATAAGACGCAACCAATTTTAAAGGAGGAAAATCTAGAAAAAAAAGATTCTTAACCAAATACTGTAGTAAAATATTTTATATTAACTGTATAAAGTTAACAGCAGTTTAAGAACAATTTTAAGTTGTAAATTTAAGTTTAAGCCAGCAGCAGGGCCAGGTGTTGCACAAATTCCCTGCCCAACTTTCTTGCAAGTCTCCTGTCGCCTTATGGCGACTCCATGAATTTCTTAGGGTTTTCTTAGGCAAGGAAGACTCGAGAAGTGGTTTTGCCAGTTCCTTCCTCTGAAATACAGCCTGCAGCACCTGGGATTCTTTGGCGGTCTCTCATCCAAGGACTATCCAGGGCTGACCCTGCTTAGCTTCCAAGGTCAGATGGACTGGTACCTTTGGAGTTTTTAGGCCATTGGCTTATGGAGCAATTTCTGGCTTATTTTGACCCTACCATGAGGGTTTTCTTGGCAGATTTCTTCAAGGGTTTTTTTTTTTGCCATTTCCATCCACTGAGGCTGAGAGAGTGTGACTTGGCCAGAGTAATCCAGTGCCTTGGAGTAATTTCTGGCTTATTTTGACCCTACCATGAGGGTTTTCTTGGCAGATTTCTTCAAGGGTTTTTTTTTTTTGCCATTTCCACCCTCTGAGGCTGAGAGAATGTGACTTGGCCAGAGTAATCCAGTGCCTTGGAGTAATTTCTGGCTTATTTTGACCCTACCATGAGGGTTTTCTTGGCAGATTTCTTCAAGGTTTTTTTTTTTTTTTGCCATTTCCACCCTCTGAGGCTGAGAGAATGTGACTTGGCCAGAGTAATCCAGTGCCTTGGAGTAATTTCTGGCTCATTTTGACCCTACCATGAGGGTTTTCTTGGCAGATTTCTTCAAGTGTTGTTGTTTTGTTTTGTTTTTTGTCATTTCCACCCTCTGAGGCTGAGAGAATGTGACTTGGCCAGAGTAATCCAGTGCCTTGGAGTAATTTCTGGCTCATTTTGACCCTACCATGAGAGTTTTCTTGGCAGATTTCTTCAAGGGTTTTTTTTTTTTTTTGCCATTTCCACCCTCTGAGGCTGAGAGAATGTGATTTGGCCAGAGTAATCCAGTGCCTTGGAGTAATTTCTGGCTCATTTTGACCCTACCATGAGGGTTTTCTTGGCAGATTTCTTCAAGGGGGAGACTCTTTCCACCCCCGTCCTGGGTGCTTCAATGGGCTCTTCCTGGGATGGGAGGATCCCATTCAACCACCCAGGAAAAGGGGACTTCTTTCCACCCCCGTCCTGGGTGTTTCAATGGACTCTTCCTTAGATGGGAGGATGTCCTCTGACCCCAGGAAGAGTCCATTGAAGCACCCAGGACGGGGGTGGAAAGAGGAGGAGCCCATTCAACTACCCAGGAAAAGGGGACTCTTTCCACCCCCGTCCTGGGTGCTCCAATGGGCTCTTCCTGGGATGGGAGGAGCCCACTGGAGCACCGAGGCTGAGGCTGAAATGAGGCCTACTTTTAGCTGTGGCCTCGGCAGTTACGGTACTTCTTTAGTTTGCCCTCAGCCTGTATATTCACTTTATTAGACGCAGCAACTTCCCCATCCTCGTTTAAGGGAAGAAAAAATGCATCTTATATGCCGAAAAATACGGTAATCCCATCTAATACAGGATGAATCCCTATTTCCAGTCCTTTGACTGACCAGGAGCATCTCTGTCTTGTCTGGATTAAGCTTCGATTTGTTTGCCCTCATTCAAGTCCACTATAGCTGCCAGATAGCAGTTTAGCACAGGAACAACTTCCTTGGAATTTGGTGGAAAGGAGTGATACGAGTGACACCTGACTCCAGAACTCTGGACAAGCTCTCCCAACAGTTTCAGGTAGATGTTAAAAAGCATAGGGGACAAGACTGAACCCTGAGGGACTCTACAGGCCATGAAGTTGAGCAAGCACCCTCAGCACCACCCTCTGATAGAGCCTCTCCAAGAAAGAATAGAGCCACTGGAGATTATCAGATAGAGGGCTCAGGAAGGGAGCAAAGCTGATTGCTCCCATCCCATTCACGCGATCGGGGGCAAGATTATCACATGCAGCACACTTCTTCCATCCTTCTTGCACCAGTGAAGTGTAATGGACCCTTCATTTGGTATTAACAGGAGTTCCCGTTATTACCAAATGATGGGGACATTACACTTCACAGACAGCAGAAGGATGGGAGAAGTGTGCTGCATTGCCCCCAATTGTGCAAATGGGATGGGAGCAATCTGCTTCCCTCTCATCCTGAGCCCTCCATCTGATAATCTCCACTGTAAAATAGTACCTCCAAGTACTATCTCAAACAGGTGACTCAGAAGGATACCATGGCTGATGGTATTGAAAGCCGCTGAGAGCCAACAGGGGCAGATTCCCCCTGTCCAGTTGCCTGCATAGGTCATCCATCAAAGTGATCAATAACCAGGCCAGAAACCAGACAGACATAGATCTAGACCAGGGGTTGGCAACCTACGGCCTGCGGGCCATTTCCAGCCCAGGTCGCCGGACTTACGGGCCCAGGCGGACCCCTGCTGCCGCCGCCGCCGCCGCCGCCTGGTTCGGTCGCCACCCGGCCGTGCGCAACGCGACCGCCATTTTGGTCCCCAAAATGGCGGCCACAATGTGTTTGTGCATGCGCAGGATTACTGCGCATGCGCAAACGCGTTGCGACCGCTATTTTGGAGACCAAAATGGCGGTCGCGGCACTGGGAGCTCGCGCGGCGTCCTGAGGAGGCCCGTCCCCGCTGAGGGAATCCTCCCAAGGGGGACCCTCGGTGGTGACGGGCTTCCAGGAGGCCCGTAGCCACCGAGGGAAGCCTCCTCGGGGGGACCCTCGGTGGCGATGGGCTTCCAGGAGGCCCGTAGCCACTGAGGGTCCCCCTTGGGAGGCCTCGCTCGGTGGCTACGGGCCTCCTGGAAGCCCGTAGCCACCGAGGGTCCCCCTTGGGAGGCCTCCCTCAGTGGCGACGGGCTTCCAGGAGGCCCGTAGCCACCGAGGGAAGCCTCCTCGGGGGACCCTCGGTGACGACGGGCTTCCAGGAGGCCCGTAGCCACTGAGGGTCCCCCTTGGGAGGCCTCCCTTGGTGGCTACGGGCCTCCTGGAAGCCCGTCGCCACCGAGGGTCCTCCTTGGGAGGCCTCCCTCAGTGGCGACGGGCTTCCAGGAGGCCCGTAGCCACCGAGGGAAGCCGCCTCGGGGGGACCCTCGGTGGCGACGGGCTTCCAGGAGGCCCGTAGCCACTGAGGGTCCCCCTCGGGAGGCCTCCCTCGGTGGCTACAGGCCTCCTGGAAGCCCGTTGCCACTGAGAATCCCCCTCGGGAGGCCTCCCTTGGTGGCTACAGGCCTCCTGGAAGCTCGTCGCCACCGAGGGTCCCCCTTGGGAGGCCTCCCTCGGTGGCTACGGGCCTCTTGGAAGCCCGTCGCCACTGAGGGTCCCCCTTGGGAGGCCTCCCTCAGTGGCGACGGGCTCCCAGGAGGCCCGTAGCCACCGAGGGAGGCCTCCCAAGGGGGATTCTCAGTGGCGACGGGCTTCCAGGAGGCCCGTAGCCACCGAGGGAATCCGGCCCTTGCACCATTTCCTGCCCCCTCCCCCCCTCCCCCGGCCCTCCAGCAACAAAGGCCACGGCGTGCGCGGGGGGGGTCGTGCATGGCGGCGGAGGGTGCGCGCGCACGCCGCCATCCCCCCCCACCTCAGCCCAGCCGAGACCTGGGCTACGGGAGACCGGCCCAGGTCTCAAAGAGGTTGCCTGTCCCTGATCTAGACAATCTATTTAATCCAGGAACCCCTGGAGTTGAAAAGCCACCACACACTCCAATGCTTTGCTAAAAAATAGAAGGTTGGAGACTGGCCTATAGTTATCTGGTATAATAGGATCCAGGGAAGGTTTTTTTCCCAAAAGAGGTCTTACCACAGCTTCCTTCAGGCATGTTGAGACCATGTCTTGTTGTAATGATCCGAGGAACCTGCCACTTCCTTCACCCACTTTGAAGGGGAGCAGCCAGTACTGTGAGTGAAAATCCTGAAAAGTGAGATCACCTTGGATGGTCCTCTTTCAGCCCACCATTAAAGGTCACACAGTTCTACATACTTCAATCCTCTTCTCTCCCCCAGGGAGGAAGCAGCATCAGAATTGACCCTTAGTCCTGCCTTAAATTTAACATCTGCCTGCCAGAAGGATACTCTGTCCATAAGAACATTGTACCACATTTGCAAATCTGCTCTCATCTCAGCTGTGATCCAAATAAAGTAGTGTGTCAGTTTTAAGCAGTGGCTTTAAAAGCCCTGGACAAGCTTTTCCATGTTTTGGGGAAAGTTTAAATGGCCTACTTGTTCTTCCAGTTTATGCAACATCACATTGGCCATCTTGAGATCCTTCAGCTTCTTGAACTGCTTTTGCATGCCCAGAAACTCTGCAAAGGAGCCCTCAGTTTTTCCATCAGCAAGCACAGGCATGGGCAACTGCAAAGGGGTTATTTCTCACCCTCGAAACCCCTCATTTTGTTCTCAGATGATTTTCTATCACTTTTGGGATACATTAAAAGTTCTCAGGGATCTTGGACTGGCTCTGGTTTTTTTGGGGGGAATATATATATATATATATATAGAGAGAGAGAGAGAGAGAGAGAATGAGAGAGAGAGAGAGAGAGAGAGTCTAGAGGCGTTGAGAAGTTTCAAACAGCACTTCAGGGGCTAGCATGCTTGGTCCCAATGGCTGCATATGGCCTACAGGTTGAACGTTTCTCAGCATTTGAGCTAGCAGAAGATCCAGAGATGCTTTTAGATTATCAGATTCATGCATTAGGACTGTACACTACTCAGCAGCCTTTGGCCCTGCAAACATACAAATAAAATGTATAAATAATGAACCATATCCTGCACAACAATGCTACACCATAAAACCACTCAAAAGAATGCTTATCTGCTTGGAAGCTGTGCAGGACATTGACCAGCCAATATGCTGTGCCCTGGCGATATAATTTTACCCATCAAAATTGACAATTCAACATCAAGTGGGTACTCTGGAGCACTGCTATGCACCATCACCATCACAATACCTCACCACAGCAACATGTATGCAACTAAGGCAAATCTTATCCAATCAAACTGTACTGCAATGTCTCTTCTAGCACAGAGCATGGAAAAATGACAGTCGGGACTATAACTCCCAAAATCTCCTACACTCCAGAATCCTCCATTGGCCACACTGTTGGGAGATGTTCTGGTAGTCCCCAAAGTAACATTTCCAAACTTTTGCCTTACGATGAACATGTAACAGATCAGGCATGATTCCCTTGGAGCTTCTTCAGTCATGAGACTCAGCAATAGTCAGCAGTGACCAGCTAAATATGTTCCTTTCCTCCCCATCCAAAAATGATGATGAGATGGAAAGACAGTCTTTCTGAACTAGGTCGGTCTTCATTATGAACTGGTTGAAGTTTTGGAACATTCCAGAACAGCTGCCCTATGTGTGAAATGTAGCAGTAATCAAGACTTTATCAAAAGCAAAAAAGGTCAGGTGTTCCCAGAAGGAATGGAAGAAAAGTAAACAAGATAGGAAGGGACTGCTCCCCATAAATAAGTCTGAAGCTTCAGCTCCGCTCAAAGACACCAAAGAGGACAGCATGGGGCATATGTAGGGTCACGTCTATTATTGAGATGAATAAAATGGGGATGGCCAGAAGGCTGAGCTCATCCAGAGAGCAGAAAATGGTTTCCTTTAGACAACTATTGCCTTCTTTCTTAAATCTAGGAAACCAGTTAAGAGATGTTGTGACTAAAACCATGAGCCCTGAAGAATCTCTTCTTATTTATCCATGTTCAGGATAGCAGAAACATTCTAGGTAAATAAGAACCCATTCTCTTATGCAGAGTTTGTGAAAATTACTTTTGTTCAGATGACAACTCTCTCAAACCATAGCCAGCATGGCAACTGAGGATGATTAATCCTTGTAAGCCAGGAAAAAAAGTAACATTTGCAAGCCTCGCTCTTATATAATGGCAACCAAATTGTTCCTGTCTAAAACAGCTGGTGTAGAAATAATTTACCCTAAAGGCTTTACAAGCCTATGTAAAAGGACTGGTTGTTGTCTATACACTGGTTTGAACAATGTGAATTACAAGTTTGTCCTGCCTGATTTTACTTTGGTTTTTTTTTTCTTTCCCTTCTCAAGCATTTGCATTCAGCCTTTGAGCCTCTTGCTGAGATTTTCTCTTCAGCTGTTTTCTGGAATAGCCAACACCTGGCAGCATTTGGACACCCTATTTGCACAAGTGCCAAATGAACAGAGCTAAGGTTTCTCCAAGCGTGGCAGTGATGGAGTGGGATTTCATTTCACTATATTACATGCAACAGCTTCCCTGCCTGAAATGGGATCTCTTGTGGAAGAGATTAAGGCTTCTGGATTGACAGCAAATGGTTTTTGGGTGCACTAAATTAGTTCTCTTGTAACATAATTGTTTTCCAATACCATGATGGCTTCTCTTCAGTTGGGCAAATATTAGGTCCAACAATTCACACCATTCTACTAATTTCCTGCAGAGAAAGTTTTGCATATCTTAAATTTTTGAAGGTTGCAATGAGCATGAGCACATAAGAAGAGCCATTCTGGATCATACTAAAGGCCTGTTTAGTCCAACATTCTGTACTCCACAGAGGTCAACCTGTGGCCCATGGAAAGCCCACAAGCAAGACATGACTCTAACCTGCAATAAGGGAGGGAATAAATCTTAATTATGACTAGTAATGTCTGGTAGATCTTCCATGGATTTGTCCAGTCCCCTTTCAAAACCATCTGATCTGGCTGCCTCCCCTCATGGAAATGAGTTCCACAGTTTTACTATACACGATAAAGAAGCAGTTCTTCTCATCTATCCTTAATCTTCCATCTCCTCAAGATTCAGTGGATTATCCTAGGTTTCCCACCTACTTTCTTCACACAATGCAAAATTTGTACACATTTCTCTCATAAAAAAAAAAATATATTCAAGAGCAACTGGAAATTTGTAAGTGCTATGACTTTTCTTACCATTCATCATGGTTTTCTTTCCATTCAAATTGTGAATTTTCAGCTTGGAAGGAGAAAAAAATAAGTATAGATGCTGCTGTGTCACAAAATGTCATTTCAGAAGGCTCAAGATATTTTGGTGCCTGGGATCAAATGTCCAAATAGTGCCCCACAATGGTCAAAATGTTATTTAAAAGGTGAATCATTGTCAATCTGCTGCAATCTAATGTTATTTCTAGATCTGTCACCCAAGGCCACTTTACTCTTCCTAATGAGATATACAGTCTTTATAACACCTTTATAGCATCTTTTATCTTCCAAGCTCATTCATCACAGGAAACAACTCCTCCTCCTCCTCCTCCTCCTCCTCCTCCTCCTCCTCCTCCTCCTCCTCCTCCTCCTCCTCCTCCTCATTTTTTTCTTCTTTTCCTTGCATTTTTCCCATGGATACATACCGTATCTTTTAAGCTTATCGCACTGTGTTCTTGGAATGTAATGAGTACATGATGAGAATGGAACGGAACATATTTTATCATATGGTATGGTCCTCATTGAGTTCCCATTCTGTGCTCTGACAGTCCCTAGCCCGTTCCAGGAGGAGAATTGTAAAAATGCATCTTTAGCCAGCAAGAACGCTTTCAGACTGTTCAATATGATGTGTGTGAGATAATCCTACCCGGTCGCAATCTGTCCTTGTGCTCTGATTGGCTAAGACAACTTCCTCCCCTCCTGTCCTAGAATGTCCACAAACTCAACTCAACTCTTCCAGTGTTGATGCAAGGAAGGTGCCACAGGCAATTTAATTTTTTTTTATTTTTGTAGATTGAATTGCGTCATGTTTACAAGAAAAAACAATGAATGCTCACTACCTAAACCTCTCAGTAGCATTCTTTCCAATGCAGACATAGGAGTTTTCACAACAGTGAGCACGCACCAATGAGGGACGGCTGAGGAACTACTTTAGCGCTGGTACCGGTACAACAGTAAATGCAGTGCGATAATATGTGTTCTCATAATGTTACTATTGTCAGGATATTGATGGGATATATAGTCAATGTTGAAATGTAAAGATGTGTGTGTCTGTATTTTTCCATGATGAGAAAATGCTTCTAAGCCTAACACAACAACTCAGTCCAGGTGTTCGAAGAGACAAAACAAGTGAAAACCACAAGTTGGAATACATGGGAAAGTGTTCTTGTTTATACAGTGAATACAATAATAAAAGATGTTTCTGAGAAAGTAGATCACATGGTAAAAGATGAACAACAAGGAGTTTGGTTAACATACGTCATGTACAGATCAACCAATTAACCTGAGGTTAACACCCAAGAGGTGGAGAAAGGTTGGGCTGAGAAAATTGTGTTTCAGGCATAGAAGTCAGTCTGTTCTTGAACTTTCTATAGTATGGATTAAGTTTCTTTATTTTTGCTGAAGCTGTAGCTTGACTAATTTTTCACGATGTAGCATTAAGGACTTATAGTTTTGTTCCTGTTAGCCACGTCTGGCTAAAGTGAGGTTTTATTGGACTTTATAGTTTTTACTTTGCATATACTTTTCTATAATAAAGCCTTCTGCTAGAAGCTTGGATTTTGCCCTGCGTGGTGGTGTCTTCCCTGCTACAAGTTACTCTGCTGAATGGATTTATCCACACATACAAAACCTGCTCCTCCAACATTCCCTAACAACTATCCCATTATCAATAGTCTAATGCGGTAACACCCGTTCCCATATGGTTACGTTCGAGGGACTTGATGGGAACGTTACAGGTACTGGTGTGATAAGCTTAATTATTACAGGCACTACTAATGGGATATGTAAAAAAAAAAAAACACCTAAAAACATCTTAACAATTAAGAATGCAATACAATATCCACACAATATAGCATAAACATCCATGTGTGGAGATACATTATACCAGTACTACACAAGTTCTGTGCAGAATATCAAATTGTGCAATATCATGTCAATGACTGTTGTGAAATGTTCAACTACATTGCATGCTGTGTAATGCACAATCACAGCACACAATGCATAATGCACAACTGTAATGCACAATGTATAACTGCAATGTGAAAGTGAAATGCTCAGTGCGCAATACACAACCACAATGCAAGTGTTGCATTTGTAACTCTGTTTCTGCTACTGTCAGCAGAATACATCCATTGCATTATGACAAAAAAAATCACCCCACATGCATAGCATAACTTACACATATGCAAGCTAAAGATGAGTCAACTGTGATGCAGCACCTGAAAAGACAATATAATCCTAGGCTGCAATAGTAGAAGTGTAGTGTCTAGATTGGGGGAAGTAATAGTACTACTCTATTCTGCTTTAGTCAGGCCTCACCTGGAACACTGTGTCCGCTTCTGGGCACCACAATTCAAGATGGATATTGACAAGCTAGAACATTTCCAGAGGAGGGCAACCAAAATGGTGAAAGGTCTGGAAACCATGTTTTATGAGGAGCAGCTTAGGGAGCCAGGTAAGTTTAGCCTACAGAAGGTTAAGAGGTGACATGATAGCCATGTTTAAATATTTGAATGGATGCCATATTGAAGATGGAGCAAGCTTGTTTTCTGATGTTTAAGAGACTAGGACACAGAGCAGTGGATTCAAACTATAGGAAAAGATATTCTACCTAAACCTTAGGAAGAACTTCCTGCGCTGTTTGACAGTGGAATACACTGTCTCAGCATGTGGTGGGGACTTCCTCTTTGGAAATTTTTAAACAGATGCTGGATGGCTATCTGTTGGGAGTGCATTGATTGTGTATTCGTTCATGGCAGGGGATTGAACTGAATGGTCCTTGTGGACTCTTCCAACTCTATGATTCTAATGTCACTAACAAGATGCCAGCCAAAGTCTGATAAAGTTAAGCCCTATAGCTTAAATCTAGTTGTGAGTCCCAGCGAAAGTGGACATACTGAATCAATGAGAACTTGGTAATTCAATACTTATGTAAATTCTATTGATTCACTGGATCTAGTCTAGTTGGGACTACCAACTGGATTTAAAATAAAATAATAAAACAATATATATTCTAAAACGAATGTCAGTTAACATGATGCATAGGCTACAGCACTGGGTTTTAGTATAGGACAGCTAACTTCAAATCCCTACTGATATGATGTCTTTAGGATGCCAAAAGAAACAGCTAGCATCTGTCCAGTTCCACCATCTTTCCTATTATAAATGAGACAGGAGCAGGTGTAATATGATGCCATCATACTGTAGTGATGCAAATGTTCTCTTGGGAATTTTGATAAGCATCTTGCCAGCTGTCAGGATCACATCCCCTGACTCTCCAGACCTGCAAAAATGGACAGATGCCTTCTCATGTCTTCTCCAATTGCAGGAAGGGGGGGGAAAAACTGCCACCCATTGCCTAGCCTGAGCATTTGTTTATCTCCTACACACACCACATTGGAAATCTCAAAAGGACCTAACAAAGCACTTTACAACCATAAATTTATATACTCTAATGCAGCAAGAGTTATTGATGACTAGAGCTCATATAGGTCTCTCAAGCATAAGATCACCATGTCCAAGCCAACTTGATGACAAATAATAACAAAATTACTAAAAGCAAAAACAATCACTTAAGTCCCATGTACCTCAATGAGGCATTTCAATCCCCTTGCCTTGTACAAGGTCTTTTGACCAACAGTAATGCCAAACACAAAATCAAAAAGAACAACAAATAATGCCCAAGAAATCTACTCCTTTTTACCATTGGGGTACTCCCATCCAATGTAGTATATTCATTTTAAAAAGTCCCATGTTGCTGTTTTTTGGCAAACTATAATGCAGAAAAGCAGAAATCACACATTCTGGTTGTCAGTAGGTTAGCCCCATTTGACGTGGCTCTAAAGCAAGTGACGAGTCTTTTTTTTAGATCTCCAACCAAATTTACATGTAACTTTTCCAGTAATTCTGGAAAGGGGAGGTCTGAGACAACAGGTGATCCAGGGTTCCCTGTTCTACTTGCCTTATTAGAGACATGCGTCATATTGGTAGTTATCAGGCCTCTTTTGTCAAGTTGTGGTTTTGCTTCTTTTGCAGGTGTGCAAAAACCCATAATAAATTGATCAGCTGCCCTTTTTAATGTAGACATCAACACCCACTGTCTTGTTGGTTTTAAAGTTGAAATTCTTGCTTTTATTTATAATTAATCATCAGGATTGAAGCGAGCTCTTCAACTATGTGTCTGCCATGTTTGATGGCTGGCCACACCCCCTCAGAAGCTTACATTTTCAAAAAAAGAGCAATACAGCCAAAAACATACAAAAGGGAACATTAAAATGGGATTAAACTATCTGCAATATTAAAACAATTTAAACACACACTTAAATAGATAAAAAGCAATTAGAAACAGTTCGATGTAAAACATTACAACAGTGTCTTAAAAGCCTATTCTTTAAAAACTTTCTGTTTTAAAAGCCTGTTAGAAGAAAAGGGTATTTACCTACCAATGGAAGGACAGCAGGGAGAGATGTGATTTTGGGAAGAGAGTCCCAAGGACTAGAGGTGATGGGTTTAGTTAAAACAACTGAGATTTGGTGAATCTCTGTAGCAGAGATTTAGGAGCTTATTGCATTCATTTTAAAACCGTCTTACCTGATCCGGATTAAATTTTAAATCAGATGGCATCCTGACATTATCAGAAGGATTTAGCTGATGAGATCACCACCTAGGTCCATCCAGTGTCCATCCCCATTCCCAGGGCTGCTCCGGAGGCTATTTTCTTAAGCCGGAAAACTCCCAGCTTCAAAAAGAGGTGCACTGAGTGGACCTGGGATGGACCTGGGCGGCAATTTCAGTGGCTAAATCGTTCTGATAATATCAGGATGCCATCAAATTTAAAATTTAATCTAGATCAGGTAAGCCAGTTTTAAAATGAATGTGATAAGCTTTTAAAATAACTTTGAAGCAGTGGGTCAGAAACAGGTACAAACCAGCATTCACCATCCCACACATACATCTAGCCTAGTTAAAGGCTCAAACACTGTCTTCCTTTTAAAAGAACATAAAAAGTAGTTTACTCACAATCTTGTGCATAATTCATATATATAGGTTCAGCTTCTTGATGTAGATAGAAAAAGCAGTAGGTCTACATGCTATTTCAAAGTATGTGTGAACTATTTGGAAAAGGAGTTCAATCAGCATCCTAAAACAAACATGGTGAAGAGTGCCAAGCATGGTATGGGAGAGAGGTTTCTCAGAGACAAAGGATGTGCACATGCTCCAGGAAAAAAGGGTGTGTTAAAAGCACATAAACAGGAAAATACCACAATGCTAAACTTCTGGAGAGACTACATGAATCCTAATTATGACAGAGTCTCAGCATGCAAAAGTTTCTATACCTGACAAAAAATCAGCCACTGAGAAGGTTCTAGTTGATGTCCCCACCAACTGTGGCTGTGAAGGTTGTGGGACTGAGAAAAGGACCTTTCCTGAGGATATCAAGGACAGGGCAGGGCAAGCTCCTATGGGCAGATAGTCTGGACCTATGCCATAACAGGACTTTATGGCCCATAACCAGCACTTTGAATTGTGGCCAGAAATAGATTGGCAGCCAGTAATTCTCTTGTGGTGGGGTCATGGTATGGTCCCTGTAACCTGGGGCACATTCTTAACCTAAACCTACCTCACTGATAGTGACACAGTGGTTAAATGCTGGTACTCCAGCCACAACATTGTGAGTTTGATCCCAGGGCTCCAAGTTGGACTCAGCCTTCCATCCTTTCATAGGTCAGTAAAATGAGTAGCCAGCTTGTTGGGGGCAATTGGCTTATAGATTGTAAATCGCTTAGAGTGCTGACTTTACTATGAAGTGGTATAGAAATGTAAATCCTACTGCTGTTGCTAGATCTCCATGGTCATTATTTTTGTTTTCTTTATGTTTAGCAGTAAGCCTTTCATCTTTGAGGGTCATTAGTAATTTTCTTCCAAGTCTATGATGTTTCCCACTAGTAGTATGGTGTCATCTGCATGTCTTAGATCAGGGGTAGGCAACCTTTCCCCTTTAAGGGCCGAGGGACTTCAGCTCCCAGAATCCCAGGAGCTATTGGCCAACATGGGACTATTGGCCAACATGGCTAAGGCTTCTGGGAGCTGAAGTCCCTCGGCCCTTAAAGGGGAAAGGTTGCCTACCCCTGTCTTAGATTGTTGATGTTCCTTCCTCCTATCTTTACTCCTCCTTCTAAGGAACAAGGAGTTTGTGCAGGAGTCTAAGCCTTCTCTTCTTATGATTTTTTTCTGTGTACAAATTTAACAAATAGGGCGACAATATACAGCCTTGCCCGACCCCTTTGCCAATTGGGAGCCATTATGTTTCTCCACATTCTTCGTGTGTGTGTATAGAAGATTCTGTACATAGTACCCTTTGGGTGAATATGGGTTATAAATATGAACTAATATAATAATTCTAGGTAGAGAGATCTTGTAGCACCTTTTGTGACTAAATGAAAGAAAGAAGTTGGCAGCATGAATTTTCGTAGACTTAAGTCTACGAAAGCTCATGCTGCCAACTTCTTTCTTTAGTTAGAGGGGCTGCAGACAGGCAGGTCTAGGCCGTCCTGGGAAATGGAGGATTGGGGCCACTGCTACCACACACAGCAGCCCCAATCCTCCCTTTTGCCTCCCCGAAAAGAGCGGCAAAATGCCACTCCTTTTAGGGGCGGCAAAAGGGCACCTTAAGAGCCAGCGCATGGCTCTTTAGCACCCCTTCCAGTGCAATGAGTCAGGATGCTGCACCTGAAGGACATCCTGATGCCACGCACCATGCGTAACAGTGCACAGCATCAAGACGTCGTCGAGCTGAGGTTGGGGCAGCCGGCATGCTGCTGTCCCTCCCCATCTGTGCCTCCAGGCCGGCCCTTTGGGCTGGTCTGTAGAGGCCCTTAGTCTCAAAGGTGCTACAAGATCTCTCTAGATACTGATTCTACAGACTAACAGAGCTATATCTTTGAACAATAATTCTATGGGGTCCAAATTGAAACGTTTTTGAAACCAATTTGTGAAGTGCTCAGGAAAGCAGAGAAAGCCCACTGATGGCTTTTTATGTTGGCATCTTTTGCAGTGAAGGACAGGGATCTTAATCTTGTGAGGCTGCAAGGTTCAAGGCTTTATGTTCTCCCTATGGCTTTCCCTCTCAGACTTTTCCTGAGAAAGTGGATAGAAGAATCGGGGGGGGGGGGGGGAGGAGGTCTCCAAAAAAGACAGAGGCTGCAGTTGCAGTGAATCAAGTCTTGTAATGCAGGCCTCTTAAAGTACTTCAGGGTAGGGAGGCTTAAGCAAGGTCCCCCATTTTGTGCAAACTGATCAAATGCAGATGTTGCCAAAGAGCTGACCTTCTTGACCGTGAGTTAAGTCAAGATTGAATGGCAGACAGGCCCTCAGTAGTAGGTTGAAACCATGTTTTGGTGTGAGCGTGTAAATGCATATACAATTTACAGGATGTGTATGACTCAAGCACACATCTGCTCTGTTGATAAATACGTTTCACTCCTCCACTCAACTACCCACCCCCAGATTTTTTAAAGCAGTAAAAATAGACGGTGCCTGAAATTATTCCCTCTCTTTCTCTCTTTCCCTCTCTCTGTGTGTGCATGAGTTCCATGGGATTGGGATATCGGAAAATATTAAAAATGGTGCTCACTTTTCTCTGTTCCTGGAAGATCAGATTTCATATAAAACTCATCAGTTGAGCTGAGTATTTGGCTTGATCAATGGCAGGAAACCAGAGGATCAAATGTTAATAAATCAGAAACAGATACCTCCACTTGAGCAAGGATATATCACTAACCTGAAAAATAGGGCAAATTATTTGACAGCTTCTCTCTATATACATGCATGCATGAGGGAACTGAAAGCTTTTCATAATAGACTCAGAAACTTGGAACAAAGGACCTGAAGAAAATAAAAGAAGGGGGGTGGAGTCAACCATAGAGAGGAGAGATTGAATTCAGCAACAAAAGAACCCATTGAATTTGACAAATGGAAAAGCATCTGATAATGAAGCAGAAGCCTCCATCTGAGTTACCAACCATGTTTTGCTTGGATTGTACCATATCTATTCATGGGAGTATCCATATTATAAACTTATAGTACTTTGATATCACTTTAACTGATGTATTTCCTCCTATGGAATCCTGGGATTTAATTTGGAAATACATGTTCAGTTCTCTGCCTGAAAGGTTTAATGCTGTAATTCATGGGATTGGAGTAGAAAATTCTAACTACCTCACCAAACTACAAATCCCAGGATTTGGACAGATGAAGCCATAGCAGCTAAAATTGTAGCAAATTACTATAATTGTGCAATGTGGATATGCCTCATGATGGGATTATTATTGGCAGAGTGCAGGGATTTTTAAAATCTTACAAAATGTATAGTCTAACATGGAGTTTGGTAACTTTGTGGATTGGGGGACACTTTGGACTCCTCCAAGCCTCTCAGGGCTGCCCTGCAACCACAGCTAGCAGTAATTGTGGTTCTGTATAGAGCGTAAGTCTCCAAGAATGCCCTCCCTCACCACAAAAACTGATGGGCAGAATTCCTTCTATCATTCTGAAATGGAAGAAAGACCTCATTTTAGCAATTGCAGGACATTTCAGCATTTTTCTCTCTCTCCTCCTTATGTCAGCAACAGTGACCAAGCTTATAAGCAACTTATATAGTTACCTGTAACAAGTTACTTTTTGGGAAAAGGTATGTTCCAAAAATTATATGGAAATAACATACCGTCCAAGTGTCTCAGTTTGTCAGGGACAATCAGTCCATCTTAATCTTCTATCATCCCACTTTTTCAGTTACTTTAAAAATATCCCAGTTTTTCACTCCTCCTCCCACTTTCCCCCTTCATCCTGGCTTATTTCAATTGCTGCAAAGTGAGTTAAAAGCAAGAGTACTCAATTAACTCAGTGAGGGAAGAAGACGGGAAGGGAGACAATCTTGCCTAAGAGGTTTTTAAAGCAACAAAAAAGTACAAAAAACCCCACAAACCCCAAGGAGTAATGCAGTGGAGCTATGGCAGCATTATGAATGACTGTTTAAATATTATATTGGGTAATGATAATGAATTCCTGTTAGAACATGAGTCATGTTTAATGGAAAGTTTCAATAGTAACTTTCCCAGTTCTGGGCAGCATGAAGGAATAAGGGCTGCAAAAACCTACTGGGTATACAAGTGTGTGCATGCCCTGGTGTGTTGTCCTTAACTAGGGCCCATTCTTGTTACAGTTATAAATGTGTGGGCCAAGTTTTCTTCTGACTTAGGGGTGTGTGTGTGTGGATGAGGGAGGCCACAGTCAGAGCTTTTCTTCCCCAATAGGACTAATCTCACGTATCAGCTGTTTGGAGAGGAACAAGAGAATCAACAGCTGATCATAGCTATGAGTGCTTTCTAAAAATGGCTCCATTATAAATTATGGCCAAGCACTTCATTTCTTCACTATTATATTTTAAAAGTGCATTTTAATATCAGATATACCAGTAGATAAATGTGTGCCTAAAGGTTGTACATGTATAGAACTGAAATTGTAAAGATTTGTACATATATGAAATAGCCCCCTCTCACCTTGGCTCTAGCACAATTGCCTCTATCATAGTTATGTCTGCAGATGCAGGATCTCAGGCATTGAGGAGGAGAGGAGTTTCCTTACAGATGTTTTAACACCTGCAAGCTTGTGGAAGCCAGTTTGTGCATGTTGCCACTCTGTATTGTGTGTGGATGCACATATGCATTTTGTTGCACATTTGGTGTCTTGGTCCAGTTTTGCAATATCAATGAAATAATTGCAGAGCCCAATTATTTGGTATTTCTGGATGTGGACATTTACACCAAGCAACACCAACATAGGATCTTGGCCCATATATTTAAGTCAAAAGAATGGGACAAATTATTTAATTTCTAGAAGGAAGCTCACTTACTAATACACACACACACAGAGGCGCATTGGCTCTTTTTACTTACATCCTGTCTACAACATTTTCAGTTTCAAGTTTCTTATACCCACCTGGAAGAAACACCCTAAGACTGCAGCCTTAACTTTAAATAGAAACTGTTTGCCCCCAAGAATAGCCTCCTAAATTCAATTAAATGTATGAATCCTCATCAGGCCATCAGGACGGCATTATCCTTCCTTCCTATTTTCTCATTCTGCAATCTATCACCTCCATTAATTAGAACCAGGGAGGGATCATCTTCAGTGGATTAACCCTAACTAACTTGTGTGCATTCAACATGTGCTCTTTTGATTAACTTGAGCCCTGGGCTGCCGTCTGAGCTGTACCATCTTGTAATTGTACAGATTTTATTAATTTCAGATGAACAGAGGAGGGAGAGGTTCAGTTCTTCAATTAATAAGCCTGCTCCATCCAGCATGTTCTAGTTTAATATTTAGTCCTCTCTTCTGTGTGCATGAAATGGATTTTCTTTTTAAAATGAAACAAGCTATTTAGTCAATAAGCTTGCAAACTATTATTTCTATGAACCTGATCCTTTAGGCTTTCACACAAAGCCCATGATCCAGAAGCCCTTGAAAATTCTGAAGCTGTACCAAAGACCTGTTTCTCTTTTCTAGTATAGCACTAAAGCATATTCCAGAACTGGCTTTCAACTTTTCCAGCCTGCAAAGAGTGTTTTGAATAAATGGTGGGCAGGCTCTATTGAACCTGGGAAGGATAAATACATGTGAATGCCATGAAAATGGATGCAGTCTGTTGTGTATAATGGAAGGAAGGTTCCTGGCAAAGGCCACATTACCTCAAAGGTAATGTACCAGAGACCACAGTTTTCTCTTTCTGCCCACTCTGTTATTTCCTCTTCTCCTCACCTCTTTGTTGTTGTTGTATGTCTTCAAGTCATTTCCAACTTATGAAGACCCTAAGGTGAACCTATTACAGGATGTTCTTGCAAGTTTCTTCAGAGAGTTTGCCAGTGCCATCCTCTGAGGCTGAGAGAGTGTGACTTGCCCAGGATCACCCAGTTTACCCTCATTTTTTTTTTAAAAAAAAATCCTTGACACAAGAATGAAATATCTCATGGGAAATATAAATAACAATTATGGTTTTGATGATCTATGAAATAAGAGCAAGAACCCATGTGACCCCAGCCTGCAGGTTTCAGATCAAGTGTGTGTGTGGGGGGGGGGGGGGGTCCTTGTTTCTGTTGTTTTGGCATGCTTTTTGCTCATGCATTTTTACATACTTTAATTTCTTGTCCAATTGCTTTTATTTCTTTGATTCTCTGTAAGATATGTGCATCAGATTAGGATGAAGTCCAAAATTCAGACCCATTCTGGTGCTTCCTGAGGCAAGGCAGACTTCTCTCTGAAGATATCAGAACTCTAGGCAAAAATGTACAGTGGCAGGAGACAGAAGACAAGTTTTTGTTTCTGCAAAGAACATCTGGGGGCTAGGCTACACATAAGTGCATTATGCCAATTGCATAGGATTTTTGCACATTTACATTGATGTTAATTGTCTTGACTTCTGTGTGCAAATTTGCTTCTATTTGCATCTATTCACCCTCCCACTCCTGAAAATGTGCAGCCATCCAAATCCATACAAAGCAGACAGCCAACCATACTTGCAATAATGCACATTTCTTTGGATTTCCACAGATACTTTGGTAAAACCAGTGAAGTCTTTGTCTGCGGAGTTTAAGGAGGTGGGGGGGGGCACAAAAGCTCATGTAATTCAAATGTGGCCAGATAGCATTTTATTCCACTGGAACGAGAAGTATTTTAATAATGTAGATTTTGTATCATTGGGGGGAGACAGATGAATGGAGGAGTTGAACTGAATGGCTGAATCAACCATCTTCTGATCCTAGTACATGTTTTATGATGGAATCCTCAACTACTGTGCTCCGGAGGCAAGATCTTATGGATAAAATTCCATTATTCCTTCCTCTTTGCTGTGGAGAGAGAAATGTCTGAGAGGGAGACTCAGGCTGCTGCCACCCTGCAGAATTAATGCAGTTTGATTCCACTTTAACTGTCATGGCTCCATCTTATGGAATCCTGGGATTTGTAGTTTGTTGTGACACTGAAGCTGTCTGACAGAGAAAGCTAAATTCCTCACAAAACTACAAATCCAAAAATTCCATAGCATTAATCCATGGCAGTTAAAGCACTATCAAACTGCATTAATTCTGCAGTGTAGATGCAGCCTCAGAGGTCTTTTTTTGCATCAGAATTCAAAGAAGATCGTCTTCTTTTGTTTATGGCCTGCTTTTAACAACTTAAATTTCTTTTAAGATAAGATTGAACAGCCAAACATTACTATATAACTGTTTTGTTTTTTTCAAGTATCATAATTCCTCAACACCTGCACTGGTCCTTCTGAAACTTTCTGCTTTCTTATCTGGGGGGCAACTGTTTGGTATATGCCATTTTCAAACAAAAGATCTAAAAGTGGAAGGGGAGAAGAGAATATGTAAAAGGATTTCTCTCTCACATAAAACCTACTACATCTATCCCTTTGAAACTCTGTAGGTGTGTTACTTAGGACCACTCAAATGGAAAACCCCACATACACCAATATTCCTACCCCTATTCATCTGAAACTTGTTATCCTTGCTTCCTTCAGAACATGCAACAATTCTGTTGTTTTCTGTTTTTTTAAATATATATATATGTAAAGTCTTTTCTCATAGGAAAAGAAAGAGATGGGGGGGATGTGATATTTTTTAATAAAACTGTACTTATCCATCTTAGATCTTCCCCAGGAGCTAAAAACTCTTTGAATATCTTCCAATGCTGGCAATTTTTTTAAAGCTATATTCCTGTGGTTTCCAGTGTTAAACAATAGGCAGCATGCACCTTTAGATTTCCAGATCTTGAATCATATTTGGGACTCAAAGTGATCTGCAAATTGATCTGGCCTGAAATTGGCTGTTTTCCGAAGTGCCAAACTGGGGTATGAACTGAATCCTGCAGTTGTTGGTCCTTCCTGTATTGTCGGCTCACTCCAAGTGGGTGTCTGTGCAGATTCTTTAAATTTTACTCACTTGTCCTCACCATAGCTGTTTAGACTGCCTAGGGCTGCATTCATACTGCAGAAACAATCCAGTTTGACACTCCTTTAACTGCAAAGGCTCACTGCTATGGAATCCTGGGAAATGGAGTTTATTGTGGCACCAGAGCTTTCTGACAGAGAAGGCTAAATATCTCACAAAACTCTAGAATTCTATAGCACTGACCAATGGCAGTTAAAGGGGTGTCAAACTGGAGTATTTTTGCAGTGCTGACAGCCCCTTGGATGCCTCAAACTGGAGCAGAAAAGCAAAATATAATTTTGAAACTTTGTTTCCCCAGCCTCCCACCCCTAGTTCTATTTGAGATGCTGGTATGAAGTTTTAAAGCCAGGGCTTGAGACCTGGACTCTTCAAGAACTTATCTCTTCCATATATTCTTGCTTCTTTGCTTGTCATTTTACCACTTTCTCCCCTCTCTTGTTATTTTAACACAGACATAAGACATTCAGTGATTGAATGTGGAATGGAAATGTCATTTTTAATAAATTGTGAGTTGTTCCATATTTGTTTTCATGAACACAGATGGTATTTTCCCCCATCCAGAAGCTAAAAACATTAAATTTCAACCAACAAGGCATTTTTACATCTATCTAAATCATTAATAAGCATCAATGGATTCAGTGAAGCTATTCCCAAGTAAATGTGCATATGATTAGACTCTTAAGGGTAACAAAATGACCGATTAAAAGGGAAAGCTTATTTACCCAAGAGATTATCCATTCTGCATTTGTTAAATGCACAACATACAGCTGAGGCAGCTTTGTTCCCTTGGGCAGATAATATTAAAAATGCCTTGAGCTAAATAGTTTGGGTAATTTGACTGAATATATTCTTCTTCCCGGCTATAAAAATGATCACCTCTATTTATGTGTTATAAACATGTCTACCCCGCCAAGTGCTGGAAATGTCAAAAAGCAATTGGAAGCTGGTATCATGTTTGGTGGAAATGTTCAAAAGTTCAAAAATTCTGGAAAAGTATACACATCACTGTAAAAAAGATGCTAGACATCAAGTTCAAAACGACACCAGAAATATATCTGTTAAATATGGTAAATAAAATTTCAAATCAACATGCTAAGAGACACCAGATTATTTCATATGATTACCACCACTAGAATATTCTTCAGAAATGGAAACAAAACAACATGCCTACAATAGATGACTGGCTAGAAAAAGCATTCAAAAACATATAGATGGACAGATTATCCAAATGGATAGGCGAGAAATCAATTGACTCAGTAAAAACTGATTGGGAACCATTAATAAACTACTACAAGAGGAAATGGTCTTAATAAAACATAACAGGCAAAAAACATCAAGAATGTCCAAAACAATTCAAATAGTATAAGATATATATATCACACTGAAGTTACTAATAAACAATTTACAAATGATAAGAACATGGAAAAGTTATGAGTATAAGAAACACACACACCAAAGACTACTGAGAGTTAAAATCAATTGATGAGATATATTTTTTTCTAAGTTAACTTTATTTTATAAACAACAGAATTGTAATTATATTGTCATGGTCATAAGGAAATTTAATATAAAAATTATTATCTACTTATTGTAATGTAGCAAAGCAACTTATAATATATAAATAAATATTTCTACCCAACCCTTCTCAATATATGACATAATTATAAAATAATTACCCAAATTAGATCCTGGCCTCAGGAGCTGCGCCTCTCGTCTTCTCTGAGTTCTTGGCTTGTCTGCTACTTGGCTTAAATACCTTATGTGATTTTTAAGATTTTTGTAGATTTTATTGATGTTTAGTTTAATACTTTTTTAATGGGGAGGGTGGGTTTGGGGGTTTTAGCTTGTAGTTTGATGTATTTTTAATGGTTGTAAGCTGCCCCGATTGTTTTAACAGAGTGGCGGGGTATAAATAAATGTTATTATTATTATTAAATGCCACTCAATACAATCTGAAGACTGTTTTTCATAGATTAAAATATTTAGCAGTAGAAACTGCACAGTGATAAGAGATATGTTTGTACATTTCTAAAATATTCCAAATTACAATTCTATGCATGCTAATCTAAGAATAAACCCCATAGAATTAAACGGGGCTTATTTCTGAGTAGACATACATAGGATTTTGCTGTTTCTCAGAAAGTGGCAAGGGAAGGAATCAACTAGCCATATTCAGAAGGAAGTTGTAAATTGTGAGTACAGAACATTTACCAGTCAGTAAATTTAAGTAACTTTTCTGTATTCATGACTGCAACACCATTGCCACCACTGCAACTCCCCCTCCCAACCAACTTTACCAGGCATTAGTGCATGGGGAGAAGGAAGTCCATTCTTACAGTGATTGGAGCATAAGTGAATAATGTTTCTGTCAAGTTTTGGAGGTTGAAGCAGAAGAGGATACCTAGGGCGCAGGCACACTGCAGAATTAAAACAGTTTGGCACACTAACTGCCATGCCTCTATCCTGTGGAATCCTGGAATCTGTAGTTTGGTGAGACACCAGTGCTCTCTGACAAACCAGGGTCAATACCTCACCAAACTACAAATCCCAGTATTCCACACGGCATAGTCATGGCAGTTAAAGTGGTGTCAAACTAATTCTGCAAGTATACTTAAAGAAGTAGCTGATATGGAATACTAGTCACTGCCACCATGACCATTACCAAGAATCTGCCCATGTAGTATAAAGAACATCAATCTGCTCGTTGGCTCAGATCATGATTGGAGGCTCTTCTTCAGGTGGTCCCTTCTTCAGAAGTTATGAAGGCAGAGAGAATGCCTTTTCTCTGATGGTCCTTCAGTGATGAAAGTTTCCTCAATGATGATGATGATGATGATGATGATGATTAATTATTATTTCTTACCCTCCTCTCCCCATGGATCAAGGCAGGGAACAACAACAATAGACATACCACATCAGTTAAAACACACCAGTTAAAATACACATCAATTTAAAAGTACATATATACAATTTAAAAGGACAAGTTATACACATATTAAAACAATCTACATTTAAAATTCATCATTTAAAATTCATAGTTTAAAAATCATCTGGGTAAGCCTGCCAGAAGAGAATAATCTTTAATGCACTTTTAAATTTGGACAGCATATTCAGCTGTTGAATCTCTTCTGGCAGGTCATTCCACAGTCTAGGGGTGGCTGAGGAAAAGGTTCTCTAGCTGACAGTTGCAAACCTAATCCTAGCTGAGTGGAGTAAATGTCCAGTTTAGGCTTTAGGCTTGTTTGTCTGGTGCCACAATTACTGCCCACTAAATGTCAAACTAAATCTACCTCATCAGCCCAGGCTTTCAATGATAATTAGAATAGTTACAGCAGCTTTGTATTGGCTCTCCCATTTCTTTAAGAATATTCCACAGCTTTTTGCGATTTATACAAACACTTTGATGTAATCTATAAAACACATGCTGATTTTCTTCTGGAATTCCCAGTGTACTCAATTATCTACCATTATGTTTGCATACTGATAACATTCTATGTATGCGGATGATTTCCTCCAGCGGCTTCATATAGATGTTGAAGAGCATCAGGGACCAGATGGCACCCTGAGGGACACCACAATTAAGCTCTGTTTTTGAAGAGCAACTGTCCCCGAGCATCACCCTCTGGAATCTGCCTGAGAGGAAGGAACAGAACCACTGAAGTACAGTGTCTCCAGTGATACTAGAACACAGAGGAGGGCCTCTCCAGCATATATCTCAGTCCTAGGGCAGACACATACAGCAAAAGGCACTCCTTTAAAGTATCATGACTGGCATTCAGTTTTGCAGTTACGGATTTGTAATCTAGAGTTATGGATCCATAACTACTCCATATTCAGTGAGATTGTGAAGTTTTACCATAAGTCTACATAACTGTCCCTGCCTGGGCCACCATAACAGCCAGCAGCTACATCAGATGAAGAAAATCTGTTTAGCTGCCAATTGGAGTGCAAGGTAGAGGAAGTTTCCAACCTCCTCCCCTAGTAAGTGTGACTGTGACAATCAAGCATGTCTGTCAGGAGAAGGTTAGAAATGGCTTCTTCCTTTGTGCCTTGATTGGCAGCTGAACAAACGTCCTTCATCCCATCTGGTCACTGGCTGTTAAGGTGGACTGGGGTGGTCGGGCCATGAGATGTTACTTAGGGGCTATGCAGACGGGCAAAAAGAGGTGCTTTGAGGGTGACTTGTAGGCGTGGCATTTAAATGACGCATGCCTAAAAGTCACCAGGAAAGCCCCCTCTAGCCGTCATGTGCCGAGAAAAGCCACTCCCAAAAGGAGCTGCTTTTTTCCACTCGTTCAGTGAAGATGCACACCTTCGCATACTTGTATGTATGCAGCAACACTGATGCACCAGAAAACGGCTGTATAAATGCACTGTTGCATGTGCAGTGGAAATTGACTCAGCAATCCAGAGCATGCGCCCTATGATGCAAGCTTTAATTTAAAGTGCCTAATGCTTCCAGGTGTGGATGCACTGGCACAAGTGCACTTGAATATTAGAACCCTAACCCTAACCTTAATTGTAACCCTACTCATGAGCCCTAGCAACTGTCCTCTGTTATGACAATAAATGCATTCTTTGGATGTAAGCCTGCTGTCAGCATGCACAGCAGTTTCCATAAAAGGCTTATGTGACCTCTTCTGTGCAGGTGTGCAGGTGTGCATAAGACCTGCACATCACTTTCTGGCATGATAGGCGGGTAGCTCCTGGAGTAATGTTTGTCTGTGTGTCCTGTTGACCATGTCCCTTGCATGTCCACCAGCTGGATGTATAAAGTCTGTCCACACAAACCTCCCATGCATGTACCTCTCCCCTCCCGCTGATCTGTGTGGGACATATTTTGTGGAGGATGATGGAGTGTCTTTTCAGTTGACAAATTCGTTCCTTCACCCCAAGGGTGGCACAATCAGACAGTGGCACCTGTCTACTGCACCCACTCCTTGGGGGGAAGCAGAGGTCAGCGAATCCTTTTATGATATGTGGGTGTAGGACCGAACCCTATGCAGGTGCACAGGGATGCTGAACTTCAGTCACCTTTTTACAGACAATTTGACAGACTGTATACTACCCTATAACAGGTCCTGTGCAGGTGCACAGGGATGTCGAACTTTAGTCACCTTTGTACACAGAGAGTGACTGACTATACTAGCCTATGACAGGTCCTGTGCAGGTGCACAGGTATGTTTTCCTGCACAGTTGCACAGGTGTGGAGAGATGTTCCTGTGCACGTGTGCATGTGTTTGAAAGAATGAAAAAAAAAAATTAAAGCAGCTGCTGCCAGCCCATGTGGTTGCTCCATCTCCCTTTGTGGCATCCTTGGGGCTGGTGGTGCAGTTGCTGGGGCCTCAGAAAAGTTGCATTGACTCCACCTAGTGCGGTTGCTCTGTCCTCATTTAGGGCATCCTTGGGGCAGGCGGGGCAGTTGCTACAGCTTACAGAAAAGGCAGCTTCAGGTCACCTTTTCCTGCCCGTCTGCATAGCCCCTTAGTTACACGTATATAACTAAATAGTTGATATATGAAATGAAATGAAATTCTTTATTACAGTCAAAGACCAGCATCAGTATAAAGTTTAGCATAGAAAAGTAAATTAATACATATAAAGATTACTTGGGATAAAAATCTGCTAACTAGGAATGTAAATAGTTCATTTCTGTCACATTTAAGATAGCTTCATTTAAAATAAAATAAAGTAAATAAAAATAAATCTTTATGGGTTTCCGCCCTTGAGATAGAAATAATAAAGATAAATTAGGGATATCAGATTTTTACCAGACATACAGTACCAGACATGACACAAGATTATGTGTTTAACTTAGATCGGTTATTCTTTTCCTACAAGTGATTGCTAGTGCAGAAAATTGTGCCACTTTATAAGTTATATGCAAATTCCAGTCTAATAATAGGTAATTTAAATTAAAAAACTTCAGATCTCCCAGGTATGTTCAAAAGTATAGGAGTGATCAAATCTCTGCGAGCATTGTCATAAAAAGGGCAGTGAAACAATGCATGATATAGAATATCAGTGAACATCTTCAAGTAAGTAACTTATTTATAATTTAATAAATAAAATTGTCACCACCGCCGCCATCACGATCATGAAAAGCTTTGAATCTGGTACCAAGGAACAGTACCTTCCTAACAATTTTGAAATATTGGTTGCTCAAAAACAGTTTTGATTAATGTGGGTAATGTTTTGTCCATGTTAATGCTCTTGTAAAAGTTTTGCTACATGAGAGAGAAGATAAGAGAAAATGTAAAAACAACCCAACCAACCTGAAGATGCCCCAGAATGGAAGGTTCCATTCACTCATGTATATTTTTTGCAAGTTAAAAACAACATTCATATCATGTCATAGACTCTTGAGTATCTAAATCAGTTTCCTGTGTTTGAGGTAAAATGCTAAAAGTTAAAAATCAAAGCAAATCATCAAATGACTTTGAAAATGACTGTGCTTTAGCTGGTAGCACTGCTCTGAAATGCCTTGCCTTGAACAGAATGGATCATACATTTATTTCAGTTTAGGTTTGAAATGAAATAAGAATAGGGCTATTTTTCACAATACCAAGCCATTCACATTGCCAACTGTGCATTTTCTCAGTGTAACTTATTTATTGGGAATTGCCATTTGTCAAAGGTTCTTTTTTCTCTCATGACAACGCTGTAGCCTCAGATAACATTGCTGTTGCTTGCTTACATTTCAAGAATGTCTTCATTTTCAGACTGGCATTCACATCTGTACTTGTTTAATGCTCTGCTGGTGGTCTCTCCTCTATGGTATGCCAACTGCAATGTTCATCTTAAACAATATTTACACTGATTGGGGACACCAACATGCAAGAGGCTCACTAAAAAAGAATGCAAGAGCTCAGCTTCACAAAAAAATCAAATTCACTTTGAAAAAACATATTTTGAAAAAACAGAAAGGTTCCTGTATTGAGTTGACAGGAAAATGTGGGTCACGAAGCATGGAAATAACAGCAATAACAAGAATGCAGAGTATCTAAAACTGATTAAAAATGGGTTTGTTTGAATCCAGTGCTGTTATTGATAAAATGTGTTATGTTGCATCAAGACTGTTGCACAATTACTTATGTAAAGTCTTTCTCCAGCTTTATAATTCTAAGAATCTTCAAGACTGCCCACAGAATACGACTACTATTAATAATACTAATGTTTATAATAATGTTGTTGTTGTAGTTGTAGTTGTAGTTGTTGTTATTCCCCCTCATTCAACCTAAAAACTAAATGCAACAGTGAAGCAATGGGGTTATAGATAAAATTAGCTCATAAACCTGAACTTCAATTAATTACTATTTTTATTTTTAAATGATTTCAAAACTTTTTTTAAAAAAATGTTCTGTTTCTAACAACCCTTTCCCTCTTTTTTATCATGTTCAGGGTCCTGGTAGGCTGAAAAGTAATAAACAAATACTGTACTTTAATTAATTAAGGGAATTTCCACTGTTGATATTTTCCAAAATGGAATTCAAGGGCATGTGCATAGGAGTTCCAGTAAGTCTTCCATCCAGAGTTTGACCAGACCCAATTCTCTGGCTTTGGATCCACTGTCCCATTGCCTACAAGTGGCAATGGTTTCTCCAGGATTAGATTTACTGACAACCGTACATTTCTACAGGTGTCACTTGAGCCTTCAGGGTGGAGATCTGTTTCTCCACTCTTCCCACCATTTTAAAGCAAAGAGCTTAAGATGAAGATAAACTTGAAGTCATGCAACAACAAGT
This sequence comes from Phrynosoma blainvillii, assembly GCA_026167975.1. Taxonomy (NCBI): domain Eukaryota; kingdom Metazoa; phylum Chordata; class Lepidosauria; order Squamata; family Phrynosomatidae; genus Phrynosoma; species Phrynosoma blainvillii. The sequence continues at coordinate 34,048,973 of JANUYF010000001.1, read as the reverse complement.
ACAAGCCTACCTCAATTAGCCAAAAACAAATTCTAGGTCACAAAGTTTTTTCAGTACCTGCCCAGCCTCTTTTTTCCCTCTTGTCCTTTGGCAAGTTGGTAGAGTGGTGTGTGTGTGTGTGTGTTAGCAATATCAGCATTGAGAGAATGGTGAAAGAGGGCTGGAGAAACACTACTAGCAGAAAAAACAAAGACTTGGAACAATTACTTAGGAAAGTTAAAGAAAAAAGTGTAAAGGCAGGCTTACTGCTGGCCACAAAAATAATGACCACAGACAATTTATATAAATTCAGACTAGACAAGGAGGAAATTGAAATAGTTACAGATTTCCCATAACTTTAGATCAATCATTGATTAGAACGGAAACTACAGAAATCAAAAGACCGTGTCCTTTCGGTAGTCAGGTTGCAACAGAATAGCTTCAGTAAACAATGCAATAAAGCTCAAGCTGGGATTCTGCCCTAGCTTGCCTTACTGTAGCTGTGTGTGTAACAGCTACAACAGGAAAGGTAAAGAGGACCTGCCTCCATAATCCTTTACCGAGCAAGCATGAACAGGAAAATAGAGAAAAGGAAAAAATATATAAGCCTGCCTAATCAGCCCCCCTCCCTCTGCTCCCAGACATGTTAAAAAGGCATAATCTATAGCAGGGGTTCCTAACTTGGGGTGCCTGCACCCCCACAGGGTGCAAAATGAAATTTCAGGGGGTGCAACAAAGTCAAGAATCATCACTCAATTTTTTTCTGAATAAATTAGAATCTAATTGTTCAGCTTAGATTTGCATTTTATGCACTGAGTTAAAAGATTTTTTTAGGTTCAATTTGTTCACGTGCAGTATTGCATGTGGTTCAATTTGTGATTCAAAAATTAGAAATTAAGACTTCTTCATCTTCAAAGGTGTTTATACTTTGGTAGGAGGTGCAAACATTAAACTTTACCTAGGGTGTTGGGCATAGAAAAGGTTGGGAACCACTGATCAAAGGTTGGCTAGCAAAATGGAAATCATAAAAAGTGGAGGCTGGTGAAAGAAAAAAAATATCCCTGGATTAATTCTGGGAGAAGCTTTCAGGTGGTCTCTAGAAGATTCAAAATGATTTTATTTATTTATGCAAGGCTTACCCAACCTGGTTGTTTTATTTCACATGTGCATATTGATAGTTTTGAATGAAATATTTGCTGAAACATATTGAACTGCTCTTCTTTTCTGTGGTGTACAACCCATCCCTATTTTTACCATGTTACTTTTGCCTCTGGTATCAAATTTTCTGTTAAAAAGTAATGCCCAGGAACTCATCTACTTTATTAGCTGAGACATATCTTTGCAATAATAGGTAAAATATTAGGAATAAAATTAATAGCAAAGCAGCCCCATCTCTCTTCCAGAGACATTACTAGGGTTATGTTTATGGCAGCAGTAGATTTTTGCAGTTGTCAGTGGGGGCTGTGAGGAAAATGTTCTTATTTCCCTGAACACACTAGTGAAGTTCTTCTATGCCAGTCCCTCCTTTCTCAGATGGTTATTCAAGGGGTTGTGAAGTCTGATGTCTCTGACATTAACGGGATTGTGAATCTGCTTCAGGTTATAGTCTGAATGTTAAGGAGCTATGCAAGATTCTATTCCCAAAACATGTTCAGCACCTTGGACAGCTTCTTTACAATTCAGCCAAACTTGTATCCATACTATACAGCTATTGCACTCTGATCCCATTGTAACTGTCATGGCTCTATCCTGCAAAATTGTGCAATTTGCACTTTTGCAAAGTACTCAAAATTATCTCCTAGAGAGCTTGAGTGCTATAGTTCAGTGGAGTGCACTATAGAAATGTGGCATACTTCTCAACAAACTACAAATCCTAGGATCTCATAGGAGGAAGACAGAGGCCCTATTACACAGCATAGTTATTGCAGTATGATTCCACATTAACTGCCATGGCATTATCCCATGGAAACTTGGGGTTTGTAGTTTGGTGAGGCACTAAATCTCTCTGGCTGAGGATTCTAATTACCCCTCCCTAAATAGCAGATGCCAGGATCCTCTAGGACATTGCCATGGCAGTTAAAATGGAATCACAATTCTATATCTGCATCGCGTCAAAGGAACACAGGACAGTTCAGGTGGTATTAAACAGGCTTAAGCATGGAGAAACCAGAGCGAAATTGCCACCTCACTGATAGAAGAGTCACCAGCTGTCACTAGCCACATCAGTGTCTGAAGTGGGAAAATGAAGATTCTGAGACATTGATCATGGAGTGCTCCAGAATTCAGGAAGCATAAATAAATAGACATAAATATAGAAATAAATATAGATGATTTATAAATATAAATAATACATAGATATAAAATAGTCAGACATAGACATGAATAAATAGACATAAATGCTTCGTCTTTGGCCAGACAAACATATCAACAAAGTGGGCAAAATCTGGCCAACAAGCCACATGAGACTCTTTGAACTCCATTTTTATGGTCCTTGAAGCCCCACACACACTAGTCCTCAAAATCAACCAACAAATAGCGCAGAAATTTTTCTCTTCTGCACATATTGCCTCTGCAGAATCCCATCCAGCAGAGCTGTTTAGGGTGGTAAGGGAACTGACACAGGTTCTACCTGCACAGAACCCACTACTTAACCCAACAATGGCCTGCTTTGATGTGTTTAACAACTTTTTTGCAGATAAAATCTCTCAGGTAAGAGCTGACTTGGAGGCTAGTTTGGTAACAGACCCAAGTGACAAGGTGTCCAACATCTACGTTGATGTAAATTTACAGGATCAATTTCAATCTGTGAGTACCAGGGATGTGGACAAGCTACTTGGTAATTGAGGAAGACAACTTGCCCCCATCGATCCTTGCCCTTCATGGCTGGCCGTCCAGGGCAGGGATGCCTTGATGGTATTCCTTAAGGACATCATCAATGCATCCCTCAGGGAAGGGTGCACTCCATCTTGTTTAAAGGAACTGGCAGTTAGGCTGCTGCTGAAAAAACCTTCACTGGACCCCCTGGATATGAACAATTATAGGCCAGTATCTATGTTACCTTTTTGAGAAAAGTGGTCAAGAGGGCGGTTGCTCTTCACTTCCAAATAGTTTTGGATGAAACCGATTATCTAGACCCATTAAAAACTGGCTTTAGGACCGGATTTAGAGTTGAGAGTGCCATGGTCGCCTTGACCAACAACCTGCATCTGAGTATCAACAGGGGTAGTGTGACCCTGTTGGTGCTTTTAGACCTCTCAGCGGCTTTTGATACAATAGATCATAGCATCCTCTTGGATCGCTTGAGTGGGTTAGGAATTGGAGGCACTGCATTGCAGTGGTTCCGCTCCTTCCTCTCGGAAAAGTCCCAGAGGGTGCTGCTCAGGGACAGTTGTTTGGCACAAAAAGATCTTACGTATGGCGTCCCTCAGGGTGCCATTCTGTCCCCAATGCTGTTTAACATCTATATGAAGCCGCTGGGTGAGAGCATTCGGAGTTATGGGGCTGGGTGTTATCAGTATGCTGACAACACCCAGATCTATTTCTCCTTGTCTCGATCATTGCCCTCGAATCTCAATGGCGTCTCTCCTCTCAATGACTGTCTTAAGGCAGTAATGGGCTGGATGATGAAAAACAGATTGAGATTGAATCCAGACAAAATGGAGGTGCTCACAGTGGTGGCCCCGAAACCAGGAATTGGGTTGCAACCTCCAGTCCTGGACAGGGTCACACTCTCCGTGAAGGACTGCGTTCGCAGTCTGGGGGTGCTCCTTGATTCGTCGCTCCTGATGACTAATCAGGTGAACGAGGTGGTCAGAAGGGCCTGTTATCAGCTTCGGCTGATACGCCAGCTGCGCCCTTTCCTGGAAGTAAGGGATCTTGAGACTGATGCACGCACTGGTAACCTCTCATCTGGATTTCTGTAATGTGCTCTACATGGGGTTACCCTTGTGCTTGGTCCAGAAACTTCAGTTGGTACAAAATATGGCAGCCAGATTGGTCTCTGGAACATCTAGGAGAGACCACGTAACTCCGGTATTAAAATCTCTCCACTGGCTGCCTATTAATTTCTGGGCCCAGTATAAGGTGTTGGTTATTACCTTTAAAGCCCTCACTGGGTTGGGTCCAAGCTATCTTCAGGATCGCCTCCTCCCATATAATCCTCCCCACGCACTCCGATCCTCTGGGAGGAATTTGCTCCAGCCAACGAAATCTAGGCTGTCGGCAACCTTCCAGAGGGCATTCTCGGTAATCGCCCCCAGATTATGGAATTGCCTGCCGGATGAGATCCATCATATTACCAGCTTAAGCAGCTTTTAAAAAGCTGTGAAGACATATTCCCGGCCCCAGGAGTCCGCCTGTTTTTATCATCCTCGTTTTGGCTCTCCCACTGTTTGTTGTTGGTTGGCTATTGTTGTTTTTAATTTTTATTGTATTGTTGTGTTATTGTATTTTTGGTATGTTATGTTAAGGTCTTAATTGGATCTGTAGTTTAATACTGTTTAAATGGGGGGAGGGGTGGGGGATGTTTATTTTTAGATTTGTATGGATTTTAATTCTTGTAAGCCGCCCCGATTGCTCAACCGAGGGGCAGGGGAAAAATAAATTTTATTATTATTATTATTATTATTATTATTATTAATTTGTTGGTAGATTTTGCACATAAGTCCCCACATTATGGGAAAACAAGCAAAAATATCCCGCCTCACCCCACAAACACACCAGAATCTCATACTATCCCCAAATACCTGTTTTCTGTTGCAGTCCCTCTAAAACCAACAATAGGAAGTGGTGTGATGTCACTTCCTGTTGTCATTTTGAGAACTGCAGAGGAAAATTGAGGTATTTGGGCCTGCCGTGTGTGTGAGGGAGGGGTTCAGCTTGTTGAAGGTTCTATGAGAAAATTGGCCCAGGTCCCAATTGAATTGCCCAACCTATGATGTAATAGTTCCCAACCTTTGGTCCTCTGGGTGTTTAGGATTTCGATTTCAACTACCACAAGCCCCAGCTAGCTTTGACAACAGTGAGGAAGTCTGGGAACCAAAGTCCAAAACATTTGGAAAGCAAAAGGTTGTGAACTATAGTTTTTTGTGGGTTTTTGAGGCTGTGTGGCCATGTTCTCTTCTAGAACAAAAAACTATGGATGCTGGCCATGAAAGCCTACGACTTCACGTTGTGAACTATAGTTGTAGATGGTTGGGCCTCCAGGTTGTTTGGCCCAAAGCAGGGGTACCTCATTGCTTAATCACAGGACCCTGGCTAGGCATGGTGAAATGGATGTCTCAGGTAAGTAATTTGAGTGTCATGAAAAGGTAGCAAATGTTTACTTAGAATCTTATTGCATGACAACATGCAGTGAGAGAGAAACTACTTTCTGCTTACCTCGCTGCATATCCTTGAAGCACCTCTGTTCTCTTCCCAAGGAAGATGGTCATAAAAGCATATATTTTATTGCACGGGAAAAATCTGATTGACGAAAGTCATGTTTTTACAACCATCTCCCTCTAGCAGGAGAATGGAAGTGCTACAACATCATGAGGAGAGGTAAGCAGAAAGCCACTTCTCTCTCGCTGTCTGTCAGCTTTCTTTTGTCATACAGTAAAGCTGTTATTTAGGTTATTACTACTGTATTTTGTAGGGACTGGAGAACACACTAGAAATGATTTGCCTCAGCTGCCATAATAACATGGCTGGTCTGATGTACTATGTGACTGAACTGGTAGGAGTCACCATTTGCTTCCCCCACCTCAGGCAGCTAGATGACTTTGAATGACACAAGTGAGCAGCACTCATTAGGGCATGGTAGACAACATTAGAAAAGCTGGATAACATTTAGAAAGGCCATTCTGACACAGAAGCCTGTTTCCTCATGAGAATGGCCTTTTCTTGGCTGAGGCAAAGATGTATATTCAAGGTGCAACCCGAATTAACATCATCCTGAGTAATCCATCTGTGAAACGTGAGATTTCACTTCCCTCCTACCCCCAATCCCAGTATCCCAGACGTTTAACAGAACTGTTTTATGAACTCTTACCAGTTTATTTTTTAATATTAGAAGATGGAAATAAAGTCCCTTTCTGTTTCTACATTTTCTTTACCTAGTGAATCATGGGTCCCTTGTTAGTTGCAGAGGAAAGTTGTTTTAGTAATTCAGGAACAAGAGCTGGTGCTGAATCAGCACAAAGACTGAAAACGACAAGTTTAATACTGGAAAACATGCTAGAAATAATAATGAAGGGGAGAGAGGGGGAAATATCAAGGTTTCAGTTGTGGGTTCCTCATCTTTTCCAGTTAACCAAAAATTGAATAATTGATTTAACAAGTGTCATGTAGTATGACATGAGAAATATGTCCTGTTTTTACCAGGATTAATAAATTTGGCTTATATATGAGAGAAGATGATAATTTAGAGTGTTATGAATTTATTCCTGAAACCTTGCCTTAAACTACTGAGTTGTTTTATGCCAGCAGCCTGTTTGGAGCAATGGAGCTCTGTACCACACGAAGACCTACACCCCATGGATCAAATTTAGCTAATATAGACCACTGTCTGGATGCACAGCTGGAAGGTATCCTTCTGCAACTGGCAACCACATAAACAAATCTTTTGCATGCACTTTTCCCCCCATGTTGCACAGTGGTTTGGATCTTGACAAAGACTGAACTGATCTCAAACCAGTTCTTCCAGCATTTCTTGTCTATGAGAACTAAGGACCTACTCCATCAATAACAATTACTGTATGGCATCCCATTGGTTAGTTCCAACTAAAGTAGATCTATTGAATCAATTGTTACATGATGAGTCAACACACTGATAAATTTAATAGATACAGTGGGTCTAGCCTAGGCCTAAAAGAGAATTTAAGCCATCATCTCCACTGATTAGAGACAGGGTTATTATTTGGCTCCCTATTCCATTCAAGTGAATGAAGAAGGCCATGCAAGTGAATCACATTGCTCTCACATCTGACTTCCTAGCATTTGCAGGAATTGTTGAGCCACTGTGAAAACTAAACTCACATAGACCAAAACAGCCCATATTATATAGAATATTGGACCTGGACTTAGGCTGAACTGGTCTCAGATCACTGTCAACATGTGATACATTTCTCCCTGCAAACTTTCTTTGTGAATAAATGAGAACTGGTGGTCTATCCCATCAATAATAATTACTTTTTCTCCTGATGGGTAGGATTAATATTATTTTCTTTAATGGATATTAAATATTATTTTCTTTAATATTTTATTTTCTTTAACTGTAAATTCATTGTGAGTAAGCTAATTGGTCCTGAAGCTGTGATCCAATGCATGGATGAATGTTATATAGACCTAATCAGAAAGTTGGGTTTTAGTCCAAACTTTGGATGAGGACTGAGCAATGAACATATTATGGCAGTATGGTTCAACACCTCAGATAGATCCTTTAAAGTTTGGACTGAAACATGGAGTGGATTCACTGCCCCACCAGGTAGTCACAACCTGAGCCTGGCATGCAATTGCTGTAATGTTAGCAATGCAGCAAAGCATCTCTTGGATTCAGAATTGTTCCCCAACCCTGTTTGTAAAGAATTCAATGAATTGTTCTTTCTGAAGATCTTTCTGAAGCAAAAATTGAGAAAAGCACATTTTAGTGAAACTAAAAATATTTCTTAATATGTGTTTATCATGACTCATATTTTAAATGAAGTCACCAAGATAATGAAAATGTGTTTCAAGTCAAGTTTCAAGGAGGGAAATCTAGTATTAAAATGCAGTTCTTAGTAAGCATCGGAATGTCAAAACAAACACCTGAAAACTGATATTCTTAGAAGACTTGTGAGCAGCAAGTACAGTGTCAAAAGATAACAAACTGTGAATGAAAAAAACAACCTCTCTAAAACTAGAACTAATCTTCTCTCTTTTTTGCTACAGCAGAGACATTTGGTTAGAAAAAAAGAATAGTTGTGAAAAAGAATGTCATAAAAGTTCTGTTCCTGTCTGTAGAGCTCAAGGGGAGGATTCAGCTATTTCAATAAACTAACTGCCTTTCTAGCTGTGTTTTTAGGGGGGGGGGTTGTTTCCTGCTGGACCTCTTCTTCTCTCTCTCTCTTTTTCTCTTTCTACCACCATTTGAGTATAACTGTTTTCCTAATACAGGAAGCAAAAGACTTGAATTATTGAGTGAATTTTAACTTTTGAAAGTGAATCCAAATAAAAGGAAGTTAGGTGGAGAGCAAAGTATATTTTTAAAGTGGGAGAAACAGAAAATGGCACATGTTGCTAAAAGTTGCCAAAGCATTTAAAAATTATCTTCCCCATAGAAGAAATAATTCACCCAATTGACTTAAATTTAATCTTAATCACAGCCAATGGCTGTGTTTCGGCATGAAGAATTCTTGATTGGAGTCAAAAATGAAATAACACAACTTATTAGTGAGAAGAGACAAATTCTTCAAAATACTCTTCAGGTCTTTTTGGAGAACCATGCTTTGGAACATATGGACTATGTTAGCACTTCATGTTTCTGGCTCAAACCCAAAGTGAAAAATTAATGCCCCAGAAATTGTCCCTTCTCAAACTTTGACTAGGAAAGAACAATAATGGATTCACTTAATTTCTCAGGTTTCCCTCTTCTAGGGATATTATTGATACAACAATTTTCTGTGCATTAATATATGACTCATCACAAACATCTTATACATATGTACCATGCGTCAGTAGCATCTGCATGCAACTGTAGGTTCAGGAACAAAGAAGCATCTCAACTTAAGTGGTGTTGTCTGATTTATGGAAAATTCAGAGTATGTACTCAGAATATTCAACATAAAAGTCCTGCTAGATCAGACCAAATATGTATCTAGAATAGAAATGTTATGCACATGTAGTTGAGATTGTTTTTGTTTTTGCTGTAGTTCCTAGAATCCCTCAATCAATGGCCATGTTGGCTAGGGGAAATTGGGAGCCATAGAACACCAAAGCTAGGATCTTCCATACTATATAGTATACATTCCTTATAAAAATCTATGGTGTGATCACATCGGGAATACTGTGTACAATTTTGGTCACTGCACCTAAAAAGGATATTGTATAGCTGGAAAAAATACAGAAAAGGCAATGAAATAATCAAGGGACTTGAACAAGAAATGAGGAAGTTTATAACAAATAAGGCTGTTTTGCTTTTTGAAAAGGAAAGTAGGGAGAGACATGATAGAAGCCTATAACAGGAGATGTGATATAGATGTATAAAATTATGAATGATATGGAGAAAGTGAAAAAAGCTTTTCTTCCCTCTGCCATAATACTTGAACCAGTCATCTACTGAGGCTGCATGATATTTCAAGCAAATAAAAGAAAGCACTTCTTAACACAGCACAAAATTAAAGTGTGGAATTCACTGTCACAAAATGTAATTCTGGCTGCTAATCTGGATGGTTTTAAAAGAGGACTGGATGTGTTAATGAGGCTGGTAAAGATATCCACTCTAGTATCAGAGGCAATATACCTGTGTATATCAGTTTCCAGAGAGCATGGGATGGATTCATGTCCAACTGATGGGCTTCTGATGGTCAGCTGATTTGCCACTATGTGAACTAATAACCTTATTGCATGACAAAAGAAAGCCAAGACCCAGCGCGAGAGAAGTGGATTTCTCCGTGCCTCTCTACATGCTCTTATGTTGTTGTTGTTAGCTGCCCTCTAGTCAGTTCCAACTCATGGCAACCCTGTGGATGAGAAATAACCAAGAATCCCTATCCTCCACTGTCTTGCCCAGATCCTGCAAGCTCTTCCTCATAACCCCCCTGATTGAGTCTATCCATCTGGTCTGTGGACTTCCTCTTTTTTTCTACCCTCTACCTTTCCTAACATTATTGTTTTTTCTAGTGATCCAAGGCTTCTCATTATGTGGCCAAAGTACAACAGTTTCAACTTGATCATCTTTGCTTCCAAGGAGAGTCCTGGTCTGACCCATTTGTTTGTCTTCTTGGCTGTCCATGGTATTCTAAGTACTCTTCTCCAGCGCCACATTTCAAATGAGCTGATTTTCTTTCTGTTTGCTTTCTTCACTGTCAGATCTCGCATCCATACATGGTAATTGGGAATAAATTTGCCTGAATGATTCTAACTTTAGTGCTCAGTTGTATGTCTTTGCTCTTCAGTACCTTTTCCAGTTCTTTCATAGCTGCCCTTCCCAATCCTAGTCTTCTTCATAGTTCTTGATTACAGTCTCCATTCTGGTCAATATTTGATCCTAGATATGGGAATTCTTTAACTATTTCAATTTCCTCATTGTCTAGATTGAATTTGTGTATTTCTTCTGTTGTCATTATTTTTGTTTTCTTTATGTTCACCATCAGACTTGCCTTTGCACCGTCATCATTGACTTTCCTTATTAGCTTTTCCTACTCCTGAATGTCTTCTGCTAATAATATGGTGTCGTCTGCATATCTTAGGTTGTTAATGTTGTTTCCTCCTATCTTAACTCCTCCTTTTTCTGATTCTAATCCTTCTTTTCCTATGATGTTTTCAGCATATAAGTTAAACAAGTAGGGTGATAGGATGCAGCCTTGCCTGACCCCTTTGCCTATTGGGAACTACTCTGTTTCCCTGAATTCTGTTCTGAAGGTGGCCTCTTGTGCTTGGTACAGATTCCTCATTTGTGATCTGTACAATCAAATGCTTTGCTATAGTCTATGAAACACATACTAATTCTTTTTTGGAATTCTTTGGTCCACTCCATTAGCCATCATATGTTTGCAATGTGGCCTCTAGTGCCCCTTCCATTTCTGAATCCTGCTTGCACCTCTGGAATTCCCTCTCCATGTATGGTTGGAGTCTATGCTGAAAAATTTTGAGCATTATTTTGTTTGCATGTGAGATTAGTGCTATTGTCCTATAGTTGCTGCAGTTTTTGTATCTCCTTTCTTGTGAATTGGTATGTATATCGAGTGTTTCCAGTCTGTTGGCCACTGCTTTGTTTTCCATATTTGTTGGCATATTTCAGTTAGCATTAAGTTGCATCTGTCTGTTGGCACTGTAGCAGTTCAATTGGGATATCATATGTTCCCAGTGATTTATTTTTCCCCCATTTCCTTTATTGCAGATTCAATTTCACTTCTTAAAATTTGGGGTTCATCTTCATATGGCTCCTTGTTCCAAATATCATTCTTTTGTATAACTGTTCTGTGTATTGCCTCCAGTGTCTTTTTATTTCTTCTTGTTCCTTTATTTCTTCTTTTTTTCTCTCCACAGAGCATCCCTGCCCTTGGTTTGAATTTGGATTTAATTTCTCTGATTTTTTGATAGAGGTCTCTCGTTTTCCTTATCGTTGTTGTCTTCTATTTCTCTGCATTGGTCATTGTAGTATTTCTCCTTATCCTTGCGTGTCAGACGTTGGACAGTTGAGTTCATACTTCTGGCTTTGTTCCTATCTCCCTTTGCTTTTGCTTTTCTTCTTTCCTTTATTGCATGAAGTGTTTCATCTGTCATCCATTGTTTCTTATCTTTCTTTTTGGCCACTGTTAGTGTTTTCTTGCATTTATCCCTAATTATGTCTTTGACATGCTCTCATACCACTTCCATTTTCCTTCCAGAATGAGACAATCATAAAACTGTGCCTTTTGCCAAATAGATTTTCCCAGCATTACAAAAAACACACTTTTATGACAGTCTTCCTCAGGAAGAAAATGGAAGTGCTGCAACATCCTGCAGAGAGGCAAGGAGAAAGTCTTGATGCATCTTGGCTTTCTTTTGTCATAGGATATGCTCAGAATGTTGGACTATGGGACATCACACACTACACATTGGGGTACCATATTAGGAGAAAAGCAGGATATAAATGAAATCAGTCAATAAAAATGAATAAATAGACAAATACAGCACTATAGTTCCACTTAAAGTGCCACAGCTGTATCCTATGGAATCCTGAACTGAGTGGGGCACTAGAGCTCTCTGTCTTAGAATTCTAAATGCCTCTCAATTAACTGCAGATCCCAAGAATGCATAGTATGTTGGTATGTCATTAAAAGGGAATAATTGCACTATAATTGCACAGCACAAAAGGGCCCTAGAATGGCTTTTGGTCAAGTCCAACATGGCTCTTCTTATGTTCACTAGAAGCCCTCCAAAATCCCATAAGCACTATTGGAGCTAAGCCATCTGGGCTTATATACACTGCTCTGACAGGCAGCAGCTCTCCAAGACATCAAGCAAAAGTTCTCATCTTCCTTATTCTTTTTCAGGGGTGGGCAACTGCATAGAGACCAGAGGCCAATCCCTCCAGCACCCCTATAGGCTTCACCTCCCCCCATGGTCTTCCCAAATATCTCTGTCTTTGTCAGTCATTCCCAAAATGGAAACCAGAAATAATGTCACATTCCTTCCTGTTGTCATTTTGAGGACTCCAATGACAATAGAGTTATTTGGGGTCTTGGGACTTTCTATGTGGAGCAGTGGGGCATCTTTGTATATTTGGGGGAGGCTCTCTGCATGGTTTTGTGGCCAAAAATGCCCAAGAATTGTGTCTACATTTCCCCCCCAAAAATGGGGCAATTGGGGAACTTTAGGACTTGTGGATTCAAGAGCTTCAAAAGTGGGGTTCAGGATCACATGTGACCCTTAGACTACTATCTGCCCACCCACCTCAATGGCTAACTATTTTAATAAGACCTTTTGTATTTACTCATGAGGCAATGGGAGTCTCAGCTATTCAATCCAACACAAGCAAAACCATGAAGATTGGCTGGGAGGTTTAGCGGTATTGTAAATTTGCTATTAGAGCTCATTTTATTTTATTGCTGCCAACAGGCAAGCCAAATTGCTGAGGTTACCATGTTTTATTACCTCTGTTTATATCTCCACCACCCCTACCTTCCTGCTATCCCACCTTATTTTTTGGAATGAGAGAAATGTATCTTTAATCTTTAAATACTGCTGAGTAGTTTCCATTCCTTTATTCTGTTGTGAGCACTCAAACCATTTTATATCAAATGCCTGGCCACCATCCAAGGCTCAGTGGGGCTCCAATGTGTGTGGGGAACTCTAGATATGCAGGGCTTGCTCTCTCTGCAGTGTAACTGCTTAGCAAATTAGATAAATTCATGGAGGATAGGTCTGTTTATGGTCTGTCATGATGGCTACATGTTCTTAGAACAAAGCTGTTTCTCAGGTTGGGCTACTCATGCACCTATCATGGAAGTGTAGGGTGTGGGCCAAGTGCTACATGTAGCCTCCAGAGCCTCCTGTAGCATACTCCTGGACTCTCCCTGTGTTCTTCCAGAAAAAAAGATTTGGCCTAGAAGTATCCAGGGGGCATGGTCAGCCACTGAAATGCTAGTCCCTTCACTATGCCCCGTTGGCATGTTTTAGGCCCAAGATAGGCTTGAATCAAAAAGCTATTTCAAAAATGGGAGGTGGGGGACACTACCAAAATGCTATAGATGGTCACTATGGGAAGCAGGATGCTGGACTACAGAAAAGTTACATTTTTGAACTTGTTGTTGTTGTTGTTACATGCCACTAAGTTAGGTTTGATTTATGACAACCCTATGAATGAGAAACTTCCAAGATCACTGGTCATCAACTGCCCTCCTCAGGTCTTGCATATTCAATGCTATTGCTACCTTGATTGAATCAATCCACCTGTAGTGTGATTCTCCTCTTTTCTTACTGCCTTCCACTTTAGCAAACATTATCATCATTTTCATCAAGTCACATCATCTCATTATCATGTGCAAAATATGGCAGCCTCAGTTTTCATCTTGGCTTCTAGTGAGAGCTAAGAGTTGATTTGCTCTAAGACCTATTCAATTGTCTTTTTAAACTGTCCATAGTATCCATAGAACTCCCCTCCAGCATAACATTTAAAATGAGTTGATTTTTTCTGTCAGCTTTCTTCAGTGTCCAGCTTTCACATCAATACAGAGATTAGAAAATAACAAGATGAATGATCCTGACTTTGGTATTCAATGATATATCTTTATACTTGAGTATCGTAGCTAGTTCTTTCATAGCTAGTTTCTTCTTAGCTCACTTTTTACCTCAAGTATGATCATTGTTGATATTGCAGCTGGATTTATATGCTATCATTTCTCATAAAACAGCATAGCTAACAATCTACCTGTGACAGCACAGTTAGAATCGCTATAAATCACAAATATCTGAAATTACAGATTAAAAAGTGTGATGAAATAACAGCAATACAAACAAGCAGTAGTGAGACATATTAAACACTTGGTTATTCCATGAAAGTTTATACAAACAGATATATTTGCTATGAAAAGCAAAGTGTGAGGGACAACAAGGTCAATGCTATAAAAGCACTCCATAAGCAAGGTGCTCCCACTGAGAATACCCTGCCATGTGTGGCATTCCTAGGAGTCTGTCAGAACTAGTTGATGCAGACACAGTCAATCAGGCTTTTGTGGATGATCAGAAAAGCTGTTTATTGTTGGAATCATAGAGGATTAGAAGTTACCAGTAAGGCACCTTTGGATAGAACTGAAAAAACAAAGGAACACACATATCTAATACAAGCATTTGAAAGGCATTAACTTCACCCCACAAAATTGGTGGGCTAAACATTGCATTATTCTCAAAACAATTGCTTCTTCAGTTGAATTTTCTTCTTTCCCAAGAAAGCTTAGCTTAGTTGTGCTAACTGCAATTGTTAGTGATAACAGAGACCTTCAAGCTTTTAGAAGTTGCAAAGAGAAAAACACACACCCACATTCCTTTACCAGGCATTCAGCTCTCTCTGAAGCTGTCTTTACCAATACAGTTAACATATTTTAAACATATAAAATATCAAATATCAATCTAAGCAACACTTTACATATCTGTTCATTAAACCCATATAGCCACTTATATATATTCTCCAAAGCATCACAACCCAATTCTATGTACCATACCAACTAGTAAGAAAATTATATCACATCATTTCAGTTAACACACCTGAGGTGAACCTTACCTTCCTCCATTCTTGTCATCCCACAGCATATTTATATATATTTAATGACCTCCAAGTTATTAGTCCCAGTAGAAACCAATAGATGTATAATATCATATATCACAGTTGGATCAAACACATGATACAAGACAGAATTCCCCAGCACAACTTCATGGCAGGATTAGCCCAATCCTGGTAGGGCCACATTAATCCTAGGAGGAACCACAAATACACCTTTCTGGGAACCTTGGGAGACTGAAGACCACCAGAGAAATGGTTGTACTGAGAAAAACAGGTTCACTCGCACACATTCCCTGAGTAACTCATAATTAAGGTGGTAAACTCAAGAACCAGCCAAATGAATTCCACAGAAAGTTACTTCTCTAATTCCCCCCCCCCCCCCCGAAAGCACTTCCACCGGATTGTATGAGAACAGTGAGTTGGAGGGGGGGGGGAGAATTTCTTGCCTCATCCTCCATTAAGCACGTCAACCTAAGACCCTGGCAAAAGGGTATTACTTTTGCACAATGCAAAACAGGGACTGGCTTGCCTGATTTCAAGCCCCATGGGGAAAAGGCAAAACTAAAATGATTTGCTACAGAGGACTTCTATACTTTTAGTTTCCAGCAGAGCCCAAGAGTTGAGAAAAGGACAGTTAAAACTGTTGAAATATCACTTCCCCTCCCCTTTGGGATTTGCTCTCCAAAACAGGTCAGCATTTTGGCCATTCTGCTGAAGAGAAGCATGAAATCTTTTTAAGTGAATCACTTCCCATTTCCTCTCTAACCACACAAGAGTTTCCTTCTTCTTCATTCCCAAGAATGTCAGAATCTTGGGAATGCAGAAAACAACTGGAGCCACATGGTCCTCTAAAAATACCAGCCCCTTCTGTGCTGGCAATGACCAAAGGGTCAAACAAGTTACTTGCTTGCTCTTCCCCCTCCTTTACTTTTCACCAGTTCCCTCGTGCACATGATTTACTGAATGGCAATAGATACCTTTAGCAATGGTTTAGTTCAATATTCTATATTGCTTATGGAGATTTAGTGATTAATTGTGAATTATAATTTCAGCAGGTCCAAAATACTCAAACCAGGCTGTGGACCAGGATTGGTTACAGGGATCATGTGACATTTTTGTTAAAACAGCTACATTGGCTACTGGTTTGTTTCCATACAGAATTCAAAGTGCTGGTTTTGACCTTTAAATCCCTAAATGACTTGGGTCCAGACTATCTGAAACACCGTGTCTCCTTATATAAACCAGTGTGAGCCTTAAGAGCTGCAGAGGAGGGCTTTACTCTTCGTCCCATCACCTTTGCAGGGGCTGTTGATCAGGAGAGAGCCTTTTCTGTGGCTGCTCCCAGATCTCAGTGCCTGACTAGGCTGACTTCAGATGCCCAAACTGGTGGGGAAGGGATGTGCATGCGACTACCATTATAGGGATCCATGTCCACCAAGACTTGTTCTACCATAAGAGGGAATAAGCTTGCTAACTCCAGAAATGATTCTAGGGTTGTCATCCTTGTTGGTTAGTTCCAACTAGAATTGTTGAATGGTGAGTCAATTTTTGAATGGTGAATCAACAAGTAGGGAAATCTCATTGATTCAATGGCACTGCTCCAGTCAGGATTAAAAGCAAAATTTAGGTCTGGATGTGATAGAAGGACAGCAAAAGGTTTGTTGTTGCTGCTGTTGTTGTTTGTCTTCAAATAATTTCTGACTTATGGCTACCCTAAGGTGATGAGGTTTTCTTGGCAAGATTTGTTCAGAGGAAGCTGAGGAGGTTTGCCATTGCCTTCCCGAGGCTGACAGCATATGACTTGCCCAAGGTCACCCAGTGGGGTTATGGCTGAGCTGGGAATTGAACCCTAGTCTCCAGAGTCATAGTCCAACACTCAGACCACTATGCCATGCTGGTTCTCTTAGCAAAATGTAGGGGGTTAATATTTCATCATCATCATCATAATAATCATCATAAACATCATCATTGGTGGAATCTGGTTAATGTCATACACATAAGTTTGTGCATGCACTTCTACTTTTTTGAAATGGTGAGTAATGGATAAATTTATGCTTTTATAAATGGGGTTCCACAAATGTATTTCACATGGATTTAAATCATATCAGTAGTCCTGCCTGGAATTCAGACACTGAATCAATTGGATGTTACTGTGTATCATTTCACTATTTAACAATTGCAATGGGAACTTGTAGCACCTTTGAGAGTAACTGAGAACTTTGTAGCATCTTTGAAACTAATTGAGAGAAAGAAGTTGGTAGCATAAGCTTTCACAGACTTCAAGAAAGTTGCAGACTTTTGTAGACTTCATTGTCTACAAAAGCTTATGCTACCGACTTCCTTCTACAAGATTCTTTTGCACACTGATCCAAACTATCATGGCTACATCTTTATATTCTACAATTGATTCAATCGGCGTACTCTAGTTCAGACTAACCAGCTGTGCAGTTTCAGATTCTTGGGTGATTTACCATTTCCTTCAGCATACTCCTTTATTTACTGAGATCGCAGAAACAGCCACACTACATTCTCCATCGTGTAACAGGACAACAAGGAGGCATATTCAGCAGAAGGATAGTGTAGCTCATGAGTGGCCAAAATTACTTTACATAAGAGCCACATATGATAAACTTCATATGTTTGAGAGCCACAAGACATGGACAAATATTATGCACACATTGTTATTGTTATACAAGCATGCACATTTTTGTTGCAAAACTTTTATAACAAATATTAAGAAATACATGTACATAATGATCCATGCATGTAGTTTTTAACTATTAATTTATATTTGTTTCAGGTATCACAAAGTACACACACACACCACAAATGTTTTCAAAATCCTGATTGATTAGTATTTGAACTATACTGAGCATATCTAATACAGTAATGAACTTTATATAAGAGCCACATATGCTAAACTTCATATGTTTGAGAGCCACAAGACATGGACAAATATTACGCACACATTGTTATTGTTTTTGTTGCAAAACTTTTATAACAAATATTAAGAAATACATGTACATAATGATCCATGCATGTAGTTTTTAACTGTTAATTTATATTTGTTTCAGGTATCACAAAGTACACACACACACTACAAATGTTTTCAAAATCCTGATTGATTAGTATTTGAACTATACTGATCATATCTAATACAGTAATGAACTACAGAAACAAATCTAAGAAAAATATGCACATTTTTATTTCATTAACATTATATGAGATTGCCAATGATAAAAATAAAAGGGGTAAAACCAGATATTTTTAATGCCATTTGTCTTAGTAAATATCTCCTCAAAGCATGGAGAAAAATATGTAAACCAGTAAAATCAAATATATTTTACACAGATGCCACCTAACAAAATTACAAATACTTCTTAAAAAATTAAAGTGAAATGATACAATAAGCTACAACACACACAACACAACCAAATTCTGCAAAACTCAGTATCGCACTAATACCCTGCTAACACAGCCACACATACTATGATAATGCGATCACAAGCTATGCCCAATAAAACTAACAATTTGTCTGTAATCCTTGCTAATCCAAAATTTATTTAATCCTCCACTCAAATCTGGCATTACATTTAGGATTTAAAATCAGAAATATTTTACTAAATGGAAGTTTTATCCAATGGACCCTCAGTATATACCCAGTAAATAATTATAAAGCTTGAAAAAAAACTTATTTACCTTTTATATGAATTGTAATGTAAAAAGCAGCTCAGACAGCATATCTCTGTGAGCTGCACATTATATGTCCAAGAGCCACATGTGACAAACCACAGAAGCCATGGTTTGGCCACCCCTGGTGTAATGCACCCCTGGTGTAGTGCCCTCAAATTATGCCCAATAGGGGCATCACTAGGGTGGTGTGGGAGGTTCAGACCACACCAGGTGACACCCTAAGGGGGGGTGACACCGCTGCTCCCCAAACATCTGTCTTTTGGCAGAAATGGGCTGTGGCATTTGCCTGCTTCCCTTTAAAACTTTGAAACTTTGAAAAGATGGTGTAAGTGGGGTGAGGCTCAGTAGGAAGAGAAAAGAAAGGCTCCAGTTTTTTTGGGGGGGGGATTAAAATTTAAAATGTTTGATTAAAAACATCACATCTTACCAAATTTTCACTTGAACTACACAAAACAATGTACATGTAAATACTTTTAGGCTGCATGTATGATATTGTAATTTAAAGGTATAATTTTAATTTTGCTAGTTGTTTATGTCACAACTACTGCCATTACATTCAGTGATACATGGGAATTACGATTTATGAGTAACATTAGTACAAATGAGGGGGTCAAGGGGGGGGTGACACCATGAGTTACTGAACTGAGTGATGCCAACCCTAGTGATGCCACTGATACCCAACACTAAAGGGCATTTTGTCATATTTTGGACCTCCTGGGGGCACTTTAGGCCTAGGAGAGGCCCCCTTTTTAACAACAGATGATGCAAAAGTCACTTCTGCCTTTGTCACTTCCTGACTTTTGTCACATGTACTCCAAAAACATGGTATAAAATGCCCCCTGTAGGGAATTTGGGAGCATTGTAAGGATGTTTTAAATCCCTTGAGGGGCTGGGGGGGTGCAAATATGACCACTTTGCTCAACCTTGGTTTATACCTTGTAAGCACGATGTAGTATCTCAGACTACATGTTGTTATTGTTGCATATTTAGCAGCAATGAAAGAAGTAGTATTTGATGATTCCCGACCCCAGCCCTCGTAGTGCCAAAATGGCTTGATTAGCTTTGGGTACTAAGAACCTTGGAGTACACTTTTCTGCACCACTTCACGCAACATATGGCAATGTCGGCAAGTCTTTTACGCCAAATCTTAAGTGGGAGCCAACTTTAACAGGGGAAAAAGGGAGGCAGTGGTGATGTGGGTAGGCGATGGAGTTTCAGTAACTAGAAAATGAAGAAGATATGCACAAAGTTAGGTTAACAATTATCTTGGAGGGCAACAGCAAACACATTAGCCTTGTGGTAGAAGGATCATCCTAAAGCTTTTGAAAGGCTTTAGAAGGCTCCTGCGATGTACAGAGAGAACAGGATGTTGAGTAGACCTCAATCCCCACCTCAGGCCCACCACCTACAATATTTGCTGTTTGTTAGACAAACAAGCAAGTCACTAAAAATATACAAGTCTCAAGATGAAGCAAGTCAGTGCATCATTTTTTTGCCCAGTCAAGTCAAAGTCAAGTTGTTGAAGTGACGAGTCTGACTTGAATCCGACTCAATCGATTCAAATCTACATCACTAATGTATGGTCTTGGCTTGGACCTGAACTCCATGAAGGAGAGTATCCTAGGACCCAATGTGTTCTTAGTAATCCCACGACTTTCAGGTGGGGGGCCTAGCTCTTGCATGACCTACTGAAGCTCTTCTTTACAGAGTAGACTGAATATTGGGACTCTCCATAAAGGCTTTGAGGGCTGGGCCTGGAAGCCTGGAGAGTGAAGTAACCTTTAATCCTTCAGTGCTGTGGCCATTCTCTCAAACTTGCCTTGAGGGACAGCTTAGGGTGGAAGCTGTTTGAAATCCGCAAAATGTGGGGATGTAAACATTAGCTGATGTGGATGAATGCCTATTTTTGTCAAATGTTTTGGTGATCGAGGATGTGAGACATGGCAGATAGCCCTAGAAATGGAGACTAAACAGTGTACGCCAGAATAGACACTCTAGCTATTAAAGGAGGTCTAGAGAGCACAGTGACTAGATGATCTAAATTACTCCCTTTTCAGCTGGGAGATACAAAACCTGCCAACAAAAACATTAGGGCCTGACAAAAGTTGGTGAAAAAAAGAAAAGAAAAGAAAGAAAAAAGGAAAGAAAGAAAAAGGCAGAGGCATAAATCTGTGTTTGTAAGTTATAAGGCCTTCCAGAAGATGTGACAAATCTTAAAAAAGTATGGAAAAGCATGCGTGGCCAGCAGAAAATTACTCCTCCTGCTTGGACCTGCCAAAGGAAAGGAAGCATGAAAAAAAATGCACAAGAGATTTGCCAGTGCCAGACACACCATTTCATTTAATAAGCACACCTCATAAAATTCTGAAAAAAAATTAATGATTGTAATAGACTGTATGCATATTATAAATAGTGACTCGTTCTGAAAGCAGCAACAGTAAAATACTGCTGGAGGGATTGAAAGGTTATGGCGATTGTGATAAAACACTCCAAGTCAAAAGACATCAATAAAATAAAATGGTAATAAGAAGTTACTGTTTCACACTCATGAGAGGTTTTCATCTTCAAAACCTAATACTAACAGTGATGGTAGTTTATGTTGCAGTGTAGTTACCAGGTAGAAGGCTCTTCAAGCTTTCCATGTTCCACACATACACTGGGAGCAGAAAAACATAATATTGGTTGATGGAGCTGAGAAAAGATATTTTGCACCTTAAGCCAGAACAGTCAGGTAGAACAACATTTAATTATATAATGTATTTTAATTATTCATTGGTTTAATTCAGTTTTAAGGGGAAGGAGTGTTAGGGATTGGGATGTAAGATGTTTTAACTTCTTTGTGTTTTAATTATGCTGTAACCTGCCCCAATTGCCAAGCAGAGGGGTGGGCTAGAAATAATAATAATAATAATAATAATAATAATAAATTAATTAACAACAAATGGGGCCCACTACCCACCCCCAAGCTAAGGTCCATATAATGGGCGATTCAGAAAGAATGGTGACAAATCAAATAAGAATAGCTTTACTTTGGCGCCATTCCTTTTAAATCACCCTGTACATAAAGCCAGCAAGGTTATCCTAGTTTTTTGTTGTTGTGTGCCTTCAAGTAGTTTCTGACTTATGAAAACCCTAAGGTGACTCTATCACAGGTTTTTCTTGGCAAGGTTTATTCAGAGGGGGGTTGCCATTTCTATCTTCTGGGCTGAGAGTGTGTGACTTGCCCAAGGTCACCCAGTGGTTTTATGTGGCTGAGCTGAGATCTGAACCCTGATCTCCAGAGTCATAGTCTAATGCTCAAACCTCTACATCAGGGGTAGGCAACCTTTCCCCTTTAAGGGCCGAGGGATTTCAGCTCCCAGAAGCCTCAGCCATGTTGGCCAATAGTCCCATGTTGGCCAATAACTCCTGGGATTCTGGGAGCTGAAGTCCCTCGGCCCTTAAAGGGGAAAGGTTGCCTACCCCTGCTCTACATGCTGGCTCTTAGGTTATTGTGGTACCCAAGGAAATTTTTTAATCAAATCCCACAAGCACTTCTCCTCATTTCTGACAGTTAAAAAAAAGACTCCAATAATGATAAATTAAATAATTAACCATTTAATGATCTTTCATGATAGTCAAGGGCCAGCATCTTGTTGGTGATTTATGTTACCATAGCCTCCTGTTGCGCCACCATATGTGCTTTCACATCGATTACTCAAGCAGATATGCAGTACTGTTGGGAAATGTCAGTGATAGTACTGGACCTCACATATAGAGTAGTGAAAGTGGCAAGGAAGAAGCAGAACAACAACCAGTTCCACATCTACCCAGCCACAATAGGACATGACAGAGAAAAGAAATAAGCTTAATCTTCTTTGTAGAATATATAAAGCAGCTTTGCCTACTTGTGCATAGTCAAATGCATGATCTTATGGAAAAAGCAAAATGGCTACAGGCTAGAGTGAAGCAGGAAAAGAATGGCAAAGCAAACAATTAGGAAGTCACCACAATTCAACCCCCTAATTAGAGAATTTAGGCAGTAAAGAAAACTGATAGGAAGAAAATCAATTTATTTGAAATGTGGGGCTGGAGAAGAGTTCTATAGATACTGTGTAGTGCTAAAAAGACCAATAAATGGGTCCTAGAGCAAATGAAGCCTGAACTCTCCCTAGAAGCCCAAATGGCTAAACTGGGACTGCTGCACTTTGGATGTAGCATGAGAAGACATGACTCACTAGAAAAGACAATAATGCTTGGTAAGGTAGAAGGCAGTAGGAAAAGATAGATAGGAAGCCACAGCATTGAGTCTGCAAGACCTGAGCAGGGCTGTTGATGATTTGGAGGTCTCTGATTCTAAGGGTCACCATAAGTCTCAGTCAACTTGATGGACAACAAAAATGGTCACACAAGAATTCAGGGTTCTCTCTCTTGTGAGAAGTAGAATGTTGTGCTCTTTAAATTAGGAAATGAGGAACCTTTGGTTTCTGCACATCTGAGAGCTCTGTAGCCCTAGGCAAAGAAGTCCAAGGGCCAATTCACGTTACACAATTATAGTGCTATTGTTCTGCTTTAACTACCTATGGAATCCTGCAGCTTGTAGTTTGGTGAAGGACTGAAATTCTCTGGTAGAGCATTCTAAAATGCCCCCCTGTATCCTACAAATCCCAAGATTTCATGGGATGTTGCCATGACAATTAAACTGGAATGTAGCACTATAATCATATAGTGTGGATGGGCCCCAGGTTATTCTGTTGTCTTTATCAACAGAGATCTGTAGATGGATCTGCAAATGCACATACTTTAATGGTAACACATTACTAGCATATTTCTTTTTATGATTTTTATTTTTAAAAACATTTTAAAAATACAAAAATAGCAAAATTTTTGCAAAAGGAGTTCCAACTAACCTTCTCAGTGACTCCCAAAGTCAATATTTTAACTACATAAATGTTACTTGTTACATGGAAAAAGTAATGCTGATATTTTGCAAAAAGAATGCCATTAATTACATTCCCCAAAGTAAATATAGGTATTAATTTGCTAAAAGTATATTAGTAATCAATTGACAAAATGTTTATACATTTTTATAAAAAACAAAACTCAACACACTGCAGTCCACATATAAGAAATAAAATACACATTGACAGGAAAAAGGACAACATTAAAAAAACCAACCTCAGAATCTCAAGTTGCTTGTTTGGTTTGAAACAAAACCTTTGTGCTTCTAAAATTACATGAAATTGTCCCAATATGGATGAAAAGATTAAGCACGTAATTTGAAACTGACCATATGTGTTATTATTTATGATTAGTCAAAATTTTACATTTTGCTTACAAATCTCTTTTCTTTCCTTTGCCTCTTTTTTCATGTCTCTTCTAATTTCCTGAGATTAAAAGGTGGTCTTTAGAGCATATGGCTGTTTTTAATTACATAATCTAACTGGCTTCCCATAATGAACACAATGCCTACACTGTTTGTGGATTCCCAAGACTTCAGATCACATACAATGTGATCTTGCCACAACTGTTTTTAGCTCTGTAGAATCTCACAGGTGTATGCCTAAACACATTTTGCATTTTAAAAATAAATATGTTTTATTGATTTTCTAGCAATCCATTAACATCATGACAAAGTCAACAGAATTTAAGCACATGACAATTCAACTTCATGAATTTCATTTGATATAACTATTAAAAGACATCTCAAGTTCCTCAGATTTATCCCAATGTATTCTGCCAAACAGAGAGCCAGTGTGGTGTAGTGGTTTGAGCATTGGGTGCTCTGGAAGATCAGTGTTCAAATGTCTACTCAGCTGTGGAAACCCACTGGGTGACCTTGGGCAAGTCACACATTCTCAGCCTCTTTGGGAGACCAGGGTTCAAATCCTTACTCAGCCATGGAAACCCATAAGGTGACCTTGGGGAAGTCATACTTTCTCAGCTTCAGGCAAGGACAAATCCCCTCTGAACAAATTTTGCCTATATATATATATAGCAGGTTCACCGTGAAGGTGCGCAACAACAACAACTCTTTCAAAAGTCTATGTGCAATGATGGTAGAGTAGCCATGCAAAACCTTCTCTAGTTCATCTTTGCATGTGAAAATGAATAACTACTCTAGTTTTCACCCCTTTGTAGATGCAAACAAATATCCCTTTATAATATTTTCCCCATATTCAAAGATTCCAAAGTGTACAGGAATTATTCTGATGAATACCCCAGAGGACAGGATCAAAATTCAAAATGACTTGAAGAGACTAGAAAGCTGGGCCAAAGCTAACAAAATGAAATTCAACACAGAGAAATGTAAGGTACTGCACTTAGGGTGGAAAAAAGAAAAGAACAGATATACGATGGGGGACACCTGGCTGAACGAGACTACGGACGTTTTCACACTGGCCTTTTTGAGGACGCTAGCCGGCCTCCCGCCAGCCTCACTCTGGCTCCATTTCCCGTGTGTTCAGACACACGCGGCGGCACACCCCGCCCCTTCCGGTGTCATCCCTGCGTCCGGCCAGCTTTTTGCTCCGTGTGTTCAAACACACGGAGCCCTAAGTCCGGCCTCACTCCGGCAGCGGCAAGCTAATTCCTGGCTAACTCTGGCTTCAGGTAATTCCGGGTGGCAAAAGGAATTAGCCTGCCGCCGCCGGAGTCATTCCGGTGTCAGCGGCACCTTGTCCAGCCGGCTTTAGGGGAAGGGCTCCAGCCGGCTTTAGGGAGCCCAGTGTGAAAACGTCCTACGTGTGAAAGGGATCTAGGATTCCAGGTGGACCACAAGTTGAACATGAGTCAACAGTGCGATGCAGCAGCTAAAAAGGCCAATGCAATTTTAGGCTGCATCAGTAGAAGTATAGTGTCTAGATCAAAAGAAGTAATAGTGCCACTCTGTTCTGCTTTGGTCAGGCCTCACCTGGAATACTGTGTCCAGTTCTGTGCACCACAATTCAAAAAGGATGTGAAGAAACTGGAGCGTGTCCAAAGGAGGGCAACTAAAATGGTGAAGGATCTGGAAAGCAAGCCCTATGAGGAATGACTTAGGGAGCTGGGGATGTTTAGCCTGGAGAAGAGAAGGTTGAGAGGTGATATGATAGCCGTGTTTAAATATTGGAAGGGATGTCATATTGAGGAGGGAACAAGCTTGTTTTCTGCTGCTCCAGAGACTAGGACCTGAAACAATGGATGTAAGCTCCAGGAAAAGAGATTCTACCTCAACATTAGGGGGAACTTCCTGACAGTAAGGGCGGTTCGACAGTGGAACAAACTCCCTTGGAGAGTAGTGGAGTCTCCTTCCTTGGAGGTCTTTAAGCAGAGGCTGGATGGCCATCTGTCAGGGATGCTTTGATTGGGAGTTCCTGCATGGCAGGGGGTTGGACTGGATGGCCCTTGTGGTCTCTTCCAACTCTATGATTCTATGATTCTATGATTCTAAGAAAAAGAAGTGTTTTTTTTCAAGCCCTGCTTTCTGCAGAAAAATGTTAAAGCTTATCGCACTCTTAAATAAATCTTTTTTATTATGATTTTATTGAGTTCCAATAAAGCAATTACAATACAATAGATTTCATTTACAACTCCATCATCAACTAAAAGCCTTCTTTCTTTTGTTTACTTCCATCTTGAGAAAAACTTCTCTGTCTTTCAATATCATGAGTTCTTGTGTCATCTCCGATGTCTGCCATCCTAAATGTAAAATGTTGTTAAATCCAACCATCTTTCTTATATTCACCTATACTCATCAATATAAATTTGATTGAATCAAAATATCAGGCAGCATCTGGATATTATCAAAAGGATTTAGCCACAAAAATCACCACCTGGGTCCATATTTGGTTCATACCCACTCCCAGGGGCACCCAGCGCGCCTCTTTTCGAATCTGGGAGTTTTCTGGCTTGAGAAAATGGCCACCGGAGTGGCCCTGGGAGTGGGGATGGAGCCGGGATGGACCTGGGCAGTGATTTCGGTGGCTAAATCCTTCTGATAATATCAGGATGCTGCCTGCTTTAAATTTTAAACTGGATTGGGTAAGTCGTATTATTTAAGAGTGTGATAATCTTATTTTCTGTGCATAAAACTTTTTTAGAAAGAAAGAAAGAGTGTTTTTCTCACATAATAATTCCCCTGCAATGCTTTGGGACAATGAATGTCAGAAGGAAACTGCACAAGATTCTCACTAGATTATACTTCTCAACCAACCATCATGGAATCCATTTTTCAGCCTGCTAATGAGTGATTACAAATATTTTTTCTATGCCTATAGTAGAGTCACTCTGGCTGAAATTCCATCGGTTAATAATAATAACAACAACAATAAATTTTATTTCTTACTCACTTCTCTCCAAGGCTTGAGGCAGCATACAACATAGATTAAAACACATAAAACCATTTAAACACATAGGTTAAAACACATAAACAGAGGACACGATAAAATAATCCAAACATAACATTTAAAAAATGCCACTTTAAAATTCATAGTTTAAAACTGAATGGGTAGTCCTACTAGAAGAGATAGGTCTTTAATATGTTCTAAATTCAGACATCATGTTTAGCTGTATGATCTCTCCTGGCAGGTCATTCCACAATCTAGGGGTAACTGATGAAACAGTCCTTTGGATTATAGTAGCCAGTCTAGTCCTGGCCAGTTGAAGTAAATGTCCCCCAGAGGAACTGAATTTATGGATCTGAATACACAGGAGGAGCCATCTCATAGTTAACCTGGACCCAAACCATGTAGGGTTTTAAAGGATTAATCCCAACAAGAGTAGACCCACTGATTCAGTTTTATGATACTATGATTCTAATTATTGAATTGTGAGTCAGTACATAAGTAAATCCAATTGATGTAATGTTCCTACCCTAATCAGGACTAACTATAGGCCTCTGTTATCATGAGTTTTGTGTTTTTGTAACCTAAAGAAATGAGTTTATACTAAGTTTTATAAAAAAATTGCCCTGTTGCCGGAACTGTACAAAATGATGTAGTTGTTTCATCAGGTTATCCACAGGTACAAAGTCCCACCATTTATTGCTGTTGATCTCACTGATGTCTTTCCATACAGCTCCAGTTTCCATGCTGACAGCCAAAATTCGAGAAGGTAAGTTGCCGTTCTGCTTTACAGTTAATGAAGGGTGATAGCAGTCAGAACTGTGGAGTCTGCAAAACAGTTTGTCCAGTAAGCTCCCAAAGGAGTTTAAAACACACCAGGTTTTATTTTTTTTTATTTTATTTTTTTGGCAAAGCCACATTCCAGTGCAACCTCAGCCTTTCTAGCAGTATGTACCAATTCAGTACAATTTTTAAAAAATACACACTTAGGTAGAAACATCCTATGTATTTTTGTATGAATTTTGCATATGGTTGGATTAATGGGCATTTGCCCCCCCCCCCCCATGACTAAAATGTGTTTGTGTTCCTTTGAGAAAAGTTTCCAGCAGAATTTTTTGTACAGTCATCAAATGTGTGCATGTTATTGAATGCATTCTCTCCCTGTAATGGAATGCTTTAAAAGCCTGTAAATATACAGATTTTCAACCACAAATTACCTCCAATTTCATATTCAGTTTGAGAGGCTTGGAACTGGGTAAATTTGTTTTTTAAAAAGCCCTCCATGGAGTGAACTGGTCACATTGTCCAAGTATAAACTGTAAAGTTTAACACTGTTCCAAAACAAACATGCAAAGGCACTTCTTCAATGCTTTGCCATTCATATCCCCTGGCTTAGTCAAGGTAAAAAGAAAAGATGTTTCTCTAGGAACAAGGTGACCTACAAAGGAGGACAAGGCACTGCAAAATGGTGGACATTTAAGAAAACAACAACAACGTATTTGGAAATGTTCCATCTTGCCAATAACCATTTCCAACTGTGGTGTCTCCAAATGATAAAAACGGAACCCACTAGCATTATCAAACATTATAGACAGAGACTCTGAGATTACATTATGCCGGTTTTGAGGTCCCTCCACTGGCTGCCTATTGGTTTCCGGGCCCAGTACAAGGTGTTGGTTATCACCTTTAAAGCCCTAAATGGCTTGGGCCCAAGCTATATCCGGGACCGCCTTCTCCCATATAATCCTCCCCACGCTCTCCGATCCTCTGGGAGGAACCTACTACAGCTGTAAAAAACAAGGCTGGTGGGGACCTCCCAGAGGGCTTTCTCGGTTGTCGCTCCCAGACTCTGGAATGGCCTGCTGGATGAGATCCGTCAATTAACATCTTTGGATAGCTTTAAAAAGGCTGTCAAGACGGATCTCTTCCGGCAGGCCTTTCCAGATTGAATCACCCGGCCTGAGACCTTAAAACTTGCACCGACTGTTCTCAAAACATTTGTTAAATTCCCTTTAGCAGGGTTATTTATTGGTTTGTATTAATTTTATTATTTTATTAATTGTATTCTGTTTTAATTTGATTTGATTTAATAGTTTTTTAAGGGGGGAGGGGGGTTGGTGTGTTTTAGATTGTACTCATTGTATATTGCATTTTATTCTGTTCACCGCCCGGATTGGTTCGCCATAGGGCGGTATACAAATAAATTATTATTATTATTATTATTATTATTATTATTATTATTATTATACATTTGCATGTTTCTTTAGTACTTTTAAAGGCCCTTCATCTGGATCTGAAATCATTTAAAAGAGCAAGGTGTTCCTATGCCACCTTTTTACCAGTTCTGAGCTGCAGTCCCTCATGGCAGCTTTTATTCTTTTCCCCCACAAGGTTTCTTTTTTGGGAGATGATCCAGTCAAAATAGATGTTGAACAGCTCCACTTTCTCTTTTGCAGTGGACCTGCTGCTTCCTTGTTCATCCTGCTCCGAGAACAGCCAGAAATGCCTCCTTTAAAAAATTATTTTAAACCTTTTGCACATTGGGCAAAAATGTCCAACTACTTACTTATGGGAACTTCAACTTCTATAAGATATCAGCAGTATTCCAGACCATGCTTCCTCCATATTCCAGTACAGGTCTGCACCAGGCTGGCTTGGCTGGGAAACACACAAACCTCTTAGCTTCATGTCCATCTCTGCAGAAGGCTAGGGAGTTGCCAAAGTTCTCCTTTCTAGATGTCCTTGTCTTGTATCAGGTTCAAGAGACTGTTGGGAAGTTGCTCTCTCTTCTCCTCCTCCACCAGTCTGTGAGCTTTAATTGACAAGCTTGTGTAACCCCCTGCTGAACATCAGATCCAGTTCATTCATCAGCATGGCATGGGGCTGTGAACCTTTAAACTTGATCTGCAGCAATTAGCAAGTGATAAAATGTTTACTTGCATGAAAAATCACCCACCTGATTATTTCTGCAGGTCCTACTTCTGTTAAAGGCACAGCAGCAGGCCAGACCAATTTTTTCTGGACAGTTGGCAACCCAGTCATGGGAACATTTCTTACATGTGGCTTGTGGAAAGTTATTTTTTAAAACACACACACACACACTTACATATGACTAAATATATTTTCCCTTAATTTTAGTGAGTAGGGTTGATAAGAGAATGGCATAAAACTGGAAAATCTATATCCAAATACCTATAAAAATGCCTAAAAACTAGAAAACTGTACTGGTCACACCAATAAAGTAACTTGGTTCCCACTTGTTGAAATGTAACTGCACTACACCCCCATTACAACCCCTCCATAAAGGCCCTATTTTACTTGTGCTTCATTACTGCAACTTTTTGAGAAAGGTTCATGTAGCTGTCATTTAAATTATAACTGTTTAAATGGCATGAAGTCATTTAAAAGAATCATTTAAAAGAATCTGTGTTGTAAATAAAGATCCTTTCTTTCACATTTCTATTCTGGTGGTGGCTGGTGGCCACCCCCAGAATAGTGTGTGGTACAGTGAATCAGCAACCTTTTAAGTCCACATTTTAAAGGAACTATCCAAAGTGTTGAATGCTACGCCCCAAAAATAAGATTTTGCAGCTTGGTTAGATCCTTTGAAGTTCACAGTAAAAACTGTATTCTTCACCCCAGTGAAATGAGAGCCACCATCTGTCATTGCTTTTCACAAAAGATATGAAAGAAATCTTACAACCCACCCACCCCACACACACACACTTTGAAAATTGTTTAATAGCAGCCAGAAAGGGAGAGGGAAATCTTCTGGACATCATGGTGTTCAGACAGGATGTTCATCCCTTTCTTTGTGCTGTTTTTGTTGGGAAATGTGAGACACAGTAGTGAACCTTTGAAGCAGAGTAACCAGATTAGCAAGGCAGAAGCTGAATAACAACTGGACCCATGCTCACCTTGTTACAGGCCAGTGGATATTCTATTGCCAACTTCTTGGCCTGTTCATAAACCTTTAAAGGATAGAATTTAACCTAGTAAGAGCTAATTCAGGCAGCTCTCTCTCTCTTTCTCTCTGTGAGTGTGTATGGCAGCAGAAAACAGGCTACAGCACAGGTCAGTGTGAGAAGAATTCCAGATGCTCTTAAAAGTAAACCAAAGATAAGAAACACAATTGTACTCCAGAGGTGAAGACATCAGTAGATTCTGGAGAATAAATAAACATTGCACTTCAGTACATTAAATGAGACAGATACATCAAAGAAGTATTGGCTCCTACTGTATCACAGGTCAGATTATGGAAAGTTGTGAAATTCTGTAAGAAAAGAGATAATGTAGTAAAGACATACAACTGAGCACTAAAATCAGAATTGTCCAAGCCATTGTATTCCTCATTGTCATATACAGATGTGAAAGTTGGATAGTGAAAAAAGCAGTCAAGAGGAAAAATCAATTCATTTGGGACAAGATGTTGGAGAAGAGTGCTGAGGATACTGTGGACAGCCAAAAACAAACAAACAAATGGGTCCTAGAACAAATCAAGTCAGAACTTTCCCTGGAAGCAAAGATAATGAAACTGAGGCTGTCGTACTTTGACCACATAATGAGAAGGCATGACTCACTAGGAAAACAATAATTCTTGGAAACGTGGAGGGCCTTAGAAAGAGAGAACAACTGTATACCAGATGGATAGACTCAATCAGGAAGATCATGGGTCTAAGCCTCCAGAACCTAAGCAGAGTAGTGGAGGATAGAGGAGCTTGGCGATGTCTCACCCCCAGGATTGTCACGAGTTGGGGCTGACTTGAGGGCAGTTAACAGCAACAATGTGCTAGATATCTAGTATACAACTCAGTTGTGAGCTAGTCAGTTTTGACTAGTCAATTGACAAGATTGGTGGGTGTAAGGAGAGGATAAAAGAGGCTGAGATAAAGTCTAAATCAATTTGCTTTCAGCATGTCTCCAGTGCAGATGATGTTGATAAACAACCACAATTCCTGGTAGCCTGATATGCTTCCTGAAAGTAAGGTAAAGGTAGTCCCTTGACATGAATGTCTAGTTGTAACTGACTGTAGGGGGCAATGCTCATCTCTGTTACTAAGTTGAAGAGCCAGTTGCCCAAGGACTGTTCTGGTGGTCATATGGCCAGCATGACTGCACCAAATGCTGTTACCTTTCTCCTGAAGTGATACCTATTTGTCTACTTGCATTTGCATGCTTTCGAACAGCTAGGTTGGCAGAAGCTGGGACTAGTGACAGGAGCTCACCCCATCATGCAGCACTTGGGCCTCGAACTGCCAACCTTCTGATCTTCCCATCGTCAGAATTGGCATCTTAACCTCTAAGCCACCACATTCACTCTGAAATACCTAAATACCTGATAGCCTGGTTTGCTTCCCTAAAATAAGATATAACAAGGAGAATAACTCTCGTACCTGTGTAGTTACAGAAGCCCATTAGAGCTACGTAACTCCTCAAACAGATGAGAAAATATACCTGAATGAGTTAAAGACTACACGTTGTGTTGTATATGTAAGATGAATATACGAGAGACAGAATTCTGATCAAGTAAAAGCCGTTAGGAAATGTTTGTACAATGCCTTAGCAGGCACTATGGAAAACTAGGAAATTATGAAGGAACTTGGTGGTGATGGATATGAAGCTATGTACTTGATTTAAAAGGATGATGTACTTATATGTGGTAATTATTACCAGACCGATTAAAGGGATGCAAAGAGGTCAAGGTTCAATCCTTATGCAAGTCCCTATGAAAGTATGTTATCTTGATGGCCATACAATATGATGTAATGATACTGAAAGCAATATAGTGTTATGTAATGAAACTTAAACACCCAGCCTTTGGTCACATCCACATTGTAGAAATAATCTGGTTTGACTTTAACTGCCATGGCTCAATTCTATGGAATTCTGGGATTTGTAGTTTGTTGTAGCAGAACTCTGGTCCCACAACAAAATACAAATCACAGAATTCTATAGCATTGAGCCATGGCATTTAAAGTGGTATCAAACTGGATTATTTCTGCAGGGTGGATGTAGCCTCTGTCCCTAAGGGGAATGCATATCTTTATATATGTATGGACACATAATTGTTATTCCAAGATCCCTTCCTTTCTGATATTACATTCGTATGAAAAGGACTGTCTGAGGGGGCTTGCAGACTGCCAGAAATAGTGCAAATTGAGTCCACTTTAAGGGTTAGGGTTAGGGAATCATGGGAACTGTATTTTATTGTGACATCAGAGCTCTCTGACATAGAAGGCTCAATGTCTCAGAAAAAAAGCCAATTCCCATGATTCCCTAGCACTAACCCTAACCCTAAAAGTAGACTCAATTTGCACTATTTCTGGCAGTCTGCAACCCCCCTGAGCCTCATAGCCAGAAATATGCCTCTAGTAGGAGGGATAGCCATACCATATAAAGAGATCTGGTATCATATTTGGGGATCTCAGCCTGAAGAACATGTACCTGAGGAAAGATTGATCAGGATCAGAATCTGCACAATCCCTTCACCAACAGGTGCAATTTTGGGTGATAAATCTCGTGTTTACAAGTAAACAGAAATTCAAGGGTACTTCCCCCTGGGAGTGATATTCTTTTGTTCAGGGACATCTGCATTGATTGTCTGGCTATTCCCAACTTCCCTTCCCATTATTTTCTCCTGGAACATCCACTCCAATCCTGAATTCTGCCCCAGGATAGTTTTTGCAATATAATTATGCCTGTTTGGGCACAACCAGTTTGGTTTTGCTTGAGGTCAGACAAACCCTGATCCGGTGCTCCCAGGGGTGGCACAGAGCCACCCTTACAGGCCATCTGTATCGGCCCTAACATATTAAAGAAACAAGCTTATTCTTCCTCATAAAATATATACATGGAGCTTTACTTACACACTTTTTTGCATAATGAAGTACCTGGTCTAATGGAAGAGAGAGAAAGAGAGAAATAAAATGCAAGATAGAGTGATGCATGTAGAGTAAAGCAAACAATCAGGAAATTACCATAATGCAGACTAGCAATTACTGAGTATTGGCATGCAAAGGTTGCTAACTCTAACAATTTTTCATGATAAACCAGTCTTTCCCAAGTGGCCCTGTGAAAATATTCAGACACCTGTCTATTATCTGTAAATTGTTAGCTCAGGCCATGGACGAGAGGTGAATTTCAATGGAAAAAAATTCTCAAGGGAAAATAGTGAAAAATGCTTTGCTAACACTGTAATCCCAATCATATTGTCCCTTCACAACAGTTGGCCTAACCACGCCTGAATAGATCATGGTAGCAGGAGGCAAAACAGCTGTGGATGCAGTATACAAAGGGATCCTGTAGCACCTTTGAGACTGAGCAAAAGATGTGATAGCATCAGCTTTTGTAGACTTGGTCTGCTTCCTCAGATTCATGGAGTGAACTGGTGCTCAGGAAGGACCTTTATAATCAGACTGTGTGAATAGCCATGCAAGTGCAAACTGCAGAGATGGAGACATTGACACACCTGATTAGAAGAAATCCAAAAATGATTTCTTGAAAGAATTGATATTACTTATAGAATATATACAACAGCAGGAGGGGGATACCATGGTAATATATTTCAAAAGTTGATGTTAAAATAGACAAAGGTAAGAACTGTGTGTTAGCTGTAACCTAAGATCACAGTTAGTGGATTAGATAAGTTAAGATAGATTTTTTTCTAATTGCTTAGCCTTGTATGATAAGAGGAAATATGGATGGTTCAGTTAACAACTGTGGCAGAAGAAAGTCGAAAGTCTTTTACTGTGTTTATTATTAGTATGTTTATTATATACATGTTTGTTGTTGTTTGTTGTTAACTGCCCTTGAGTCAGTCTCGACTCCTGGCAACCCTATGGATGAGACATCTCCAAGACCCTCTGTCCTCCACTGCTCTGCTTAATTCCTGCAACCCTTTAATACCCGTGACCTCTTTAATAGAGTCCATCAATCAGGCATGTGGCCTTCCTCTCTTCCTACTTCCCTCCACCTTTCCCTGCATTATTCTCTTTTCCAATGAGTCCTCCCTTCTCATGATGTATCAGAAGTAAGACAGCCTCAGTTTGGACATCTTGGCTTCCAGGGAGGTTTCAACTTTGATCTGCTTTAGAACTCATTTGTTTGTCTTTTTGGCTATCCATGGGATCCTCAGCACTCTTCTCCAGCACCACATCTCAAAGGAATTGATTTTCTTCCTATCATCTATTTTTTACTGTCCAGCTCTCACATCCATCCATGGTAATAGGGAATACAATGGCTTGTATGATTCTAACTTTTGTGCTGAGTTGTATATCTTTGCATTTTAGAATCTTTTCTAGTTCTTTTATAGCCACCCTCCCCATTCTTAAGGCCTCTGCAGATGGGTGGCTCTGGGCTGCCCGCAGATCGGGGCCGCGGCAACCCCACACCTCAGCCCCGATCCTCCCTTTTGCTGCTCCTTTTAGAGGCAGCAAAAGGCCGCCCTAAGAGCTGGTGTGCAGCTCTTCCTCATCTTTTTCGGTGCAGCATGTCAGAATGCTGCACTGGAATGCAGCGTTAGGATGGCATCAGCAGCTGCCCTGCCCCAACTCTATCTCCAGGCCGGCCCTTTGGGCCAGTCTGCAGAGGCTCTTAGTCTTCTTCTGATTTCCTGAGTGCAGTCCCAATTTCTATCAATGTTTGATCCCAGATATGGGAATTCTTTTACTATTTCTATTTCTTCATTGTCTAGGCTGAACTTGTGAAGGTCCTAGGTGGTCATTATTTTTGTTTTCTTTATGTTCAGTGTTAAGCCTGCCTTTGCACTTTCTTCTTTGATCTTCCTTAGTAAGTGTTCCAGGTCTGTGAGGTTTTCTGCTAGTATTATGGTGTGATCTGCATATCTTAAGATTGTTGATATTCCTTTCTCCTATTTTTACTCCTCCTCCTTCTGTGTCCAAGTCTGTTTTTCATATAATATGTTCTGCATACAAGTTGAACAGATAGGGTGAAAGGATACAGCCTTGCCTAACCCCTTTGCCAATTGGGAACCATTCGGTTTCTCTGGGTTCTGTTCTGACAGTAGCCTCTTGTCCTGAGTACAGATTCCTCATCAGGACTATCAGATGTGCTGGCTTTATGGGCATTCCATAACCTTCCATGGTCTATGCATGGTCTATGTACATGTTAGTATATGTTTACTAAAGTATGTGACTATAAGCAGTAATTGGATATTTGTTTTTCCTTTTCTGTGGTAGTGTGTATCTATCCTTGGTTTTAACAATAAAGTTTCAATTATTTTTTTTTTAACTGTGGCTGCCATACTTTGGGCATATGCAATGACATGACTCACTGGAAAAGGCAGTAATGCTTGCTAAAATTGAAGGGAATCGAAAAAAGATTACATTACAGGTGGATTGATTCAATCAAGGAAGCCAAAGCCCTTAATTTGCAAAACTTCAACAAGGCAGTTGACCGGGGCTCTTGGAGGTGTCTCAGTCATATGGTCACCATAAATTGTTGTTAACTGTTTGTTGTTAACTGCCAGTTGATGGCAAATAACATAAATAACAGTAATAATACCATTTGTGGTAAAAAAAAAAACTACAACAGTACCGTTGACAGTACTTTTAGACAAAAAGCCAAGACTGAGATCTTGTGCTAGTATTGCATAACATAAATCTCTACATGCACAGTTACATATTGATTGTATTATGGGTCCTTCTGTTGAATGTTGCTCAGTGAACTGCACAACCATAAGCCTAACCAAAGGTGCAATCAAAGTAGTGCGACTACCAACTTTAGCAGGGGCAAACAGATATACATTAGCCAAAAACTGCACAATTGCAGGTGTAACAGCTGCCACATTCACAACTCTGCCTCTGTGAATGAGGATGTTGCATATTGGACAAAAATCTCCAACATCTTCCCTAGGTAAGCGTTCACATCTGTAAGTCACCAAGAGGATTCTGGTCCAAGTATCCAAATTTATTTCTAGCATGTCAAAAATTCATGGTAAGTAGGGTGAGTGAAGTAGGGCACAGGGATTGAAAGAGTGTGAATTCCTATGGTCCTTTCACGCTATACAATTCTAGCACTATGATTCCACTTTAGCTGTCATGGTTCCAGCCTAAGGAATCCTGGAATTTGCAGTTCAAGGAGAAACATATAGACTTCTTGGCCAGAAAACTTCTCTTGTGCTTTCCCAAACTATACACTCCAGGATCCCATACAGTGGTATCATTAGGGCTGGTGTCATCCCAGAATTGTGACTCAAGCTATCACTCTCCAGGCTGCCTGGCTGGCACACACCCCAACCACCCTGCTCTGGCATCCGGACTGCCACTGCCATGGTGGTAGTGGGAAGCTACTGTCTCCCAGCAGGGCGTTCTGTCTGGGTCCGGCTTGCACGGTGCCGCACTAAACCCAGAAAACACAACCAATGTGGAGAAGGAGCAGAGCTGCTGCCTCCTGGCAGCTCAATTCCTCTGTGAGTGACCACCTCACTGGGTTTTCACTTCCACTCTGACATGTTACCCGGTGCACTCCCCACAACTCCTGGTTGCCAGCTTGGTAGATAAAGGAAGATTTTTTTTTAAGCAGAGCTTTTTACCCCGATATTGCAATACTGTAAAAAAGAAAAGTTAATTGAATAGAGATAAATTGATTGGAAAATGTAAAATATTAAGTGACTTAAAAATAGTATGTGAATACTAACAGAAAACATTTATAAGAGCTATTATTAAAGATCAAAAATGGTTAAAGCGGACGTTATAATACACAGTGGAGTTAATATGTGAAATTGCTTGTATATAAAGATAATGAGCGAA
This sequence comes from Phrynosoma blainvillii, assembly GCA_026167975.1. Taxonomy (NCBI): domain Eukaryota; kingdom Metazoa; phylum Chordata; class Lepidosauria; order Squamata; family Phrynosomatidae; genus Phrynosoma; species Phrynosoma blainvillii. Next base: position 34,011,288 of record JANUYF010000001.1, on the reverse strand, counting down.
CTTTGAAGTATGGTTGAGTACAAACTGGAGATACTTTGGAAGTCAAATGTAAATATTTTGTATATAATTATTGTAAAAGACATTAATATTTCAATTTGATATGTATGTTTGAATAATAGATGTTAATAAAATATAATGAACAAAAAAAAGTTTAAACAGAGGTTTAAAAACAAATTTTTAAACAGATGGCTGGATGGCCATCTGTTGGAAGTGCTTTGGGTTGTTGTTGTTTTTTGTTATTATTTTAATTTTTAAAAGAAATATGGTTACATTTCACAAAAAATGTAGTTACAAACACGGACAACCTCATACACTCCTACCATCCCAATCACAAAAAAACAATCTCCATCATACTTACAAACATAGACACAAATCTAGCTACTTTAGCATTGTATTGTTTACAAAAACTCTAAATGAGACTTCCTCAATATTTTAACTAGAAATTTATTGAATCCCTCATATTTACATCATATGCTCTATATGTTTTTACCTGTTAATCCCTGATTTTTTTTCTGTTCTCTTCTACTCATTATTATTACATTTTATTATAGTAACCAGTGAGTCGCAGTTTCTTCATTATGTTTATACTATAATAAAGCGTCATAGGGAGTACTTTGATTGTGTATTCCTGCATGGCAGGGAAGGTTGAGCTGGATGGCTCTTGGGGTCTCTTCCAGCTCTGTGATTCCATGATTCTATGGTGATGCCCCTGATTCCACATAATCTATCTATAGTGGCTAAAGTTGAATAATAGGGGTATAATTGTGTAGTGTGAAAGGGCCCTTAGTAACTGTTGTGAAAACAGGGTAGCCTATCTCTAGTGGTATGCATATCACTGGTTGAAGACCCTTGAGGGTCTTCAAGCGTGAGGCACTTACTAGCTTATTTTCCAACTCATCACTCGCAAAACTAAGGGGGGTTGCAGACTGGTAGAAATAGTCCAAATTGAGTCCACTTTAAGGGTTAGGGTTAGTGCTAGGGAATCATGGGAATTGTGTTGTTTTTTTTCTGAAACATTGAGCCTTCTCTGTCAGAGAGCTCTGGTGCAACAATAAAATACAGTTCCCATGATTCCCTAACCCTAATCCTAAAAGTGGACTCAATTTGCACTATTTCTACCAGTCTGCAACCCCCCTAAGAGTGTCCACAAATTATCCCGTACATGAATATGGACACATGTTCAGACGTATGTGAGAATCTCTTTACCTGTGTTCCTTCCTGATTTTGTACCCACGTACAAGAATTCAGTGTCTTCCTGTCAAACAAAACAAATTACTTGATCTACTTGTTAATGGGCCATTTTGCTCCTGATAAGCTGTGTGTATACTCTTCTCCTTCATTCCAACACATACTCTCTCACCATTATTTTTTTTAAAAGGAAAAGAAGGTTAATGAAAACTCCAACAAGATGCAGCTGTTTGTAAATCAACCCTCTAGTGGCCAGAAGATAAAATAAAGTTTACAGAGTTTGATGAAAGCCAATGCATTTTGGCAAGTTTTATTTGTCTAAGCAATAAAAAAAAAGGAATCACACTTGGGTTTAAACTGGGTGCTACCAAGATTCAGATAATTTTGCGTGCTGCAATGGCGGGGGGAGTGGATGAGAGGCAAACTTAGTAGAGGAATGCTTCTCCAATCATGAAAATGCCATAAAGACACACTTCTTGATGACTTGAAGTGGTTTCGTAAATGAAGTCCAAATATGTAATAGTTCCCCTCAGTTTTCAACAAGAAGATTTATTCAAAAATAAATTTAGGAGGGGGTGATGTGTGGAGAAGAAGGGGACAGAAAGAGAGAGATTTGAAAGCTGAATTATTGCCAGAACCTGAAAAAGCCAGCTTCCATTGAGACAGCTGCAACATTTCAGGGTGTAAAGTCAGCACATTTCCACAGTCTTTGCTGCCAGAGACCACAAAATGGTTTCAAACAACGGCTCACTTCATGATATTTTTGTGTACGCTCTCTCTCTCTCTCTTTCTGTACTCCCCCCTCAGTGTTTTTTTAAAAGACAGTCCTTGCTCTGCTGAGTGGGCAGCATGCATTGAGGTAGCAGATTAATGAAAATGTTTCACTGGCACAAGATTTTTGTTTTTTTCTCAATTGCCTTGGTGCAAAATTGCTTGCAGATTGAAAAACAGCATGTTTCATTTCAAACTCATTCTCTTCCCATACATTAGCACTTGTCAATGTGCCCATTAAGCACAAGTAGTGGAGAAATTTAATTACAAAACCATTTATTTTATTGAAAGAAAAATAAACCTAAGCTACCTCAAAATGCATTAGGTGGGTTCAAAACTTGTTCGGCTGATAACACCCAAGGGTAGAAAGACTGCAGCAGAAATAATGCGCCTTTCATGTGTGGTAGGGACTCTATATTAGAAACAGCTGTCTGTAAGTCACTCTTTATTTAAGTTCTATTATGAATTAAAGAACAACTGAATTAATAAAGGAACTTTCTATATCTGAAGCTATTCAGCTGTGGTATTCATTCCATCCTTGCGTGTGTATATGTGTGTTTTGCTTTGGGAATTTTTTTTAAAAAAGAGTTTGCATTTTTAATGCTAAATAGGCAAACATAATACTTCTCTGCACCAGAATATCCATCCCTCCCAAATATTTTTTTAACGCTCAGGTTTAGATGGTAGAATAGTTGGAAAATGTTGCAATCATTTTATGGTGTTGAAGGAAGTCACAAAAATGTGCTAAACACATCAGTGGGAGCAGGACAAAGATGATAAAGAGAAGAGTACAAAATCTGTCTCTTATTTGGGTCTCTACTGGACCACAGAAGCATTATAGACAATCGAAAATGGCAAGAGATCTCTGAGCATATGATAGATTTGGCTTGAGAAATTCTCTGAAGTCATGGCACAAACTGCTTCTGTCTTATTACTAATGAGCTGCCAAAAACAGTTCTTTTTTTTTAACTGTTCCACTTGAAGGAGGAGGTGGAGGGAGAAAGAGTTATAACCTTGGTGGTTTGGACTGATTTGTCAATTTAAAGTACAATTTCTCCCATCTGAGATATCTACCCACATTTTCTTACAGACATGCCCCCTATGTACAGTAGAAAAGAACATGGGGAAGTTGTGAGTTTTTGGTTAGTGGAATAAGTAAATGTTTGGATTTTTTTAGATAGAATGCTTGCATATATATTTGTTGTTGTTGTTGTTGTACCTTCAAGTCATTACCAATGTATAGTGACACTAAGGCAAACCTATCATGGGGTTTTTTTGGCGAGATTTGTTCAGATGAAGTTTGCCATTGCCTTCCTCTGAGGCTGAGAGAATGTGACTTGCCCAAGGTCTCCCAGTGGGTTTCCTTGGCCGAGCTGGGAATTGAATACTGATCTCCAGAGTTGTAGTCCAGCACTCAAACCACTGTGTCACATTGGTTCTTTGGATAGATTAGATATATATATGGTGCAAAACTTTTTCTGTGCTGCCTGCTTTCTACTGCTCTGCCTATAACTTACCAACCTGATGCTAGAACATCTGTGACATGATACAACAATGGACATGCTTCGGGGAAACAGAAAACACATCCCCATTGATACAACAAACTAGAGGGATTTGGCTACAGATTGCTGCTGTGTGCCTTCATGTCATTTCCAACTTATGGCAACCTGAGAGAAACCTATCACAGGATTTTCTAGGGGATTGTTCAGTGGGGGATTGCCTTTCTTTTCCTCTGAGGATGAGTGAGTGTTATTTGCCCAAGGTAACCCCATGGGTTTCCATGGCCAAGCAGGAATTCAAATCCTGGTCTCCAGAGTCCAGTGCTCAAACCACTACACCATGATGCTCTCAGAGGATAGAGACTCTAGTCTGATATCTGAAGTGAAGAGGATTGGGGAGAATTCTGCAAAGGTACAGAGTGGTGAATTCCATTTCTTTAGACTGATCAGTGAAAATAAACCTAAAGCTAAAAGTGAGAATTGATGTTAAACAGGAGAAGCCTGTTGCAGGGTTGTGGGAGGAGGGAAAAGATGGCATCCTTGATGCATCGCCACAAAAATGGGATTCAAAACATGGGCCAGTATTCTGTATCAGCTCAGTCAAGTTAAAAACTGGAGCGTGTCCAGAGGAGGGCAACTAAGGGCCTTTGCAGACTGCCAGAAATAGTGCAAATTGAGTCCACTTTACCTGCTCTGACTCAGTGCTAGGGAATCATGGGAACTGCAGTTTATTGTGGCACCAGAGCTCTCTGACAGAGAAGCCTCAATGTCCCAGAAAAAAAATACATTTCCCATGATTCCCTAGCACTGAGCCAGGGCAGTTAAAGTGTACTCAATTGGTACTATTTCTAGCAATCTGCAAAGGCCCTAAAATGGTGAAGAGTCTGGAAACCATGCCCTACGAGGAACGACTTAGGGAGCTGGGTATGTTTAGCCTGGAGAAGAGATGGTTATGAGGGGATATGATAGCCCTGTTTAAATATTTGAAGGGATGTCATATTGAGGAGGACGCTAGCTTGTTTTCGGCTGCTCCAGAGAATAGGACTCGGAACAATGGATGCAAGCTACAGGAAAAGAGATTTCACCTGAACATTAGGAGGAACTTCCTGACAGTGAGAGCTGTTCGACAGTGGAACACACTCCCTTGAAGAGTGCTGGAGTTTCCTTCCTTGGAGGTCTTTAAACAGAGGCTGATTAAGTTCTCTTAACTAAAAAGTGTCCTCTACTTCAAGCCGTTTCCAACTTAGGGCAACCCTAAGGTGATCCTATCATGGGGTTTTCTTGGTAAGATTTGTTCTGAGGAGGTTTGCTGTTGCATTCCCCTGAAGGTGAAAGCATTTGTCTTTCACCCAAGGTTACCAAATGGGGAATTGAACCCTGGTCTTGAGAGTCATAGTCCAGTGCTCAAATCACTATGCCATGCTGGCTCTCAAGTTAAGTATACATTAGTTGGTTAAGTATGCTAACAGTCAAAAGGCAGATCAGAAAAAGAGGATTTTAGCCTGTGCTGGGTGGTGTTACACTCCCACCAAAGAGAGAAGTTCATAGTTTGGGTGTACTCCTGGATTCAACCTTGAGCCTGGATGTCCAGGTGTCTGCAGTGGCCAGGAGTATTTCTGCACACTTAAAGCTATTGCACTAACTGCATCTGCTCCTGGACATGCCTGATCTGGCCCTGGTGACCTATGTCTTAGTTATATCTCATTTAGATTAGTGTAACACACTCTACATGGGATTGCCTTTGAAGCATATTTTGAAACATCAGCTGGTACAAAAAGCTTCAATCGGGGGCTGTAAATGGGGTGAATTATAGGAATTATTCAACTCCCCTATTACAACAGCTCCACTGCCTGCTGGTCTGTTTCTGGGCATCATTCAGAATACTGGTTATGACCTATAAAGCCTGAAATGGCGTTGGTCGAGTGTATCTGGCAGACTTGGCAGCATTGGCACTGCAAAAATAATCCAGTTTGACACCACGTCAACTGTCATGGCTCAATTTATGGAATCCTGGGATTTTTAATTTGTTGTGGCACCAGAGTTCTCTGACAGAGAAGGCTAAATATCTCAGAAAACTACAAATCCTAGAATTTCATAGCATTGAGTCATGACAGTTAAAGCGGTGTCAAACTGCATTATTTCTGCAGTACAGGTCAGCGTTTTTCTCCCATTATGAGCCTACTCTGACCTTGAAATCCCCAGGAGACATACCTCTCCCAATTCCACCACCTTCATAGGCAGAGTTAGTGGAGATGCAAGATAGGACCTTCTCGGTGGCTGCCCCTATATTCTGGAACTCACTTCTCAAGTTGTCCTTCCATTCTGACAGGCTTTTAGTACTGAAAGTTTTAAAAGGAAAGGCTTTTAAGGGGGTACTGTATTGTTTTCAGGATGCTGTAATGTTTTGCAGTCTTTCACTTGCATTTTATTATTATTTTTTAAATTGTTTTAACACTGTGTATAGTTTAATTCTGTTATTGTGTATCTTTAGTATGTTTTCAGCTATATTGTAGTTGTTTTAATTTGTGAGCCTCCTTGAGTCGTACTTTTGGGGGAAAGTTGGGCTAAAGATAGATGATAACAACAACAAATGCAGATGGAGGCAGTTCTCAGAATTCTGCAAATACTGGCCTCACATCTAGAGCTTCAAAAGGTTACTTTTTTTTTTTTGACTACCACTCCTAGGATTCACAGTCACTCTAGTCACAGTTTATGGAGGCATACCCAAATTGGTAGGGATAGTCCAGTTAATCCTTAGCCATCCTAATTTTTAAATTTCCTGGTTTCACTATCCTCTTCCTACTTTCCTCCTTTGTCCTCAGCTCACATCACTTGTTGCAAACTGAGTTCAAAGTGCAAAAGTAGTTTGCACTCAATTAATTCAGCTAGGAGAAAAAAGAGAAGAGGGGGAACCTTATCCTTTCCAGTAGGCTCTGGCAAAAGCAAAATGCTGCACCCTCTCCTACCTTGTGTGTTCTTCCTCATTGGTAACCTTTGCCATCTTGACCACTCTCTCACGTTGCTTGACTGCATGTGTCCTGATTTCCATCTGTGAGATGTTGGAGGGAATGCTGATGATTTATATTCCAGTTGGCCATTTTGCAAAGGTATTTGGACTGAGCTTCATTCTTTCATTTCCTTCCTTCCTTCCTTCCTTCCTTCCTTCCTTCCTTCCTTCCTTCCTTCCTTCCTTATGGCCATACAGATAAGTTGTATTATTTTCCCTAAAAGTTATTAAAAGCAAAAGAACTGAAGGGCTGTTGCTACCTGATGGGTTTTTTAGAACTGCTAATCCAAATATACATGGTGGAGACAAGACAAAAACACAAAATAAACTGCAAACATACTTGAATTTAGTCACAGAGGTAAAACTAAACCCCAACGGAATCAAAGGGGAAAAAGTGATGGGCGGGGGAGGAGCTTGTAAAAATGCAGAAGGAGGTTAGGCCCAAAGCAGAGCTAATGCACTGTTAGCCAAGAGGGATTTTCATGAGATATATTGCTTGTTGGGAGACATTCTAGAAGATCACATCACACTTAATAAAAACTGTGTGCCAGCATTGTGTGTTTCCCTCATATCCCGCCTCTGCACCAGGAGACTCAACTGTCTCAGTTCAAGGATTTTGAATGCATTTACCAATTATGAGAATAAAGCCCCAGCCAAAGTTAAACAGTTGTCAGTTTCCTTGACTTCAGTGGGAGAGGGAAGCACATATGCTCAGCCATGTTCATGCCAGCAAGACTTAAGGAAATTGATCTCTTCTGGATTCTGATGTGAAACTGACCCAATCCACATCTTCTGGGCTAGTGTTCAGGTCAAGATGTCAACATCATTCATACTGGAAAGCTCTTGAAATACTGTCCATGGCCCCCAAACCATGCCAAAATATGTTTAAAATGCATGTCTAAGATAAAATGCATCTACAAATGCATATACCTGGGTAAACTATGCCCAAGTAAAATATATATGAACTTCTTTCCAAAAGATGATAGGTCAGCCCCTGCCCTATTGGCCTACCAGCAGGCAAAGGCCCTTTTATTTATCCTCTGACAGATGATCCAATTATAAATGTTTGTGCTTTTAACTTTAACTTTTGTGAGCCTTGAGTTCCAGTTGCAAGAAGAAAGCAGTCAATCAATCAATCAATCAGTACAACAGCTGATTTGAATTGTCAGTGGGACAAAAATATCCAACATCACTGACTACAAATGCATAAATAAGTATTGTCTCTTAGGTCCCATCCGCACTAGCCAGGATACTCTGGAAGCAGCCTGTTTACTGGAGTTGCCACAAACTTCCCCTTTCATCATGGTACCCTGTTTGCACCCATGTCCAATTGTTTCACCTGGTGCTGCACCAGTGCCATGAGTCAGAACAAGGCACCCAGCCATGTGATCAACACTGGGCACCTCATTCTGACCAGATGTCACAACCACAAAGGAGGACAATGCCCCACAAAATTAAAAAAAATGTAGGACATTACAAAATAAAAGCTAGAAAGACTAATATAAATATAACTTCATTTCATATGGTTTATTTAGAGCTATATTACACATACTTAATTTTATTATGTACTCAAACATATTTTTATTTTGAATTTACCTTTGTTAAAATGCCTTGTTGGCTTGCAATACACTTATAGAACTCTGAACAAAAGAAATACTTAAAATTGTACATGACTAGCAACAAACCCTTGACTTTTTTGTGGGTTTTTCAGGCTGTGTGGCCATGTTCTAGAAGAGTTTCTTTCTGATGTTTCGCCAGCATCTGTGACTAGCATCTTTCTCTGAAGATGCCAGCCACAGATGCTGGCAAAACGTCAGAAAGAAACTCTTCTAGAACATGGCCACACAGCCCGAAAAACCCATAAAAAACTATGGATGCCGGCCATGAAAGCCTACGACTTTACAAACCCTTGACTGAATCTACATTTAAACTATTCCTTTCATTTGTCCATTATGCTGAAATTAAGGAAAGAAACCTTTTTAATATTTGCATTTTGTCCTCAAGCAGCCCATTGCTTGACATGTTTGCTGTCCTTTTTCCCTCTGAGAAACAAACTTGCCTTGAACTTTGGAGTTAAGTCTATTCTGCTGCTGCTTGTAAGACAAAAGAACTTTGGAAGGATCTATTCTGTCTCCCTATTTACAGTGAGGACAGGCTGCCAACTAGACACATTTCTCAAAGAGAAACAGCAAACGTGATGTTATTCAAAGGCTTCTAGTCATGTCAAAATGGAGGACATTTTGGAATTCCTCCTGGACAGAAGGTTGAAATGCAGGATATGTCCTGGAATAGGATGACATCTGATCACCTTTGCCAGGCAGCAAAGTGGGGTGCACATGCAAACAGATGCCTGGTGTCAGAACAAAGGGCCTTGAATATTCCAGGAGGATCTGGAACAAATATTTTAATATGCTTTAATAGAGGAATACCCTATTAAGTTCCAGTGCTTAATGGGCCAGACATCATTTGGTCTGTGTGCACTAGAACTGAGGTTTGGGCTCTGCATCATCTAATCTCCCCATTGAGAGGATGGGGAGGGCATTTTATTTGGTCTATGTAGATAGGGCCCTGGTCCAGCATCCCCCAACTTGCTTTTAACAGCCAGCAGCAAGTCTGAACAATGGGAGGGCTTCTGTTTTGCTAACAATTGGGGTGTAGCAGGATGACATTTCCAGTCCCTTCCCACCAGCAATCTGTAGTGTAATGAGGAATTAAGACAGGAGTCCTGCTTCCAATTGTTGCATCTTCACTTACTGATGGGAGGGAACTAGAACCATCATCTTGCTGTGCCTCAGTTGCCAGAAGAACTGCTCTCCGTTGCTCAGAGATGCTTCCTGAAGGTTAAGGTGGGATTTTGGGACGTCCAGTCTTTGATCATCAGGGCAATAGTGCCACAACTGTGAATATATAATATAACTGAATACGGAACAGTTATGGATATGTAACTCTATGTTATGAATCCATAATTGCAATACAGAGTGCCAGCCATTCATAGTAAAAGACAAACAAATGATGGTACTAATAATCCATTTTCATTCCCTGACATTTGACTGGACATACAAGTTTTTGTGGCTTTAGTTGTACATTTTTATATAATTTTGTTTTGAAGAAGGATTGAATCCCAGTTTGGGAGAAAGAATATCAATTGATCAGTCAGTGAATCAATCAATCTGTCAATCAATCAGTGAATCAATCTTTTGTGAATGAGTTGAATCCCAGTTTTGGGAGCAATAACATCAATTGATCAGTCAATCAATCAATCAATACAACAGTTGATTTGAAATGTGAATGGGACAAAATAATTATACCAAACCACAAACTAATTATAATATTAAAATACAATTGAATTAAAAGTAAAGAAATACTCAGCAATAAAGAAAGTATAGGACAATCTGTTAAAAGCCTCTCTCATAGCAACTGGTCAATTGTTAGAGCATGAATAAAAAAAGCTTTTACCTGCTGACCAGGGTCCCCTCCATGTAAACTATACTTACAGCACCATCCTAGTCATAACTACTCAGAAGTAGCATTTAATATTATGTTTTGGATTACAACCACAATTTCTCTTATTTCCATCACTGAAGGTGCTAACCATTAAGCATTTACAACAGAGTTAGGAAATAATTTATTAAACATTTTCCACAACAATTAACATTTCTTGCTACATTTATTCCTTGCTGGCCATTTGTAGTAAATTTAAATTTAAATTCTTATTTTAAAGTATAACAATTTGGTCAAATTGGTTAAATTAGCAAATTCACTTTTTCAATAGTTCCCATTATTTGAATGCTAACAAATTAATTTATTTTAACAATTTGGTGTTACTACTTTTGTACTAATGTATTCAATCATTCAATGTCTGTGAGCGTTCTGTGATGTTGTTGTTGTTGTGTGTCTTCAAGTTGTTTTTGACTTACTGTAACCCTAAGGACAAACCTATCACAGAGTTTTCTGTGGTTGAGAATGAGTGATTCTCACAAGGTCACCTAGTGAGTTTCCATGGCCAATGTCCAGAGTCAAAGACCCATACCACTACACCATGCTGGTTCTCATTCTGTGTCATTACAACAGTTCAAACAGTGACTTGAGGTTTTTGATGACAATAGATAAGCAGATAATCTTCTTGTTGTTAGCTGCCTTCAAGTTGATATCAACTCATGGTAACCCTGTGGATGAGACATCTCCGACCCCCTGTCTTCCACTGCTCTGCTTAGGTCTTGTAGATTCAGGCCTGTGGACTCCCTAAATGAGTCTATCCACCTGGCATGCTGTCTTCGGGCCTTTGCAGACTGCCAGAAATAGTGCAAATTGAGTCCACTTTAAGGGTTAGGGTTAGTGCTAGGGACATTTCTGAGACATTGAGCCTTCTCTGTCAGAGAGCTCTGGTGCCACAATAAAATACAGTTCCCATGATTCCCTAACCCTAACCCTAACCCTTAAAGTGGACTGAATTTGCATTATTTCTGGCAGTCTGCAAAGGCCCTTCCTGTCTTTCAGCCGCCTTCCACCTTTCCTAGCATTATTATCTTCTTCAGTGAGTCATGCCTTCTCATGATGTGGCCAAAGTACAACAATCTCAATTTGATCATCTTGGCTTCCAGGCCTGATTTGTTCAAGGAATCATCCATTTGTCTTTTTGGTTGTCCACAGTATTCTCAGCACTCTTCCCTAGCACCACATCTATGCTACCACTACTACTTCTTGTTGCCACTACTACTGCACAGATAGTTATATTTACTATACTTTTCTTAACTAAAAAAAATAAATCTAATATGTTGGACTGCAATAGCACATTATTGCAGTGTGACAGCTGTCAATCACTTTTCACTTCCAGAGACTTAGCCTTAAGCAGAGCCCTTTCACAGCACTGCAGTCTGAGAGCTGTCAGTTCTCCAAATCCTCCAGTGGACTTTGGAGCACAACAGAGTGAGTGCAGGTGTGCTGTATTAGCTGACAGAGTGCTCAGTCTGACAGCTGTCACTCATGCGATATGTCACTCATGCAATATTTTTTCCAGACGTCTAAAGGACTTTCACTAACTTTGTGAAGGCAGTGTGTATAACACTCTGAGATGTCATGGTGATCGGATGCGCAGCTTCCACCTCATGCATCTTTGTCGCATTCATTCGGTACTTTCAATGCCAAATGTCAAAGCCAAAGCAGTGCCTTTTAGATTTTAAAGAAAAGGTGACTGGAAGTCACTGATGCTGCAAAGAATCCAGCTTGAACAACAAAGATGACTGCTCATAAGAAAATGCTGTATTAGTAAAATGCTGTATTGTCTCTATTGCTGTTGAGTGTAATGGCTATGATTTTAATTGCTTTTCATTCTCCTGATGGCTTTCTTTTTAAACTTCTGTATATTGTACAGAACTTTCATTTGCACCTGATCTTTTTTATTATTATTATTCAGACAGGCTTTTAGAACTTTAGAATTGAAAAAGGACTAGTGCTGTATTGTTGTAAACTGCATTGTTTATTGGTTTTAAATAATATTTGCTGATAATATGTATGTTTTTAATATGTATGCTTTTAATATGATTCTTAGCTTAATTCAGTGTTAACATGGCTTTTTGTATGTTTTTAATTGCAATCTGTTTGATGTGTAAACTGCCTTGAGTCCCAGTCTTGGGGAAAAGGTGGGATATAAATAAAGGTGATGATGATGATTCTGTTTTAACTTTTGTAAATACCTCTAAGTCCCAGGGAAATAAATAAATGAATAAAAGGACATTTGTATTATAGTTGTGGTTATCCCAGTGGACAGCAGTAATAAAGGCAAAGGCTGTATCTACATGGGCTAAATAATGCATAGTCTTGGGTGCGTCTCATTCACAGGGTTGCCATGAGTTGGAGTTGACTCGAGGGTAACTAGCAACAACAAAAACCTCAATCACAGTCCTGTTGAAACATGCAAAGTTCCTCTCCTTCTGATGAGAAAACACTTCTTATCTATGCCTGTGGGTTTTAAGGTGATTTAAAAAACCCTCCAGTTTACTCTGTTGTTTTTGGGAAGAACCCATTTTTTAAAAAAATTGGATGGTGGTAGAACAGGGGTGGGGGTGGAGAAGGGAGGGTGGGATCAGGTTGGTGAGTCATATGGTCACTTAGATCACCTGATTGTTTCCACCATTGAAGAGTACTGTTTCTAATGGCATCCAGAAAAGATGGTGTTGCCTTTCCCCCCCCCCCCCCCTTTTGTTGTTTTTGTTTTATTTGGTGTTTGTATGTGAACCTTCAGATACAGACCATTGCATACATTTGCAGGTCAGCATTTCACCTCCCATGTCTCTACGGGCTTCACATTATACAAGCATAGATGGACAAACAGAACAAAAGGAAAACAAAGGCTAGTTGATTAAGCAAATAAGTAAAATGTGCATGTGTTGCATGAATAACAACAACAACAACAGCCTCACAGCTGTTGCAGTCATTTGACCAGACATAATCCAATATGGTAAACATGTGCGCAGAGTAGAAACATCTCCTTCTACTGATGTGGCTATGTAATAGGGGTCCCCAGTGTGTACAGCAGTAAATACTACAGGGCAGAGATTCTTTGTCTTAGTCTTCTCACAAAAGGAAAAGGGTGCGCAACCTGAGGAAAATGGAGCAGAGAACACAATAGGGGAAATGCAGCACAGAATAAGAGGAAATATAAGTCTCCAGGACCAGATGAACAATATCCAAGGATATTAAAAGAAGTGGCGAATGTAATCTCAGAGCCACTGGCAATAATCTTTGAGAGCTCCTAGAGAACAGGAGAAGTCCGAGCAGACTGGAGGAGGACAAACATTGTCCCCAACTTCAAAAAGGGAAAGAAAGAGGATCCCAACAACTTATCGCCCAGTTAGTCTGACATCAATACCAGGAAAGATTCTAACGAAGATTATTAAACAGAGAGTCTGTGAACATTTAGAAAGGTATGTCATAATCACAAAAAGTCAACATGGGTTTCTCAAAAACAAGTCATGCCAGACTAATCTGATCTCTTTTTTTGATAAAATTACCAGCTTGGTAGATGAAGGGAATGTGGTAGACATAGCATATCTTGATTTCAGTAACGCTTTTGACAAGGTCCCCCATGATATTCTTGCAAACAAGATAATAAAATGTGGGCTAGACAATACAACTGTTAGGTGGATTAGTAACTGGTTGACTGACCAAACCCAAAGGGTGCTCAGCAATGGCTCCTCTTCATCCTGTAGAGAAGTGACCAGTGGGGTGCCACAGAGTTCTGTCCTGGGCCCAGTGCTATTCAGCATCTTTATCAATGATTTGGATGAAGGAATAGGGGGCATGATTCTCAAATTTGCAAATGACACCAAATTAGGAGGAATAGCTAATACCCCAGAAGACAGGATGAAAATTCAAAATGACCTTAATAGACTAGAAAGCTGGGCCAAAGCTAACAAAACGTATTTCAACATGGAGAAATGTAAGGTACTGCACTTAGGGCAAAATATATATATATATATATATATATATATATATATATATATGAAATGCATAGATATAAGATGGGAGACAGCTGGCTTAATGAGACTATAAGTGAAAGGGATTTAAGAGTCCTAGTAGACCACAAGTTGAACATGAGTCAACAGTGTGATGAGGCAGCTAAAAAGGCCAATGTGATTTTAGGCTGCATCAATAGAAGTATAGTATCTAGATCAAGAGAAGTGATAGTGCCACTATATTCTGTTTTGGTCAGGCCCCACCTGGAATACTGTGTCCAGTTCTGGGCACCACAATTCAAAAAGGATGTTGAAAAACTGGAGTGTGTCCAGAGGAGGGTGACTAAAATGGTGAAGGGTCTGGAAACTATGCCCTATGAGGAACGAGTTACGGAACTGGGTATGTTTAGCCTGGAGAAGAGATGATTAAGAGGTGCTATGATAGCCCTGTTTAAATATTTGAAGGGATGTCATATTGAGGAGGGAGCTAGCTTGTTTTCTACTGCTCCAGAGAACAGGACCCAGAACAACGGATGCAAGCTACAGGAAAAGAGATTCCACCTCAACATTAGGAGGAACTTCCTGACAGTGGGAACTGGAACACAATCCCTCAGAGTGTGGTGGAGTCTCCTTCTTTGGAGGTCTTTAAACAGAGGCTAGATGGCCATCTGTTGGGGATGGTTTGATTTTGAGTTCCTGCGTGGCAGGGGGTTGGATTGAATGCCCTTGTGGTCTCTTCCAACTCTATGATTCTATGATACTATGATACTATGCAGTGGAGTTGGGATACAGCCCTCTTGTAGATTCAGCCAATGAGAAAAAAAGATTGAGAAATACCAGGACTGAAAAACTGAGATTCAGAACCTATGGAAAAGGAAACAAATGTGGTTCCAGTAGTGATAGGTGCTCTGCGAGCAATTCCAAGGGGATTGACAAAACATCTGGGTGAAATCACCATAGATAGGATCACAATAGCACACTTACAAAAAAGGGACACTGCTTGGAACATGGCACATTATTGTATGACACCTCACCAATTTCTAGATTCTTGGACAGAATCCAAATCTGTGATGGTCTAAAGCTCCATTCAGTAACACCTGGGAGAATGTGAAATTGAAAGATAATAATAAGAGTAAAATATTCCACAGATTACAGTAACAGAGAAGTAGGTATTAAAATATTTCACAGGAAAATGTAAGAATGTTAGATAAACTTGCATGACCAGCAGAACCACAGAAAAAATCAACTGATTAAACAGATGGTTATGTGATTGAGAGGAATCTCTCAGATGACCAAGTCAGCTGATTTGTTACAATGTCAGTGTTGCACTGGATGTGGTCAGAGGCTATGTAATAACATAAGGGGTCACAGGGCTGAAGCGCTGCTTCATTTTAATAAGAGTGGCTGGCATTCTGTCTTGCACTTACAGATTCGTAACCTAAATTTATGGATCCATAACTGTTCCCTATTCAGTAGGAGTAAGCAATCTTACTAGCAAAGGGATCTTGTAGCACCTTTGAGACTAGCTGTGCAAAAGAAGTTGCAGCACAAACTTTCATATACTTGATCTACTACTGCATCTGAGGCCTTCTTTCACTCAGGGGGGAAGCAGACAGCACAAAGGGCCGTTTTGGGGGCAAGGAAGGGGAGGGCAGCCGCACGGTGGGTGCCCCAACCCTTCCTGAAGGCATCGTCAGAGCGCCGGCCCCTCCGCATGGCCGGCGGTCCGACGATGCCTTCCCGCCGCAGCGTCTGCACACGCTGCGGCGGAAGAGTCGCCGAAGGTGCACCGCCAGCCTTTTGCAGCGCACCTTCAGCGACTTGTGGAAGGAGTGCTATCTTAGCGCTCCTTCCAGGGGCGGTGAAGCTGCACTGCGGGGCCAAGGTGTGCAGATACCTCGGCCCCACGGCGCAGCTTCCCGGGGCGGCCCAGGGCCGCCCGTCTGCTTCCGTCTCAAAGGTGCTACAAGGTCCCTTTACATATTGATATTCCAGACTAATATGGTGATGTCTCTGGATTCTAAGACTATGTAAATGCCCCCCCCCCCAGGCCGCTTTAACAGCCAGCAGCAACATTGGATAAGGAGATCTGTTGGGCTGCTAGTCAGGGAGCAAAGAGAATGATGTTTCCAGACCGCTTCTACCCATGAGCAAGGCTGTAACAATCAAAAGCAAAAACCCTATTATAATTGCACCTTGATCGGCTGCTGCCAAACACAGCCTTTTGTTAGTAAAAGTCCTCCATTTTTCATATATATTTTGACTATGCAGAGTCCCCTATGACCCCAGCCTGACCCCTGGGAGATAGAAGCCATAATCCCCTAGATGTGAAGTCATGTAAGCAAGTAAAGTTACAGAAGACCACCAGAACAGGCAGGTTATGGGAGTTGCCTTGGGGAATATCCCATTATGTTGGAAAAGATACCTAATAGTGTTTGTTTGTCTCAGTCTCACACTTGATGAGACAGTGATTAGATTTGATGACACCTCCTTTCTCTAGCTTCCCTTCCTTGATAGTTTTGAAACCAAATGCATTGTTTAGACTATGCCCAAACTTAAGTAAACAACAGTAAACCACTCAAGCCTTTGTCTAGCTATTGTCCGGCCCATGGCTGGAAGGCAGAATTTCCCTATAAGAACCCCTGGATTTTAGCAGACCGTGTGCTACCTTGGAAGTGCATGCTGAAACTCTGTTGGTCTGTGCTCTGAGATAGTTCCCGCAACCCACCCCCCCTCTTGCCGGTCGTGCCCCTTCCATGGAACTCATCTTCATTTGCCACCAAAGCCCAGAGGAGTCGCTCGGGTGTAAGTATATCCTCTGTCCTGGTCTTTCTCTCTTTGCCTTCCCCGCTCTTGCTCTTCCCCCGCTTATTCTTCTAGTGTGTGTGTGTGTGTGTGCCGCATTTGGATGTTTGCTTATTTTGTTAATAAAAGATTTCATACTTTAATTGGCGCTTGGTCCGTTTCAGTGTCTTCCCTAGCCAGAATTCTTACGTCTCCCGTAGACAATTGGATAAGGTCCTAGAAGCGAAGTTGGGCGCTTCCCTCTCTCATTTGAGCTAATTATAAATTCCCCAAAATTAGGTCTTGGTTTCCCAACACTTTGGCTGATGTGTCTGTTGGCTGTTCATGTGGCCTGGAAGAGTTAGACCAGGAGACATTACTTAATTACACATACATAACTGAATAGCTGATGTAGCATATCAGTGGGTGACGTTATCTGCCACATCCCTTTTGCCAGTTCAGTACACTGTTCTTTCTTAGCTTACTATTCTAATACTGATCCTCATAAATTGGCCATTAGGCTAAGCAGTGTTGGCTGGTGATTTCCCCATCAGTGGGACAGTGAATCTGCATTAAGTTTTAATCTGAGCTCTACAAGGCACTGATCATATTCTAGATCAGCTACTTAATTGTGTTTGTGTAATTAAGCAACACTTCCTGGCCCCAACCCACCTTAAGTGTCAGCAGCCACATCTTGAGAAAAAGAGGATGAAAACCTCCTTCTCCTTGCACCCTGCCTGACAGCTGAACAGATCTCCTCTGCCCAATGGGGCTGCTAGCTGTTAAGGTGGGCTTGGGGACATTTTTGTAGTCTTACAGGAAATCTACATAGTCATACTGAGTATGCATTTGAGGAGATACACCTCGTATATGAAAGCTTATGCCATAACTCCTTTAACACAGTTGTGATTTAAGTGTCAGTCTATGACTCTGGAGACCAGGATTTGATTCCTGCTTTGCCATGAAACCCACTGGGTGACCTTGCACAAGTCACACACTCTCAGCCTCAGGGGAAAGCAATGGCAAACCTCCTCTGAACAAATCTTGCCAGGAACCCCCCATGATAGGATTGCCATAAGTCAGAAATGACTAGGAGGCATACAACAACAACAACAACAACAACGTCTCAAAGATGCTACAATATCTCTTTGCACGCTGGTGTTCCAGACGAATACAGCTATGTCTCTGACTGTGGAACAGTTTCAGATCTATAGATTACAGATCCATAACTGCAATAAAGAATGCCAGCCAATAACAATAACAACAACAGTATGCAAGTGATTCTGACTCCATGCCATGCATTTATAGTTTCAATGCCTCTCAAATTTGCATTCAGGGCTTCTTTGTAAGGGAATGTGGCTTACATGTCAATCTGTTCCATATGAAAAATCCAGCCCTGCCAGGTACCACCTAGTCCTCATTTTCTCTCTGAAGACCTAGCAGATGCTGCAGCCCAATGCACAGCTTGCAAACTACTTTGAGCTCAAAATCTTTGGCTGGAACCATCACTTTCTGTCAAACTCACACCTTCTTGGCCACTGTGGCACCAGAGTTTAACATAAAACCTCAAGAAAATATTTTGCAATGTGAGCATTCTTCATCTGGAAAACACTTCAGCCAGCATTTAAAAAATTATAGTGAGCCAACGTGAGTGAAAACATATTCTCATAACAATACATGAGCTAGGGACAAGTGGACAATATACTTACCTTCAGTGGGATGTGATTTCAAAAAGCATCTGCTAGTGAATTCTGAAAAGGGCAAAGAGAAAGAAGATCACAAAATGCCCAGGCTATCATTCCCATCATCCTTGACCATACTGGTTGGACCTGGTGGAAATACTAGTGTAAAACATCTGGAGAACATCACATTAAGAAAAATGATCTGTAGGTTGGCTCTTGATACAGTAACCAAGGGATAAAATATATCCACACGGAATATTTTGATTTCATTTTTATTTGTGTGATCAGCTAGAACTGCAATGTGTTAAAAAGCCATATATTCAAAATCATGGTTGAACTAATACTGGTTTCTTCCCCAGGAAAAAGGAAACCTATAAAACCTAAATCATCTTCCCACCACATGAGTCAGAAATAAATCCTGCCTTTAAAAATAGAAGTCAGAATAAAGTTAGCTTTGTTCAAAGGCTTTCATTTTTCGTCTAGGAGGCATTGTTGTCAAATAGGAAAATACACTACAGTTAAAACAAAAAGAGATTAATCTGTGCATTGGAAATAATAGTTTATTTTTTCCAAATAGCTGCCTTGCAAATTGACATTTTCAGTGTTTTCCTTCCCCAAATAGCTGTCTATATTCATTATTACCCCTGTTAAATTACTATAATATCAAATAACTATGTTGATTAAGAAAAACAAATCTTTGCCATAATGAATAGTCATATTCACAGCATAATTACTAATGATGCCTTTTCTGACTTCTTTCCTAGGATCGACATCCTGGATAAGACAAATGTTCTAAACTGAATAGTAAATTGTTATTCTCTCCAAGGAATTCCCCGATCAGTCTTGGTAATTTGCTGGTTATAGTGTATGTAACCTGATATTATTACTCATGTTACACTAGAGGATTACATGGCTTACTAAATAAAGTGGTGGTCTTTACTTTGGGGAACACCATTTCCTTTCAGATTTATGTGTACACATGTGAAGTAAAATTGCTGACCTCAGTTTCAGGATTAGTTTGGATGGATATAGCCTCAATGCAATGGACAGTTCAATCCACCTATGAAGACCTCCTCTTCCCTTCAATCCAAAGTCCAAATAGCAGATAGATACCTCAGAAGCAGTCACAACTCTGGACTAGGAGAAATCATTGAGCATCCAAATTTCTCCTCCTGCTTGTTATGCCTTTCAGGAACTCATTTCTTCATGAACACAATTCTTGAGAATAATAATAATAATAATAATAATAATGTATATCCCGCCTCTTTGCAAAGCAATCGGGGCGGCTTACAGCATTAAAATTAAGCATAAGCTTATAATACAAGGCAATAAAATCACAATCCCAAATCCCAAACCCACTCACCCCTTAAAAAAACATTAAACAATCATAAATTAAAACAATTTTTTAAAATAAATAACACAAGTACAAGCAGTCTACAACAATAACCAACAACAACAAGCAACAACAACAATGGCTGCAGCGGGGAGTAATAGATGAGAGGATAGGCTAACTCCTGGGACCGGGAAATCTAGTCGGGAAAGACCTGCCAGAAGAAATCCATCTTGACAGCCCTCTGGGGGCTGTCTAAGGTCGTAATATGACGGATCTCGTCCGGCAGGCCATTCCATAGTCTGGGAGCGGTCGTTGAGAAGACCCTCTGGGAGGTTGCAGATGGCCTCATTTTTATTGGCTGCAGCAGGTTCCTCCTGGAGGACCGAAGTGTATGGCGGATTGTATGGGAAGTAATGTAGCACAATGTAAAGTGATTGGGACATGGAACACATAGTTTTGTACCCTCAGTGAGAAATTAAACTCATATGGGGGAACCTTTGATCAGTCATTCTCAGCCTGATCAGGAGTCCTTTTAGCGTTTCCTGTCTAAGATAGTTCAGTGGCAAGTCTGTGTGGATGAATCAAGCCCAGAACTTGAAATACTGTAGTTTACTAATAATAATAATAATAATAATAATAATAATAAATTTTATTTATAGCCCGCCCATCTGCTCAGCAATCGGGGTGGGTTACAGCATTTTAAAACATACAAAGTTAAAAACATTCCCTCATCCCGGAACCCCCACCCATCCCCTAAAACAAGATTAAACTATAGAGAAAATTAAAATGCCGTAGTACAATAAAACCAACAAAACAATAAGGCAGCCATGATACTAGGAGCACTAAAACCATCTCCCCTAGAGCCAGGGGATTATTCCGGGAAGGCCTGCCGGAAGAGATCCGTCTTTACTGCTTTTTTGAAGGCAGCAAGCGTAGTAATGAGACGGATCTCATCCGGCAGGCCATTCCATAGTCTGGGAGCAGCCACAGAAAAGGCCCTCTGGGAGGTCTGAGACAGCCTAGTTTTTATTGGCTGTAGCAGATTCCTCCCAGAGGACCTAAGGGCACGTGGGGGATCATATGGGAAGAGGCGGTCCCTAAGATAAGATGGACCCAAGCCATGTAGGGCTTTAAAGGTCAAAACCAACACCTTGTACTGTGCTCGGAAACTAATCGGCAGCCCGTGGAGGGATTTGAGCACAGGTGTTATGTGCTCCCTCCTAGATGTTCCTGTAATTAACCTGGCTGCCATATTTTGGACCATCGGTCAGAGCAATCATGGCAGTCTCAACTCCATATCCTGTCCTGAAGCCGGTTTGAAATGGATCAAGATAATCAATTTCATCCAAGACTTCCCAGGGAAATGCTCCAGCCTTCAGTTCTTCTGGCTTGCCACACAGATAAGATCTCATACAAAGCCAAGAGATCTCGGTTTCATCATCCAAGGATACCTACTCTAGCATAGCTCTTTCCCCCATTTCTAAGGGAAACTGCTTATCTGGGCAGCAAACATGTTAGGAGGCTCACATACCAACACTGGGAACAAGCACATCCTTTCCAGGCCAACTCTGGACATTTGGTGATGACATCACTGATGGTGCAGCTTCTCACATCTTCATTTGGAGATATATCTCTGCAGTAGGCCATCTTTGTAGATTTCACAGGCTTACAAGTGCTAACATTGATCAAGATAATCAAGAGGCAAAGGAAATGGTTACAAGGCAGTGGACAAAAAGTTGAACAATAAAATGGGGAAAAGCATTAGCATTGCAAGAGTAAATGCAGGAACAAGTCACCAGCATTCCCTCTTGCCATGAAAGATAAGCCTGGGTCACTAAATCATGTGTATCATAGAATCATAGAGTTGGAAGAGACCACAAGGGCCATCCAGTTCAACCCCTTGCCATGAAGGAATACACAATCAAAGCACTCCTAACAAATGGCCATCTAGCCTCTGTTTAAAAACCTCCAGAGTAGGAGACTCCACCACTCTTCAAGGGAGTATGTTCTACTGTGTAACAGCTCTTACTGTCAGGAGTGTTCTTCCTAATGTTGAGGTGAAATCTCTTTTCCTGTAGCTTTAATCCATTGCTCTGGGTCCTATTCTCTGGTGCAGCAGAAAACTAGCTTGGTCCATCCTCCATATGACACCCCTTCAAATACTTATACAGGGATATCATATCACCTCTTAATATTCTATTCTCCAGGCTAAACATACCCAGCTCCCTAAGTCTCTCCTCATAGGGCATGGTTTCCATGTAGCCTTGTTAAGCCAGATGTCCCCTATCCTCTATCTATGCATTTCATTTTTTTTTTCTGGCTAAGTGAATTACCTTACATTTCTCTGTGTTGAAATTCATTTTATTAGTTGGCCCAGCTTTCTAATCCATTAAGGTCATTTTGAATTTTCACCCTGTCCTCTGGGATATTCGCTACTCATCCTAATTTGGTGTCATCTGCAAATTTAATAAGCATGCTCTCTATTCTTTCATCCAAGTCATTGATATCACCAAAGGTCTGTTTAGCAGTAGCTTTCCCTGGCCAGGCCTAGCTATGCAGTACTGTGACACATTTGATGTCATGTCAGAATGGCTGATATGACTGGTGACTGCTACAAATGTTATTGAAGGGTTAATAATAATAATAATCATAGATTGTTTGTTGTTGTTGTTGTTGTTGTGTGCCTTCAAGTTGTTTTTGACTTAAGCAAGCCTGAGGTGAGCCTATCATGGGGCTTTCTTGGCAAGATTTGTTCAGAGGAGATTTGCCATCACCTTCCCCTGGGGCTGAGAGTATGTGATTTGCCCCAGGTCACCCAATGGGTTTCATGGCTGATCAGGGAATTGAATCCTGGTCTCCAGAGTTGTAGTCCAACACTCAAACCGCTATGCCATGCTGGCTTTCACTATGTCATTACATTACATGCATTCAGTAGTACTTGTGCATTTGGTAAAATGGTTGACAAACTGATTAGAGATCAATTGTTATGGGAAACTTTACTTCAAATTTCCAGAGAAACGTTTAATGGAAAGGAGGCTTTTTGACTGTAGCTATTGAAATAATGCTTGGTGGGACCATTCATTGTGTTATACCCTAATGTACTTTGGCCACAGTTCTTTCTTAGGAACACAATGGAAGTGCAAGCAGTTCAAGATTTTACCACCAGGAAAACATTTTCTATTTCAGTCTTGCCTTGCAAAGCAGATTTAAAGGGCAAATGAGGTTACTAATGTTACCATTATGGAGACTCACTCCAGAAAGTGATTCTCTAGGCTGTCCTTCCTGAGTTGCAATGAATGCCAAGGAAAGAAGGGACATTTCACCAAACTGTGCAACCCTACTGTACAGGTGATGCTGACAGAACATTCTGATGGGGATGAGGGTGAATCACAAAGCTCCACCACACCAGGACCAGTCTGGAAGAAAACCGCTTTCTTAAATTGTTAACTTATTAATGCCCCCCTCATATGACTAAACGCTAAAGGCCATCTGATTACCCCTGCAGTTACTTCTACACTTTAACAAATTAGTAATTTTAGATTGTCAGAATTTGTTAGGAACTGAGTTTGTTCTCTTTCTCTCTGCCAGATGCAATAAGACTGCAGGGCTTCAGAAGAAAAGAACTAGTATTAGAGTAAATGAATCACATGAGCCTGTGTTGGCTGGTTGGCTGTTTTAATATGTTTCTGTGAGGTTAGAGCTATTAATTTGGGGATAAATGACAGCTAGCTAAACCCATGAACTCCCCCTGCATACACGTTTTAAAAATCTACTCAGATATATGCCCCACTAAGTCCAATCAGGCTTATTCATAGACAAGTGGATACAAGATTCCTAATAAGTCAATTTTTCTTGGGTGACAAGGGAATAGAGATTTTAGGGTTTAACCACAAAGACCAGCAGGTCCTGGGTATGAGAGAAGATGTTGGGGCTGTTTTAACAATCATATATTTACCAGTGCCTGGATTATTTTGATTTCTTCTTGACTCTTTGCTGCAAATATGTCACATGTATGCAAAGATGCATACAAAGATAATAGGATCCATGTGTGACAACCAGTTCACCATGTTCATGACAATTCTTTAAACAAAATTACTTATCCAACATCTCGCTAAGAACTCCCTTTATGTACTGAGTCACCAACTAGCAGCACGACTGAGAAATGCTTTGGTATTTATCTCTTCCCAAACTACTCTGTCTGAGGGGTAGGCTTTTTGTGGTTTTAGATAGTTTGCTTACTTTAGCAAATTGCAAGAACCCAAGCAGAAATTCTGACTATGCTTTCTTATGTAGAAACTGTTCCGGAAACATTTAAAATACTATTGAAAATAAAAGTATGGCATGTCACTGCTCATTACAATGATTCATGTAGGTTTAAGGCTAGCACATAGACAGCAAGAAAAACAAATATTGGAATATGAACAAACTTCTCAGATCATGTATACTTTCTATGTGACCTCCTGCTTAAAACCTATGAGGTTTTCCTCAGTTCTCATAGGATCACGAATCTGCATGAAGCTTTGTCTTAAGCAGAATTAGGGATTTTCTTGACAACAAGACTGTAAGGCAGGCTCACCTAAGAAAAGGTTTGTCTTAAGGTATTCAAGGAGTGTCATAAATAAGCAGGGATTTCAAAGAAACAACTGCTATTTTAATTGTTATTTATTTCTATGCAACTCTTCTGTGGACCTCAAATGTGTCATATAAACCGTTCTATTTTTGTCCTCACAACCTTGTACGGTAAATTAGGCTTAGAGATAGTGACTGGTCTAAGGTTACTGTGAGCTTCATGGCTAAAGTGGAATTCAAACCTGGATTTCCCAATCAGCATCACACAGTGTGGTTATTATACAATGATTGTGTCAAGTGCTGGTAGAAAATGTACCTTTGCAGTTTCATTACCGGATTGTAGTCCAAGAATTCTAATGACAAAAATTAAATTATAGAAAGCTGCCACTGAACAGAGCTGCTGCCAAAAATGGCAGCATTGTCTCAAGTTTAATCTCTCCCTTCATAATGTCTAGTATTAATTGCCGTGTGTCATAATCTTGGAAACTATGGCTGGCATCCAGTTAGGAATATATGCATGCATAAGTCATGCTACGCATGTGGGGCCAAACAATGACCATATAGTGGTGGGAATAGTGTTTCACAGACAGTATGCTCCTCTTTGCTTTGTCTTTGATATTGCAATTGTGCATTTCATATTGCATGTTGTGCATTGTGTATTGTAGTTATGAATAAGTTATGAAGAGTTGCAGATTGTAGCCTTGAAACCATGCCCTATGACGAACTACTTAGGGAAATGGGTATGTTTAGCCTGGAGAAGAGACGGTTAAGAGGTGATATGATATCCCTGTTTAAATATTTGAAGGGATGTCATATTGAGGAGGGAGCTAGCTTGTTTTCTGCTGCTCCAGAGAATAGGACCTGGAACAATGGATGCAAACTATAGGAAAAGAGATTCCACCTGAACATTAGGAGGAACATCCTGACAGCAAAAGCTGTTCAACAGTGGAACATACTCCCTCAGAGATTTTGGTAGAGTCTTCTTCTTTGGAAGTCTTTAAACAGAGGCTGGATGGCCATTTGTTAGGGATGCTTTGATTTCCTGCATGACAGGGGGGTTGGACTGTATGGCTCTTGTGGTCTCTTCCAACTCTATGATTCTATGATTCTATGAATTGCATATTGTATATTGCAGTTGTGCATCATATGTTGTGCGTTGTGCTAAGGGAATGGGGGAATGTAGTCTGTGTTCATTTATCAAGCCTTTCTCTACATCATGTGCCTCAACTGCTGGATCTAGAGATTTTCTGCTGTATAAAAATATAACATTAGATGAGTCACACTGCATATTTGATTAGGGGAGAGGATTGGCATATGATACTGAGGTCCATTTATTGCAGCAATCTTGTCTTTTACTTACAACATCTACTTCCACTCTAAGGAACAATGTGGCAATCTGAAGAGAACATGAACTAAAACTTCTTAAAATACTATTTTCCAGAGGAAAATGACAATTTTGCTGAATTGTTCATGTATATTTTCTTCCCTTCTGTGTTAACTCTCACCTCCCCCTCCCCCTGACACACAATATCCCCATAGACCAGGGATAGGCAACCTTTCCCCTTTAAGGGCCGAGGGACTTCAGCTCCCAGAAGCCTCAGTCATGTTGGCCAATAGTCCATGTTGGCCAATAGCTCCTAGGACTCTGGGAGCTGAAGTCCCTTGGCCATTAAAGGGGAAAGGTTGCCTATCCCTGCCATAGACACACAATGCATCAGAAAGCACAAGGTTCAGGGCACTATGTGTGTTTGTGTCTTCAAGTTGCCTATCAGCCTATGGCAACCCCATGGATTTCATAGGGTTTTCTCAGGCAAGTGATACTTAGAGGTGGTTTTGCCAGTTCCTTCCTCTGAAATATAGCCTACAGCACCTGGCAATCCCCCATCCAAGTATTAACCAGAGCTGACCCTGCTTAGCCTCCAAGATCAGACATGATCTGGTGCCTTTCGGTCCTTTCAGAACACTGCAAAGAATAAATTTTTTCTAGATCCATTTCAAAACGGCTTCAGACCGGGATTCGGGGTGGAAACTGCCATGGTTGCTCTGGTGGATGACCTTCACTTAAGCATCGACAGGGGAAGCGTGACTCAGTTGGTGCTTTTGGATCTCTCAGCAGCTTTTGATACGATTGACCATAGCATCCTCTTGGAACGCCTGGGAGAATTAGGGACTGGAGGCATTGTTCTTCAGTGGTTCTGTTCCTTCCTCTCAGGCAGATTCCAGAGGGTGTTGATCGGGGACAGTTGCTCTTCAAAAACAGAGCTTAATTGTGGCATCCCTTAGGATGCCATCCTGTCCCCAGATGCTCTTTAATATCTATATTAAGCCGCTGGGGGAAATCATCTGTAAACATGGGGCTGGGTGTTATCAATATACTGATGACACCTAAATATATTTCTCCATGTGCTGGTCAGCAGCCATGATGACAGATGGCATTTCTCCCCTCAATCAATGTCTGGAAGCGATAATGGTCTGGGTGAGGAAAAACCGACTCAAACTGAATCCAGAAAAAACGGAGGTGCTTACAGTAGGGGCCCCTAAACCAAGTATTGGAACACAATCTCCAGTCCTAGATGGGGTCATGCTCTCCTTGAAGGACTATGTTTGCAGTTTGGGGGTGCTCCTAGACCTGTCGCTTCACATGATTAATCAGGTGAATGCGACGGTCAGGAGTGCCTGTTATCAGCTTCGGCAGATACTCCAACTGCACCCTTACCTGGAAATAAGGGATCTAGAAACTGTAGTACATGCACTGGTAACCTCACGACTTGACTTCTGTAATGCACTCTACATGGGACTACATGGGACTACCCTTATACCTTGTTCAGAAACTACAACTGGTACAAAATTTGGCAGCCAGATTAATTACCGGAAAATCTAGAAGGGATAATATAACACCGATTCTAAAATCCCTTCACTGGCTGCCTATACATTTCTGAGCACAGTTTAAGGTGTTGGTGTTGACCTTTAAAACCCTATATGGCCTAGGTCCAACCTATCTAAGGGATCGCATCCTTCCATATAATCCGCCCCGTGCCCTCAGATCATCAGGGAGGAACCTACTGCAATTGAGAAAATCCAGATTAGTGGGAACCTCCCAGAGATCTTTCTCCATCGCTGCTCCCAGACTTTGGAATGCCTTTCCAGAAGAGATCTGTCAAATCATCAGCCTGGACAATTTTTAAAAAGCCATTAAGACAGATCTCTTCTGGCAGGCCTTACCAGAGTAGAATAGTCTCTGCCTAATTGATGTCTCTCCCTCTTTTATATTTTTATATTTCTTAGAAATTCTTTACTGGTGCTTGAACATCAGTTTTAGCAAGGCATTTGATTTAATTCTTTTTTAAGAGGGGGTAACTTGTTTTATTATGTTTTATTGTCTATGTGGGGTTCTTTTAATGTAAACTGCCTTGATTGCCCTGGCAAAAGGCGGGGTATAAAAATAAAGTTTATTATAATTTATTGTTATTATTAAAAAAGGGAGGCCAGGCTGCCAACAGAAGTGGCATCATTTGGGAAAGTGGGAGAAATTTCTTGATCTCTTGGAGAAATTTCCCTTTTCTCTGCCCACATGTAGGATGAAGAATTTCAAGAGGCCATTTGCTCACAGCTCTATCTCAGACAAATCCTCCAGCTTCAAAAAATGGCAGGGGGAAGAAACATGAGAAATATTTCTTTCTGCTCCTGGATTTTCAGGAGACAAAGATGTGGAGTAATTGCCCACCAACCAGGATGGTATCCCCTGAAATATTCATACTTCTGATTCATAGCTGTTAGGGGTACAACAATACATTTACAGCATTTATACTAATTCTGCAAGATGCCATAGGGTTTCTTCATGCCTACAGGGTACACTGAACACAGAGCTGCTTAAAACACTGGTTGCATTTCAAGTGACAGCATGTTAAGAGATGGAACAATGAGAAAGAGAGACATCATTGACATGGAGGTTCTGGAAACCACCCAAATACATAAAAGGACAGGAAGGCAATGTTGAACAGAAGCACTTTTACTGTGGGACTACTCTGAAAATACATAAATTGCTGACATGCACTGTGCTTGAGAAAAAATGCAAGAAGATAAGGAAGACACATTCCAAAAAAAGAAAAAAAA
Source organism: Phrynosoma blainvillii (assembly GCA_026167975.1). Classification (NCBI taxonomy): domain Eukaryota; kingdom Metazoa; phylum Chordata; class Lepidosauria; order Squamata; family Phrynosomatidae; genus Phrynosoma; species Phrynosoma blainvillii. Next base: position 33,982,888 of record JANUYF010000001.1, on the reverse strand, counting down.
GATGAGCACTGGGGAAGACAAAGGATTGGCTGGAATACACTATTTTAAGCAGGAATGGCTCAAGACTTTGTGCATTTGTGGGTATGTTAAATTTTTGCCCTCGGGTGCCTTTCTGTATGAGCATATTAATGGGAATCAGAATATTGGTCCATCCAGTAAGTCACTCTGTAAATCTTCACTTACGGTATATAATTCTTGCATGCAAGAACACTTAATTTCATTTTTTAAAAAATATTTTTAAAAATATATTATATAATTTGTCTTGTATCTTCCATTTACTTCTCACATATCAACCATGTATAACATTTAACACACCATAAATTATTTCAGCTTAAAGAACAAAATTGTATAATTTATTCCTTCCCAGAAAAAATGAAATTCATCTTTACTGCCAAGCTAATCATATGTTGAATACCCAGAAAAACATTAATTATTTATAATATATATTTTGATACATACATAATCTCTCTGCCTTTCCCTAGTCTTTTTATTTTCATATGGGCCTCTACAGATCGGCCCAAAGGGCAGGCCTGGAGGCAGAGATGGGGATGGACAGCCGCATGCCTGCCGCTCCAACCCCACGCTGAGGACGTCTTGACGCTGCGCACCATTACGCATGGCACATAGCTTCAGGATGTCCTTCTGGCGCAGCATTTTGACACGCTGCGCCAGAAGGGGCGCTAAAGAGCCGCGCGCCGGCTCTTAGAGTGGCCTTTTGCCGCCTGTAAAAGGAGCGGCATTTTGTCACTCTTGCCTGGGCAACAAAAGGGAGGATCGGGGCTGCTCAGTCTGGCAGCCTCAGGCCCAATCCGCCGCCCCTTTGGGCCCGTCTGCAGAGGCCCTTATGTGTTCTTTAATTTTTTCTTATACTTGTCAATGAGAACACATAATTTCAATACATTTTATCCCCACTATGCAAGAGTACAAGGGTTTCTGCTTAATTTTTAAGGCACAATTCAAAGATATAGCTGTGTTAGGGGCTGTACAGACAGGCAAAAATAGTTGCTTTCAGGCTGACTTGGAGGTGTGTCATTTAGATGACACACACCTAAAAGCCAGCAGGAAAGTGCCTTCTAGGTGCTGTATGCTGGGAAAAGCCGCTCCAAAAAGAAGCAGCTTTTTCCCTGCTTCTTCTGGAAAGATGCACACTTTTGCATGTCCGTATGTATGTAGGGACACCGGTGCATCAAAAAAAGGGCGCCGGGGATTTTAAATGGCCATATAAATGCACCGCTTCATGTGCAGCAGAAATTGAGTTGGTGGTCCAGAGCATGTGTCCTACGTTGCAGGCTTTAAACTAAAGCGCCCTATGCTTCCAGGTGTGGATGCACCACTGCAGGTGCGCTTTAATATTAGAACCCTAACTCTAATTGTAACCCTATGCACATGCCCTAGCAACTGTTCTCTTTTATGATAATAAATACATTGCTGTCAGGATGCACAGTAGTTTGGATGAAAGAGGCTTTTGTGACCTCTTTGTGCAGCCAAGCAACATCAGAGTGTGGTCAAGATGAAGAAAGTTATTAATAAAGAACTGACAAGCTAGAAGAGGCTGCAGGAGTTTGCTTTTGCCTGAGCCTCCTGGGAAGTTTGTGCCCCTTCTATCATCTCTCACCAAACTATTTTTGCACTCTGATCTCAATTTGCAGGAACTGAAGAAAGTTAAAGACGAAGGTGAAAAGTGTAAGGAGGAGGGAGAAAACAGGACCTATTAGAAGCAGCTGAAAAAGAGGTATGAGAAAAGATTAATCGAGACTGTCTCTGCCAAATCAGGACAGTTGGAGAGTATGTGTTCTCACTTTTCTTCATAAATGAGTTTGGAAATAAACCTCATTTTCAGCATGTTGGAATTTAAATGAGAAACAATTTCATGTACGGAGGATGCATATTGAGATTCTGCTGACATTAGCCACTTTCAAAACTTTGAAAGAAATATCTTTGCAAGCATACTGTAAGGTTTTGCATTTCCCTTGTTTTCTAAGACTAATTTATCTCCCTGTGTGTATTAAACTCTGAAGGGAAAGGCAGGATTTGTGCTAAAGGGATTAAGAAGGCACAAAACCAGGGACAAGATGATTTAGATGAAGACAGACAATACAAACCAACTCAAATAAAATAAAGAACGGGGGAGGAAAGCAACATAACTGAAGGGCAGAAAGAGCCAGCAGAGCAGAAAAGACTTTTAAACAAAGTAATATGAAGAAAAATAAACTCTGTGTGCCTGCACAGTAGCTCCAGAGAGTGTTAAAACTGGTTAGGCTCTGTACAATGGATTCATGTGAACATTTTCCCTCCTGGCTATATCACTTTCTGTGACTTTCCATGGTCAATCTAAACTATAGACTACATGTATCCCTCAGTTAACAAAGCCTACCCCAGCCTCCTTTTTTTGTCTTCTGTCTAGCCAGAAGTTTCTTTGCAGCATTGGTATTGGGAGATCACCTAATAAGGGCCTCTGCAGATGGCGCAAAGCACCATCTTGGAGGCAGGGGAGGGGAGGGGCAGCCGCACGGTGGCTGCCTCAACCCCTCCCTGAGGATGTCATCAGGGCGCGCACTGTTACGCATGGTGCGCACCCTGAATACGTCCTCCCGGCACAGCGTCTTCACGCACTGCAATGGAAGAGACGCAGAAGAGCTGCATGTCTGCTCTTCCAGCTCCCTTTTTGCCACTTGAGAAAGGAGCAGCATTTTGGTGCTCCTTTCCCAAGTACCAAAAGGGTGGATTGGGACCAAGGCGTGGGGCAGCCTTGGTCCTGATCCTCCGTTTCCCTGGGCGGCCAAAGGCCCATAGTTTCCAATTTCCATGAACCCTGATCTCCAGAGTAATGCTCAAACCACCTTGGCCTACTATTAACAACAGCATACTCGCATTCCCTTTGCAAGAATAACTTAATGACTGGTGTCATCTTGATGTTTTGAATGTAATAAGTAGCATGTGTGCTGTAATTAGAAGAGCCCTGGTGGTGCAGTGGTTAAATGCCTGTACTGCAGCCCCTCACTCATAGACCACAAGGTTGCGAGTTCAACACTTAGCCAGGACTCAGGCCTGCATCCTTCCAAGGTAGCTAAAATGAGTACTCAGCTGTTGGGGGGCAATGAGCTTACAGTTGTAAACGGCTTAGACATCCCATAGCATGATATGAAGCGGTATATAAATGAAGCTGCTTTGCTTTGCTTTAATTTTCTCCATTACTTTGGAGAGACAAAAATACTTTTGGAGGCATTTCGAGGCATTTTCCCTCCAATCTTCATCCATTTTCTTAACTTTGGAGTGGATTTCTTTCCAATGTAAAGAAGCACTAATTTACAATTATTACAGTCAGCGTGGCATAGTGGTTTGAGTGTGGGACAATGATTTGGAAGATCAGGGTTCAATTCCCATCTCAGCCATGAAACCCACTGTGTGACCTTGGGAAGTCACATGCTCTCAGCCTCAGGGGAAGGCAATGGCAAACTCCCTCTGAACAAATTTTGGCAAGAAAGCCCCATGACAGGGTTACCTTAGGGTTGCCAAAAGTTGGAAATGACTTGAAGGCACACAACAACAAGTAACAAATATAGATGAAGCAATACAAGGTTATTTGTGAAAAGTTAGAAAAGGTGGATAACCAGTTACCATTTGGGGCTTTTAAGTTAGATAATGAATTACATTTAAAAGTAATTTTCCAAGATCTGTTTGGGATAAACATGAGAAGAAATGTCCCACTAGTATGGACTTTTCAAAATTAGAACTGTCTTTGGAGGCGATAGATTCTGCTTTGCTGGAGGTATATGATAAACAGAGATCTGTCATAAATGCTCACAAAATTCCTAGGAAGGATCATCCTGTACTCTGCTTGAATTAAATAGAATCTACTGCCTCTCTAAAATGGAATACTCGAGTGAATTATTTGAAGCCTGAAAATCCCAAACAGATCCTAGCAGCAGCTTCTGATCCAATTAAAATCATTCCTAAACAAAAAGATCAGTCTTCACAGATATGAAATAAATCCACTATATGATTTCAGGGATTGAAAATCTACTGTGAAAGAAAGGTTGTACCATACCTCATCAAGCAGCAACCTGGAGTATATGTCTCACCTAAAAGCCATTCCCTTTTTCATGAGTTTTTTCTTTCCCTCAGGGTGGTTGAAATGAGTTATCAATAGCAATTGATATTGGTGTTTCTTATTGGATTACTTTAGAAACCAGCTTTATAATAACCGTGCATATATGGGCTTGAATAAAAGCAATCATAGCAATCTGCCATTGGTTGCCAGACTAAAAAATGGAAACAGTGCCTCTGCCTTTAAAGTTTGTTTAGAAGGGGGAATTTCACCAGATGTTGCTTGCAACTAGGGCATCAAGCAACTCCTGCTGAAATTCCCCCTTCTGAACAACCATTAAAAAAGCGCCCTGCATTTTTAATGCTGGCATCCCTGAGTATGTCAGGATATCTGCCATCAATAGTAATAATCTCCTAACTGTATGTTCTAAGGATTTTCTGTCTCGTTATTCAGTTAGCCTTTCTCTGTACTGCCAAACCATTCAAATGCAAGCAGTAGCAATAGCATTTGCATTTCTATACTGCTTAATAGTGAACTCAGCACTCTCTAAGCAGTTTATAATCTGTAAACCAGGGGTCAGCAACCTACGGCCCGTGGGCTGGGGCCATCCCCCCGAGGCCTTTGGACTGGCCCCTGCCAACCCTCGCCGCCGCCACCGCTGGCCCCCGCCAAACCCCACCACCGCACGCATCGTGGTCACCATTTTGTTTTCCAAAATGGCGGGCGCAACTCGCTCGTGCATGCGCAGTACTCCGGAAGTACTGCGCATGCACGAGCAAGCAAGTGCGTCGCCATTTCCACCACCACCACCATCAGCCCACGGAAGGCCAGGGGATCCCCTGACCGGCACCAGGTAAGGGGAACTTGCCGACCCCTGCTGTAAACCAATTGCCCCCAGCAAACTAGGTACTCATTTTACCAGCCTATGAAAAGATGGAAGGCAAAGGGGGGAAGCAGATGAGGGCCTCTGGGACGCCACGGGACGGTGCGCCGCGGGGCCGAGGCATCCGCACCGCGGCGCACCGTCGGCGCCCCTAAAAGGAGCGCTAAATCAGCACTCCTTTCAGATGTCAGTGAAAGTGCGCCCCAAAAGCGTAGGGCGCACTTTCACTGACTTATCCACCGCAGCGTGTGCGGACGCTGCGGCGGGAGGTTGCCCTCGAAGCGCCAGCCGTGCGGAGGGCCGGCTTCTCCGAGGGCAACCTCGGGAGGAGGAAGGGGCGCCGAGCGTGCAGCTGCCCCTCCTCTTCCCTGCCTCGGAGATGGCTCTATTAGCCGTCTGCCGAGGCCCAGAGTCAACCTTGGAGCCCTGAGATCAAACTCAAACCCTTGTGGCTCCAGTACTGGCATTTAACTACTGACCCACCAGGGCTCATACCATCTTGGGAGATAAAAATGTTTGTCTTATTTGTCTCAAGCCAGCCTTGGTTGCCACTTCTTATAGTAGCACACTGCCTACTGTAGACCTGCACAACTTAAGAACCACTGCCAAAGCCAACCCACCACCACCAACTATGTATAGGTAGCCAACCACTAGTAGTTCTGTGTTTGCTTAATTTATCTGGAAGAAAACATGTTGTGGTATGGTTAACAGGCGGCACTCAGCACGGTAGGTTTACATGTTTGTTTTCTCTTTTTCCCAGTGCTAGTCATATTTCCTTTTGATATTGTTCATGAAGACCCCTGAGAGAACAAACCAGGTGACTTCTTGGAATAACAAAAGTGAGCTCTGTATGAGAAGACTTGTCCAGGCCCAGACATGACAGTTTGGGAATTCTCCCCCTCCCCCCACTATCAAAACCAGCATTATTCTTTTAGAGTATGCCTCAGAATGAATGCTTCTAATCCTGTGACTCCTATTGTTATGAGAACTGCTACTCAGAAGATGGCACCCTTGTTTGGGGACAACTGGATGATGCCCCTGCAGGGAGGAGGTGTTACATAAGCAATTCCTCCATTGAGGAAGAAGTGACACTAATTCCTTTTGCTTAAACTGCTCTGCAGTTCACATTTGCTTCATTCTCAACTGACTTGAGGGCTGCTAACTCTCAGCCACATCTCCAGGGCACTTGCCTATTCCATCTCACTGCACTTGCTTTCTTTCAGAGGGGTACCAGGAACTAGGCTCTTTCTCCCCCTATTGAAGAGTTTTTAAAGTTCTCCAAAACTTAGACTAAAGAGAAATTCTTTAAAAGTTCAAAGTGGAAGACAAATAGGTTGCTGGGAATGGACTCTCAACACCAGCTTCAGATATCTGTCTAGTTAAGAAAATTCACTTTCAAGGCGCCAGGCAAATCCGTATCTCTTAAACGAAAGAAAACTGTTGTCAAGATTCTGTTGTCTATGGAGTGTTCCCAAATTTTAGCGACCACTAGACCCACAGAAGCTTAACTCCTATCTTCCCCTGGGAAATCAAGGATATTCTAACTTGGGGAGTGATGGAAGTTGTGATCCAGCACTTTTCAAGGGTGTTCTGCTGGGGGAAATTATTGTAAGAAATCTAAGGCACTCAGAGAAACTGTATAAAAAATTGAGATCCATTGTTTTATCTATCAGATACATTAAGAGATTACAAACTAACTAGAAGGCATTTTTTTAAAAAAAAAAATTCATGTAAGTACAAACAAAACATGTGGATGATGGGAAAGTAACCAATGACCAAACGGTATATGATGCAGAAATCTGTGGTCAGACTTCTCTATCCTTTAATATAAGGAATGCTTCTTATGATCTAACACGTGGCAATATTTGTGAGCATTGTTTTTAAAAAGAATGTGTGAGATTGGAGATGTTTTCTCTCATGGTTATTGATTATTCAATGATCTACTTCATCTGCCTGCAGCCCAGTTATGACAGTAGTTAAATTCCATGAGACGTGTATGGTGAATTACCATAGATGTAATGAAAACCATTAGTTTGAACAACTACAAAGAATGAGATAAAAGGTCTAGTAGTTATGATGGATATATTTAATTTTCGGTATCATAAGGTTACCAGATCCCTGAATCCCCAGTTTCGGTGGGCTAAGTTCCAGGCAAAATGAAAGGGCTGTGTGCAAATCTCCATCTCAGCTAGGAGAGCAGCAGCATGGTACAAAGTGCAAGGGTTAATGGATTTGTTGCTTCAACTTGCAAAGATTCTTGGGGAGGAGGCAGGGTCTATGTATTTACTTACTTAGCTTCCTTCTTCCCTCTCAATTATTAAGGCCCCAAGTCTCTCCACTCTGCTCTGCATCCATCTTCTGGCTAGAAGCAAGATTAAGTGTTCCTTCTCCTGTTACCCCTATAAGTGAGAAAGAATAATTCCCTCATTCCATCCTGAACTGGGAATAACCTATTAACAAAGATTTCTCTTAATTTCCAAACAGAAAAATCTGTGTGTGCAAATCTCTCTCTCTCTCTCTCTCTCTCTCTCTCTCTCTCTCTCTCTCTCTGTATGCATTTGTTTGGATGACAAGCTGTGAGCAACAGTGGTTGATACTGAATGCATAATAGTTATTGACATTGCCAGGGATCATCCCTAGGTCCCAGGTTTTGGCCCAGAAACTTCAGAGCCCAAGATCATCCTGACCTGGCAACTTGAGATGGAGCAGACCTCTGAAGAGCAGTTGCTAGGGGAAATAAATGGGAAAATGCTATTGCACTCTCGTCCTTGTTATGAGTTTGTCAGAGACATCAAGTCAGCCTCAGTTGGAACAGAAAGATGTTTGAGGCCACAGGTTTGAACCAGCACAGGTCCGCCCTACATTCATATGTTCTTGCATCATTTGGATTAACTTTCATTTTTAATCTTAACAGTGGATACAAAATTCATCTTTGAAATATTCAGCAACACAGAATCATAGAATCACAGCATTAGAAGAGACTACAATGGCCATCCAGTCCAAGCCCCTGCCATGCAGGAATACACAATCAAAGCACTCCCAACTGATGGCCATCCAGTCTCTGTTTAAAAACCTCTAACGAAGGAGACTCCACCACACTCCAAACCAGCATATTCCACTGTCAAACAGCCCTTACTGTCAGGGAGTTCTTTCTGATGTTTAGGTAGAATCTCTTTTCCTGTAGTTTGAATCCAATGCTCCATGTCTTAGTCTTTGGAGCAGTAGAAAACAAAGCTTGCTCCGTCCTTAATATGACATTCCTTGAAATATTTAAACAGGGCTATCATGTCACCTCTTAACCTTCTCTTCTCCAGCCTAAGCATACCCAGCTCCCATTGCTTCTCATAAAGCCTGGTTTCAATACCTTCCACTTATTAGTACAAAACCTCATAAAGAATAATTGAAATCATATATACAAAAAGGTGAACTGCTCCACTGAGAAACTGAACTCTCCTCCTCCTCCTCAAAAAAGCATACTCAAGGATTTATTTATTTTTATGGGGAATGCCTCCTACACTTACAATAAGACTGCTATATGGTCAAGGAAACCCTTTTCAAATTTCAATGAAATGGTGAGATTCATTATCTGTCATGTTAAAGCTACTAACTCATATACCTGACATCAAGTCATATTTTACCAAAGCAATGTTTTCCCATTTCTCTGGAATGTCATACGATCTGCAGTTCCTGCATTGTGTTGTAGCCATTCTGCCAAAATTGCCATCAAACAATGTGTCTTTAACTTTTCTGACCCTATTGTGTCAAAGACGTCTCTCATACACCCAATCCTAGGCCTTTTAGTCTTATTCATTGTTCGTATCAGAGGCTTAAGGAATTCACTACAGGAAAACCTCAGAACATACCAAATCAGTTCTTTAAAAAACAACAACACCATATCTGAATCTATAGATCATCAGTTGTGCCCAGGTCCAAATGAACTTTTTAATACACAAAGAGAGAGATGAATGAAAAGAATGTTAATAGGTCTTTGGGGGAAAACAAGGCAAACAAAATACTTAAACCTAAGATAATTTTCCTCTCCAGTTTTTCTAGAATATTTTAAGTTATCCAATCATTTAAATTCTTTACTGTCTGGGCCAAAAAACAGAGTTTGAAAATGCAAGTGGCAAACAGAAGCTGTTCTCTTTCTATAGTTTCAAAAAAGATAGCAATTTCAAGCCTTGTATTTTCTCTTTAATTTTGTATTGGCTTTTATTCCAGTTCTCTGCTTTTTACACCAGTAGATCAAGAAGTCTGAATTCTAAAACAAAGTTTTAACAACAGCAACTATAATGCATAATGACGATTACAGACTTAGCTGAATGGTTTGCATATGTGCTCTTCAGAATTATTGCTACATTTACAGAAACCTTTCTTTCAGATATTCAAGATTTTTGTGTCCTCATCTGTTATGTATGGTGGGCTGTTTTCCCATGATGGTTAAATTTTTCTTTATTTTATTAACAGAGTGTTGGATTTTTTTATTTTGACTTGAGAATTTCTTTTCTTGCTTCTTGTAGAAAGTCAGCATAAATGATGAAACCAAATAAGAGTCTTAGCTCAAAATGTGTTTATCTTTATTAGACATCATTCATAAGAAGCTGCATACAATTCTATATTTTTTAGAATATTCATGTATATATTTATGTTATATAGAAAACATGTATATAATAATGTTTGTCTTTATTGCAAAAAAGAAAATCGATGAGAAAACAAAAGTTTTTAGATCTCATTAGCACATAGTGCACTTAAGGTATCAGACGTGTCTCATAGGACTGTACCAACTTAACATAGACACGGAAGGGCTGCTTATTTTGGAACAACCACTGCTGTTTGATACCTCCAACATTTTACAAATTTAAACCAGGACACATCTCCAAACAACCTCAGTGTGATAAAAGTTATTCATGATTTGTGTGATTTCATGATTTTTCCTGAACCTACTGGGAAGGGGAGGATTCCAGCTGATTGCTCTTCCTTCCTTCCTTCCTTCCTTCCTTCCTTCCTTCCTTCTTCTCTCTCTCTCATCTTCTCTCCTTCTTGTGGAGTTGAGTTTAAACTATATTTGCACTTTGAACTTGGTTTGTATCAACTGGAGTAAGCCAAGAGCAAAGAGAGAAAGTAGGAAGAGGAGAGAGAAACTGGGACAATTTGAAAACAATTGAAAAAGTAGACAATAGAGGGTTAATTGGGACTATCCTGGCCAAATCAGGACAATTGATGGGTATGTTGCTTCTTTCACCACATCAGAGGTAGGCAACCTTTCCCCTTTAAGGGCCGAGGGACTTCAGCTCCCAGAAGCCTCAGCCATGTTGGCCAATAGTCCCATGTTGGCCAATAGCTCCTGGGATTCTGAGAGTTGAAGTCCCTCAGCCCTTAAAGGGGAAAGGTTGCCTACCCCTACTTTAAGGTTTAGCCCTTTTAAAAATGTTTCTTCATAAGATTAGTTAAGGTTGACACCATATATCCAGTTTTCTAGGAGAAAACCCTACTGAACTCATATTAACAGTGCAATTCTAGCTGTTTTCACTATAAAGTAACTCTCATTGAGTTCAGTGGAGCATGATCTCAGGAAAGCAGGCACAGGATTGCAGCCTTACTTTAATAAACCAATGATTCTTTTAAAAAACAGTGTATATTTTCATTGTATTTTTTCATCAAGGAAAAAAAAGGAACTCAACTCAACTTAAGCAAAATCAAATCAACCCAGGTGAAAGAGAAGAGATAACCACAGATAAGAGCATATTTCCTTGCCAACATCAATAACCAAGATCCAGGCATCTCAACTATAATAATTCCTATTTCATTTATGTAGTTTGAAAGGATTCCTTGAGATCCAGAGCACAAATTCCTTCAATATCTTAAATGTTTTTCTAAAACGTAAATCCTGCTACTCAGGAGTCCCAGCATATGTAGTCTTCTTAAAAAAAAAAAAATCACCAACTTAAAAGACACACATACACATGAGGTTCTCTTGATACAGCTAGATTTTCTTAAGGCAAATGGTAATAGCAAAAGAAATAAGAAAAAGGAACAGTTACTTAGAAGAATGACTTTACTTGATTTGGAATCAGTGCTAAATTCTGGATATCATGCAGAGCAACCCTACATGTTTACTCAGGAAGAAACCACATTGTGTTCAGTGAAGTTTATTTCCAAGAGCAGATATACCTTGTTTAATGAAATAGATGTGTTCCTGGGCATTATTAACAGAAAATCTGGTTCCAGAAGTAAAAATCATATAGAAAAGATCGGTTCCTGCACCACAAAAAAGAAGAGCAGTTCAATATGTTTCAGCAAACTTCTTACTCCAAAACTAACACTATGCATATGGTAAACAAAACAACCAGGTCAGGTAAACCATGCATAAATAAATACAATCATTTTGAATCTTCTAGCAACAACTTGAGAGTTTCTTCCAAAATGTATCAAGGGATCACTTTTCCTTCACCTGTGCTAAAGGGCAAAGCATCCTTGCCTTGATTTTAGGGGATGCATGTATGCCTTCATTTTAAATAAGGCACCTCCTATTCTCACATTGGAAGGGATGTTCCTTGTAAGATGATGTTTAACATCTTTCCATTTGCTTTTAATTTGTTTAAAAATCTTTTTAAAAATGAAATCTGCTGCCCAGTTAATCTAGGCTACATTTTGGTTATTCTAAATATTTTAATCTGACAAAGATAGGGATAGGGAATCTCTGACCCTCACGATGCTGCTGTACTGCAGTTCCCATCATGCTTGACCATTTTCTCCCTTGAATAGAGGTGAGGGAAGAAGACATCAAAGAACATCTGGAGAGGCACAGGTTGCCCATTCCCAGTCCAACCAATTGATCAACCAAATATTGAAGCCTTCATGAAATTGGTTGGCTTGGAAGGAAGGAAGGAAGGAATTAAAATCCACAAACTTTTCACTATTTTAAGACTAGGTATTATATTCTGGAACTTAGAGAAAGTACTGACATTCTCCTCCTAAGTTTTATTGTAACTTTTTTTTGACACACTTTTATGAAATCTTCTCCCTCAACCCCACATTTGAGTTCTATTTTACAGTGTCTTTGTGTCATCATAATTAAGGGCGGGGGGGGGGGGAATACATTTAAAAGTACCAAGACATTGCTGAACTCTGTGTGGTGGAAACATCTTAAGCTGACTGTTTCCCCCAGGGTTGTTCTGTCCTTAGCAGAATTACACATTGAATCAAACATTGTTTGAGTCACAATTTACTATGATATTATTAAAACTGCCAAAGTGCATATATTTCATTCACTCACAAATCAATGTGTCACAGAAAAAGCATGGGCATTTGTAATGTCTGCTGATGCAAAGCAAATTTGAAAGGAGAAGAAGGACATTAAGTAAAGTTTGCACAAACTTCAGAGCACATTCTTTATTCTCTGTGTTCACTGCCATTATGAGAGTTTAAGAAAGTTACTTTTTGGGGACCAGAGTCCTCCAAAATGCCCCAAGCCCATGATTATGGGAGTTGTAATCCAAAAAGTAATTCTCCCAAGTGCTGGCTATCACACGGGTAAATTATAACAATGCTAATGATGTGATCCTAATTAAAGTAAGAGTTTCTCCAGCCTTGCAACAACAGCACATACACACAGAGAGAGAGAGAATATTTGAGAAATAAAGAGTTGGAAGCTTTCCAGAGGTAGCTAAGACCAAAGGGAAGATGAATTGGCTGGCAAAAGCTGCCTCTCTTCTTAGGAACAGGGCCCAACAGATCCATGAAAAAGGCACCACAGATATAATGGCAAGGTAAAATGAGCCTTCTTTTTCTTGGTACAAAGTTAGGCTAATGATACCCAACTTTGTGACTCATCAGACAGGCTTTATTAAGTTAATACCCATCCATTCCCCTGAAAGATGTCTGTGAATGTCTGTGACAAGAGTAACATTTACTAGGTTAATCAAGGAGATTTCTCAATGTGCTATATGATCCTAGATAGGTCTACTCAGTTTCATTGTGTTCAGGGTGGAAGTTTTATTGCCAGTAGGATGGATCTTTTTTTTGGGGGGGGGTGCTTTGGATTCAGATGAATCTGTATCCAAAACCAACCAACTCAGGCCAATTTGGGTTGATTCAGGAGAAAGCCAAATTAGAGCAGGGACCCTCCAAAGGAAAAAATGATGTTAGCTGCCCCGATTGATCTCAAAGGGGTGGGATATAAATAAATTTTATTATTATTATTATTATTATTATTAAAAGGAATTTCTTAGAATTAGAGTTGGAAGGAATCACAAGGTTCATCTAGTCTCAGCCTCTGCCATGAAGTATCCACTTTCTGAAATCTATCTTCTGCATTTCTTAATGAATTGTTTGCATTTCAAGGGACACAAAGACACAGATGGTGTGCCTCTGAAACCTTGCTCTTCAAGCAATCCATGGAAGTAAAACAGTGTGGAGAGAAGGGGAAAGGGAAGGAGTCGTATTTTTGTGACTGGCAGCTCCATCTTCTAATTATACCAGGACTCCCTCTGATCACAATACTTTGAGAGAGTGATGCAGATGTGTTAGACAAATGTCTGTTCCAATGTTCAGTATTCTTTGGTCATTCATTCTCCCGGGAGCAGGAACATTAGAAGAGTTTAGTTTTTTGTGGGTTTTTCGGGCTGTGTGGCCATGTTCTAGAAGAGTTTCTTTCTGACGTTTCGCCAGCATCTGTGGCTGGCATCTTCAGAGAATACTGGAATGGAAGAGAGTGGGTCTATATATACAGTGAGACCCTGGGTAGGGAGGAGTGATTCCCATGTAAACTGTGTATTGTTCTGTGTTGAATAGGTATTGTTCTGTTGTTAATGACATGGCTTCAGGGTGGGAGGATATGCAATCAGTCCTACAAAATAAGAAAATCAGCACTCAGCAAATGCAAATGGGAAACCAACCAGGGTCAGAGACTTTCCCAGAAGACAATAGCAGACAATAGCCTTGATTTCATATCCTCTCACCCTGAAGCCATACCATTAATAACAGAACAATACCTATTCAACACAGAACAATACACAGTTTACATGGGAATGGCAGACAATATCCTTGATTGCATATCCTCCCACCCTGAAGCCATGCCATTAACCAGGGGTAGGCAACCTAAGGCCTGGGGGCCGGATGCTGCCCCTTGAGGCCTTTGGACCAGCCCCAGGCTGGTCCTGCCGCCACTGCCACCGCCGCCCCCACCCACCATGATGATATTGATTATTGTTGTTATTACTTGTTCTTGGGGTTTTCTTGGCAAAATCTCCACAGGGGTTTTGCCATGGCTTTTCTGGGGCTGAGAGAGTGTGCATGCATATATATTTTTTTAAAAAAATTAAAAAATATTTTTATTTATTTATTTATTTATTTATTTTTGGTGCTTAGGCCCCCCAATTGTCTGAGGAACAGCAACCCAGCCCCCAGCTCAAAAAGGTTGCCTACCCCTGCCATTAACAATAGAACAATACCTATTCAACACAGAACAATACACAGTTCACCTGTGAACCACTCCTCCCTACCCAGGGTCTCACAGTATATATAGACCCACTCTCTTCCATTCCAGTATTCTCTGAAGATGCCAGCCACAGATGCTGGCGAAACGTCAGAAAGAAACTCTTCTAGTACATGGCCACACAGCCTGAAAAACCCACAAAAAAATATGGATGCCGGCCATAAAAGCCTACGACTTCACATTAGAAGAGTTTTTGTGTGGTGTGTGTGGAGAGTCTGGGAAGGTGTACTTTTGGATGCTACCTTGGAAAATGCTGGGTATTAAAGATTTTGTTTCTCTGTTGCTCTGTGCTCCATTGCTTTTGTCCACTCCTGTCCTAAGGTGCTTTGTGAAGCATTGATGCCCACTAAGTGAGGAAGAATTCTTTAACTGTTACTCATTCATCATAATTTCCTGGCCCTCATATCTATTCTAAAATTTTGCAGGTTTCTTGCTTAGGGATACCTCTATGGAATAGTGCCATTTTCATAGTACTGTCAAAGCACCCAAAAAAGAATGTAATGGAAAAGGAAAGCAATTCCTTGCCACCCAAATCTAAAAACAACCCTTAATACACACACACACACACACACACACACACACACTTAACCTTCTGAAATTTTACACTTGGTCTTAACTAGGTCCATTCCTATGTTCTGTGTAGTTTTCATAACAATTGCCCCCAAAATCTAGGGGAATAAGCATGCCACTTTAAAATGAAGCCAAACTGTAACTTGTTAAAAAAGAAAATGCCCACACATATTCTTCTGGAAGTTGGCTAGTACTATAGCCACCCTGGGAATTGCTTCACCCCATTCCACCAAGGATATGCAATATTCTTGCCAGGTGGATATAATTTCTATTCCAGATTTGAGTAATTTGGAAACCAGCTTTGCCAGTTGGGTCCAAGATGCTGAAGTTATTTTATGAATAGGTTTCATGCCTTGAATAGCTTGAGTGAACAGAGTAAGTGCCTTTATCCCTTCTTAATCCTAGGATACATTTGTCCTGAGTGTGATCACGGACTCACTAAGGTTGGTTAATAAGGTCATTCATTCTTATTATAACCCAAAGATGCATGCTATCTCCTTCGTTCTCTACCACAAGAAGAAAGAGAACATGGATAGTTGGATGATTGACTGATAGATGAGAGGACATGATTCCCCTCCAGTTCTCAGAGATATTAACAAGAATAATTTTTAATAGCCAGAGGTCCCAGATATGGACCATAATGCTTTGGTCAAGGCATGTTGCACTAATCCAGTAATATTTATCTTACTTGTATATACAAGTGCTGCTTGTCTTACATTTATTCAGAGGTTGGCACTTCTCCTCTTCCGCTTCACAATTTGCTTTGTAGCCTGAAACTGGATACTGACTTCCCTATTAATATCATCATGCCGCCTGCATATATTTTAAAATCTAGGATACTTGGCAATCCACAGGTTGGATTATGTTTTTGTTGGGTTGGAGTCTAGCATATTTAACTTAAAGCTGAACACAAAACAGATCTTATCTGATTGTGAAACCATGAAATAGTAAGAACAGGCATGTCTCATCGGGCAAAGGCGACAGGGCAGGGGGGGCTGTGAGTGGGGAGACTATCTCAGATGGCCCAGTCAGGATATATTTTCAGTGGCAAAAGTTTTTCATCTCTTTGAATAACAGACTCAGCACGCAAACACAGCTAAAACTAAAAGAAGGAAAGTAAAGAATGTGAAAGAGCCAGCAGCACACAGGGCCAAGAAACTACTAGACAGCTAAGCCAGAAGGGGGATATAGGTCACAACCAGGGGCAACTGGTGGATATCATGCCAATGGGAGGGTGAAACCATTTTGGCATTTAGTGTGAACTTCAAGGGAAGTATCCAAGATGCTGAACTTATTTTATGAATAGGTTTCATGCCTTCAATAGCTTGTTTAGTTTGCACCAAAACCCAGACTTAATATATTTTCCATACAGCCACTTATGGAAAGCTGAGTGAGAGCCTGACAACCCCAGGCAGCATGTAGAAGAACTTAGTAATAGGTCAGATATTAAGTTAGGATGAAATGTGGTAGGTTGGGTCAGATACTAACAGATACTAACAGTACTCTTGGGATGAACAGAAGGGAATGTTTCAGTTTGGGGCAGAAAATAGCTTGGACGACTGAGGCCTCCTTCAACACAGAGATATAACAGTTTTCATATTTCTTTAACTGTTGCTCCATCCTCAAAAGTCCTAGCATTTGTAGTCTGGTGAGGTATTTAGAATTCTCTGCTGGAAAGCTACAATGCTGTAGATCAGGGAAGTGGTAAAGAATTCCAAGTATGTCAATAAACTAAAAACTTCAAGATTTTATAGATGGAAGCTATGATAGATAAAGTAGTATTGGTTTTAATTGTGTGTTATTGATGTTAGTGTTTTACTCAGGAAGTGAAAATCTAAGAAGAATTGGAGTGTTATTAACATTGAAGACAGCAACCACACAAGCAAAGTGGTGGTCAAAATTCAGATGTCCAAGTTGGATTCAGGAAAGGAAGAGGCACTAGGGATAATATTGCCAACTTATGCTGGATAATGGTGCACTAGTGACTCTGAAGAAAATCTGATTGTACTTTATAGATTATAGCAAAGCCTTTGGTTGTACAGATCACGAAAAACTATGAATCACTCTTAAAGAAATGGGTGTGCCATAACATTTGATAGTCCTGATGTGTAACCTGTACTCAGGACAAGAAGCCACCGTTAGGACAGAATATGAAGAAATAGACTGATTTCCCATTGACAGGGGGATAAAGCAAGGCTGCGTTTTATCTCCCTATCAGTTTAACTTGTACACTGAACATAGTATATTTTCATAGTATATTTTCATAAAGAAAACATGTTTTTCCCCAAACACTTGCTAAGGCAACACAGAAATACAGATGCTAAGGCAACTCAGAAACTCAGAAATACAGATGCAATTCCATTAGTCATGGAATTCAGAAATACAGATGCAATCATTAGTCAACAGGTAGGAGAATACTTTTGTCTTTTTTCATTTAAAAAGCCATGTTTGTGAGACTAGAATTGCTTCAACCAATGCAAAACTTTT
This sequence comes from Phrynosoma blainvillii, assembly GCA_026167975.1. Classification (NCBI taxonomy): domain Eukaryota; kingdom Metazoa; phylum Chordata; class Lepidosauria; order Squamata; family Phrynosomatidae; genus Phrynosoma; species Phrynosoma blainvillii. The sequence continues at coordinate 33,965,404 of JANUYF010000001.1, read as the reverse complement.
ACAGCTGCACTATATTTACCAATGTACTCGGGGGCACAATTTGTTTGCTTGAAATTAAAAACTAATAGTTTACATAACCTTTCCTTCCCCTTCCCTCCCTCCCTGTTTTTCTGGCAGTAGAATATGCCAACCCTTCTCTATTTCGGCAAGCATACTATACATATGAAGATTATATGTGTTATAGAATAGGAGAGAAACTGAATACTCAGTAAAATAAGAAAGCAGAGGAGGAAAGCAGAGGTTGGTTTTTTTAAAAAAAAAGAAATAAAGAAGAAGCCCCCTAAAACCCACTCTGTCTATTCAACAGTTTGTTTTGCTTCCCATAGAATTTATTTTGGCTATAGTCAGATTGACGATGATTAGATTTGAAACCTCACCCGTGTATCTTTGGCAAAACAGCCCGTTTTGTTTGTGTATTTAACACAGATTTGGATAATGAGCGTGCTCTTTATTAACAATCAGATATGAACGTTAAACATTGCTGCAAAGAGGTCAATCATGAAAGCACCACAGTTTACCGTTTTCTTTGCTGGGCATTTCCTTGATGGAAGTATGCAGCAGTTTGAAATCCATGCCATTTCCACCATCAACACCACCACGGGGGGGGGGGGGGGGGGGGGGGAAATACCCAAGCTCCCCCCCCCCAAACCCTGGGTGCTATCAGATGTCTTATTAGCCTGGAAAGATCAATCTGCATGACCCCGGAGATGGCAAACATTCCAGAATCACCCTCTGCCAAGAAATGCAAGATTAATATTTTGGTCTGGGTGTGTGTGTTAGATGTCTGATACAAAATAAATCCTGAAAACCTTCATAGCATCTTTGGAGATGACTATCTCTAGATTTGAAATGCACGCACACATACACACACCACATTCATCACAAAAATGGGGAGAAGGAAGCAGAAGGAGAGAAGGGAATGTTGGTCTGCTACAGAAAACTGGGCAGGAAGTGCCCGCTACACAGTCTGTGGTCCGTACAGCTTTCCTTTCACAGAGACACACAGACAGCCTATTCCCTGGTGACAACTCTCTGCACTTTTCAATCCTGCACAGGATTTCCTTCTGTCTGAAAGTGTAAGAATTGCTCCAGTAAACACTGTGCATATGCTTTCCAGCTGTTGCGCTCATTCTGCCACTGAATACCAGTGACAAGAAAAGTATTATTTCCTCCTAAAACCTTTTAATCTCCTGGGCTATGGAATTTTCATAGGCAGGACTCACTTCACTCCCCCCCCCCCTTAGGAACTTTATCTTCATTAACAAATGGAAGTTTTGCCACAGTGACATGCTAATTTCCTTCCCTTCCCTCTTTCTCTCTCACCAAGAAAGTATTTTGTATGTGAGTTAAAGATAGGGAGCTACACCTACAACTAGGGGTCAAAAAGAAATTCACTAGGTTTATATTTCCCAATGATAATATCTATTTCTCTGGCAATGGAATGAAGCATGTTTTGCTGCAGAAATCCACACGTTTCCAAGGCTTATGGTGGTTGTTTAGTGCAGAAAAATGTTTAGTGGAAAAAAAATGCCCATGAAGCCATGAGTACATTTGAAGAATTTGTGTGGCTAAAAATGACAAAGTTGAAAAATGAACATAAGCATACTTTAGTCAATAAGGACATTGCACTCAAGTGCATATAAAAATGTGTACATGTTGAAAATAACTTGCACAAATTTCCAAAGAGGGGAAATGTCTTGCAACCCAATATGGAATTAGATTGGATTGAGAAGCCCTGTAGGATTCTTTGAAATGAAATAAAAATAGGACTTACAGATTTTCATGACCCTAACCTACAGCTAACTCCTATGAGAACTGGGAATGCAGGAATAAGTCTTCTAAACTCCCTATCCAAAATTTATTTGCATGACCCAATGTGATCCTCACAGACATAAATAGCCATTACAATCTGGACATCTCTGAACGCTGAAAGCAGCTCTCTGTGGTGTCTGTGTAGTAAAACATACCTTTAAAAGTGAATATTCAAAGGGAAAAAATCATTTTAAATTATTTTAGAGAGGAGTACTTTTAAAGCCAACTTGGGCAGTAACAGAATGGGATGGAAGTCTGGGTAAGGAGATGTAAAAGTGATACTAATTAAAATATATAATTTGCAGCATACATAATCACTGTGCAGGATTCCATGGTGCCATCCATTTGTTAAAGACTGTTTTGTTTTGGAAGCAAATTGCCTGGAAGAAATTGTTTCTGTTTCTAGTTTCTGTTAGACCCAACAAGTTTAGGGATCAAGTCCCACCTACCTGTAGCATGAAAAATAATAACAGAACAAAAGAGCAAGATAGTTTCATACTAGATAGGAGGATCCTTGTTGTGGTAGATAAAGGCATATCCTATTACAACCGTAATAATTACTTCTCTATCTAAAAATTAACTATCCTGTCCTTTGAGGAATTTCAGTGGAGTTTTGTTTCTTGAACTCATCACAGAGTGGAGGCAGGGGGGCTATTTTCATTTATTTTGATAAAGTTTCAAACTACTGTAAAATCTCTTGCTCTTTCAATCTTTTGACACAGACAATCAAACACCAACAATGAAATATGTCTGATGGATTCTGGGACTTGGAATCCAATATATTTGGAGGATTGTGGAAAACAGGCCTTTGCTAAGATAAAGAAATATGATACTCAGAATGCATTTTAAAATGAATGCCCACCTCTGCTTTATTTTGTTTTATTTTTAAAAACAGTATACGCCTCTGGCTTAGCCAAAAATATCTCACTTAATGAAAAGGCATATGGAAACCGATACCTCATGCGGGGTTGTGCTGTGTGTTGTGATATTTTTCTTAAAAAATAGAAAGGACTGACTCTGAAAAGAGAAGAAACATCCATGTGAAGCAAAACAAGATTGTGGCTGAAGGCAAGGCCCTTCAGGATGAAGCCAAGTACAGGAAAGGATGAAGTTCAAAAAGTTATGAAGATGCAAGCCACAAAAGGAATAAAATAGGATAAAATAAAGCCCAATAAAGGAAAAAGAGAACCATACAAAGCAGTGTTTGTCAAGCATGAAGAAAACTGCAAAAATTTATATTGGCAATGCTGCATACAGTATAAAACTCCACCAAGTAAGGAAAAACTAAAAAACCATTGTTTTTAGAGTCATTTCTCCTCATAAACCATTTAGCAAGAAAACAACTTCGTCTCATGCCTTCTTTTGAATACCAATGAAAATATTTTACTAGCAATTACCAAATATTTTACTGAAGCAAAATAGCATTCTGGCAGTAGCTGTGTCTTCTTAGTCCCAAAGATCATTCTTAAATTCCCAGTCCTGGTGGTTAAAGAGAGAAATGAGGACTGCAGTGCCCCTAGTTTGCTAACATCTTCATCATGAGGAAACTGAGTCTGGGTTTCACACCATAGAGTACCAAACCTTAAGCTCTGCTGCCAAGGAGGGACAGATTTATTAGCCTCCATGTTGCTTTCCTTAAAAATGCCTCACACTGGAAAACGGGGAGGAAGAGGTATTCTGAGCTTCCCAAGTAGTAGCCTGGCTGGCCATGATAAATTGTTGCAAGAAAAAAAGTTTCCTCTGACATCTTAGAAGACTAATGTATTAATTATAAGCTATGTTTTTGTAAATTAGAGGCCATTTCATCAGATGCATCATTGTCCACCATTGTCTGGTATGTTCTACCAGAAGGGGAATCCAAACTCAGAAGAAGGTTGCTCCACTTCACCCCACTCCAGATAATATGACAGGAGATTTTTTTCCCCTCTCTTCAGCATTAAATATTCCTTGCTTACCATGTGGCCAACATACATCAATCAGAACTTGGTACAAAAAAAATAAGTTTACAAATTACAGAATTATGAGTTTTGGCTTTGAGTTCCAGAAATGAGTGAACCTTAGGGATGTAGCTATGAGAGGGCATTACTGTGCACATATTAAAATTCTGCTCCTTGTCCATGATTTTTTTTTTATTCCCAAAATGTCTACCCTTGCAGTAATTGGAAACCTCAGCTGAGCATTTATAAATAGAGTTTAGGCATCCAAAGAAAAAGAGCATTAGCAAGAGAAGCTTAATTTATATACTGCTTCATACCACCTAAGCAGTCTCTAAGTGGTTTACAACTGTAAGCTGGGTACTCATTTTAGTGACCTCAGAAAGATGGAAAGCTGAGTCGACCCTGAGCCCCAGGCTGGGATTGAACTCACACCCTTGTGGTTTGTGAGTGAGTGGCTGCAGTACAGGCATTTAACCACTGCACTACCAGGGCTCCTAAATCTCCTAAAGGGCAGACAAATGTACCATGGGAACATTCTTACTTGCAGGAGGGGATGACCTCATTTTGCCCCCCTTCATACCCCATGACTTCTCTCTGGTGTACCTCACAGGTCTGCCACAAACAAATCTGCATCTGATTACTACAACTCTTCCTTTTGTCAGTATAATCTCAGACAAGGGAAATTATCACATTAGGATATAAAGTGTCTTACCTGAGCCGGCTTAAAATTAGAAGCGGGCGGCATCCTGATATTATTAGATGCATTTAGCCACCAAAATCACCACCTGGGTGCAGCCTGACTTCTTTGCCACCTTAAAGGGCACTCCTCGTGCCTCTTTTCAAAGCCAGGAGATTTCTAGCTTGAAAAAATTGCCCCTGGCCCTCTGAGCAGTAATGGACTCAGGCTGCACTCGGGCAGCTATTTCAGTGGCTAAATGTATCTGATAATATCAGGATGCCACCTGCTTCTAATTTTAAGCTGGCTCAGGTAAGACACTTTATATCGGGGTCAGCAACCTTTTTTGCCGATGGGCCGTGGGGGGGGGGGGAGAGATGGCGCTGGGGGCCGGTGCGCAGTCGCGCGCACACACCCCCACACATGGTCATGCACACCGCCATTCTGAAAAACAAAATGGCGGCACACCACACACCCCACGTGTGCATGCGCACGGCGGTGGGGCCCCCCAGGAGGGCTCCCTCCGAGAGGCCCAGCGCCGCTGCGGGTGCCCCCCGGGAGGCTTCCCTCGGCGGCGACGGGCCTCCAAGCTTAGAGCAAATTAGAACAGATAAATTTTCTGCTTACCCTGGTTTTCAATTTACTTGCCTGTTATTCTAACTATTATTATTTTATTTATCTGTATCCCACCTTCCTCCCAGTACAGGGACTCAAGGTGGCTAGGGATTTTCCCATTCTTGAAAAGCTGCTAGAGAAACCTGGGTTGGATACGGGCTACCTACTGCCCGGGTACTGGGCAGTGCGATAAGATCTGTCACCCACAGTTACAACCCGCATCTATCCAGGCGCAGATTTCTCATTTTGAAAGAAACATTTAAAAGTTCCTAAGGTGCTCTTATGGAATTTGTTCAGAGGAGGTTTGCCATTGCCTTCCTCTGAGATTAGCCCAAGGTCACCCAGTGGGTTTCATGGCCAAGCTGGGAATCGAACCCTGGTCTCCAGAGTTGTAGTCCAACACTCAAATCACTACACCACATGGTTAGTCCCAATTACAGTAGACCCATTCAGTCACTTGCTAATGGTAAGTCAAAACATGAGAGCTAGCATGGCATAATGGTTTGAGTGTTGGTCTAGGACTCTGGGAGCCCAAATTTTGAATCTCCCACTCAGCCACGGGAACCCATTGGGTGACTTTAGGCAAGTCACAGCCTCAGAGGGAAGCACTGGCAAAACCCCTCTAAACAAATCTTCCCAAGAAAACCCCATCATAGGGTCACCTTAGGGTTGCTGTAAGTTGGAAACAACTTGAAGGCACACAACAAGTCAATAAGCCCTCTGGCAAATCCATTGAATTCAGTGGTTCTGCTCTAGTCAGGACTAACAATATCATTTTGTCCAAGAGCTCTAATGAATGCATCTTCAGTTAAATGGAACTGAATTTAAATTCAATTGAAAATTTGAAAATTCAGGTTTTAATGAGCAGTATAAACTTTTTTAATAATAGTTTGAATAGTCATGTTTCTATTACTAGTAGTTTTTTCATAATTATCGTTCCTGCTACTATATCCAAGGATAGCCCTGTTGGCCATATGGCAAAGTACAATATCATCCAAAATCCACAAAACAGTGATACCTTTATTGGGCCAACCAAAATGCACATTATACATGTTGCAAGCTTTCAAAGTTCCACTGTCACATTACTGTTATTGTTTTTAAAAGCATAGAAGAAACTTTTGCTTCCATCTTTTTTAGTAGCCAATCTTGGGGCCCTTTTTAGTTATGAACACATGACCCAAATGGCACTTATTCAATAGCTGACAGTGATGCTCTAACTTTGTCAGCATTAATTCACAGTAAATTTAGAAGTTTGTCTGTTTGCCTTCTAAATTCCATTTCAATCCAGACAGCACGTTTCAAAGGGATTATTGCACTTACTGTGTGATTAAAGTCCCTCTCCTCTCAGCCTTGTACCTATAATGCCACCTTAGGCATGCAATAATAAGTCAGAAATGCCAAGCTGTCATGTCTTATTTCTTAATTACATTATTATGGAGCTGCCTTTATGAGGAAACTCCAAAAGAAGCCATCCCAGGCTGAAATGTCTTCTCTCCTTTTCAATCCTCCTCACTTCTCTTTCTTTATTTTTCTTTGCCGTTTTTATTTTTCACAACGTTATGCTAACTAAACAGGGGTGTTCTTAAAGAAACAGTTTGCATAGCTGCAGGTTCTGAAATGTCTCAAGCCTCAGGCAAACATTATTTGTCTTGCAGGTAGATGACATCTTGATTTTGGCAAAAGTCTACCCTTCTAAATCTCAGTCCCCTGCATATCTCAGTCAGATCTCTGTTGTTCAGCCATGGCTGGCAAGACAGCTCCTTTCCTTTGGCATAAATAAAAGGCCATATGTTTGTTCATAGATTCATCTGAACTGAATTCAATTTTACATTCAAAAAGGCTTCCTACTACACACACACACACACACACACACACACACAAACGCACCTAAAAAAAATAATCCAGTAGCTCCCAGTGGAAACTGGTGGCTCCAATGTCTCTGGGTTGCAGGCTGAATTTTCAAATAGCTATCCAAGCTTTCTTCTTCTTGTTGTTGTGTGCCTTCAAGTCATTTCTGACTTATGGCAACCCTAAGACAAACTTATCATGGGTTTTTCTTGGCAAGTATCTTGCGGGGGGGGGGGGCGTTGACATTGTCATCCTCTGAGGCCAAGAAAGTATGATTTGCCTAATATCACCCAGTGGGTTTACATAGCTAAGCTGGGATTCAAACCCTGGTCTCCACAGTCATAGTCCAACGTTCAAAACGCACCATGCTGGTTCTCCTTTTGGCCCCTATTTGGGGGACAGGGCTCAGCCATTTGTATGGGCCTCTACAGACGGTGCTTTATGCCATCTTGGAGGCAGGGAAGGAGAGGGGCAACCACACACCCGGCACCCCAAACCCTTCCCAAGGAAGTCATCATGGTGTGTGCTGTTACGAATGGCACACGCTGTCAAGACATCCTCCCGCCACAGCATCTTAATGCACTGAGCAGGAAGGGAGAAGAGCCATGTGGCAGCTCTTCAGATGCCCTATTTGCCGGCTCTGGAAGGACCAGCATTTTAGCGCTCCTTTCAGGGCTGGGAAAAGGGTGGACTAATAATAATAATAATTAATAATTATTATTATTTATATCCCGCCCCTCTGCAGAGCAATCGGGGCAGCTTACAACATTAAAATTTCCATACATGTAAGTTTTATGGGTGTGCCAGATGCAGGTTGAAGTCCATGTGTATGCAAGGAGGATTGGGGCCAAGGCCAATACTCTGCTTCCCAGGGTGGCCCAGGACCATGCATCTGCATCCCCCCTATAGGTCTGTTAAAGTTTATACTAAACTCCAGAACAGATTCACCATCACTAGTTAGTTAGTCAATCAATCAATCATTCAGTTAGTTAGTTAATTAGAAGTATTTATGTATTGCTTCTCAACCAAAAAAAAAAAAAGGATTCCCAAGATTATTGTTATTGTGTGCTTTCAAGTCATTTGCAACTTATGGCAGCCCTAAACCAAAGCTATAATGGGGTTTTCTTGGCAAGATTTCTTCAGAGGGGGTTGACCCTTACCTTTCTCTGAGGCTGAGAGAGTGTGATTTGCTCAAGGTCATCAAGTGGCTTGCCATATCTCAACAGGAATTCAAACCTTGGTCTCCCAGAGTCCTAGTTCATCACTCAACCATTACACCAAACTGGCTCTCATTAAAATGAATCTGCTCTGGGACTTAATCTAAATTTAAAGGAGTTACCTAACATGTTAAGCAATGTATCCAAAATAGTCATAACACCTTGTATAGCGCCTTTAAATTTTGGACTAAAACCCAAAGTAGATTCACTGTCCCTTTGATATGGAAGCCAGGACTGAAACTGTCTCTTTTCTATCCATTCTGTTGGCTACTCCAAAAGGGTCCCCAGGGAGCAATCCTTTCCCGAGATATATCCAGGTCTCAAAAAACTGATGGATGAGATCCTCAGCCAGTGTTATGCTGTTTAAGCAATCTAGCCATTTGTAAAACTCCCAACAGCCATCTAGAGCTAAGGGCAAATCTCCCAGATATGTGGTGATAGATTATACCCATCTCAGGCTCAATGAGGCACTATAACATATCCACAGTTAGTGGCTTTCTTCTTTTCTTTTTCAAAACCATGCTTTATTTCAAGGGGAAGTAGACTTTTAGTTATTCACACAAAGACAAATGATTTTTAAATTACATCCTAGAAGGCTAGCAGATCATTAGTCATTTTAAATAATGTCAAAAGGTAATTTATTGCTGTTTTTGTGCTTACCCAAATAGAAAAGGGTCACTTTTCTGTGCCTCATGTCAGAGCTGCAGTGGATAAAAGGACATTTTATGGATAAACACTCATTTTTAACGGTGCATGAAATACAAATGCAACCAGATCTTCAGGTGAAATAACAGTTTTTTGAAAGACATTGAAAGAAACATTTAAAAGAATCTGTTCGAAGCTACCAACTCCAAGATTAGCCCCATCTGTCAAATCCTCAAAATTAGCTAAATGTTATTGTACAGTTCTAACAGGTGTATATAATTTTAGTGTATTCACCTCTAGTGTATTTTAGATGTGTGGGCTTTTTTAAGCAGAACGCTCAAAAACACTTCAGTTTAATTTTTTTAATTTTTTTTTCCTAATCTGTTAATATTGATTTTGCTTGTACACTGTCCTGAGATTGTGGGATATAGCATGAGATGTAAACATAATAATAAATATATAATACAGGTGTATTCCAATTGGCTTGTTCTAAAAGGAGTCTTCTCCACATCCTCTCAGCATCTCAGTCAATGCCTTCTGTTCATAAGCTCTTTTCTACCAACAAATTTCTCCTGAGCTGTTAGGATGCAGGTTAGCTTCTCGGAGCAGATTAGGCTGCTGCCAAGCTGCAGAAATAAAGCAGTTTGACACCTTTTTAACTCTCATGGCTCCATCCCATGGGATTTGTAGTTTGTTGTGGCACTAGGGCTCTCTGATAGTGAAGACTAAACATCTCACCAAACCACAAATCCCAGAATTCCATAGCATGGAGTCATGGCAGTTAAAAGTGGTGTCCAACTGCTTTATTTTTGCAGTGTGGATATACCTTTAGTCAATAGATAGGTGATGTTATCTTAATGTTATCTTATCTCTAGCACTGATCACTAGAGTTTTGTGACATTACAGAAATCCCAACTTCTTGACTTTTATGACATCACAGCAGCTCAACCAATAACTAAGGCTCAATGTTTATTATGTAACTGCTCAGTTGTAGAGCCTGTGTGTTTTGTTTCCACACCCAAAGTCTACCCAAGAGCAAAGGAAGGGCCAATGACTCAGAGAGATGCCATCTGTAGTGAGCATTGCCTTCCTCTGCCATGAAAATATTGGTGAATTTCTTAAAAAGTTGAGCTTTCACCATGCCTTAGTTTCAGTTTCTGCCTCTATATGGATGCCATCTGTAGATATCCAAATATCAGACCTGCACAACATACCAGAGAAGAGCCAGCATGGAATAGTGCAGTGATGGCAAAACTTTGAGAGGCTGAGTACCAAAACTAAAAGGCCTTCTGGCAACGGGTGCTACCCAGTGCCAGGGGCTAGACCAGGGGTAGGCAACCTTTCCCCTTTAAGGGCTGAGGGACTTCAGCTCCCAGAATCCCAGGAGCTATTGGCCAACATGGGACTATTGGCCAACATGGCTGAGGCTTCTGGGAGCTGAAGTCCCTCGGCCCTTAAAGGGGAAAGGTTGCCTACCCCTGGGCTAGACTTCTGCCCTCTGTGGGACAGGACTTCCAGGATGGGACCTCTTCCCTCCACCCTCCTGGGCCTTCAGTTACCTCTCCAGGACAGGCTCATGCCTCTTCCTCCCTCCCCCCCCCCCCCCCCCGTGCCATCTCTGGCCTTCAGCTGCCTCCAGAGAGGCAGATGAAGGCTGGGGAAGGTCTGGAAGGAGGAGAAACAGGCATATGCCTCTTCGTCCTCCTCCCCACTCTCTGCATGTTGGGGAAAATGGCTTCGCATGCCATCTCTGGCACATGTGCCATAGGTTCACCATTATGGGCATAGTGGTTTGAGTGTTAGACTTTGACTTGGGATACTAGGTTTCGATTCCCAGTTCAGCCACGAAACCCATTGAGTGAACCTGGGCATGTCCCACTCTCTGAATTTCAGAGGAAAGCAATAAGATATGTCAGGGGTAGGCAACCTTTCCCCTTTAAGGGCCGAGGGACTTCAGCTCCCAGAAGCCTCAGCCATGTTGGCCAATAGTCCCATGTTGGCCAATAGCTCCTGGGATTCTGGGAGCTGAAGTCCCTCGGCCCTTAAAGGGGAAAGGTTGCCTACCCCTGAGATATGTGAATGTCACCATACTACTAGCAGAAAACATTATAGCCTGGAACAATTGCTAAGGAAGTGTATGGAAGAAAGTATAAAGGCAGGCTAGCTGTTGAAAATAAAGAAAACAAAAATAATAACCACAAGTATCTACACCTGGGGTAGGCAACCTTTCCCCTTTAAGGGCTGAGGGACTTCATCTCCCAGAATCCCAGGAGCTATTGGCCAACATGGGACTATTGGCCAACATGGCTGAGGCTTCTGGGAGCTGAAGTCCCTTGGCCCTTAAAGGGGAAAGGTTGCCTACCCCTGATCTACACAAAGTCTATCTAGACAACGAGGAAATCAAAACAACAAAATATTTCCTATACCTGGGATCAAACATTGATCAGAATGGAGACTACAGACAAGAAATAAGAAGAACAGGTACAAGAAGGGCAGCCATGAAAGAACTAGACAAAATCCTACAGAGTGAAGATACACAACTGAGCACTAAAGTTAGAATCATGCAATCCATTGTATTCCCCATCATGGTGTACAAGGGGGTATCGTAAAGTAATAATTATCACCCAGAAGATATTATGGTATGTTGATGAAATTTCAGTTTCAACATTGGTCCCTAAGTGCATGATGTTGAGAAAATCAGCTCATTGGGTCCTTTATTTTTGTTACAGGTTGTGGCAGAAGTGACTAAAGTGTAAGATGGAGAAGTACGAGGGGATATCGTAAAGTAATAATGATCACCCAGACGTTATTATGGTATATTAATGAAATTTTGTCAGTGTCATCATCACCAAGGGACTTTTCCTTTACCCAAAAATGAAAAATCCATTGCGAGGAGCCGATTTGACAACACAGATGATGTCATTCATGAAGTGGAAGAGTGGTTTAAGGCGCAATCTGCAGACTTCCACAATAATGGTATTCAAAGAGTCAAGAAACGCTGGGGAAAATGTGTAAATCTGGATGGTGACTACATAGAGATAAGTTAACAACTACAAATCAAAACAAACTTTCTGTCAAATTTTTTAAAAGGTAATAATTAAAACTTTATGATACCTCTTCATATGTGAGAGCTGGACAGTGAAGAAAGCAGATAGGGAGAAAATTAATTTATTTGAGATGTGTTACTGGAGAAGAATGCTGAAGATACCGTGGATTGCCAAAAAGACAAACAAATGGGTCCTTGAACAGATCAAGCCTGAACTCTCACTGGAAGCACAGATGATTAAATTGAGGCTGTCATACTTTAACCACATCATGAGAAGGCACAACTGATTAGAAAAGAGAATAATGCTAGGAAAGGTAGAAGGCAGTAGAAAGAGAGGAAGACCACATGCCAGGTGGATAAAGTCAACCAGGGAGGTCATGGACCTGAATCTACAAGACCTAAGCAGAACAGTGGAAGGCAGGGATGCTTGGAGATGTCTCATTTACAGGGTCACCATGAGTCGAGGTCAACTCAAAGACAGTTAACAACAACAACACACTGTGTGTTGGTGTACCTACACTGTAGAATTAAAGCAGCTTGACACTACTTTAACTGGCATGACTCTATCCTATGGAATACTGGGACTTGCAGTGGGACTTGTAGTTTAGTGAGATTCCACATCTCTCTGACAGATCAGGCTGAATACACCAGAATAAATGGTAATTTGGAGTAGGGGTTAAAAGGCTTCAGTCAGTCAGCCTTCACTGAAAGAAGTTGCTCCTTTGGAGCTCTCCATGGTGCTGTACCTTCAGCTGCCTTGTTTGGTGGTTACGGTTAGGATGTGACATCCCAGCATTCCCCAGAAGTTTCTTAAAGAACAAATGCCTGATTTATTTTAATTATTAGTGGAATACACTGAACTATTACAGATGGCCATCCAGACTCTGTTTAAAAATCTTCAAAGAAGGAGACTTTCTCAGAGTGTGGTGGGGTCTCTTTCTTTACAGCAGGGGTAGGCAACCTATGGTCCGGGGGCCAGATGGGGGCCCCCAAGGCCTTTGGACCGGCCCCAGGCCAGTCCTGCCACTGCTGCCCCCCGCCGCCACTGCCTGCCATGATGATATTGATTATTGTTGTTATTACATCTATAGGAGTACAGTGTCTAGATGAGGGAAGTAATAATACCACTCTATTCTGCTTTGGTAAGACCTCACTTTGAATATTGTGTCCAGTTCTGGGCACCACAATTTAAGAAGGATATGGACAGGCTGGAGTATGTCTGTAGGGGTGTGACCAAAATGGAGAAAGGTCTGGAAACCATGCAGTGTGAGAAGCATTTTAGGGAGCTGTGTATGTTTAGCCTGGGGAAGAGAAGTTTAAGAGGAGACATGATAGCCCTGTTTAAACATTTGAAGGGATATTTTTAGGATGGAGCAAGCTTGTTTTATAATTTAACAGACTAGGACATGGAGCAATGAATTTAAGCTACAAGAAAAGAGATTCTACTTAAACATTAGGAAGAACTTCCTGACAGTAAGAGCTGTTTGACAGCAGAATATGCTGTCTTGAAATGTGGTGGAGTGTCCTTCTTTGGAAGTTTTTTTTTAAGATATTGGATTAGAGTTTTTCAGAAATGCTTTATTTGTGAATTCTTGCATGGCAGAGGGGCTAGACTGGATGGCCCTTATAGTCTCTTCCAACTCTGTGATATATATCCTTCATTGCAAGCTTGTCCTCTCCACATACAGAGAGTGTGGAGGATCTCTCATTAAACTCCCCAATTTTCTGTTTCAGTTTCAAAAAGAAAGCTGACAGTTTGTTTAAATATTGTTTCCAAAGGTGCACAAAGTACCTCATAATAAATCTATCAGTAAACTTCTCAGCTGCAGAACCTGAAGGGGACCCCATGTCTCTTATCACCTCTCACCATTTGTGCGTGTTCTGGGTGGGAGGATTAAACAGGGAGTGAGGGCTGATATGGCTGAGCAAACAAGGAAAGGAAAGAAAGGGGAGAAGAAATAGGAGGGAAGGAAATTTGCTTGTCTGAAAGAAATGTGTTTGGCTCTACTAGAGAGCCACAGTCAGGGCAATTTAGCAGACTTGAGCGATATTCTTTTGATAATGCACATCGTCAAAGCTACATTGCTTTCGGCAAATAAACCTCTCTCCTTCAAAGAAAGAAACAAAAAGTTTGCAACTTTCCACAATGTCTGTTTTGATAGGCATTTGATGACAGTCTTCTTATCAAATTTACTACTTGACAACATATATCAAATGTCTGTATTGCAGAGCTACATACTCACTAGCCATGCAACTTTGGATAAGTCTCTTTCTCTTTCTGTGTCTTTTAAGATGAGTGTTAAAATTGGTTTTAAAATTTTTTGTAAACATTTTTAACTTCTTGTTATGGAAGGTCCTGGTCTGGGGGAAAGGCAGCATATAAATAATGTAATTAAATAAATTAAATAAATAAATAAGATAAAACTGTATTGCTTTAGTCTCAGGTTATAACATCCACAGCTTGAAAATATTTTAAAAATATATAAATCCCAGTAAGCAAAGCTAGATTTTGCCATTTTATATAAGGGGCACCATTTCACTATGGCATTGTATTTAATGAAACTTGAGCATCCACAGATTTTGGTATCCACAATGGGTCCTAGAACCAAACTTCAGCAGATCCCAAGGGCCCACTGTATATTTCCACCTGACAGGCCTTTACATTGTATCTCCTTAATGCAAGATCTCAGCTATGGTATTTTGTTAGCTAAAAAGCCCAACACATTGAGCTGAAAAGCATCAGGCTCTTTAGGAAATAAAAGACAATCTTTTCAGCATCTCCTTTATCTCTTGGGGATTTGATTTAATTCTGCCCAGTTTTCATTCTTATGTTTTCCTCTGTAAAGTCAGGTATAATAATCACCTCAAATCAGGGAATGAGAAGTGGATAGCACGAGGGCAGCCAAATTGAAATTGAACTCAGAATGGCTCAGGAGAAGGGGTTCACTATTCCTTTAATATTTATTTATTTAAAATATTTCTTTTCTGCCTTGTATTCATAGTTCTCAGAGCAGGGTCCAGCAGTAGAACTTTAGATAATTGGAAGCACCATAAAAAACAATCCAAAAGGATCTAGTAAGTTGGTCACGCTAAAGCTTTCCCTCTATGGTAGAATCTCAGCGATAAAAATGTTTGTCTTACCAAAACTAATTTTTTTTATTCTCAAATTTACCAGTCATTTACAACAACAAACCTTTCTCAACATTCCTCAACAAGGAACTGAAAAGATTTATATGGGAGGGGAAAAACCTCGCACCAGATGGAAAATCCTGATTGATTTTCTGAATCTTGAAAAGGAAATGGCGGTTGTGATCTAGCCGACTTAGAATTAGACTTTCAAGCTTGTGCTCTAACTTGGATTCAAGAATGGGTAAAGTTAAAGAACAGAAGACTGTTAGATCTGGAGGGATATGATCTCAGGTATGGGTGGCATGCGTACCTTTAGTACAACAAACAAAAAGTACACCAAGATTTCAGTCACCATATACTAAGAAGATCCCTCATAAAAGTCTGGAATAAAGTAAAGGCAAGTTACTACCGTGGATTACCGAGATGGATGTCCCCACAGGAAGCCATGCTAAGTAGATTCAAATCAATCAATAAATGGTTGACTTATGAAGATGTTATAAATCATGACCAGTGAAAGGGGAGTATAGAACTAAAAGAGTTAGGTATCATTCAGTGTCTTGAACCAAGTTTTACCTGGTTCCAATATTATCAATTACAAAATATATTTAAGTTTGATTTAAAACATTACGGGTTATATTTGGTTAGAAATGAAGTGGATAATATTTTGTTATCTGAAAAACCCAAACAAATCACTATCTTGTACAGAACTTTGTTAGAAAGAAAACTTGAAGACGAGGTGGTGAAAGATCATATGATAAGTTGGGCCATTTGGAAAAATGTACAAAAGCCAGACAAGCAACCTATAAATTTACTAGAAATCAAATAAAGTGAGAAAATTTCTTTAAAATGGAGACAAGATGGTACCTAACTCCAGCTAGGTTAGCAAAAATATAGAAAAACAATAACTCTGTTTGCTGGAAATGTCATAAAGGCTACAGTTCATGGTTTCATATGTGATGGACCTGTCCTGTAATCGCAAAATTTTGGGAAGATCTACATGAAATGATATGTGAAATCTTAAACATTTTGTTTGAGTGCACGCCTGAGTTATATCTTCTAAATATGGTACAGGGTAACGGTACCTATAACGGTAATAGAACGGAAAAAAATTGGAAGATAATCTTATACATGGTAACAACAACCAGGATTCTGCTCACAAGCAAACGGAAAACAGAAGAAATACCTACCTTAAATAGCTGGTTATATAAATTGATTGGCATATCAGAAATGGATAAAACCTCAGACACTATTGAGGGGAAATCAATTAATGAAGGAAATGAAAAATCGAAGCCTCTATATATATATATATAATTTGGGGAATGTAATACGTCTAATGTCAACAACGTATGTATAAAGATTTGTTAGGAACATCAAAAAAATGTTTGAATCAATAAATGAATAATACAATAATATAAGAAGTTGGGAAACATATGAATAAAATTAACAACATATAGACAGGATATAAAGGAAGTACTGCTTAAAACCTCGCCAAGATTAAAGAAAATAGAAATGATAAAGGTTAGGACTAAAAAAGAGAAGACAGCATATCTGTATATAGTACTTTATTAATATAATTCTAATTTTTTTGACTGCTGCCTTGTTTACACTGCAACAATTATTAATCTATGTAATATATTTCAGCATATACAATAAAAAAAAATTAATAATAATTTAAAACCATGAAAAAAATTTTAAACAAAGCATATAGTACACATGAAAAAAGGAAGTCCACATCTAATCAATGAAATAGCCACGTTACTCTGGAAAATCAGTATGCAAAGGGATCCTGTAACACCTTTGACAGTGCATCTGAGGAAGTAGGCTCAAGTCTATGAAAGCTCATGCTACCAACTTCTCTCTTTCAGTTAGTCTCAAAGGTGCCACAAGATCCCTTTGCATACATCTAATCAAAGTAAAGTCAGCCCTCCATATCCATGGATCTTCATTCACAGATTCAACCACACAAGGTGTGAAAATATTCCCCCCAAAATCCCAAAAGCAAACCCTGATTTTGCCATTTTCTGTAAGGGACAGCATTTTACTATGCCATGGTATATGATGGGACTTGAGCATCCACGGATTTTGTTATCAACATGGGGTTATCTACATGCTATGGTATACAATGGGACTTGAGCATCCATGGATTTTGTTATCAACATGGGGTCCTGGAACCAAACCCCAGCAGATATTGGGGGTTCACTGTATGATTAGTGAACCTCAAATGCTTTGCTGAAAACTCATGTTCAAACTTGGTGCCAAAATGAGGCCAACACTGACATCAATTGGGCCTCTAAGGTGAAGATATTTCAAAGCTGCAACAAAGAAAACTCTCACATTTGCCCAGTGCCAGCTGGCAATTCTGATGTCAATGGAGTATTGAATCTATTCCAGGTTTCAGTCTCAATATTACCAATTCTATCCAAACTGAGGATCCTTTTTTTGGGAACAGTTCTATGGTTCATAGTAAAAACTGAACTGGATTCACCATCCCAGTAACATGGGAGCCACTAGTGGCAATTAACTGTCTATATAGTGTATTGCTCCCTAGGGGAGGGGGGGCACAAAGGAAGGCCTCGTCCAACAGATCCCAAAACTTGGGCAGTTATGTATTTAAAACACTGAGATTTCTATTTTCTCTGACGGACACACAGAGCTTCTGTGTCATTTTAATTCTAAACCACTGAAATAAATTTTTTATTATATCAATTTATGGTATGCATATGTAAAACTATATGATAGGGGAAATTTCAGAAGCTAAGAAGGGAGTACCTAGCATTTATTGACTTTGGGCCAAGAAGGTAAGCCTTTACAAGATCAGGCCTAGGCAGATGTTAAGTGACATCTAGTCTAAGGTCTTAAGAAGCAAATCCTTCATAATCTCAGGAAGCCACTATGGTGGCAGAGGGTTAAAACCTGTATTCTTCATAATATACAATGCTAATAAATCCAGGTTGTACTCAGAAAATGAAGATGTCATTTTGGTCACCCACAGAATTCACGCACACCACTCCCCAATTCTGGACATTGTTTCAAGACAGGTGAAATCCCTCTTCTATATTTTCCTGTTTTCACATGTACACACAAACACACACACATTCCAGCCTCAACCTTCCTAGGTTGAATCACAGGTCAGAATCATCTTGTGGCTTTATACTAGTGTTACTGGAGGTCACACTAGAACAACCACTTTTTCCAGTGTTATGGTAGGTATCCAGTATCTGCTTATGCAGCAGTTTTCTCTCAGTGGTTCAATGGCTATGGCACTTGGATGCACTCTATCCCTTCAATCCAAATAGCCATAGATTGGTCACAGGGATGGCAGGCCAAAGCTCCATCATTCCACAATCCAGCCAACCAGCCACCAGGTCCAAGGAACACCTGTGGAGGATGGGAGGCCAACCAGGTGTTACCTCCTCTTCTGGGGTGCCACCTGGTATAGTTCGCACACACACACACCTGCACCACTCCAGGGACACCACTGACAAAGCCCCTCTCCTTGGTGTGCTTTTGTCGGCATGCTAAGACATTTTTATTCAGACAGGCTTTTAAAACAGAAAGTCTTTAAAGAATGGACTGGAAGTGTTGTACTTTTAGAATTGTACTCTTTTTAAGCACTTTTGTCTTTTTTAAAGTTTCATTTTGTTCTCTTGATGAGTGATGTGTTTTAATACTCTAATGGTTTAATTCTGTTTTTTAGGCTCACCTTTATATCTTTTATATTGTTTTAATTGTATTGTTCTTTTAAATTGTAAGCAGTTTTGAGGCCAAATTTTGAGAAGAAAGAGGGATATAAATAAATGTAATGATAATGATAATGATACCAACAACAACAACAACAACAAAGACTGTGTTATTGCATGCCCAGATGAGGAATGCAAGGATTTACCTTGCTGTTCTTCACACAGTTGTGTTTATGTTGTTATTCAAATTGCTTTCAAATTGATTCTGATTTATGACACCCCTATCCTATGGTTTTCTTGGCAAGATTTTTTTTCAGAGAAGGTTTGCCAATGTCTTCTTCTTAGGCTGAGACAGTGTGAATTGCTTACTGCGTCAGTTTTTATGTCTGAGTGAGGATTTGAACCCTGGTGTCCTGGAGCCGTAGCCCAAAACTCAAACCATTACACCATGCTGGCTCTGCACAGCCTTAGCAGCAGCCAACTGTGCAAGCCCATATCAACTCACATTAAGGTGCATGGTACTCAGAGGCAACCAAGTTATTTTGGCACACAAAGCAGAAAATTCCATAAATAACTTTTTTTCCATCACTAGGCATCTAAATACTATAAAAGAACTAAGAATCTGATGCCCTTTCATGACACTCAAAATGAGGCAGCTGCCTCACTCTGCCTACGAATGTGTTCAGCCCTGCTGAAGTGACCCTGTAACTACATTTGCAGGGTTCCTGAATACATGGAGGAATGGAACTGTGTTTAACACAGAAGGGTTAGAGCCTCTCTTCAGACTTTTTCTAACAACATGGGTATATTCAGGGTTGAAAGACAGGACTGGAACACACACTCTGGTCTCCACTCCATGATTAGTACAACACAATGCTCATTGCAGGAATTATGTACAAACCAGGGAAACAACAGTTTAGGGCCTCAGATTGTGAGGAGTTCAGAGAGCTTTTAATGTTTTAAAATGTCTTTGGGGGGTTGCAGACTGACAGAAATAGTGCAAATTGAGTCCACTTTTAGGATTAGGGTTAGGGTTAGTGCTAGGGAATCATGGGAACTGTATTTTATTGTGGCAGCAGAGCTCTCTGACAGAGAAGGCTCAATGTCTCAGAAAAAAAACAATTTTCATGATTCCCTAGCACTAACCCTAACCCTAAAAGTGGACTCAATTTGCACTATATCTGGCAGTATGCAACCCCCCTTTGACAATGCTATGGGGCTTGAGGGAGCCAGAGTGGAGTAGAGGTTTGTGTGTTGGACTATGATTCTGGGAGACCAGGGCTCAAGTCCCCACTGATCCGTGGAAACCCATTGGGTGATCTTGAACAAGTCACACTCTCTCAGTCTTAGGGGAAGGCAATGGCAAACACCTTCAGAACAAACCTTGCCAAGAAAATTCCATGACAGGTTTGCCTTAGGGTCACCATAAGAATAAACTTGAAGGCACGCAACAAGAATAATGAGGACTGGTAATGTCTAGGGAAAAGGTGGAGAACCTCAACTTTAGAGTTGAATTTAGTCCTCTTGGGGTTCCAACCTGGTCTTTTGGGCTTCCCCATAGAGCCAGTCCCTCTCCTCATGACACCATTATTTGGTCATTCTCAGATTTGTATGATTGTTTTCCCATTCCAAAAAGTTGAAATGTCTCTTCTAAGGTTTATGGTCCTTAGTCCCAGTATGTTGGTCTCATTCTTTTGCCTTTGACTTCACAGATCACTGGAATGTGCCTCGTCAGAATGTCTCTAAAATGAAAATTATTCCTGGAGATGAAAGATGTTCCCCACTCTTGGCTCATGGACTCAGTATATCTTACAACCATAGAATCATAGAGTTGCAAGGGACTGCAGGGACTAGATGGTCCAACCTCCAGCCATGAAGGAGTAGACAACTAAGTTGCTCTTGAGAGATGCCATACAAACTTTGTTTAAAGACCTCAATGAGAGAGAGTACACCACCCTCCAAAGCAGCATGTTATACTGTTAAATAGTTCTTAACTGTCAGGAGGTTTATCCTAAAGTTTAGATGAAATCTGTTCTTGCAGTTTTAATTCATTGGTCCATTTAGTGTTTGCAGCAGTATGCGCCATCTTTTACATGGCATCTGTTCATATATATAAAGATGGCTAGTATGTCACCTCTCAGTCTTCTCTTTGCCAAGCTAAATACATCAAGTTCCCTAAGGCTTTGCTCATAGGGTTTGGTTTCTAGATCTTTAACAGTCCTAGTAACCCTTCTCTGGACAAGTTCCCAGCTTGTCCATATCCTTCTTGAACTGGACATACTATTCCAAATCAGCTCTGGCCCAAAAATACTACTACTTCCCTTGAAGTGGACACTATAATCCTTTAAGGCTGCTGCTACATTGCAGAATTAATGCAGCTTGACACCTCTTTAACTGTCATGGCTCCATCCTATGGAATTCTGGGATTTCTAATTTGGTAGGACACCAGACTTCTCTGACAGAGAAAGCTAAATATCCCACAGAACTACAAATACTAGAATTCCATAGCATTGCGCCATCACAGTTGAAGCAGTGTCAAACTGCATTAATTCTGCAATGTAGATGCAGCCTTAATCAGGCTCAGATCATGTTTGAATATAATTACTATGAGCATAGAAATTATATAAAGGTATAGAAAAACAGCATCTCCCTCTTTTCTTTTTACCACCAGCCTGTCTCATGTTTTTCTGGCTGGTTGGCAACCATGCCACATACACTGAACCTCAAGGTATTTCCTGTTTCAGAAGCATGGCCTCATTTGCCATAGCACTACAGTGACACAGCCATATACTCCAAACTTGCCAACGTTGTATGGTTAACTATAACCACAGGAGAGGCCAAAGCAGGTCAGAACTTCTGCAGCCCAGAACTTTTTCTACATTTGCTATAACGATTCGGCAGTGATGTCCTCCAGACAATGTTTACAAAGGGGAACCTTGAGCTCATAATGAAAGGGAGAGAAAAAAGTTAAATCCTTTGCAAGGACTGCATCTCAGATATATTACGTGCCACTAAAGGTGTCAAATAAAGTTCAAGAGAGCTGTGAAGAAATCCTGCCAAAATTCATGCCTGAACACAGTTCATAACAAAATATGTCTACAAGACAAGCCTGTCTGGCAAATCTGTTTTCTAGACACTACAAGATCTTTTGCAGAAACTCTCTCAAGATGCTGATAGATTGCTCCTTAAAAACTTGTAACACAGACATAAAAGAGGGGAAGATGAGTGACAAAAGCTAGTAAAGCACACATTCCTCCATGTGTCCCAATTAGGCAGGACAGTCCTGATTAGTTTTCTGCCATCCCACTTCCCCAGCTGCTTTTAAAATGTCCCAGTTTCTCTCTCTTCCTCCCACTTTCCCCCTTTGTCCTCTGCTTACTCCAGTTGCTGCAAGCTGAGTTCAAAGTGCAAAATAGTTTGCACTCAATTAACTCTACAAAAGGGAGAGGAGGGGAGGGGAGGGAACAGAATCTTGTCCATCCCAGTAGGCTTAGGCAAAAGTAAACTGCTGCAGATTCTCCTATTTTGTGTATAGTTCCTCATTAATAAAATTTGACATCTTGACCACACTCTGATGTCACTTGAGCACATGTGTTCTGGTTTTCAGCTGTGAAATGTTGGACAGTATGAGCACTTACCTAAACTCTTAGGAAGACATTGCAACTAAACAAACAAGACAAGTACATTTGGGCACATTTCTAGTATGTCACTTACTCCCTCCAGCATAATTTGGGTGAAATCTTGAAGGGACAGCACACATAGGTGCTAGTCATTTGCTGCCTCTAGTGTTTACTATTAATATTGGGCTGTATCTAGGTACACTGTAGAAATAATGTAGTTTGACAACACTTTAACTGCCATGGCTTCCTTCTACAGAACCCTGGGACATGTAGTTTTGTGAAGCACCAGCATTCTTTGGCAGAGAAGGCCAAAGACCTTGTAAACTACAAATCCCAGGATTCCATAAGATGGAGCTACAGCACGTAAAATGCTGTCAAACTGCATTATTTCTACAGTGTAGATTTATTCCACATCTTCCTTATTACATGATTGTTAATTCTTTATTCACTTCTATTTTATTGTGCCATAGAAGTGAGTGCCACTCATATCTGCCAAATGTTTTAATAGGTAAAACACATTAATGGATCAGGAAAAACAATGTGAGATGCTCATCTGCCTATAACTATATGTAACTTTTTGAAAGCCCCTGTTTATTATCTTTGAACAGCAATTTGACTTCACATTACTAGTTGCTGATCATGCTTTCTCCAGTCTGTGAAAAATTTCTCCTTCTGATATATATATATATATATATATATATATATATATCAGAAGGAGAAATTTTATATATATATAATTTTATATAATTCATATATATATATATATATATATATATATCAGAAGGAGAAATTTTATATATATATAATTTTATATAATTCATATATATATATATATATATATATATATATCAGAAGGAGAAATTTTTCACAGACTGGAGAAAGCATGATCAGCAACTAGTAATGTGAAGTCAAATTGCTGTTCAAAGATAATAAACAGGGGCTTTCAAAAAGTTGGCAACTCTACAGTATTTATTCAAGACGTAGACAGGAAACATTCTGCCTGTCAATAAACTTCTATTTCTTTTTAGAAGGATTTCTAAACTGTCTGTACAAATGTGACAGGCAACACCACAGCAACCAGACTGCGAGTTGTCAAACCTCTTCTGAATCCTACTATATTAGATAACTATAGGCCAGTCTCCAGCCTTCCATTTTTGGGCAAGCTAGTGGAGCTTGTGGTGGCTTCTCAACGGATTATTTGGATACATGTCACTCTGGTTTCAGGCCTGGTTATAGGACAGAAACTGCTTTGGTCACCTTAGTGTATGACCTATGCAGGGAACTGGACACGGGGAGTGTGTCCCTGTTGGTTCTGTTGGACCTCTCAACATATTTCGATAACATCAACCATGGTATCCTTCTGAGTCATCTCTCTGAGATGGAGCATGGAGGTAGGTGCTAGGGCAGGGGTAGGCAACCTTTCCCCTTTAAGGGCCGAGGGACTTCAGCTCCCAGAATCCCAGGAGCTATTGGCCAACATGGGACTATTGGCCAATATGACTGAGGCTTCTGGGAGCTGAGGTCCCTCGGCCCTTAAAGGGGAAAGGTTGCCTACCCCTGTGCTAGGGAATTCCTGCTTGACTCCCTGGCCATTCACCTGTGGGGTCCCTCAGGGTTCAGTCTTATGCTCTATAACAATATAATCTATGTGAAACTGCTGGGAGAGGTTGTCCAGAATTTTGGAGTAAGGTGTCACTTGTACGCTGATGACACCCAGCTCTATCACTCCTTTCCAACAAATTCCAAGGAAGCTGTTCCTGTTTAAAACTGGTGTCTGGCAGCTGTAATGGACTGGATGAGGACAAACAATTTGAAGGTTAATCCAGACAATATTCAGGCACAGCCAAAGTTGCTGCACCATCCAAAACTGTTTTTTTATATTATTATTATTGTTATTATTATTATTATTATTATTATTTCCCGCCTCTCCCTGCTGATCAAGGCG
Source organism: Phrynosoma blainvillii (assembly GCA_026167975.1). NCBI lineage: Eukaryota > Metazoa > Chordata > Lepidosauria > Squamata > Phrynosomatidae > Phrynosoma > Phrynosoma blainvillii. Next base: position 33,941,234 of record JANUYF010000001.1, on the reverse strand, counting down.
GGATTACAACAATAAAAATAAAACAATAAAAATATACAACAATATACAAAATACAATCAATAAAATAGCAACATTATTAATAATTCAATAAAATAGCCAATCGTCATCAACACCCAAAAGCCATGCAATCGAATTAGAAATAATACTTATTTAACTTAAGTTCACTAAAGGAGATCAAGTGGATAGGTTAAAAGGCAACCCTTACCACAACAGCCATAAGACTGTATTAGTTCTATGAGCATTCCTAGATTCAGCACCTGTACCTTCCAAGCGATGGGCCTAAATAACCCTAAAGGCACCAGATCCCATCTGATCTTGGAAGCAAAGTAGGGTCAGACATGGTTAGTACCTGGATGGGATTTCACCAATGAATATCAGGTGCCGTAGGCCATATTTCAGAGGAAGGAACAGGCAAAACCACAACTAAATATTGCTTACACACAAACACACATACCTTCCAAGGGCCTGGTACCCACACTACTATCTTCTTTGCCCAGAACAAAGGTATTCCTCTTCTCACAATTATGGTTTATTAATAACAGTAGTAGTATTAGACTTAGTATTATTCTAGAAAAATCATCCAGCATCACCCAAGTTGATGTGATAATTTCACTTAGGATTTCAATGAAACTATCTTAAGTGCCAAGATAGGCTTAATGCTGAATGTTAAGAAAAGAAAAATAATGACCATGGAAGATCTACAAGAATTCATCCCAGATAACAAGAAAATGTAAATAGTTAAAGATTTCCCATATATTGGATCAAATAACTTGGATCAAAACAATAGGAATGATATTTACCAGTAGGTGTTTTTTTATAACAGGAATGCATAATTGTGATCTTCCAGATGCAATTCTCACCATCCCTGGTCAGCATGGCCAATAGTAAGGGCTTATGGAAGTTTCAGTCCAACATCTGGGGGTTCACAACTGCCAAATTCTGCTTCAGAGAGTCAGGTGGGGATTTGACAGAGTTACTCATATTCCCTCTTCCTTTCCCAAAGCATTGCCATAGCAAAACTAGTTAATGAGCAATGCTCCAGTGCTTTTCTGCCTTGTTTTTAGGATTCCAGAAACATTTTTGAAATGTAGTGTGTGGTGCCTATGATCCATGACATGTTAACCATATTCTTCCTCTGCTGAACTGAGCAGTGGATGGATGTGTATGTCTGTGTGTTTAATGACAAAAACAGAAAGTTAAGAGTAAGAGCACTCAGTGTAATGAAATGATGCTGCCGGTCTATTTTGTCAAGAAAAGCAATTTAAAATGACATGATGTGAATGTAAGTTAATCCAGAAAGAAAAACAGAACGTTCACCTGCAAGCAATCCCCTGAGACTGGTCAACGTAGTCTCACAAATTGCCCAATGTTTAACTTGAAGTCCATTTGTCAATTTTGTAAACAGGGTTGTTTCCATTTCACATTGACATGATATTGACAATATAACTCTAATCCTGCCAGGAAGGAAGTATTGGATTTCAGGCAGCTACAGGACACTCCTCAAGTCTATTCCTCCGCCAAAAGACATGGACAAAAGGTTATTGACATAAAGGCAGCATTTAGAGCTCCAAGTTCCAGGCAACCCAAACGTGTCTGAAATGTGCATTCACGTATTTCTATACTGGCACAAGATTCTCAAAATATGTCTCCTATATAGATTCTATATAGATCAAGACTTATTTTAAAATGTTTCTACACTGCCTTTGAGGCACACATTTCACTAGTTGGTTTAGAGATGAAATGCACCAAGGTCTTTCTGCTGATAGAACTGAAGTGAAAAGCAGGAGTGATGCCTTTTTTCCAGTTCCCCACTCTCCCCGGTACTGTCAAAATCCAGTTTAAAGGGCTAATAGGAAGCTGCAAGGGGACTAGAACAGTAGAAATTCCCAGGCTTCTTCCCTAAATATAGCAAGGGCTGAACGGCTATACATTAGGATTTGTTTGTTTGTTTTAACTGCACCTTATGTTGCAGGTCCTGCATTGATCAGACAATTGAATTACTTGATCTCCACAATTCCTTCCAGTTCCATGGTTGTAAATTGCATAGTCATAATGATCATAATAAGACAACTTCCCTTCCATATCTTTTTTCCCACTCTCCCTCTCCCTCCTCCCATTCTCATTTATCTCCAGGATATATACTGATCATAATCTAAACAGCTGGCTATTTACAGACTATACCTCATTCAGAAAATCCGGATGGTCCCTAATGTACAATTTTGTTTTTGAATGTCATTCCTGGGGTAATTAATACTTCTTCCAAGAGGATGCACTCTACACTTGTCAGCTCCCTCATGATGTCCAGACTAAGCTTACTTCTACAATGGTGAACATTCAAGTGAAAAATTGTTCCTGCCTCCCCCACCTCACTTTGGGCTTTCAGTAGCTGTTGCATGTAAACTAATATGAAGGTAAAAGAGATTATTACAGAGAGCAGAAACTAACCCTTACCCTTCCAACATCTTTGATGAGATCCTATTTTTGTATCATTCCATAGAACAAGTTGCACTTTGGATGATTGTTCTTCTGTTTGTCACTGTCTAACTAGCTCACATTTTCATCTCTTTTGACAATATGAAATCAGTCAACGTCTTCCTTCCTTTGATATAATTAACAGGGCGGCAATCCCTGAGGTGACCTTCATGATTTAGATATGATGGCATAAGAGTTCAACTCAAAGCTGTATCACCCTGTGTGGCTTGCTGGAAACTAAATGGCTCCAGCTCAGAGACTCAGTGCCATAAACTAGCAGGTTCCCCCCCCCCCCCCCACACACACACACACTAGCTTTCTTGCCAAAGTATTATATTCAGTTGCATAGTATCTTAGAAAATGAATTCCAAATATATGATACTGGAGACCCTGTGCCTCAGTTATGTTCAGCCTATAGACAGCAAGGCACCCCAGGCAACTGCCATGAATAAGGTATAAAAGGGAGAATTTGGCTCCCTGCCCAAGTTCCATCCCAGCCAGATAATGTTAAATTATAAATAGGAATAATTATGTACATAGGATTTGATAATGGCCCTTGTTTCTTTGGGGACAAAGTATTAGCATGTTAATTGGGGTGCAGGGGGGGAAAGTAATGAAGCTCTTATCTCTTCAGCACATGCCAAATGCTGAACTGCTGGCATCCTGTTTTCATGCCAACTTGAGATGCCGAAGATACTGGGCACTCAGCCACACAGAGAGATTTTGTTATCATCTTCCATGATGATTTTGAGAACACAGTCACAGCAGCAAGCCAGAGAGCCAGGTAAATGGCTCCAATATTCCATCAGAAGCCTGTTTGCCAATGGATTTCCCCATTGGCTTCAATGGAATGATAGCTCTCCAGGGCCTCATTCCCACTACATTATAAACCGTTTCGCTAACCAGTTTGAAGCAAGCTGAATTGCTGAAGCGGTTTGGCGAGGGGGGCCCTGCACTAGATCCATTTAACATGTGTCTTTTTAATGCTCTTTTTCCCAAATTTTGCAATAAATCGATTCAGTGCAAGTGTGAACAGGATGTGGATCAGAATCAATTTAAATTTGCCCTTTAAATTTGCTGGCTGGCTGAAGGGGGTCCATTTTGAATAAATTCATTAGTCAATGTGAATGAAAAGTGGGTTATTTAACAACAAGAAAATGCAATCGGGGCAAATGTAGTGTGAACCGCACTCCGCTGTCAAACCAGTCCATCGATTCAGATAGCAAACTGATTTATTTGTAGGTGAGAATGAGGCCCAGGTGATTCTTCTTACAGGCAAAGCTCTCCCGCTGCATGGGAGGAGTCACCTGTCCCTGAGGAACAGCTTCCAGTACATCCATTCAGTTTGCAATATTGTTTTCTTGCAGGAAGTGATTGGCTCCTTATATGTACCACCACTCCCTCCAGCTACATAGCACCCCTTGTAAGATGATATATTAAAAGGTCTTGTGCAGAAATCAACAGTTCCCCCATTCCTCAAGAAGATGGAAGAGTAATATCCAACAATCTAATTTTCATTTCATTTTTCAGTATCCCATGGTCCTTCTCTTCCCATTTCACTTATGCATCTCTCTGTAAGGGAGATTTTTTCCTCCACCTGCATGGAAATATCTGCACATTTTTATACATCCCACCCAAATGTACACTTTTTCCTTAAAAATTTCCACAACATATACATTTGGTGCATAGCTTCCTCTGTTTACTAAAAGCATATTTGTGTGCATTTGTTCATGTGTCTACAAAATTCTGTTCATATTTTTCTTCTGCACCAAAATTCATTGTAACCCTCAGATTTCCAGCACAGCATATGCCTTGTTCATTTACCAATCATGGGAAGTACAAAGTGATTATTTTTGTAGGGAAATGCAAATGCAAATTGAATTCCTACTTGTTCTTGCCTCCTAAATAGTTCCATTCTATGCTTGAAAAAGGTCTAGGGGAGGGAGTGCTTCTGATCTTATATGCAACTGCAACCAAAGGTAACAGAAAACTGTTCCCATACCACAGAATACAGAGGTACATGGCTGGTTTCACTGAAGGGGATCTAAGTCTTCACTTATTTTGCTCTAAAATGCAAAAATAAATAATTTCAAAATCCATCCTGCCCCAGTGGACAAGATTATGAGAGTTATTGAAGATTTGTGTTGGATTTTTTTTTTCATTCTCTGAGACTTTTTGTGAAAAATTCATTTGCACAAACACACACAAAACCCCCCTTTTGATGCCACCTCTCCAAAACAGCAACATTTGCCCACAAAATTTCATGATGGATGGAGCATTCTGGGAGTTGTGTGCCCCAAACATAACCTTTCTGAGCTCTGTTCCACATACTTCAATTTTCTTACAATTTTCAGAACGTCTTATTGTTACAGTTCCAGGAAACCTGTATTTTTTCCTAATTTTTTTTAGTATTCCAATCCTAATGCCTAATTTGTTTCCATTTATTCGTCTATGGATAAAATAAAAACTTCCTTGTTTGCAGGGCATAAGCCACTAAAGGGCATTCCACCATTTGAACTCATTCAGTCTTGTCACTTTCTCCTTGACCCTTCCTGGTGAAGTATGCTTGTGACCCAGCCAACTACCTGTTATGCAGGTATGTTTCCATTTCTTGCCTCTGGATATCAAATGACTTATGTCATCCTTTTTCATCACCTCATATCACTTATTATACTGTTTAGGTTACTTTGATGTGAATGGCTTAGTCTCATACCAGACATCCCTCAACAAAAGCACATGTACAGGTGTCTCTGTGGAGGTGGGAGTGGAGGATATAATAGCTAGTCTCTTCTACCATGGCCATTTTATTTATATTGTTGAAATCTATTCACTATTGTAATCACTGCCTTTGGGCTTTCCTCTTTTGCTTTTTCTAACCCACCCACCCCCTTTTTTTTCTTTTTTCTTTCACAATAAGCATCTTTGCTCCTCCAAAGAGATGCTTGTGCTTTTGTTCCTGCTTGTAGACTTGTTCCTGCTTTGCTTGGCTGAAGCTGTCCTTGTGAATCATCTGCCATATAATTTTCCTCTAATTCATAATTTGTTTTACCCTTTGAAGATACTTGAAAAGATTACCTGCAAACTCTAAAGACTTTCAGTTGTTGCTATTGCATTCATGGGATTAGCATTAGTAGCTAAAATAACAGTCTTCTGGCACCTTAAAGGCTAACATATTTACTGTGGCATGAGTCTTTCCAGATGTCAATAAACTGAAACTCTGCCAATAGTTCTGTCAGAGTGATCATTTTCATGTTGGGAAATACGAAATAAACCTAAATTGGGAGGATCAAATCCAGAGACCTAGCAAGTCTAGGAGCTTTGCAGCAAGTTTGTTATGCAGTACATTGGTACACATTGAGCTGTGTACCAACGTACTGCATAAGTATACTGTTTAAGCCATTGGCAGTTTCTATAAAGAAGCAATTAGTTTATAAAGAAAATATAAACCAACATTTTAATTAAAGGCTATGTCAGTTTTTAATCCTTTGTAAAATGTTTAGATTTAGGTTTCACCCCCTGGCTAATAAAGGATACCTTTAAAATCTAGAAGCGATATCATTCTCATTCAGAAATCAGAATCATCATCCCACTTCTCTAGCAGTCCTGTTTGGTTTATGGTTCACATAGAAAAACTTAGTGCATAAAACTAGGGATAGCCTGTAGTCTGGTGGTAGAACTGTCATTAAAGTGATGGAGCAAGGTGGCCCCCTTCATGTTCCTCAGTTTAACAACTCCATTAAAAATATCTCGCAAGTATAGTAGGTTTTCTTAATAGTTACGGCTCATATTCCCTGATCAGACCATGGGACATCAGTACCACGAATCTTAGTGCTGGTACCTCCTAGGGCTGTCAAAACACATTGTTCCTACTATTAGGCAGAATGAGGCCACTGTCTCAGCAGATGATGGAGGACAGCAGTAGCAGTTTCCCCACCAGTACCCTATGTTGGAAGATACATCAGTTTATGCTATGTGTGCACCCTTAAAAGAAACCTACTGACTTCAGTTTCAGGGAAAGATAGTATTCCACCAGGCGTACTGAAGTTAAAAAGAATTGCCAGTTCAGTTGGCTTCATAGATGAAATGGCCAGTGGCATCTCATCCTTTGCCTCAGATGGCAAAATGTCTTGGGTCAGCTCTGAATGGGATGGAATTTGACATAACTAGGAAGGAGAGATCTGGAAAATATACTAATGTATAAGTCTAGACATTTTACTCAAAAAAATGGCCTAAAAAAACTGGGCTAAGGGGGGTTGCGGACTGCCAGAAATAGTGCAAATTGTCCACTTTTAGGGTTAGAGTTAGTGCTAGGGAATCATGGGAATTTTTTTCTCTCTGACACATTGGGCCTTCTCTGTCAGAGAGCTCTGGTGCCACAATAAAATACAGTTCCCATGATTCCCTAGCACTAACCCTAACCCTAAAAGTGGACTCAATTTGCACTATTTCTGGCAGTCTGCAACCCCTCTAACTTATCCATGGGTCAATGTAAGTACTGTACTTTAACTCTTATAAAAAGAGGCACCATTCCCTGGTGAAAGAATGGAGTGTAATCTGTCCTGGAAGCACTAAATCCCATTCCCTCATCTGTCCAGCCTTCATTATGAGCACAAACAGTTATGCCTGCTAGAATTTTGTAAGTTTTTTGGCACTCTTTTCCTTTTATTCATCTTTTAGATTCCTTGTTATATGCCCCTAGGTTTTAACTTTGACTTACCCATGGTTCATATTAAAATCCATAATTTTGACCCCCAAACCTGCTCTCAACTTATCCATGAGGTCAATTTATAGTTGAGTATATACGGTAGTTCCCTGATTTAAAGACACAGACGTGTTAGTCTGGAAAATCAGTGTGCAAAGGGATCTTGTAGCACCTTTGAGACTAACTGAAAGAAAGAAGCTGATAGCATGAACTTTCATAGACTTGAGCCTACTTCCTCATTGTATTGATAATTCCCTGATGTGAAACTTTCTTGAAGAAAGTTTAATTAATACATTAAATAGCTCTCACATTGTTCATTTTTCTTTTTTTCTTTTTCTTTTTTTAAAAAATGTGCTTCTTGGCTTTCATGTTGTCAAACGGCTGTCTGACAGCTATTTTTAGTCGATTTTTTTTTTAATTAAAAGCTAGAAAAAAATGTCCAGAAGGTTTAAAGGTTTTACGGTTGTGGTTTGCATTTGCTACATGCCAAATCAAACCAAGAGAACCACAATGCTTCGCACACGCACACTCGCAGAGAGGGAGCCAAAGACTAGGACAATGAATGCAATTACTAACCACCAACCTAATATCTCCAGTGTGCCAAATGTGAGCAAATGGAATACATGTACAGCCAGTGTCATATTCCTCATATAAGGGCACTTTTCTTTATCCTCTTGGAAAAAGATGACTCAGAACTCAAGCATTCCTTTAAAAACCTATGAGCTTTGATTCTTCAGAGAGAAGAAGGCTGGAGTGTGTTTTTACCTTGTGACACTACCCATGATCTCATTAGAACACAAAATAATCATTTGGAGCCATCTGCAATTCTGGATTCCTTCCTGTATTTACTGTTACTTAATGAGCAGTCAGGTGGTTGATTCTTTTAACAGAGGACCCTGATCAAGCTGCTGGGTTGCCTTGAGCTCCATTTCCATTCCACACGTTGGTCTGGGCTTTTCATTTGAGCCAATTTCTCTCCATCCCCGCAACACTGTTGGTTATAACAGAGAGGCAATCTCAGACCAAAAGAGGCATTCACTTCTAAATCTTTCCAGCTGCCTTCAGGGCCCATATAGTATATGAGGTGAGATATTGTGAAATTTCACCACACAGTAAAGAGCAGCCAAAGGGCATTTTGTAACCTCTCTCTCTTTCTATTTCTCTCTCACACTCACACTTTCTCTTTCTCTCTTTACCCTACCGCCTTCAATGTAATGAAAGATGTATGGGTGCTTTTGCATCCCGAAAAAGACCCATCGTCCAAACAGGATCTTATAGAGACAGCATTGAACGTTGGACTACGACTCTGGAGACCAGGGTTCTAATCTCTGGTCAGCCATGGAAACCCACTGGGTGACCTTAGGCAAGTCACACACTCTCAGCCTCAGAGGGAAAGACTAGCAAAACCCTCTTTGAACAAGTCTGGCCAAGAAAACCCTGTGATAGACTTGCCTTAGGGTTGCCATAAGTCAGAAATGACTTGAAGGTGAACAACAACAACAACAACAACAACCAGGGCATCTTTTCCAAGAATATTATATGCTGAGGTTGAGGGAAAGCATATTCCTCTTCATCCCCTGAAGCAGCAGGCTTAGGGGTGGAGAAAATGTGTGATACAGAGCTGTCCCTGACCTACTAATGTAAAACCATTTCAAAAACCTAGAATAGTTTCAGCCACTACGGAGAACTGGAAACAGCAGAATGGACAGAAAATCCTGCATTCAGCTGGCTGTATTTAACTAATAATAGCTATACACCCAGGGGCATGACTAGGGAGTGCAAGGAGTGTGAGCTGCACCAGGTGACACCCTGAGGAAGGGTGATACTACTCCTCCCCAAATATCTGTCTTGTAGCAGAAACAGACTGAGGCATTCACCTGTATCCCTTTAAAATGTTGGAGCTCATTGAAAGAGATGGTATGAGTGAAACAAGGCTCAGTGAAAGGAGAGGCCTCGGGGTTTGTTTTTGTTTTTTTAATTTTATATATATATAATTTTTTAAAATTTAATTTAATATATTTTAATTTTTTTAATTTTAACATTTAACATTTTTTAAATTTATTTTTTTTAATTTTTTTTATTCTTTTAAAACTTTCTTTAAAAACATCACAGCTTACCAAATTTTCACTTAGACCACTGTCTCCAGTACTGCCATTTTACTGCCATTTATCTGGTTGACCCAAGAATGTCATTTCTACTTTTTGGATCCTCCAGCCCATAATTGTAAGACCTCAAACCTTGAGCATAAAATCAGATTGAAATGTTATGGCTATTTTTCTGCAAATGTTCTCTCTCTTCCATCTCCCACCTTCCCTTTACTTAATATGTTAATCTGCTTTATTTATGGAAGAGGGAGATCCTCATAATCATCATGATTATGAATTTTTCTTTTATTCTGTTATCTTCTTGCTTTCTTTCTTTCTTTTCTTTCTTTCATTTTTTTTTTTTTTTTGGCAAGGATGATTCAACATTGATTACTACAATGATATGATTGCCCAGCTTTCAGTGGTCATCATGGGTTAGATCTATGTTTAATCTTATTTAAAGCCATTGAAATTGATGTGACTTAAGTACTCAAGCCATAGCAGAAATCCTACAGATTACAACGGCTCTGCTTCAACTCAGTCCTCATATTTCCCTTCAAAACTACAATACATATTATATATTCATAAAATCATTTTTAAAAAATTTAAAAATCATAAAATCAAATTAGCGTATGCGTTTTGGCATGAAAAACCATTGACTTCCATTGACTTTACAAACATTTTAAATTGCCTTTCCTAATCTTGATATTTAACAATTAACAAGGTTGGAATGAAATATATTTCAGATTAATTCAACTGTGACTTGCTCATTTTTTTAAATCAATACTTGGTTGTTAATTGGCTCACAAGAGACCAATTGTTTCAGCCGTTAAAAAATGCAAAAAATTAAAACCAAAACCAAGAACATTGTTGTCTTCTAATATGCATTAAATTGGACAGTTATATCTTTCATAGGCTAGAATCCTAACTATAAAACTTGGAAGTGGTTCCACTGAAATCTACTGATCTGCTTCATGGTCATGGTGTTAGCAAGTTTTCTGCTTTTCATTGAACATGTGTTAAATGGACCTTTCAAAGACATCACCTACATAGGTTTTAATGATGCCAAGGTGGTGTTAGCTGTAAGCCTGTTTAAATTTATATAAATTTATCATAAACATACTACCATATTTCTCAGCATACTCCTTCTCTGATTTATGTATATGACTCTTCATCACAGGCAAAAACCTTCCTTTTCAGACAGGCATTCAAAACAGAAAGCTTTTAAAGAATGGCCTAGGGTGCTATATTGTTTTAATTTATTTAAGCATTTTTATCTTTTTAAAGTATTCGATATTTTAGTATGGAATTTGTTTTAATTATTGTGGTAGTTTAATTCTGTTTTAATGTACTATTTTTGTATGTTTTTAATTGTATTGCTTTTTAATGTTGTAAGCAATCCTGAGTCCCAGTTCTGGGAGAAAGGCGGGATATAAATAAATCATCACTCCATATGTTTTGGACTACAGCTCCCATCCTCACTGGGCTTTGGTCATTTTACTTGGGGCTGATAGGAGCAGTAATCAAAAGAAGATGGGTGGCATCGAGTTGGGGGAGGCTGATTGAGGCAAGCAGTTTGGATGCAGGGTCCCATATTATTTGATATACTGAGCATGCTTATAATTCAGATATTCTGTTACATCCACAGCAACAGAACTAGTTCTCATTCTCTATGCTCAGCAGATGCTGTGTACTCTTTTCACACTGAAATTAGTTCATTAGTTAATACCTGTAATCTGGATTGACCAAAATCATTCTAATGATATTCACTGTGAAGAATTACTGCTTTGATGAGCTAACATCTCCTTGGTTAGTTCCACGCATGCATGTATTAGCAAATCTCACATTCTTCCATAATGTTTACAGGCCTGGCTCAGGACATTTTGCTACCTGCGGTGAAAGGCTAGCTGGTGGCCACTTCCTTTTCTATGTAGAGAAGCAAGCTAAAATGGGAGTCAACTTTTGCTTGAACATAGATGCTGGGATAGTGCCTCACTAAAGCTAAGACGGTCTAGTTTAGGAGAGCCAGAATAGATGGTGTGGCATACACAGCTCAGTTTTCATAGAGAGGAACAACTAGAGAGTTCAATAGGAAAAGCCAGAAGGCTATTACTGGTTTCCCCCAGAAGAATCTGTGGCCTGATGCAGTCTCTTTATTCTGCCTAGAGATGTTTAGGCCCTGATTGTTTAGTAAAGTTTAATACATACATACATATATATATATATATGTATATATATATATATATATATATATATATATATTCATTCTTTGACTTAGAGGCTATACAGATGGGCAGGAAAAGGTGACCTGAAGTTGCCTTTTCTCTAAGCTGCAGCAACCGCACTGCCTGCCCTGAGGTTGCTCTAAATGGGGATGGAGCAACCGCACTGGAGGGAGTTAATGCAGCTTTTCCGAGGCTGTATTGAAGCCCACCAACTGCACTGCCAGCCCCAAGGATGCTGCAAAGGGAGACAGAGCAACCGCATGGGCCGGCAGAGGCTGCTTTGATTTTTTTATTTTATTTTTTTGCTCTCAAATGCTTGCGCACATGTGCAGGACCATTTCTCCACACCTGCGTATCTCTGCAGGAAAACATCCCTGTGCACCTGCAAAGGACCTGTCATAGTCTAGTATACAGTCTGTCACTCTCTGGTGAGTGAGGTTCGGCATCCCTGTTTACCTGCACAGGCTCTGTCATACACCCACATATCATGCAAGGATTTGCTGACCTCTGCTTCCCCCCAAGGAGTGGGTGCAGTAGACAGGTGCCACTGTCTGATTGTGCCACCCTTGGGGTAAAGAAACGGGTTTGTCAACTGAAAAGACACTCCATCATCCTCCACAAAACATGTCCCACACAGATCAGGGGGGAGGGGAGAGGTACATGCAAGGGAGGTTTGTGTGGACAGTCTTGATACATGCAGCTGATGGTCATGCAAGGGACATGGTCAACAGGATACACGGAGAAACATTACTCCAGGAACCACCACCCCAAGCATGCCAGGAAATTGTGTGCAGGTCATATGCACACCTGCACAGAAGAGGTCACAAAAGCCTCTTTCATGCAAACTGCTGTGCATGCTGACAGTAAGCGTACTTCCAACAGAATGCATTTATTGTGATAACAGAGGACAGTTGCTAGGGTGCATGCGTAGGGTTACAATGAGGGTTAGGGTTAGGATTCTAATATTCAAGCGTACCTGTGCCAGTGCATCCACATCTGGAAGCATAGGGTGCTTTAAATTAAAGCTTGCATCATAGGGTGCATGCTCTGGATTGCCAAATCGATTTCTGCTGCACATGCGACAGTGAATTTATATGGCCATTTTCTGGTGCATCATTGTCGCTGCATACATACACACATGCAAAGGTGTGCAGCTTCACCAAAGGAGCAGAAAAAATTGGCTCCTTTTGGGAGCGGCTTTTCTCAGCATACGACAGCTAGAGGGCACTTTCCTGGAGACTTTTAGGCATGCGTCACCTAAAGGCCAAACCTACAAGTCACCCTCAAAGCACCCCTTTTTGCCCATCTACATAGCCCCTTAGTTCAATTGAGTTTGTGGGACTCTCAGTGCAATGCTCCAATGCTCATGTATTGGGCTGAACTAGACCAATGCCAGTTTGCATAGTAAAGGGAACTATTAGACTGGGGCTTAAATCCAATTCTTACTCTCAACTAGAATAGATCTATTGAATCAATTGAACTTTCAGAAGTGTGGACTTAACACAGTGTTGTGAACCTGTGGCACGCGTGCCAGAGATGGCACTCAGAACCCTCTTTGTGGGCATGTGTGCCATTGCCCCAACACAGAGTTTGCCAGAGTTCATTAGTAGAAGCCAGAGGGATGCAGCACTTTGTGATAAATAAGTGGGCTTTGGATTGCAGTTTGGGTCTCTAAAAGGTTCACACTTGGTCTCTAAAAGGTTCGCTACCACTGACTTAACAAATTGCCATTGCTTCAGTGGATGCACCCAAGTTGGGCCACAATCAATCCCATGTGAATTGTCCTTCACCGATAATGGGACCTGTAGTAGTAACCATTTCTCTCAGTCTTACCTTGTACTCACATTGTTAAAACAAACTTATTATTTTTCAGCTGTGTGGAATTCAGGTTGCTTGTATTACTCTGAGGCATTTCCATTTCATCCAGTACTTTAAAACTCTGTAGAAGCCTGGTACTTCAAGTTTAGGAGTAAAACAAAACAACACTATCTGAGATAGTCAGAAAGTCAGAACTGTTGATGGGAATTAGCAGGGATGGCATTTTACAAAAAGAAATATGGTTACCAAAGATTGAACCCTATCAATAAATATTTGGTGACAAGCTTTGATTACCTTGAATGAGAAACTATTTCTATCATCAGCCTTGCAAGGAAATTTTAAATTGTTTTGAGTCTAATGTTTTGATTGGATTGATTTTCTAAGACTTTAAAAAAAATTATACCACGTACATTTTAACTACTTTGTTTTGACTGGTATTGTAAGCTGCTTAGGTCTCTTATTAGGTAAAAAGTGGAATAAAAACTTAAATCAATAAATTTAAAATAAATAAATAAATCTCCCCTAAAATAATCTAAATTCACACCAGCTAATTTAAATTTTATTCACAATCCATATCCTTCATACTAAACAATATGCAATATATGTAATATATTGCTATGTAATAATAAACTGGATAGAATTTCTGGTCAAGAGGTGTTAAAAGTTCCTAGACCAGTCAGGATGAATTTATGAGAGCTGACTCTCCCTAACTAGAGTCTAAATTCTGTTATAAGTCTTGACTACAGTAGACTCATTGAATCAGTGTGATTTATCTACATGTTGACTCATCATTCAACAGCTGAGTGGATGAGTCTACTCTTGTTGATTCTAATTAATGAGCTATCAGATGCAGAATATTAAGGTGATCAATGACAGCCTTCACCATCTATCACCAAGAAATCAATATAACAACATTACTCAGCAGAAACATACAGTGCAACACATTCAGCAGTGTTCCTCATTTAGTTATAGAAATACCCATAATGTGTAGTTATGGAAATATGTGACATGATGCCTCTACATTTCCCCATTTGTTGTGTGCCTTCAAGTTGTTTCTGACTTATGGTGACCCTGTCATGCTGTTTTTTTTTGACAAGATTCATTCAGAGGAGGTTTCCCATTGCCTTCCCCTGAAGCTGAGAGCATGTGACTTGCCCAATTTCACCCAGTGGGTTTCATGGCAGAGCAGGGAATCGAAGCCTGGTCTCCAGAGTTGCAGTCCAGTGCTCAAATCACTACACCACACTGATTCACTATTTCTTCAAAGCATTGCCTAAATGGCGGCTGCTGCTGAAAGCAAGCACACAAAAACAGCCAGGTTGGATCAGACCAAAGGGCCTATCTAGTATAACATCCTGTTCATACAGTAGCTGACCAGTTGCCTATGGGAAGCCCACTGGGTAGGGCATGAGGCCAAGTAAAGGGATCTGGACAGGTGTCAGGAGCAGTTCTGCATGTGTCTTTATATCCACTTTTTCCTTCTGCTGGGAAACTATTTGAAAGTGTAGCATTGTGGGTAGTTGTGTTTTGTATGACTGCTTCCTATCACAAGAATTCATATCAGTGAAGTTCTACCCCAACAGCATAGATTTACATTACATAAAAATGTGTTATTGTACTTATCACCCATTATTACTCCATATACTGTGCTTGATTTAAGTTAAAGGTGAACTCTGCATGCTTGGAAGGTGTGGATTCTAGGCTCTCATTATAGCTAATTCCCCCTCCACCCCCCACCCCCACCCGACAAACACTAAAACAAGGCTGTCTCCTTTGGCTCACACTTTAAATCTTTTTTGATTTGCCTCAGTGATTCCCAGTGAGTTCATTTCCTCAATGGACTTTGCCCCATTAATGTCCAAGTTCTGGTGCCAAGCAATTAATCAAAATGGAGGGTGGAGGGAAATACTTAGCTCCAAAAAGAGTTGGCTTTTATATTTGAGATCTCTCCCTGTTTTATTGCTCCAAATCTCTCCCTGCTCAAGCTCCTCTGACCTCATCAATCTTCACATAAAACTTCTCTTCAAAGAAATGTTTTTACTAAAATGTTCAGGCCTCTTCATCTGGGGATGTTGCGTCTTGCTGGCTACATCACATTTGAGAAGAATTAATTATTTTCCTTCGATATATTAAGGAAACACAGCAGTAGTTCTGTTATTATGCCTGAAAAGAGAGACTTGAGTAGCCATACCACCAGCTAGTTCTCAACTGGTACCAATGCTCCTTCTTCTCAAGGTCAGAAATACTTTGTGGCATCCATGAACAGAAAAAAATGTCTCATTGACAGTCACACATTTTTTAATTAATCCCCATTTTCAGTTTACTCAGTGAGCACAAGAAACCTACTTCTAAAATGACTTCACGAAATCAAATCTTTATTTAGGATTAAATTTTTATCTGATCATTCATGCCTGCGTGGTTTCCCCACCTTCAACACGGGATCCTTGCATGGTACCAGGGTGATAGGGTAGGATATAAAAGAATGGCTGCCCCAAGGTATTCAGACTTGAACTTGGGTAAGTATTTGAGATGAGCTAGGAACCAGGAACTCTGGGACAAGGCAGCAGTCAGAGTAAATGAAAGTGTCAAAGTAGTCTGCTCTTTGATTAACTCTTACTGTTAAGAAATCTAAAATGTTCTTCTCTCCCATTTCTCAAGTACCATACTCAACCTGAAGTTGAGCTGAAATATTCTTGCATGAAATTCCTACTCACTTATCCCAGTCTAGCCTGCTCAAGCAACCAGTGGGGTCACTCAAAATAATTAACAGTCAGTTATGTCTATATATATTTTTGCCAAAATGTGTACATGTATAAATGTTGGGATTTAGTAAAAATTGGTTGTTTATATATTAAGCAGAATATCAGAGTGTGCCAAAAGGTATGTATCTGAGCTTCTGGTAATAAACAGGATACTTTGGTAAGGTTATTTTTTTATTGGGTTTCCAAAGGGCGGGATATAAATAAATTTTATTATTATTATTTATTATAGGTTAAAAAAATACAACAAGACTTGCTTTATTGTTACATCTAGCATTTAGGAAAGTAGGCTCAGTATTAAAATCTATACTTTGGTACAAGAAACCCTAAAGCTAACTCCTATGACAGAAGGTAGGGAGTTTTGGAGATGTCTCACCCACAGGGTCACCATGAGTTGGGATCAACTTGAGGGAGGTTAACAACAACAACAAAAGAAGAAAAAACATCTTTGAAGCACAGCCTCATGGTTCATCCTCTCAGGTTCTGGGCAGGAAGGAGAAGAGGAACAAAGAGTCATAAATAACTCTTAACCTTTTGTAGAGAAGGGGAGGAAATAGGAAGTGACCTCTTTGCAGTCATATTGACCAAGGGAGCACAGAGAAGTCGAAGGCTTTCATGGCCAGCATCCATAGTTTTTGTGGGTTTTTCAGGCTGTGTGGCCATGTTCTCTCTCTCTCTCTTGGGCCACACAGCCCGAAAAACCCACAAAAACTATGGAGCACAGAGAGCTAAACAAGACAGGCAACAAGGAAGTTATCTCTCTACTCTTAATTCTATAGAGGCAAGTATCGATGCAAATCTCCACTTTCAAGAATAAATGTGTACCACCGGTCTCGCTTCACCTGGGGATGTTTGCTACCTCCCTGCTAGGATCAGTTACCTTCCTCTCATAAGCCTCCTTTTGAGCTATAATTTCTCCAAAATTCAAGGAGAAATATTCATCCCAGCTCTCCCCTGTGGCTCCAGAAGATCCAGTCCTTCCCTCTCCTCTAACCTTCCTGCCTCTCTGTCCTCCTTGTTTGCTCAAGTATCTTCCTCCTCGTCCCTTTTGCTACTCTTGGCTCCCCTTTTAACCTCCTCAACCTTTATATCTTTTAACAGTTTTAAGAACTGGCTCTGGCAAACTCATGTAAACCAGCTGAATGACACCACTGCAAACAACACAGAACAATTCTATACCTTCTTCTACAGTCTTTAGATGTCTGAAGATTGCCATCATGTCTCCCACAATCTCCTCTTCTACACTAGAAACATACCCAACTCTTTCCATCATTTCTCATAGGGCCTGATTTTCAGATCTCTCATCATCATGATCTGGGCATGCTAGCAATAGCTAAGTTATGAAAACAGTTACAAAATTGTGTTTGAGGCTTGTTTCTGAGCCTCTGTTTCTTCAACTGTTTCATTCTCTTGACTGTGGACATTTGAGTGAGCCTCTGTTTGCCCAAATCAATCTTCCAGGACAAAGTATATCAGTATGGATTCCTCTCCTAGAAAGCAATATTCTGTGACAATTTCTTGAATAGTTGGTGTGTTTGCTTGTTTGGTAAAAACAGCACAACGTGGTGGTCCATATTCAGATATATGAAATGCTATGAATAGCAATGTTGCTGAAATGTGTTTTTCCCCCTTTTTCTGGCTCCCCCAAGCTGGGAGAAGAACTTTCAGGAATGTCATATTTGCCTGAGGAAGTGAGCATTACGGACTGCTAAAATGTACATTTGTCAGATGAGAGACAGAGAAAGAGGGAGACTTTCTTTCCTCCATCCTTTTGCTGCTTCTGTTTCAGTTACGCAGGCAAGCAGGTGAATTTGTTGGGGGATTTGGGTACTCAACAAAGGTTATGTTCACACTACAGAAATAGTCCAGGTTCACACCATTTAACTCCCATTGTCAATGCTGTGGAATTCTGAGAATTGTAGTTTGGTGGGGCACCAGAGGTCTCTGAAAGAGAAGGCTAAATGTCACACAAAACTACAAATCCCAGGATTCCATAGCACTGAGCCATGGCCGTTAAAGTGGTGTTAATCTGGATTATTTCTGCAGTGCAGATGCAGCCAAAGAGAAAACGGAGTGGACAAGAACCTTGTTGCGTAACAGTTCTAAAGTGGATTTAGAAAATGGTTATATCAAGCTAAACCAAGTTATATAACCATAAATAATTAACAATCAGTTCTATTTTATTTTATTTTATTTATGAGTTTATGAGTATTTATTTTATTTTATTTATGAGTCACTTTGGGTCCCTTTCTGATAGAAAGGCAGTATAAAAATGAAATAATAAATGAACAAATAATAAAAAACTATTTTCTGAGGCCAGTTCGAAGCCTAATTGGACCAGATCACCCATCACTACTGTTACTTATAAAGGGAGGAAGCCTTCTTTAAGATGCCATAAAATCATTGGTTCATCTTTTATGCTCTCTTACACAATGTGAAGAGAGATGCATTTTGTCTGACATCAGTGCATGTGTATGCAAAGGGATCTTGTAACACCTTTGAGACTAACTGAAAGAGAGAGATATTGGTAGCATTTTTATTTTTATTTATTTATTTATTTATATCCCGCCCCTCTGCAGAGCAATCAGGCGGCTTACAACATTAACATTTTCATACAGATAAAACATAAAACATAAAAATCCCAAATCCCACCCGTCCATGAGCTTTCATAGACTTTACTACCTCAGATGCATGGGGTATGTGTATGTCAACATATGTGATCATTCTTATTTTTTGTTTTACGTGGGTGTAGATGGAGAATTACATTCAAAAAGCAAAATGATCTAATATCTTTCTTGTTCTTCTTTTGGAAGATGTGAATAACTATAAAGTAAAAATATGCTCCCACTCACCGTCTTCATTTTCATTTCTGATCTAGCCGTTCCAAAATGTGGCCACCTAACCTGCCACACATTTGGATAGACTTTCTCTGTTAACTGTTGCTGTTGACAGTTCCTAGCTTACCAAAATACCTTCCCAGCTTTTAGCCTTGGGGGTATGTGTAGCTTTCTTTTCACACTTCACTATTAACAGCAACTTCCTCACAAATTACCATGCTGCAGATGACAACTTGGTGTTTTATTCTTCACAAGTCGTTGACAACTACATTTTCACAGACTCTCTCATCTTTATCTCAGTGACACCATGTCTATGAGTGGCATATTTAGTCCTTCAAAAGAAGATGTGCGAAGATGGGGAGAAATGAACATTTCTAGTACAGAAAGGCATTTTCTTTTACTAGCCAGGATATCAACATTTGAAAGCCAGCATGGTTAGTGATTTCACTGCTAGACAAGGACTTGAGATCGAGATTCAAATCCCCACATGACCATGGAAACCCACTGGGTGACCTTAGGCAAGTCACACTTTCTGCAAAGGCAACCCTTCTCAGAACAAATCTTACCAAGAAAACTCCATTATAGGTTCTCCCTAAGGCTGTCATAAGTCAAAAATGACTTGAAGGCACACAACAAAAAATGCCAATATTTGAATCCTATCCAGCATACTTTATCCTTGTTGATAAGAGCTCCTTTTTATGTTTTCTCCTGGAAGTAATTAGTTGCAAACAGCTTGAAAATAACCAGTTACAAGTAATATAGCTATCTGTAATGACTTACGGGGAGGGTTGTAGCAAACCAGGATTGATCGGGATTGGTTTTTAAACACCGTGCCAGTCATATCAAGGTTTGTATGGACCATTGGTATCTGTTGGGGTTTGGTTCCAGGACTCCCCCTCATGAATACCAAAATCCATCAATGCTCAAGTCCCATTAAATACAATGGCATAGTAAAATCGTGTTTGTTACATAAAATGACAGATGCAAGGTTTGCATTTTGGAATGTGTGTGTATATATATTCAGGGTGTGGATGGTTGAATCTGTGGATGAAGACTCCATGGATATGGAGGGACGACTGTCATTTTTAATGCATTTATATATTTTTAATATGCAATTGTTTAATCCTTTTTTAAACTTTAAACCTTTTGACACTTTTGGGTTATAAGGACCAGTTTGGGGTGTTTATCATCTTAAGTGATTTAAACAGCTTTATACAGCTTTTAAACTGTATTTTATTCTTTTAATAAGCAATGTATTTTAATATTGTAACAGTTTAATTCTATTTTGATGTACCACTTCTCTATGCTTTTAATTGTACTGTTCTTTTAATATTGTGAGCCACTCTGGGTCCCAGTTCTGGGGGGAAAGTGGGATACAAATAAATATTATATAATAATAATATTGTTTTTAAAGTGAACTGTTTTAAATTTGTACTGCTTTAAATTTGCTCACTGCCATGAGTGCCTATATTGGAGAAAGGTGGGGTATAAGCAAATAAAATAATAATAATACCTGCCAGAAACGCAAAAGGCATGAAGCTAGACTGACTTGCTTTGGGACTAGTTTCTACAGTCACTATCTAAAAAGAAAGCTTTCTTACATGTACCGACCAATGTAGTTTCACAGGCAGCCATGCTTCTAGTCCCTATTGGAACTAAAGCAGGGTAGTATATATAGAGCTTGCAAAGATTACTTTTTTGGTCAATAACTTTCAAAATCCCCCCTGGCCATGCTGGCTGGGGGATTCTGGGAGTTGCTTTCTAAAGAGTAACATCCAAGCTTTGGGGAGATGTGCAAGAAACAGATAAAAGACTTCAGCATTTTACAGTTTTGGGACCATAGCCCTAATATGAAAATCCCAGAAACAATTTCAATAGAAATTCTTTTCAAAAGTCTACTTGCTTTGGGCCAGAAAGTTGATTAACCTAAGTCCAAAGATAGTGTTGTTGTTTTTTAAAAAAACTTGTTATATATTGTGTTTTGCCATCCAGTTAAACTTTATTTTATAAAAAATCAGAGTTAAACAAACCAATTAAAAGCAATGCATGTATATAAAAGCACAGTATGAAATTACCGAGACACCAAGAATGTGGACTTAAAAGGTATTAGCTGCGACTCTGTTATTATTTGATGACAGCTGCCAAAAATCTTTTTATATAATTATAAATGAGATAAGCACAAAGCAATGAAGAGTACATTAAAAATCTGGCAAAGCTAAGAAGGCAGGTGTTTCCCATGGCTCTCCATTAAAGGGCATGTTACACTTAACAAACCTATGAAAGGTTGTCTGTAGACCAGAAACATATGCAACAACAGAAGACTAAAGCAAAAGAAAAGACCTGCAGGTATAAAATGGGTAGGAAAACTGGATTGGCAGCCAACTGTGCTGATATGCAACATAGCTTCTCTTAAATCTCCAAGCTGCTTTGAACAAAATGAGCTGAGCTATTGATTTATGTGCTCCCTGGTTACTGAGGAGCTAAGAACCCTGCTAATTCTGCTGCTGGAGTACATTCCAAAAGTTCACATTTTGTATCCAGGTTCCTAATAAATTGTATGGGATCTTTAGGCCCATATACAAGTTCTAAGTGAAGCTGAAATGATAGATCAGGTGCTGGTGTTCAGCTACTAATCATTAGTTGCCATGATGGAGTTCATCAACAACACAAGATTCAGTGTCATAGAATCTTGCCTGACCAAGTCTTCAAATATGACTATCACCTGAATTTGCAGTTCATTTAGCAGATGCCAAACACTGAGAACACTTGAGCATTGGACCATGACTATGGAGGCCAGGGTTCAAATGCCAGCTCAGCCATGTAAATCCACTAGGTATCCTTGGGTAAGTCACATTCTCTTAGCCTCAGAGGATGGCAATGGTAACCCCCTTCTGAAGAAACTTGCCAAGAAAATCCCATGATAGTTTCGCCTTAGGATCGCCATAAATCAGAAACAACTTGAAGACACACAACAACAACAGAGGGTGAACCAATAGGTAAATACTTACTACTTGACTCAATGACAAATAACAATAACAACAATAAATGAGAACCCCATTTTCAAGTATTCTGTAAATAAAAGTACACTTCTCTGATTTTTGCAATGGAATTCTCCAATGCAAAATCCACACAAATATGCATGTGTTGTAGGTGTTTCTGTTAACTGATCTCACGTTGACTTTGATGTATGGTGACCCTATGAACGGGAGACCAACTGGGGATGCAGACGGGCTGCTGTGGTCTGCCCTGGGAAGTGGCAGATTGGGGCCGAGGCTGCGGCACTCCTCGGCCCCGATCCTCCCTTTCGCCGCCTGGGAAAGGAGTGCTAAAATAGCACTCCTTCCGCAAGCCACGAAAGGGGCACGGCAAGAGGTGTTGCATGCCTCTTCGGCATCTCTTCTGGCTCAGCGTGTCCAGACGCTGAGCCGGAAGGATGTTATCGGAGCACCCGTCATGTGGAAGGGCCGGCGCTCCGATGATGTCCCCAGGAAGGGGAGGGGCCGCTCAGGGTCCGGCTGCCCTTCCCCTTCCTTGGCTTAAAGACGGTGCAAAGCGCCGTCTGCAAAGCCCCCAAGTCACCATATCATCAGGTCTTGCAGACTCAGGGCTGTAGCTTCTCTGATTGAGTCCATCCATCTGCAATGAAGTCTTCCTTTTTTCCTATTGCCTTCTACCTTCTAAAAGAAAGGAATAAAACAATTACCAGAGCTTGTGAAAGTTACCTTTGGGTTATAGTTTCCAGAATTCTCCAGCCAGCATAACCCCAGGCTAATGGCTATAGTGGCTAGGGGACTCTGAACTGTAGTCTAAGGTAACTTCGTCCATATCCAATAATAACACATGGTCTAGATCCAGATTTAGGCTGGAATCATCATGGTGATTTAGGTGATATAGGCATACATATCCAGAGGTTACCCTAGTGGAGAGTGACCAACTGCATAGTGAATGGTAATGCTGTCTGCCCCTTCTCTTTGGATGCATAAACTGTATTTCTAAATGCTCAGTTGAAGTTTTAGGTTAACTACAATGCTATACACTTAGGGACAGAAGGAAAAATTCACTTGTCCTCATTTTGTCCCTCCTGTTGCTAAACCCCTGAGCACCCTCAAATCAAGTTTTGTATTTGCCTTGTGTGTGGTTTGAACGTAATGCCATTAGAAACATTAGAACATTAGAAGCCTTCACCCATTCTTAAAACACCTTCTTTCTGTTCTGTGTCACTTCCACTAACAGCTTTTGCATATACCGTGAAAGAGGGGTTTGAAAAAAATTTCATCTAATGCTCGTATAATGTGTATAATGCAAAGGCTAATTTCCTTCATGGGCAAAGCATACTCAAAGCAAGTTTCTAAATTAGCTGTATACTTTTTTAATACACACACACACACACAATGTTCTCATTTAATAGGAGTGATTTGTGCAGTGCTATCTTGAAGAGGAGAGCCACTGAGGTGGAAAGAAAGAGAAGTTGCTAAGATAATGAATTTACATTACATTAACCTGACAATCTTTCCTCTGTGGCCACGTATTGTATATTGGGGGGGGGGGGGGAGGTTGAAGGAAAAACATTATTAGTCAGTTTGCATGGCCAGCACTGCTGGTTTCAAGTTGCTTTCAACAGCTGAATTTGCAGCGCTATAGGGGGAATAACTTTGCTTTGTTCGCCTGGCTCAACTATGGAAAATCCTTCACAAGCATACTTCCTCCTTACATGCTCTATCTTTTCAATCTGACCTGAAGCATGAACGCTAATCCAGATTCTTCTTTTGAAACAGGCAACTAGCCAAGAACTCGTATTTTGAAAGATCCAGGTTTGGAAAACAAGAGGAAGGGTGCACAAATGGGAATCCCACACCTTCTCCTAAGCTTGAGGCCACCCTTGATAAGCACATTTATTTCTGTTCCTTCAGGAGACTGGTAGGTTTTTGGACTACAAGCTTCCAAAGTCAGCCAGACAGCATGGCTGGTGGTCAGGCTGGATCATTTTTTGAGGTGTAGTCAAACATGTAACTCTCCAGTAGAATACAGGTGTGAATCAGAGATAGCATCAATAAAGGAGCAACATGGCAGGTAAAGAAAGGCTAAAGTGAGCACTACTGCATCAGACCAAAGACCTTTCTAGTCAAACATAACTTAAGGGCCATTCACACATTATTGTTTTTTAACAAGACTTATGTGAAGACTCACTCATAGTGTGTTGTTCATATATCTATGCAATGAGTTCTGTTGCTCACACGTGTCAGTATTCAAATTAAGATGGAGTTGATGATGTGAATAATAATAATAATAATTTATACCCTGCCCCTTTGGGATCAATCGAAGTATATTCAAGGCATGTAGAGTTTTATCCTGGTTTATCCCAGGTCTGTTTGCATCAGTTATTCACATAGCCGAGAATGCAAATCTTTAAGAAAAACGTGGGGGAAAACCTGACATTGATTATCCTGGGTTACGTGGGGGGTGGGATTGACAGCTCCCCTAAAAATAATCGGATGCATTCAAAGTGCATGTGAACAACAAAGATTCAACCGACATATGGTAAGGATAAGGAGGACACAGATTTCCATGCAATTTGCATATGTTTATAGGTATAGATGCACCTTTCAGTGCCAGCATGGTATAATGGATCGAGTGTAATGACAACACTACACTATGCTGTTATAGCACTATTATTCTACTTTAAGTGTTACGGCTGCTTTCTGTGGAATCCTGGGATTTGCAGTCTAGGAAGGGACACGGAATTCTCAGCCAGATGCTCCTTAGGCCTCACTAAACTACAAACCCCAGAATGCCACAGGAGGCAGCCATAGCAATTAAAGAGGAATAATAGCACTATGACAGTGTAGTGTGATATTGTCCATGGACTAGGACTTTTCCAGATTAGATAGCCGGTCTCGGGCTGTCCCTATGTCTCGGACATTATGTGGCACCTGGCTCCCTCACCGTGTAAAACCGAAACTTCGCATGGGGTTATTGTAATTGAATCATTGAATTATTGATTTTATAGTAATTGTTATACTGATTTTATTCTGTAAATGTTTAATACTGTTTTTAAGGGTGGGAGGGATATAATTTGTATTGTATTGTATTTTATGCTGTTAACCGCCCGGATTGGGAAACCATTGGGCGGTATACAAATAAATTTTATTATTATTATTTATTATTTGAGAAGACAGGGATCAAATCCCCACTCAGCCATGGAAAACCACTGAGTTAGCCTGGACATGTTGCACTCTCTCTCAGTCTAAGAGGAAGGCAAGGCCAAACCTCCTCTGAATAATAAATGTTGCCGAGAAAACGCCTAAGCTTCAGGAAAGCACTTGAAGGCACAAGAAGATGTACCTTTAGAAACAATTATGCTCTTCTTAGGATGTATTCACATTGCAGATTTAAAATAGTTTCACACCACTTTAATTGTCATGACTCTGTCCTACAGAATCCTGGGATTTGTAGTTTGGTTAATTATTCAACCTGGTTAGAGAGCTCTGGTATGTCACCAAACTATAAATCCCAGGATTCGGTAGGATAAAGTCATGACAGTTAAAGGTGGTATCAAACTGTTTAGTTCTGCAGTGTGGATGCACCCTCAGTCACTTACACTTGTATAATCAGGGGGTCACAGAAATGTAAATACTTGTTACAACATTGTGTAAAGAAGTATAAAGTTCTGAGTGCAGCTTCTCCCTGACCCCAAACAAAACATCCAGTGATTAGCAGGTTCATGTTAGCATTTTCTGTTGCTGTGTGCCTTCAGGTCATTTCCAATTTATGGCAACTCTAAGGTGAACCTATCATGCGGTTTTCTTGGCAAGATTTGTTTGGAGGAGGTTTGCTATTGCTTTCCCTTGAGGCTGAGAGCATATGACTTGTGTGCTTTTTAAGATGTTGCAAAAGGAAATGCAGAGTACTGAACACAGCTCCACATTAGAATCAAATGGCCAATATTTACCAGACGTTAACCAAATGTAAGTACTTTTCATGACATCCTGAACCAATACTGGGTGGACATTCTGCCATTGTACAAAATTAATACAAAATACAATACATCTTTACAGAATGAGGAAGACCATGAACTGGTGAGCTTGTTCATTCTGCTATCCAGGTGTGCTAACAGTTGATGGGCAATTTCAAGGCTCTCCCTTCCTACAGTTCTTTTTCATTAAAGTGCACTTGGGCTGGTGAGCCATTTGAAGAGAGGATTTTAAGAAGCAAATCAATTTTTAAAAAAAAATATATTAAAGTTTTATCAAATAAACTTATAAACAATAAAAACAACAGACTTTGGGAATGAGAAAATAGAATTTCCACCCAATACATTATTTATTACATTATTATACATTATTATTGAAATAATACATTATTTCAAAGATGTAAAAGTATAAGTTTTATTGGCCTGTGTTGCTACTTGTCCCATATCCTACAAATCAAGCAAATGGGAAAGCATGATGAAATAACTACTGTAAAAGGAGTTCTTACATTTATCGAAGGCTAGATTTTGCACACAACATTGCCAGAAGTGGTACAGTTCATGCAAAAGTGAAGTTTGTTAGAGTTTCCTAACTTTGAACCTCATTTTGGGAGAGAGGTGGGATCTAAATTCAACCAATCAGTCCAGTAATTGTTGCTTGCTTGTTTGTAGACTTCCTATTTTTTGTTGTACCATTCCTGCTTTCATCTTTTATCACTCTAACCTGGAGATATTTTCTTTCTCTCTCCTCCATTAGTCCATATATTTGGTTATGAATAAATATTGTACATAAAGTTACTTGTATATGTTCTACAAGGAAGATTAAACTTGTTTCTTTTCTCTGTTAGAACCTGGGGAGTGGGGGAGAGGCATGGAACTGCTTGTTTTTCAACTTCTGCGTTATCAATTTGATTACTCTGTTTGAGAGAGGCAGTGCTATCTCTCACATTTCCCAACAAAGGTGACAGAGATATTGTATATGAGATAGAATTGAAGCACAGCTAGTGCTTTAAAAGGAAAGTATAAACCAAAATAATTGTACAGATTTCAGTGGGGGGCTGAAAGCAGGTGATACGTAAATCCACAGAAAAATAATAGCATGCCACTACAGGCTGAGTCTCCCTTATCTGGAATTCTGAAATCCAAAATACTCAAAAAACCAAAACTTTATTCATGGGTGGCTGAAATAGTGATACTTTTGCTTTCTGATGAGTCAATATACACAATCTTTGTTTCATGCACAAAATTATTTTAAAATATTGTATGAAATTACTTTCAGGCTATGTGTATATATGAAACATAAATGAATTTGTGTTTAGACTTGGGTCTCATCTACAAGATATATCATTAAGTATGTATATGCAAGTACAGTTGCCCCTCCATTCTTGTGGACTTGAAGTCTGCAGTTTTGCATATTCACGGAGGGGCGACCTCCGTTAAAATCAATGGGGCATGTCCCATTCAAGCCTATGAGGTTTGAATACTGGCAAATCTCCATTTTCACTGGGGGAGGGGTTTCTGGAAAAGATCCTTCAAGAAAATGGAGGGCCGACTGTACACATATTCCAAAATTCACCCCCCCCCCAAAAAAAACCAAATCCAAAACACTTCTGGTCCCAAGCATTTCAGATAAAGTATACTCAACCTGTACACTAATGAAACTGATTTTTTAAGGTGGTTTGCAAAAATTCAAAACAATGATGCTATTGGTGAGTTTCCAAAGTGTCTTATTCAGTGGGAATTAGGAAAAAGAAAGGAAAGAAAGAAAAGAGGAGGAAAATAAATAAATAGAATGTGATCATGTACTGGGCGTATACATTAATATCCGCTGATCACATGTCCCCAAAAAAATATTTACTTGAAGTAGGCATTTGTAGAATACACATTCTTGCATGACTAAAGTCTTATTGTTTTCTGTCCATTCAGTGTTGGATAGCGAATATTTGTCTTTCTAGTCCTGGAGCATGAATTACAATAGCTACAATAAGACGAGCCAGCATCCAACCATGGTGACTATCAGTGAGGTTCTAAGTCACACAAATAAAGTTTAAAATTATATACTTTTAAATATCAAAGATTTTTGTAGTGCAAAATGAAGACACTGCAATACACTCAGCCTGAACAAACCACCCAGTTTGTATAAAACATCCATATCATACGCCACATGGAAACATTCTCTGTATTGCATCACCAACATTAAGCTACAGTGGCCAGATTCTTTCTTTTTAAAAAAGATTTAATTGTGAGCCCCTATCCCTGCATTGTCAGACATAGCTACCATAAGAGAACTCCACATAATCATGCTCTGTTCCCTTCTCTTCCTCCACTTGATTGTCTGTCCATCTCCTCTAATAGTTACTCTGCTCTCTATGATCAGTCACCATGTTAGATCCTTGCTAGAGCTACTTTGGCTGATGCTAGCCTCCCCAAGCCTACCAGACAATGCCCCAACCAAAGGGTTTATGAGGTGTTTCCTGTCACGAAGTCCATTAAGACGGGCATCTAGAGAGACCCCTTAATGTCCAGCTGCAGCTGCAATGTGCTTCATGATGGAGACAGTGCTGCAGATGTCATTTCTCAGCACCCCAATCTGAGGTCCCCAAAAACCCTTTGGCTGGTGCTTGGCTGAAAAGGTAGGTTTGGTGGGGAGCTCACATTCATTAATTCAATTCCCAGCAAAATCCATCCTGCAATTTTGTAAATATTGAGCAGGATAACAGCTTTCAGTTTTGGCTGGGAGGGAAGGGGACCCCTGTATTTATGGTTTTTGTTATGTTATGTTTTTTTTAACATTTGTATGTTTCATGCAATTTTATACTGTTTTAGCAAGATGATTTTAATTGTATTAAATTTGTTATTGTAAAGTTTTTAAATGATATTACCTGTCCCTTTCCAGGAGGGAAACTTCTTGGGCCAATTTCCAGGAGAAAGGTGGCATAGAAATGAAACAAACAAACAAATGTTTTCAAATCTAAATACATTTTAGAAATGCTAGGCAAAATTTGCCATTTTAGGCTTTTCTCCTTCTTAAGTTCTGTTACACTTATACAAACTTTTGGGATTCCCGAATTGTGGAGGGGAAACCTCTTTTTTTTTTTTTTATGAATTGTACCGTTTGTGATACAAATGGACGCACCTTTGGTATTTGTATATAGGATATTTATATGGAGATGACATATTTGAGTTGGATACACCAGTGAATACCATTTGTTGGGGAACAAAAAGTAAGAGGCAGTTGTTATCTTCATCCTGTTCTGTTAGTTTTCCAGAAACATCTGGCTGGGAAAACTGTGGAAAAATAGGATGTCAGACAAGAAAGATCCTTGACATGATCCAGCAAGGCTGTTCCTGTGCTCTTAATAGCAGTTGCTACCTTGGCTACTGCATTTTAAAATTAAACCATAGGCTTGAGCTGCTGGTTATAAATAGTTTACAAAGAACACAGAGATGTGATTTTATGTGCTCTTAATCTACCCTTCTAATGAATATGAATTTGAACTCTAATTTGGTACAATAACCTTTGTTAATATGTAACATGAATTAGGATAAGCACAGTTCATAAATTTAAAGGCCAGTCTCTTTATTAAGCGCACTTGGTGAGACATATTTCACTGGAAACTGCGAACACAATTTTGCCCATGTGGTTCTGAAATCAAAATTATCTCCTTGTTTGTATGACTTACTGCCTGCTCCAAATCAATTTAAACTTAAACCAATAAGCATGAGTAAGTGATAGCTGCACTGAATAAATACAGAGGTAGCAAACCCTCTAATTCGAAAGTGTTTAGTTTTGGAGCACAAGAAGTTAAACACTTTCTTGCAACACGTTGTAAACATGTCAGTGTGTTTAACATTTTTAATGTGCGCTGTTCCCCTGCCTGTGTGCTTAAAAATGAAACAGGTTACGTTGTTTAACTAGCAAATGGATGGATGTGCTCATTCCTAGTAACACTTTTTAAACACTTTGGGATGCTTAAAATTATGATGTGCTTAAGATTTGAACACGTCAGCTTTTCTACACTCCTAATCCGATGAAGGGTTGATGCATTTACTTTGACCAAGACTGTTTGTCCAGGGTCAAAGTAAGAGGATTCATCCAATCAATACCAGAGCTTAGAAAAGTTACTTTGGGGGAGCTAAATCCAACTGTTACTCCTAACTAGAGTAGACCTAATGAATCACTGGAATGTACAAAAGAGTTAACCCCTAACAAGTTTCCATGAATTTATGATGATTGAAGAAACGTGGGAGTTGTGGTCCAAAAAAAATCCAATTTTTCTTTTCAATGCCACAACTGGAACAAAACGTTCAATTTGCCATCTAAACTTTATCTGTGCTTTAAATAATTATTTTGTTTACATATTACACTTGTACTCTGCTTTTACTTCAAAAAATGTTGGAGAGGTGACAAGAGAGTGCCTCCTTCTGCTTAATGATAGCCCTGGTCCTGCATACAATATATAATAAAATTAACAGTCTTAAAACTACAGCATAAGAGCTGCTCTCTCTGTGTGTGTATGACAACTGGGCAGGACCTGGATCAAGCCTGGATAAAAGGTGGATAAACTCAAGGCATAGTCTGACAACACCTAAGAAGACACATTGCTGGAGCAAAACTGGTAATTTCTAGTCCACATCTGGATATAAGATTAGTTGGAAACTGATATATACCACTTTTAAAGTTCCATGGTACAAGAAAGGTACCATATTAATATACTGTATGATAATGGTGATCGTTCTGGTGCTGATACTTAAGTGGTGTTCAAATGAAGAAATGTAGTATATTAATATACAGTATGATGATGGTGATAGTTCTGGTGCTGATACTTAAGTGGTGTTCAAATGATCCAAAAGCCCTGTCCATACAAGACAAAAGGCTGTTTCTCCCTTATTATGGTGTTGTCCTGCTCAGACGACACATGGGCATAACCCCAGCTCTGGTGCAAATAGCCTAGATGACGTCTGGCTCATTCAACAGGGTATAACACTGTTAACATACATTAAAATTACCTACTTCTTAGTCCAGTTTCCATGCCAAGGTCGCCATCTACACAGGCATCCGGCTGAGCTCCCTGGCACATCTACTGCTGTGTCCAGTCACTTGTGATAAGGTCAGAATGAAGCACGTAACCATATGATCATTTTACATTTACATTTACATTTACATTTACATTGCTGGGTAACTTATTCTGACCTCAAAAGCAAGACTGACAACATGCAGACAGCCATCCTAGCATAGGAATGAAGGATCAGATAACAGGGAGGTCGGAAAACTCTGAGATACTCTGGGGAAGGTCAAGGAACTCAGGATACTCTGAGTATCCTAGCCAGTGCAGTCTCTCTTACGGGCTAAATTGCAATCCATAACATTTTGACCCACTCCAATTCATAAAGCTTTTTAAAAAATAATTTTATTAAAAACAAAAGATGCAAAGATGACATATGTATCTATACATATATAGAGTATTTTCTCAATATACATAAAAATATGTATGTATTAATAGTATACAACTTAGGCTAGTGTTGTGTTATTTATATCCTACATCTTCCAATACATCTCAGCATAAATCACAACAGAAAGTTGAGGAAATCCTCTCTGCACATTGCAGTTCTGGGCCAGCTAGATCAATGGTCTGACTTTGTTAAAGGCAGCTCCACATTATCTTGTTAAATGTACTCCAGTTTCAGTCTTTAAAATAGCCAATATTCCACATCAAGTTACATATGCATAAGTAACATGTCCTGGACCAGCCCACCATAACAGCCAGCAGCCAAATCGTGTGAAGGACCTATGTTCAGCTGCTAACCAGGGTGCAAGGAAGATGATGTTTCCAAACCCCTCCAGCCAGAAGTGAGGCTGTGACAATGAGATTTCTGTCCGTTAAGGTGAGCTGGGGGACTTTTACATAGTCTCAGAGTGAGATCGTGCAGACTTGCTGAACACAGAGCAGTTGCAGATCCATAACAAGGTCTGGTCTGCACTGCACAAATAATGCAGTTTGATACAACTGTAACCACCATGGCTTTATGCTATGGAATCCTGGGATTTGTCATTTGTTGTGGCATCAGAGCTGTCTGAGAGAGAAGGCTAAATATCTCACAAAGCTACAAACCCAAGAATTCCATAGCAATGAGCCATAGCAGCCGAAGCGCTGTTAAACTGCATTATTTCTGCAGTGCAGATTAGACCTAGGCTGCTGCCACACTGCAGAACGAATGCAGTGTGACACTGCTTTAACTGTCATGGCTCCATCCTATGGAATCTTGGGATTTGTAGTTTGTCGTAGCACCAGAGTTCTCTGAGAGAGAAGGCTAAAAATTTCCCAAAACTACAAACCCCAGAATTCCATAGCATTGAGCCATGGCAGTTAAAGCGGTGTCAAACTGCATTCATTCTGCAGAGTAGATGCAACCCTAGGTTACAAATCCATAACTGCAAAACAGCATGGTAGCCAATATGCATATCAGGTTTTCCACAGTACAAGAAGGAATAGCCTTTTGTAGAATACAGTTGCAGTGTAGAACATATTCTAAGATTTGCCAGCATTGGCTTTTAGGAACAGACATGGAAAAGCTAAATGCTGAAGCTGTTAAAATTTCTGAATGCCAGCTGCATTTTTATTGGCAGCCTGTGACTTCAAAGTCTTCTCTCCCCCACTTTGCCTTACTGCCTAAACAAGCAAGTTGTTCTGAAATGCCTCTACTATACTGACTAGCAATCTTTTAAATATACATTTGTATAAAACTGATCTTATCAGCAGGTTTGCCAGTTACCTACACTGCTTAAAGCCAAAAAGTATAAATATAAATATATATATTTTAAAGAAGTAAGGCATTAAAGGGCACATTCACCATTTTGCCAGCTGTAATATCTCAAAGTATTTCTTATTTTTAAATCGTGCACCTAGAAATACACACAATAAAAACATTCACGGAACTTCACTAAATTTTTTCCAGATTTCTTGCCAAATCTTAAAAGTCTGAACATTACATATCTGTTTATTTCATACCGTGCCAATTTTTGCTCTTTTAAAAAAAATACTATTGAAATATAGTTATCTATGCATTAGACAGAGTTTAGAAAAATTACTTTGGCAGATCGGAACTCTAAGAATTTCTCATGGCCAAGTGGCCTAGGAATTTAGGTAGCTCTTAAATGTAACTTTTTATCACTCTGGGGATTAGGGATGAATAAATCAGTCTTCTCCCATGTCAGCTTCACAGATATACAATTTCACATCTTTTTACTTCTCTCCTATTTCCCAATATTAGGACAAAAATGGGCTTACAAAATTAAAACAAATACAATATATATTTCAAAATATATACAAAGGACTTTTGTTAAAATGCAATTAAACAGTCTATAATATTAAAGAAAATTAGACATGCCCACTGAAAAATTAAAAGACAGAAAGGAGTCAAATTTCATCCTGTCCAGTTTCAGTGTCATTTCTGCATGATTTTCTCGCCCAACAGCACAATGAATATTATTTTTGTATGAAATTTCCACAATGTATCTATTTGCATGCAACTTTCCCTAACATTCACATTTTTCTATACAATATTTTCTAATATACAATTTTCCTATCCAGTTGTTGAGCATATAAAAATATTATTAAAACATATATACACTCATCCCTCCGCATTTGCAGCTTTGACTTTTACGGATTTGATTATTAACGGATTTTATTAATATGTTCTCTCTAGGAATATCTAGGTCCTTCAGTGCAACTCTATGGTCAACTTTAACCAAAAGTTGCACTGAAGGACCTAGAGATTCCTAGAGAGAACACTCCACTAGGCATTTGTAGTTCCTCCAGCACAATTCTATGGTCAATGTCTGGCAGATGTTGACCACAGAGTTGCACTGGAGGACCTAGAGATTCCTAGAAAGGTGTTCTCCCAGGTAAAAACATAGTGATTTTATTATTTGCATTTTTCCCACATTTGCAGGGGTCCTGTGCTCCTAACCCCAGTGAATGTGGAGGGATGAGTGTCCACATATTGACTACACTAATACATCAATTACCACTCCCCCATTTTATATATATATATATATATATATATATATATATATATATATACACACACACACACATACAACCTAACACTAAACACAAATTATTGCAAAATGAAGAGAAACGTAAAATCTTCAAAATAGTTGGATTCTAAATTATAAATCTGGGAGGGAGGAAATTAGGCCAATTCACTTTACAATGGGGAATAAATTCCCTAGTATGGCTTCACTAATGGCTAACATAACGTAGATCTTGCCAGCTTAGTTTGTCCAACTAATTACTAACTGAAAGTCAATTATATCATTTCTAACCTAAGGTATAGTGTATTGTTGTGTTGATCTTAGTGATTGTTAACTGGCTGCTCTTTTAACTGCCTCTTTCATATTATTATTATTATTATTATTATTATTGGTTTATTTTTCTGAATATAAAGCAAGACTTAAATTTCATAGAGAATAAACCAAAAATGGATAAGAGATGATATTTCTAATTCTGTGTCTGGGGCTCCATGTAAAGTCACTCTCTTTTAAGATGGCTGCTTCAGAGCCAGCTCAGTGCAAGTGGCTAAGATGGCTGTAAAGGGTGATGAAGATACATTTATGGAAAATAAAGCTATCCCTCACTACTAATCATGATGCTAAATGAGGAATGGATGAAATTGTCAGTTTGACTTCCCTCATACTTGATTTTCTCATGTTCTTTCAATCAAATTTTGGAAGACATTTGCCAATGTTGGTAAGTTCTTATCAAAAACAACCAAGATGTATTCTCAAGGTGATAGTCTGGCCAAATTCAATAGGTCTAACATACCCTAGATCTATAATTATATAACCAATAATATCCAGTATTGTAACCCAATCTAATAATTTAATTTTATATAAACTACCTGTATCTTTTATGTAACCTTTCTGTTTTATATGGTTTTACATTATATGTAACATTTCTATTCTATATGATTTTAACTTATAGTTTGGCTGACCAGGTCTACTGACTGTAAATAAAGATTGAAAGGAAGGAGGAAGGAACATTTTGTACCTCCCTGCTGTAAAGATGAGGACTATATCAGTGATGAATAGTGAGGAAACAGTGTTGATAACCCAAATTCAAAACCAATAACATGGTTCAATATACAGGGATGCAATGCCAGAACATCACCTGCCAAAAAGTGTTGCTTTCACCCACATTCAATTCTTTTTAAATCAAGTTCTTAAGTCAAATTTAAAACACAACAGTGGGCCCTTCAGATTTTCTGGGGATAGGAGCCCGGGACCCCTATGAAAGTGGAAAAACTACAAATAAAAACACTATTTTTCATCTGAGAGAACACTCTTCTAGGAATCTCTGGGACCTCCAGTATAATTCTATGATCAATATCCACCAGATGTTGATCACAGAATTGTGTTGGAGGTTCTACAAATGTGTAGAGAAGAGTTCTCTCCAGGAATCTCTTAAGTCCTCCAGTGCGACTTTTGGTGGACATTGACCATAGAGTCACACTGGAGGACCTAGAGCAGGGGTAGGCAACCTAAGGCCCGGGGGCCGGATGCGGCCCCCTGAGGCCTTTGGACCAGCCCCAGGCCAGCCCTGCTGCCGCCGCTGCCCCCCACCATGATGATATTGATGATTATGATATGATATTGATTATTACTTGTTCTTGGGGTTTTCTTGGCAAAATCTCCACAGGGGTTTTGCCATGGCTTTTCTGGGGCTGAGAGAGTGTGCATGCATATTTTTAAAATTTTTATTTTTGTTTATTTATTTATTTATTTTTGGTGCTTCGGCCCCACAATTGTCTGAGGGACAGCAACCCGGCCCCAGGCTCAAAAAGGTTGCCTACCCCTGACCTAGAGATTCCTAGAGAGAACATATTAATCAAATCCATAAATAATCAAAGCAGCAAATGTGGGGGGAACCGATTGTCATTGCACATTCTGAAAAGTTCAGATCAACAACCTCCTCCCCTCCAAACAAAACAATCACTTATTCTTGTGAATGAGAAGAAAGTGGCAGTAATTGCAGTTCCATGTTAGTGATGTAATGATTCCACTTTAGGGGTCTGTCTGACCTTCAAAGGAATTATCCAAAGTGCTGGATGGGATCCCCCTCCCCCCAAATAGGTTCAGAAGCTTGAATGGCTTCTTTAAAGTTCAGTTTAGAACCTGGTATGGTTTGACCACACCAATGGATAAGAACCAGAGGCAGGATAAGAGTTTGGATATGTTCTTCTTTCCCCCAAAAAACTCTTCTAAATATCAGCTGCTGTAGAGAGAGAGGACTGCTATCTTCTGTCCAGCTCATGGGCTTCCAAGAAGCCTCTGGTGGAATACAGGATGTTGAACTCTCAGATAACCAACACTGCAGAAATAATCCAGGTTGACACTACTTTAACTACCATGCCTCGATGCTATAGAACAGGGGTAGGCAACCTTTCCCCTTTAAGGGCCAAGAGACTTCAGCTCCCAGAATCCCAGGAGCTATTGGCCAACATGGGACTATTGGCCAACATGGCTGAGGCTTCTGGGAGCTGAAGTCCCTCGGCCCTTAAAGGGGAAAGGTTGCCTACCCCTGCTATAGAATTCTGGTATCTGTAGTTTGTTTTGGCACTAGAGCACTCTGACAGCAAAGGCTAAATGTCTCACAAAACTACAATCCCCACAATTTCCATAGCATTGAACCATGGCAGTTAAAGTGGTGTCAACCTGGATTATTTCTGTAGTACAGATGCATCCTCAAAGAACCATTGGTTTCATGCAGGAGGATTCTTCTTCTCCTTCTTCCATTCTTTTTTTATTTTTATTTTTCAAGTAACCCAATGGATGTACAATGGAAACATTTCATCAAAAGACCAGTAAGGAGGGGAAAGGGAACAGAAACAGAGTTATTAGCCATCAGAGGAAAGAAAGAAAGAAAGAAAGAAAGAAAGAAAGAAAGAAAGAAAGAAAGAGAAAACAAACCTACTAGTAAATGGAGGCTTGAAAAACATGCTACCTCATTTCCAACCGAAAAACCACAGCTTGGGAGAAAAGAAAAACACATTGAGAAACAATAAGTCAGCAAAAGCAGATTGAGGGCAGCCCAACTATGGTACCTGGCTGAGCTTCTGAAGAGGAAAAGCTTTGAAGTTACAGACTGCCAATAAAAATGCAGCTGGCACTCAGCGCTTTAACATCTCCAGTGCCGCTTTTTATATATATTCCTAATAATTAAGGCAAAGATCGCCAACTCAAACCTGGCTTTGTGTTTTGGGGGGATGTCTGTTGCCTTTGCTCCCCCTACAGTTAATAAACTGGCTGAATTCCCATTATATGAGTAAAATCTAGAGCTAATGTTCATTAAGATATTTAAGACTTTTCAGTGCAGGTCAAGTGATCATGCTTCAGAGGCGTGTGCTTAAGATTTTTCTAACCAAACGGGAAATGGCCCTTTATGGATCAATTTCTTGTGATTGTTGTCCTTGTTGGTTATTCAATTTATACTCCCCCCCCCCTTTTTTTTTTTTTTTTTTTTTTTTGCTCTAAGAAGAACGCAAGGCTCAACAGAAAAGCCACACTTAAAATCACAGTTATAAATACCTAAAATAATGACTTTAAAATGTCTTCTAAAATATAATAGAAGCAATACAAACAAGCAGCAGTGGAAGAGAAATCAGACCGTGTATGATTTGTTCAACCTCATTTTTGAAAGTATATCATGAGTAGCCTGATGAAAGTAAAAAAAAAATAGAAGCTTTCTTCCGCTTTTTGGTAATTGTTTCATCATGAAACCAGTCGATGGTGTACCATTTCAAATGCATTTATGCACAGAGCCTGTTTTGCACTGGATTGAATTCAACACATGTAGCATCGCTTTCAGGCTGATCTAATATAGCCCTTAATGATATAACGTCATGAAAATCCATGTGTACAAAAGAGGGGGGAAAAGAACAAGCATTCTGCATCCAATTGTTAAAGAGACATATCCCATGTTCCTGGACCCAGGCCCAAGAACGGCTGCTTTTTCCACTTTCATCTTCAAATGTACATGGTTTCAGTGCTCCCAACAGATCTGACAGAACACTTCCTGCTTAAGAAATAAATGTGTCAAATGATTTCTCGATTTAATGTGATGGATCGCAGTGGTTCCTTCAGTACAGACTGGGTTCTAATTCTCATAAACTGTGTGTGTATGTTTGTGCATGTGCCTTTGAGTTGCCTGTTGACTTACGGTGACCCCATGAATTTCATGGCGTTTTCTTAAGGAAGTAGTACTCAGATGTGGTTTTCTCAGTTCCTTCCTCTGAAATATAGCCTATAGCACATGGTATTCATTGGTGGTCTCCCATCCAAGTACTAACCAGGACTGACCCTGCTTGGCTTACACGATCAGACACAATCTGGTGCCTTTAGGGTATTTATACAACTTTTATTAACAGAATGAAGAAAATTTTCCCCACTATCATCTTACAGAAATTTCTCCAGCTGCTGCTATATACTCCCCTGAAATACACCTCTATTCACTCCCAACAGATACCCCAAAATCTGCCAAAACCTTGCATATGTGCCCACAAAACAGGGCATTTAGACTCTATTAGCAGAAGCAAAAAAAGAGGCTACAAGGCTGTAATTCTTTTGTGTCTCTGATATCTATAAGCATTGGATGTTTGGTTTAAAATACCACACTCCCCCTCTCTGAATATTCAGTGATCTTTGCTTCTAGTCTTTGTAGCAATCTATAGTACTCGCAGAACTCTTCTACAGCACCACATCTCAAATAAGTTAATTTTCTTCCTGTCAGCTTTCTTCACTGTCCTGCTCTCACAGCCATATGTAGAAATGGGAAATACAATGACATGGACAATCTTAACTTTAGTATTCAATTACATATCTTGAAACTTCAAGATGTTGTCTAGTTTTTTCATAGCTGCCCTTCCAAGTCCTAGTTGTTTTCTAATTTCTTGATTGTATGCTCCATTCTGATTAATGATTGAGCCCCAGTATGGACAATCTTGAACTATTTTGATCTCTTCATTGTCTACTTTAAAATTATGGAGCTTGTCTGTGGTCATAATTTTTGTTTTCTTGATGTTCAGCTGTAAACCTGCCTTTGTACTTTCTGCCTTCACCTTCTTCAATAGTCTTTCCAAATCTCTGATGTTTTCTGCTAGTATTATGGAGTCATCTCCATGTCTTAGATCGTTGATGTTCCTTCCTCCAATTTTCACACTTCCTTCTGAGTCTAATTGTAGGTGTCTAAGGGGGGAAGCAGATGGTGCTTTGCGCCGTCTTGGAGGCAAGGAAGGCGAGGGGCAGCCTCACGCTGGGCACCCCAACCCCTTTCCGAACACGTCATCGGAGTGCCCGTCGCTCCACACGACGGGCGCTCCGATGACGTACTTCCGCCGCAGCGTTCACACACGGTGTGACGGAAGAGATGCCGAAGGTGTGCCCAACGCCTCTTGCAGTGCACCTTCGGCGCCTTGTGGAAGGAGCACTCCTTCCAGGTCCCAAAAAGAAGTGGATCGGGGCCGAGGAGTGCAGATACCTTGCTCCCAATCCGCAGCTTCTCGGGGTGGCCCACGGCCGCCCGTCTGCTTAGGCCCTAAGAGAACAAGAAGATCCCAACCCAAAATTCTTAACTAGATTAGAGAATAAGCCTTTAGTGCAGAAACTATTAATGGCCAAGTGCTAAGTAAGAAGTGAGAGAGCACAGGGAGAACAGAGCTGACTTGTTTTCTGAAAGGTGATGACCTTGCTTATCTAGTCACTGGTTGCAATTTGGTTATGCTATCCACTTCAAACTTGCTATGAAATATTAAAGGGAGGCTGGTTCAATAATTCATCCTTCCCTTGAGCTGAGTAACTCACTGACAGAGGTCAGCCTGCTTTGCCAAAATTAAAACTGCAACTGTTATTTCAGATACACATTGCAGTTGATTCAGAGTTTTTAATACCTTTCACATGAGAGAGGAAATTAAACTAGTATTTCATTCATCAAGGAACTATGTTGAGTACTGTTCCACCTTACCCCCACGGCCATTGCAAACATGTTCTCTTTTTCATAGTAGGCTAGACTGTCTGGTTGCTAGTTCATGAATATGGATCTGCACATGGCAGCATGCTGTATCACATTTATTTGGACTTCCCATGCCCAGATTTAGCCACAAAAAACCCCAAAGATACTTATGTCCAAAGGTACAATAAGCTTCAGGCCCCTCTCTAAAGATATAGTCATTCTTGTGACCTCCCCTACAAGAAGAGATTCCATGTGTTGCAGATCACAGTATGACTAAGAGCAAGACTGAAGAAGGCCACCAAACTGAAATGCTTAC
The DNA here is from genome assembly GCA_026167975.1 of Phrynosoma blainvillii. Taxonomy (NCBI): domain Eukaryota; kingdom Metazoa; phylum Chordata; class Lepidosauria; order Squamata; family Phrynosomatidae; genus Phrynosoma; species Phrynosoma blainvillii. The sequence goes on along the minus strand of JANUYF010000001.1, from coordinate 33,901,045 downwards.
CAAAAATAGTTTCAGATGACTCAAGCAAATCAACCACATTGCAAGAAGCAGGGAAGGGCAGCAAATAAAAAGTGAATCAGCATTTCAAAGTCAAACACCTTCCTTTTCCCCGGTAAAAGTGCTTTTCAATGTCAACTCAAGTGATCATGCCAATAAAATAATAATAATTCAGATCCATTGAAAGCTCATAGGAACAATCACACACAGCATGAGCCTGTGCAGGTTCTCTCAGAAGTGACACTTTCTTCAACAGACATGTTCACAAGTAAATGTATTTATGGTTGTGCCTTCATTGTATAGAGTGATTCAGCAACAAGATGACTGGGCACAAAGTAGTCCTGACAAGTAATAAGAATCTGTGTTTAGAAATACAAGATTGGCAATTCTCCCCCTTCTTCATTCTTCCCAAGTGGCACACTTACAGATCTTTGGCCTGTCTACCATCACTATAGATCCAATACAGTCAGGGTGACTAGATGTCCTCCTTTTCCAGGACATGTCCTACATTTCAACCTTCTGTCCAGGAGGAATTTAAAAATGTTTTCCATTTTAAGCATGACTAAGAAGCATGAGTTTATCTTTCTGTGAGTGTTTCTAGCTTTATTTGGCCATGTCCTACACTTTTCTTGAATGTCCCACATTTTATGGTGCCTTGTCCTCCTTTGTAGTTATGACATCTGGTCACCCTGAGTCAAAATACATGTTATCATGTTTAATGTGCTATACAACTTGGAGTCAGTTGTATACTGCTGAGACACTGAGAAGATCAGTCTGGATCTACTCTATAGTAAGTTTATACAACTCTCATACAGACTGGGAACCAATATATATATATTTAATCCTTTCACATGAGAGAGGAAATTAAACTAGTATTTCATTCATCAAGGAACTATCCCACCTTACCCCCACGGCCATTGCAGACATGAGTAGCTAACATGGCATAGTGGTTTGAGTGTTGGGTTAGGACTTTGAAAGACGATTCAGCCATGCAAAACCACTGGCTGACCTTGGACAAGTCACACTCTCAGACAGGTAGATGAAGTCAACAGCAAATCTGTGAATACATTTTGTCAAGAAAAACTCTATGAGAGTGTCCCCATAAATCAGTGTTGATTTGAAAGCGTATAATTAACTAAGGGCCTTTGCAGACTGCCAGAAATAGTGCACATTAAATTGAGGCACTGCCCTGGCTCAGTGCTAGGGAATCACGGGAACTGTAATTTATTGTGGCACCAGAGCTCTCTGACAGAGAAGGCTCAATGTCCCAGAAAAAAATACAATTCCCATGACTCCCTACTCCCCCTGAAATCTCTGGATCATAGCTTGGCTATACTCTTGAAGTGAGACCTGAGCCTGGATGATCTGGTTTCAGCAGTCTCCAGGAGCATGTTGGCAGAATTAAAACCATGTGCCAGACATGGTCCAGACTCCCCGTTCCAGAACCAGGGAAACACAAGGTTACAGTGATTTTTTTTATTTTTTGCTCCTGATTTTCTGGGAATATCCAAAGCCCTCCATCCCCACATCATGGCAGCTGTCTGCATGGTCATTTCATGACCTCAGAAGTGATCTACCTGCAGAGGCGGTATGGTTCAGACTGCCTGCACCCCAAATTGGAGCTTGGTCTATATGTCATCCAAACCAGACAATGCCAGAACAAGGGGGAGGGGGAATGGTCATTTTGGTCCATGCAGACACTGCCTTTGAAACTGTTTGGAAACTTCAGCAGGTCCAAAATGCAGTGGCCAGGCTGCTGACTGGGTCAGGTTATGGGGACCATATAACCTCCTTGCTGAAATGGCTCCACTGGCTGCCAATTTCTGGGCAGAATTCAAAATGCATGTTATCATGTTTAATGCCCTATACAACTTGGAGTCAGACAATCTGAAAGATCGTATCTCCCTATCTGAGCACTTTTGGTGAGGATATGGAAGAAATCCTTGTTGGATTTTCCCAAGAGGTGGAACTCCCTTACCATGGAAAATCCATTTGGCCTCCTCTCTGCTCTTTCAATCAAAGGCCTTTTTTATTTAGGCAGCCCTTTTGTTTTTAACTCATTGCAGCAGATGGAGCTTATAATGTATGTTGCATCTCTATTTTATCATGGCTTTAACTGTTTTAAAACTCTTTTAAACTTGTGCTTTAAAACAGAATTGTGGTTTTAGAACTCTGATGTGGTTTAATTGGTTTTTTTAACAGTGGTATTAATCCTTTCTTAGGAGTTTATCACACAGAGGAAATCCCGTGCAGAAACAGGATTTAAAAGGTGGGGGAAACCCACAAAAGCGGGCAGATTTTCACACACATTGCTGTTAAAATGGGGTTAACCCGAATGGAAAGTAGTCAGAAACTACTTCTTTTTACTTTTGGGATTTTCTGAAAGTAAAAAGAAGCAGTTTCTGACTACTTTCCGTTCGGGTTAACCCCATTTTAAAAGCGACGTCATCTGAAAATCTACCCACTTTTGTGGGGGTTTTTCCCCAATTTAAAACCCTGTTTCTGCACGGGATTTCCCCCATGTGATAAATTCCTTAGTTTTATTTTGTTTTAAAGGGTTATAAGCCATTAGGCTGAGGGAAAGGCAGAATATAAAATATAAATTAATTAAATAAATTTAGCACCATCTTGGATAGGTCAAAATTGCAAAATTGGCATCACAGGTTATGAAACATAATGTTCTCCATTAAAATAACTGTCCACTGTCTCATATTTTATTTTCAGTTTGTCATAAATAAAGGATGATTTCAGTGTGGTTGATAAAAAGCCCAACTTGCCCAGAAACTTAGGGCCATTACATACTGCCAGAAAAAGTGCAGCTTGAGGCCACTTTAACTGTCCTGGCTCAGTGCTAGGGAAGCATGGAAATTATGTGGTTTTTTTTCTGGGACATTGAGCCTTCTCTGTCAGAGAGCTCTGGTGCCACAATAAACTACAGTTCCCATGATTCCTAAGCTCTGAGCCAAGACAGTTAAAGTAGACTCAAGCTGAATTATTTCTGGCAGTCTGTAGGACCAGAGAGTTTCTAATTGGCTTTGTGCCTGTAACCTAACACAGTATTATATGTTCAGCCATCAAGTGTTTTTGGAAAAAGGAGAAAATCAGAGATATGGAACTTTCCCCACATTTTACTAATCATTGATTCCGAGGGCAGAATTCAAAGGGTGCAAACGCATAGACAGACGAGAACAGACCAACCACATATTCTGCCTGCTCATCTGGCCCATTCCTGACCCTGGCACTTATCTGCTCCATCACGGCAGTGGGCAGGTGTTCAGATCCACATTGCTGCACCATACAGCCACTACTAACTCATCCGTCATTGCCATTGTTTTCCTTCCAGGTCCCTGCCATGGCCCAGAAGGGCAGAAATGGAGTGCCTGGCTTCAAACACATGGTCAGGCACCCCCTTCCAATATCACAGACCATGACTGGGGCCTGCAAGGAGAACAGCAATGGCAGTGGCAGGGGGCACCCGGCCATCTGAATTACCAGCTGTCATGACAAGGTTTGGGGAAACTTCACTACAAACATTTGGTTATTTACAACCAGGCTAAGGGCTAGTTGAGTTTGGGTTGGGCTGAGTCTACTGAAATGGTATCCGCTCTACCCATTCTCAGCCTGGAGCTGTTGGCCTGTTTACATTTGAACAAATGCTACATGGGGTCACAATGATGGGTGTTTTGGCCCACGTGTACAGCCCCAAAGTCATATCCAAGTACAGAAAACAACTAAGTAGGTGGGGAAACCCTCATGATATCTACTTGTTACAATAATCCAACTTACACTGTCAGCATCCTTTGCCCAAATTATCTGTTCAAACAACTGATTCCTTAGAAAGCATTAGACCTAAGGGCCTGATTCAAATAACTGGCTGTGCCAACTCTGTACAATTTACAGAAGTAAAGAATCACATCTGTAGCACAGCTGGAGCAGCTGTGTTGGAAAATCAATCATTTTTTGGCAACTGAGCAACTGATTTTCCATCAATCACTTCATGAGGCATTCTGTTCGCTTTATAAAACACATAAATTCTACAAATGCAATAAGTGGGTTCGAACTGCTGCAGCAAAGAGATAAAAGACAGCTTGAAAGCTGTGATCAGAGTTGATATGAAAGATGCTGTATTAGTACGCACCTGAAATGCTGCATTACAATAGTAAACAGATGAACAGCTCAGCATGATTTGAGGAGGTTTTTTTTGGAGGGGGGAGAGATAGTCAGTGCCAAGAGAGAACCAGAAATGAAGGCTTTCCCCCTCCATTACAAACATCTTGTGCTACATGACTATGTAATTTCTCTTTCTGATAAAACAGCCATTCATGGAAGCAGTTACCTCTGAGCGTGCCAAGAGCTCGTAAATCCCCCACTGTAAATTCTTCCAGCTTAGCCGTTTTTTTTGGTGTTTTATTGGTCTATCTCATTCCATCAAACTCTTCTGCAAATCTTATCATTCTGCCAAGATTACACCACCTAATATAATAATTTCAGGTGCCTTCAAAAAAAAAAACAGAAGAAAATAAATAGAAGAGTATTTTTCATAACAGAGACATTCAAAGGAGAAATTATTCTAATGGCAGAAATCGTTCAGAGCTATGTGCAGTAGGGTTGCCAATTCAGGATCGTCCCAGGTTCTGAGGTTTTTGAGCCAAAACATCAGACCTAGGGATGGCTCTGGCAAAGTCACTAAGGGGGGTTGCAGACTGTCAAAAATAGTGTGAATTCAGTCCACTTTTAGGGTTAGGGTTAGTGCTAGGGAATCATGGGAATTGTTATTTTTCTGAGACATTGAACCTTCTTTGACAGAGAACCCTAGTGCCACAATAAAATACAGTCCCCATGATTCCCTAACCCTAACCCTAACCCTAAAAGTGGACTGAATTCACACTATTTCTGACAGTCTGCAACCCCCCTAAGTATTATGCATTAAGGATCAACAACAATTGCTCACAGCTTGTCATTCAAACACACACCCAGAAAATATATTTTACTATTTGGAAATTAAGACAGAACTATTTGGAAATTAAGACAGAACTCCCAGTTCAAGATGAAACTGGAGATTATTCTTGCTTTCAGAGCAAGTTACTGCAGAGCAGACATAGCAGTCTGATACCACTTTAACTGTCTAACTATCCTTTGGAATCCTGGGATTTATAGTTCAGTGAGGGACTTTATATTCTCTGCTGGTTAACTACAACATTAGAGGTCTAGTTGTTGTGTACCTTCAAGTCGTTTCCAACTTTTGGCAGCCCTAAGACAAGCCTATCATGGGGTTTTCTTGGCAAGTTTCTTCCAAAGGGGGTTGCCATTGCTATCCTCTGAGGCCGAGAGAGTGTGACTTGCCCATTTAGAGGTTTCCTGAAGGGAATTTTAGTATTAAATTATAAAGTTAAAAGTAGCATGAAACTGATGTAACTGCAATTCAGATATACCCCCTCACTTCATATGTCTCTGACCTTAGAATATCATTGAACCTAAATGAGGACTGTTGTCAAAAGAATGAACTATGAGGTCCAAAGGGTGACTCAAACTTTCCATCTCACGTTGCTTTCATTTACAGTTACACAGCCCAGAAGGAGAATTAAGTTGTGTGGCAGTTGTGACTAACTTTATAACTTTCAGAAAACCAGATAGCAGGTCCTTCTTGCTTCGTAGAAGACACAGAAATGCAGAGGCATGTTTTAATTACCTGTCAGGGACTAAATAAAATATTTGTTTTATTGAATTCTCCTTGGGTGTGTAACATAACTATGGAAACAGTCTGAAAACCAATTGCCTCTTCATTTACAGGCTCCTAAAGAGCTATTAAAACATAAAAGTGAACTATATAAAACTTTTTTGAAGTTTTATTTTACTTTAATGTTGGGGCTTTATTTTCACCTGCTTGACAATCAAACATGTAAATATTCGCCATGCCTTCATGAACTGTGACATTTCAGTCCCATTCCACCATTACCTCTTCACCCATCCTAAAGTAATATTTAATATTGAAATATAACAGGATTTCCCAGCATTGATTCCACTGTGTAAAGTTGGTCAATTAAGCCAAAAATGGCAGAATTGTTGAGATTCATTGTACTGGATCCAGACTTAAGGCAGCCAGTTTGGCGTAGTGGTTTGAGCGTTGGACTAGGACACTGGGAGACCAGGGTTCCAATCCCAGCTTGGCCATGGAAACCCACTGGGTGACCTTGGGCAAGTCACACTCTCTCAACCTCAGAAAGCGGCAATGGTGAACTTGCCAAGCGGTCGCCATACATTGGAAACATCTTGAAGGCACACAACAACAAAGTACTATGATTCCACTTTAACTGCTATGGTTCCATTATATGGAATCTTGGAACTGACACTTCAAGGAGGGATATTGAGAATTCTCAGCCAGAGAGTTCCTCTAGTACCTCACCAAACTACATATCCCATTGGATGCAGCCATGGCAATTTAAGTAGAATCATAGTGCTATAACTGTGTGGTGTGAAAGGGCCCTTAGACATGGGCAACTGGCAGGGAGCGCACAGCCCACACTCCCTGTATCCCCAGTGATGCCCCTGCAAAATTATCCTCTCACACTTCAAAAGGCATGGATCATGATGATGATGATGATGATGAGGATGATGATGATGATTTAAAATCAGAGGGCATAGAAGCCATGCCAACCTCAAAAAAACACCCTTTACGGGCCACAAGTGAACCATGGCATGCACTTTGCCCACCCCATCTAAGAAAATAATATCCCTAGTTTAGTTGGACAAAAAATTATCCTTCTCGCTCACCCCCCATCCTAGCTGCACAATTATTAAATGTAGCTAAGGAAATAATTTGCACATTGCGACATTCAGACGTCAATACACCTTCCACCCTCCATTGTGCATAGGTAAATGTGCTCCCTACAGAGGCCCTGATTATCAGATTATCTCAAAGATGCTACATTTTTAATTTCTCTCCATTTCTTATAAAGGCTGCTAATAAAATCTGCAGCCTTTGGAACCCCCTCTGCTCATTAGCTATTATCCACCCTCTGGCGACCATAGTCTGTTTACATTACAAAAGAGATGCTAAAATATGCTCCGTTGCTAGCTAGCCTAACCCTGTGGGAGATGGATCAGGAGACTGTGCCATCCAACGATCTCATCACCTTTCAGCCGCCCTAGGATAGATTTCCTTCATTTAGCTCATTTGGACTTTTAACAAACCACTGCAGCTACCTTAGATCAATTTCTCCAATCAGGGTTTAATTATTTAAAGGGACTGAGCTTTTGCTCTCGGTTTAAATCATACTCCTTACCCCCTCCCAAGAACAACATTAAATCATTGTTTAATCCTTATTACTGCCGTAGGCCTCTCTTGCCTACCGCCGCACTGCAGAAACTTAATTTCAATATTTACCACTTAGATCACTTAAGGGCTGTCAGCTTTAATAACATTTTATCAATTGGATACTTATATTATTCACAGTTTCATAAAAATAACAAGGCCCAGCTCTGCATTTCAATCATTTCTGGGCTAACTCTCTCGACTTCTCGGGGAGTTTATTAATGTTTGTCTGTAACGTGAATGTTTTTCTTAAGTGCAGTACCTATAGTACAGGACTTACTGAAGAATGAATTGTTGCCATTTAAGATTACAAGAGCAAAAACACACCTTTTAAAAAATGAAATAGCAAGAATCGAATGTGTAATAGTTATTTAAAAAGCCCTTTGACTTGTGCAGACTTAGTCTAAAAATCAAGAGATAGAAATCAAATGGCCATCCAGAAGTTGCACTGCAGGACCATTAGCCTCAGCTAATATAACCAGTAGTGAGAAATGCTGGAATTTGCATTCCAACATCTGGATGGCCACTTGATTCCAGCCCCTAATACAGGTAGTATATCCATTTCCATTTCCCTCTTGTTCTAATAGGGCAGGGGTAGGCAACCTTTTTGAGCTGGGGGCCGGATTGCTGTCCCTCAGACAATTGGGGGGCTGAAGCACCAAAAATAAATAAATAAATAAATAAATAAATATTAAATTTTTAAAAATTAAAAAAATGCATGCACACTCTCTCAGCCCCAGAAAAGCCATGGCAACCCCCCCTGTGGAGATTTTGCCAAGAAAACCCCAAGAACAAGTAATAACAACAATAATCAATATCATCATGGCGGGGGGCGGCGACGGCGGGGGGCGGCAGTAGGACTGGCCCGGGGCCGGTCCAAAGGCCTCGGGGAGCCGCATCCAGCCCCCGGGCCTTAGGTTGCCTACTCCTGTAATAGGGTGTTCAAAAGGAGTCGGGATCTCAGAGCCTGGCTTCAGTTCTTCAGTCCATAGGACAAGGAGGAAGAATCTCAGAGTGTGATTGCTGTCTTGAAAAGTAAGTCTGTGACACTTACTTTATGAGAAGCGGCATGGAGTAGTGGTTTGTGTGTTGGAGTATTGAGTGTAATGCTCTTGCAGAACAGGGTTTGAATCCCCACTTGGCCATGATAACCCATTGGGTGACCAGCAAGTCACTTACTCTCATCCTTAGAAGAAGGTGATGGCAAATTTCCTCTGAACAATTCTTGCCCTGTGATATATTAGCCTTAGGATGGCCATAAGTTGGAAATGACTTGAAGGTACATAATCCCACCTTGGTGCTACCTTTCAGTGATGGTAGGATTGCATGGTCCTGTGAGACAAGAGGTTTTGCTGATGGCAACACTGCTGATGGTAAGGTCTCCCACGTCAGACAGGTTTTTGCTGATGAGCTAGACTAAATGTTCCAAACAGCTACTGGGCAGCAGCAGTAGTGGGAGGTGACACTGGTGAAGGATCTCCCAGAGACAACAGCAGTGGAACCATTTATGAGTGTGTATGCATGCCTTCAAGTCATGTCTGTCTGACCTATGGTGACTCTAAGGTGAGCCTAGCACAGTGTTTTCTTTGCAAGATTTGTTCAGAGGAGTTGTCTTTGTTTTCCTCTAAGGCTGAGAGAGTGTGGCCTGCCCAAGATTGCCTAGAGGGTTTCCATGACTGAGCAGGGATTCAAACCCTGGTCTCCAGAGACACAGTCCAACACTCAAACCACTACACAAAGTTGCACCATTGCTAACTCTAAAAAAAGCTAGTACTGTGTAGAAGGTAGTAATGGCAAATCACCCCTGAAGCTTTTTACCTTGAAGACACTATGATGAGACAATCTAAATGGTTGCTTAATGTATCATTCTTAATGCCATTACCAAGGACTGTAACTTATAACTTCATTCTTGCAACATCACCAGGCCCCACCCTATCACACCCCAAGGGCTTGAAATCTCAAGGATAGTCTTGTCCTGGCAACCCTATCAGTAAGAGGCAATAAATATTTGACAATAAATTGACATTGAGAAATTTCCATATGCCCAAGCATAGCCAAGAATGAGGAAAGATAGAAATTGCAGTCCAGCTGTGTCTGAAAGGTCACTCATTCTCCATCTGTGATTTAGACCAACATCCTTTTGGACATGGTTCAATCAGATTTCAGATATACTCATGTTTCCAGTCCTTTACTGTCTCATTCCACCCCGTCCCCTGTTTCAGGCACAGTGGTATGATTAAAAAGGTACATAAGTAATCCAGTGCATAGTTAACTGAAGGCTCTGAACCACAAGATGGTAATAAAGTACTACTGTATCAAACTTTTTAATGGTCAGTGGGACGTAGGGAAGGAGGCAGCTCCACATGTCGGTTAGAAAACCAACCACGTCTTTAACAAAAAGCAGGTGCGTCGAGAGAGGAGTCATGTAATTTGCTGGTTTATTCACGTCATGCTCAATTCCCCACCATTTTCTCAGAATTGCACCTCCAGCAGAGACTATTCATGTGGCCTCAATTGAACGCAACAATCCAGATGGCAGGCTGGCTAGTCTGTCTCCTCTCAACCAGAGAGTTATGTTGCTCAGGTCTCTGCTTTAAGAGCCTATTTTTTTTTAATAGAACTGTGCACTGTACAGATTGGAGCATGTAGGATGACCTCAGGGTTGACATTATTCATAGCTGATCTCTATGATCTCCTGATCCAGCGGAGTGGTTGCCCACCCTGACCCACGATAAGCAAAATCAGAGCTTTGAGAAGTTACTTTTGGATCATAACTCCCATAATCCCCTAGCCAGTGTGGCCAGTGGATGTTATTGCCCTTCCTCCACACAAAAAAGAGGAAGCCTTTCCAAGCGCTGCATCAAAGGCTGCAGATAAATAGGGTCCTTTCACAGTGCACACTTATAGGAGTTTGATACCCCTTGAACTGCCATGTCTGCATCTTGCAGAATCCTGGGATGTGTAGTTTTGTGAAGTACTTCATTAAGGTGGTATCAGAATATTATAACTGTGTAGTGGTGTACTAGTTTGAGCATTGGACTCTGGAGACCAGGGTTCGATTCCCAGCTCAGCCGTAGAAACCCACTGAGCAAGCCTTGAGCAAGCCACACTCTCTCAGGCTCAGAGGATGGCAATGGCAAACACCCTCTGAAGAAACTTGCCAAGAAAACCCCATTATAAGGTCACCCTAGGGTTGCCATAAGTCAGAAACAACACGAAGGCACACAACAACAGTGTGAAAGAGACTTAGGTTATCAGTAGGATGATAACCATAGGAAAACACACACACACCTGATGTGTTTGTGCTTTTTAAAAAGTGTATTGGTTTAATAATTGTAAAAACACTTTGCATTCCATTTTATTTGGGGGTGGGGAGATGGGATATATATATATATATATATATATATACACACACATACATATATATATATATATATATATACACATAAAACCATATAATTTGACTATTCTGTTTAGCACGAGGCCTAAGTGCCCGTTATAAATATACATTTGGAACTCAGGAAAGTGAGTGGAAACTACTTTTACCATGGGAAGTAATTTGGAGTTTGGAGACAGTGGGTAGATAAAAGGTTAAATGCCCCCACTCCCATCACTCGCTTTACTCCCATTGCCTCATCTCTTTCAGGAAGTCAGGAAGAGGAGGCATTTAGGCTACCATGATTCTTTAACCCCTCACTTCTTGGCTACTTTTGCCAACTTGAAAATCCATGGGCGCCAGACTGGAAAAACACAATGGAGGAAGGTTGCGGGGGTGGGGGTGGGTGGGGAGGAGGAACTAGGGAAAGATTAAGCACTATTCCACCTGCTCTTTCTTCCCTTCGCATGCCTCCCTGATGAATTGAAAACTGGACAGGACTCCTGTATCTCTAATCATTGTACCGAAGAGGGAATTTCAGCAGGTGTCACTTATCATGCAGTTAGGTTGCAAGAAAGACTTGCTGAAATTCCCTCTTCTACACAACAATAAAGATACAGGAGCTCTCTCCAGTTTGCATTCTTGCAACCCTACTATTACTGCTTTGCCCATCAAAGATAACTTTTGGGAAAAGTTAATTATTATTTGGATTTCTTTCTCTCTCTCTCTCTCTTTCACATACACATACACACACACAAACACATCACATTTAAGAGAATGACATTAAATATCCGAAATCCAATGTATCTTCCCTTTTGTTTTATCTGGTGGCCAATTTCATAAGAAGGCCCAATATTCATCCGCACGTGTTCAGCTAAAATTAAGACAAATGACTGCATGTTTTTATGAACATGCTCATATTTTGAGACAAGAAGCTTTGAGTGGCTGGCCCAACTGTTCAAGAAACTAATTGTCAGCCACTTTCAATATGTCTCCTTTCCTTAATTTAAGCCCCTCAGAAAGACATAATTGGGCTGGAGGGGAGACTTTCGCTTCAAATTGTGAATTCCCTCCGTAAACAGTAAGGCAAAGGCAAGCTAATACAGTGAGGGAATATGGGATTAATTTTGAAATTTGTCTGATTAGTGGATTGCTGCCCATTGATAATTGCCTTAGATTTTCCCTAGGCCTCGTCTTTATTGGAATCTGGCACAAGCATCTGCCTACAGAGTCCCTCAATCAGCTTCTGCAGCTGGAAGGGTCTTTGGAGATGCCACAATTGCCAAGTCCACTGGGACAAGTAGTTACACAAAGCAATATAGACCAGGCATGCAAATTGGAACAATCGAAGATCCTTTTATGACATTTTCATTGCTAAACGCTTCCAGATACGATAGCAGCTAGTGAGGTCTTTCTTTTCATAAAGATGGAGCACTACTGCTGTTTATTCTGGGTTTCTTTTTAAATTGCTTGCACAAATTAACACCCAGGACATCTGGCGGAACCGCAGCATGAAACATACATGGCACTGTGACTTATGGCAGGATCGCGTCCTTTCTCACTAGTAAGATTAAGTCTCTGGGGCGTGTTGTTATATGCACAGCATGCAACAGCTAGGATTTTACCAGCAGTTCTGAGGCCAACAGGAACATAAAGCAAAAATTAAATAGCAAACAAAGAATCAATGAACTTGTAGGGAATATTAAAGGGAAAATTAGTGTGAATAATCTAAAAATGTTGCTGTGATGTCCAGCCTGGACTGTTTAAATTCTCCCCTGCATTTTCCTTCATTTTCATTTCAATTTGAGCATAGGAATGTTCCACTGTATTAGTTTGTGGGAGGAGCTGTAGGAATCCCCTGCATTTTTCTAGTTTTAGATCAAACCCAGAGAGATGACAACACTGAAGATTGCTGAAACCTAAACTGTAAAGTACCTTTTATTTTAAGCCTGTTAGAGCTTGGGAGGAGAAACCCATTTCTTTTGTTCTTCAAAATAAATTTCCCCTTTTTGAACTTTACATTCAGCTTTGGAGCCTTTTGGGGTAAAGGAGTTTGATCTCAGCAGGGTACTGGCGTTGCACACTCATATTTGCCACCACCTTTAGTTGGGTGTGTCTTCACAGTTGCCCACTAGAATTAATGACAAGAATCCTGTTAGGTCTTTTGTCTTCATAAGTGGACTTACTGTACATATCTTCGAAATCCCATTCAGCCATGGAAACCCCTGGATGATCTTGGACAGGCCATACTTTTTGTCTTAGAGGAAGACCATAACAACCTCACCTGAATAAATCTTACCGAGAAAAGCCTAGGGTAAATTAGTGTTGTCTTGAACAGATTACAGAGTTGGGCCAAAACTAACAAAATTAATTTCAACAGGGAGAAATATTAGGTGCTACACTTAGGCAAAAAATAATTTAAAAAATGAAATGAACAAATATAAGATGGGGGACACCTGGCTTGACACCAGTACATATAAAAGGGAACTAGGAGTCTTAGAAGACCACAAGTTGAACATGAGGCAACAGTGTGATATGGCAGCTTAAAAATGTCAATATGATGGTAGGTTGCATTGATAGGAGTGTAGTGTCTAGATCATGGAAAGTAATAATACCTCTCTATTCTGCTTTGGTAAGACCTCACCTGGAATATTGAGTCTAGTTCTAGACACCACAATTCAAGACAGTGCAGCATGTCCCTAGGAGGGCAACCAAAAGTGAAAGTGAAAGGTGTGGAAACTATGCCCAATGAGGGGTGGCTTGGGAAGCTGGGTCTGTTTAGCTTGGAGAAGAGAAGATTAAGAAGTGACATGATTGATTATGTGAAGGGATGTCATATAGAGGATGGAGCAAGCTTGCTTTCTGCTGCTCCAGAGGATAGGACCCAGAGCAATGGAGTCAAGCTACAGGAAAAGAAATTCCACCTAAATATAAGGAAAAACTTCCTGATGGTAAATGCTGTTCATCAATGGAATATGCTACTCCATATGCTGCTCAAGAGTGTAGTGAAGTCTTCTTCTTTGGAGGTTTTTAAACAGAGGTTGAATGGCCATCTGTTCAGGGTTGCTTTGATTGTGGATTCTTACATGGCAGGGGGTTGAACTGGATGGCCCTTATGGTCTCTTCCAAATCTGTGATTCTATGATTCTATAAATGTACAAAACAGTGTAGTAGTCGAGAAGTAGCTAGAGAAGTAGTAGGAAAGCAGAGGATATAATTCTGCTTAATTCTGCTTTCTTTTGTATCAGAATCAAATCTTGCAATTTGTTTTTTTAATAATTGGGAGCTCCAACTCCAACTTATGGGGACTCTATCCTACCGCTTTCTTGGAAAGATTTCCTCAAGTTTGTCATTGCCTTTCCCTGATGCCGAGAAAGAGCGATTTACCCAAAGTCACCCAGTGAATTTCCATGGCTGAGTGGGAGTTGAAATCCTGGCTTCCCTGAGTCCTAGTCTAACACTCAGACCACTACACCACACTAACTCTCTACTATCATACTACACTTACAAATTCATGGTGTGACCACATATGGAATACTGTCTACAGTTCTGGTCAATGCACCTCCACCCCACAAAAAGATATTGAAGAGATGGGGGGGGGGTAAAAAAGGTGAGCAAAAAGGGGCTGGAGCAACTGCCTTATTAGAAAACATCACAACATTTGACACTGTTTAGCTTATGAATGACTAAGGAGAGACATGAGACCTATGTGGGGAAATATAGATAGAATATTAAATGCAGATAGGAAGATTTTCTGCTCTAACCATACTAGATCCCTAGGTCATCCACTGAGGCATAATAGTGAGAGATTCAAGACTGATAACAGGAAATGCTTCTTATCACAGCACATAGTTAAACAGTGGAACTTACTCACATAAGTGTTGCTTATGGCTGCCAACATGACTTTTAAAGGGGGCTGGATAAATTCATGGTGCATGGGGCCACCAATAGCTACTGGTCAGGATGTCATCTTACCTCCACCATCAGAGGCAGTATATTTTTGTGTATAGGGCACACAAGATAGAGGATGCAATTGCACCCACATCCTGCTGGTGGGCTTCCCATAGACAACCGATTGCTCCTATGTGAATAGTAGCTCTTGTGTTCTTACAACCTTTTGCCACAGGAAGTAAAACAACTTAGCTTTACCCTGTCAACTGGTTGGCCATTGTGAATACAGAGGCTAGGATCCTACGGGGTACTACACTAGTGTAACAGTCCATCACACCACCAATTTAACTTTCTTCTTACTCATACAGCAATGTAACAGTTGTGTTGGCAGTATGGAGAAGGGTGATGCTTCCATGATGTTTTCTCATAGGTCTGACTTCTGGGGGGGGGGCGGGTTCCAAAAATCCAAAACAGTTCTCTGTCTTGGAAATCACAGGTGACATTCAAGCCACCCTTCCCATACTGTCTTAGCTCCATGGATACCCTCTAGAAATCAGGCATTCGAGAAACAGGTAGCCTGGAACCATTAGCCTTTTTCTCCCATCACAGTTCCTCCTTTGCTCGCTACTTTCCATTTAGCCTACACCAGTCCAGTTACAACATCCATGAAACCAATATTATAATAATAATATAATAAATTTTTATTTATAACCCACCCCTCTGCTCGGCAATCGGGGCGGCTTACAGCAAGTTAAAAGATGCAACAATTAAAATATTCCAACTCCCCACGCCCTCCACCCCCACCCCACCCCTCCCACCCCTTAAAACTAAATTAAACTATTATAGAATTAAAATCAGATTAATCATAAAATGTAATACAAATCAATTAGCAAACATGTCATGGCAGCCAGAAAAGTAAGAGCAGCAGATTTCCTCTATGTGGCCGGGCAGTTATTCCGGGAAGACCTGCCGGAAGAGATCCATCTTTACTGCCTTTTTAAAGGCAGCAAGAGTAGTAATAAGATGTATCTCGTCCGGCAGGTCATTCCACAGCTTGGGAGCAGTCACCAAGTAGGCCCTCTGGGAGGTCTGAGTCAGCCTGATTTTTATTGGCTGTAACAGATTCCTCCCAGAGGACCGAAGGGCGCGGGGGGGATCATACGGGGAGAGGCGGTCCCTAAGATAGGATGGACCCAAGCCATGTAGGGCTTTAAAGGTCAAAACCAACACCTTCATAGAATCATAGAATCATAGAGTTGGAAGAGACCACAAGGGCCATCCAGTCCAACCCCCTGCCATGCAGGAACTCCCAATCAAAGCATCCCCGACAGATGGCCATCCAGCCTCTGCTTAAAGACCTCCAAGGAAGGAGACTCCACTACTCTCCGAGGGAGTGTGTTCCACTGTCGAACCGCCCTTACTGTCAGGAAGTTCCTCCTAATGTTGAGGTGGAATCTCTTTTCTTGCAGCTTGCATCCATTGTTTCGGGTCCTAGTCTCTGGAGCAGCAGAAAACAAGCTTGTTCCCTCCTCGATATGACATCCCTTCAAATATTTAAACACGGCTATCATATCACCTCTCAGCCTTCTCTTCTCCAGGCTAAACATCCCCAGCTCCCTAAGTCGTTCCTCATAGGGCTTGGTTTCCAGACCCTTCACCATTTTAGTTGCCCTCCTTTGGACACGCTCCAATTTCTCCACATCCTTTTTGAATTGTGGTGCCCAGAACTGGACACAGTATTCCAGGTGAGGCCGGACCAAAGCAGAATATAGTGGCACTATTACTTCTCTTGATCTAGACACTATACTTCTACTGATGCAGCCTAAAATTGCATTGGCCTTTTTAGCTGCTGCATCGCACTGTTGACTCATGTTCAACTTGTGGTCCACCTGGATTCCTAGATCCCTTTCACACATAGTCTCATTCAGCCAAGTGTCCCCCATCGTATATCTGTACTTTTCGTTTTTCCGCCCTAAGTGCAGTACCTTACATTTCTCTGTGTTGAATTTCATTTTGTTAGCTTTGGCCCAACTTTCTAGTCTGCTCAAGTCATTTTGAATTTTGATCCTGTCCTCTGGGGTATTAGCTACTCCTCCTAATTTGGTGTCATCTGCAAATTTGATAACTATGCCCCCAATACCGTCATCCAAGTCATTAATAAAGATATTGAATAGCACTGGGCCCAGGACAGAGCCCTGTGGCACCCCACTGGTCACTTCTTTCCAGGTTGAAAAGGAGCCATTGTTGAGCACCCTTTGTGTTCGACCAGATAACCAATTACAAATCCATGTAACAGTTACTTTGTCTAGCCCACATTTTACCAACTTGCTTGCAAGAATGTCATGGGGAACCTTGTCAAAGGCCTTACTGAAATCAAGATATACTATATCCACAGCATTCCCTTCATCTACCAAGCTGGTAATTTTATCAAAAAAAGAGATCAGATTTGTCTGGCATGACCTGTTTCTCTGAAACCCATGTTGACTTTTTGTGATTATGAAATTATCTTCCAGATGTTCACAGACTCTCTGTTTAATGATCTGCTCCAGAATCTTTCCGGGTATTGATGTCAGACTAACTGGACGATAATTGTTGGGATCCTCTTTTTTCCCCTTTTTGAAGATGGGGACAACATTTGCCCTCCTCCAGTCCGCTGGGACCTCTCCTGTTTTCCAGGAATTCTCAAAGATTATTGCCAATGGTTCTGATATTACATTTGCCAGTTCTTTTAATACCCTTGGATGTAATTCATCTGGTCCTGGAGACTTATATTCATCTAGATTAACCAGATGTTTCTGTACTATCTCTTTACTTATTCTGTGATGAAATTCTCCTATTCTGTCCTCTGCTCCATTATCCTCAAGTTGAGCACCCTTTGCCTTTTCTGAGAAGACTGAAGCAAAGAAGGTGTTGAGTAATTCTGCCTTTTCTCTGTCCCCTGTTAACTTTTTGCCATCTTCTCCACACAGTGGCCCTACCATTTCCTTCTTTTTCCTTTTGCTACTGACATACCCCCAAAAGCCCTTTTTATTGTTCTTAACCGCTCCAGCAAGCCTGATTTCATTCTGCGCTTTAGCTTTTCTGACTTTAACCCTACACGTGCTAGCTATTTGTTTGAATTCCTCTTTTGTGATTTCCCCATTTTTCCATTTCTTATACATGTTCCGTTTAAAACATAGTTCAGTTGCAAGTTCCTTAGTCATCCATCCTGGTTTCTTGAGACACCTCCCATTCTTCCTCCTCATTGGCACGGTTTGAAATTGTGCCTTCAGTATCTCCCTTTTGAGAAACTCCCATCCATCTTGAACTCCCTTCTCTTTTAGTATTCCTGTCCATGGGATCACCCTCAGTATTTCTCTAAGTTTAGTAAAATCAGCTTTCCTAAAGTCTAGAATGCGTGTCTGACTATGCCTGGCTTCTCCTTTCCACTGTATAATAAACTCCAGGAGGACATGATCACTCCCGCCTAAGGATCCAACCACTTGCACCCCATTAACTAGGTCTTCCCTGTTAGTTAGGATCAGATCCAAAATAGCTGACTCCCTCGTTGCCTCTTCCACCTTTTGAACAATGAAATTGTCTTCGAGGCAAGTGAGGAATTTGCTAGACCTCAAGGATTTTGCCGAGTTTGACTTCCAGCAAATATCCGGATAGTTGAAGTCACCCATCACTACTATATTTCTCCTTTCTGAGTGTGTGGTCATCTGTTCTAGAAAGGCATCATCCAGTTCTTCTGCCTGAGTCGGGGGTCTGTAGTAGACTCCCACAATAACATCCCTGTTGTTTCTTTCCCCTTTAATTTTTATCCAAATGCTCTCCACCTGGCTTCCAGGATTGTTGTCCTGGATTTCTTCACTGGTGTAAATATCCCTGACATATAATGCTATTCCTCCTCCTCTCCTGTTTGGCCTGTTTCTCTTGAAGAGGTTATACCCCTGTATTTTTACATTCCAATCATGAGACTCATCCCACCAGGTTTCAGTGATGCCTATTATATCATATTTGCTTTGTTGCGCTAGGAGTTCAAGTTCATCTTGCTTATTTCCCATGCTCTGTGCATTAGTGTAGAGACATCTAAGACCATATGTCTCCTTTACTTGCTGCCTTAGCACGTTTTTTTGCCTCCCACTGTTGGGTCCCTCTACTGTTTGCTTTGTTTCCTCTATGACAGTTTGACTATTTTTTCCAGTCCTTTTGTCTTCCAGGGTGCTGTCTCCCTTCCCCACATAACTCAGTTTAAAGCCCTCCTGATCAAATTCTTCAGACTGTTGGCAAAAACGTTTCTTCCAACTGGTGTGAGATGCAGCCCATCCCTTGCCAGGAGTCCACCCTCATGGAACCGCAGCCCATGATCCAAGAATCCAAATCGTTCTCGACGACACCATCTGCGGAGCCAATTGTTGACATCTGCTATCTTCCTCTCTCTTCCTGGACCGTGCCCTTCAACTGGCAGTAGAGACGAGATGACAATCTGTGCCTCCATTTCTTTCAGCTTCTTTCCTAGAGCCTCGTAATCCCTTTTGATGTTTTGAAGGCTGTGTCTTGCTGTGTCGTTCGTTCCCACGTGAACCAAAAGGAAGAGGTATTGGTCAGTAGGCCTGAGCAGTCTTCTCAGCCTCTCTGTCACATCTCGGATCTTTGCCCCAGGGAGACAACACACCTCCCGAGACATCTTGTCAGGCCCACAAATCACTGCTTCTGTCCCTCTCAGCAAGGAGTCCCCCACCACGACCACACGTCTCCTACGAGGCTTAGCAGCGACTGTTCCCTGTGGTGGTACTCCCAGCTCTTTCCTTGAAGTCTGTTCATGCTGCTCTTCCTCGTCCTCCTTGGTAAGGGAAAGAGCTTGAAAACGATTCTGTAGCTGCAAGCTCCCAGAACGATCTCTGGTCTCCCTACTTCTACGTGTGACATTCCTCCAGCTGTCTACCTCCTGTGTATGTGGTGTGACGTTCTCTTCCCCAGCAACTTCCACTGTGTGGTCCCTGTCCAAGACCGTTCGTTCCGTTCTGTCTAGGAAAGCCTCTTGCTCCCTAATATTCTGAAGTGTAGCTACCCGCGCCTCCAGCTGCTGTACTTTCTCCTCCAAGAGAGCTACCAACTTGCACTTGGAGCATGTGTAGTTCCCGACCTCTGTAGGTAGGAAGACAAACATACCACAGGTATTGCAGGTGACGGCAGCAGTTCCTTCAGTATCCATACTAAGTATTAAAAAGGACTATGGCTTTCCTCCTCAAAGAAAATCTCTTGCTAAAACCAATGTTAAAGTCTGCAGATGACCAAAAGTTTTCTACAATTGGTAGTGGTTATAAAATTCTCAAGATGGCTGCCTGGAAACTGTTTTCTTACTCTCTCCTAGCAGGAATTGGCCTGGAGAGCCTCCTCCTCCTCCTTCCCTGTCCTGGCCGAAACTGACCTGAAACTGACCTCTGGGAGCAGTTGTAAAGAGCTAACTGCCTAGCCCACCCCCTATTGATTTGCAAATGCTCTTAACAAAGCCCCACCCGCTGAGTCACAGTCACACTTCCCCCAAGAGTTTTTAAAAAGAACTTAAAAACTTACCCTCTCAAGATGGCTGCCTGGAAACTGTTTTCTTCCTCTCTCCTAGCAGGAATTGGCCTGGAAAGCTTTCTTTCCTGGCAGAAACCTCTTTCTCTTTCTCTTCTCTTTTAGAAACTGGCCTGGAGAGCCTCCTCCTCCTCCTTCCCTGTCCTGGCCGAAACTGACCTGAAACTGACCTCTGGGAGCAGTTGTAAAGAGCTAACTGCCTAGCCCACCCCCTATTGATTTGCAAATGCTCTTAACAAAGCCCCACCCGCTGAGTCACAGTCACACTTCCCCCAAGAGTTTTTAAAAAGAACTTAAAAACTTACCCTCTCAAGATGGCTGCCTGGTAACTGTTTTCTTCCTCTCTCCTAGCAGGAATTGGCCTGGAAAGCTTTCTTTCCTGGCAGAAACCTCTTTCTCTTTCTCTTCTCTTTTAGAAACTGGCCTGGAGAGCCTCCTCCTCCTCCTTCCCTGTCCTGGCCGAAACTGACCTGAAACTGACCTCTGGGAGCAGTTGTAAAGAGCTAACTGCCTAGCCCACCCCCTATTGATTTGCAAATGCTCTTAACAAAGCCCCACCCGCTGAGTCACAGTCACACTTCCCCCAAGAGTTTTTAAAAAGAACTTAAAAACTTACCCTCTCAAGATGGCTGCCTGGAAACTATTTTCTTCCTCTCTCCTAGCAGGAATTGGCCTGGAAAGCTTTCTTTCCTGGCAGAAACCTCTTTCTCTTTCTCTTCTCTTTTAGAAACTGGCCTGGAGAGCCTCCTCCTCCTCCTTCCCTGTCCTGGCCGAAACAGCACCTTGTACTGTGCCCGGAAACTAATTGGCAGCCAGTGGAGGGATTTAAGCACTGGTGTTATGTGCTCCCTCCTCGATGTTCCTGTAATTAACCTGGCTGCCATGTTTTGTACCAATTGCAGTTTCTGGGTTAGGCACAAGGGTAGCCCCATGTAGAGCGCATTACAGTAATCCAGACGTGAGGTTACCAAAGCATGCACCACAGTTTCCAGGTCCCTCCTATCAAGATAAGGGCGCAGTTGGCGTATCAGCCGAAGCTGATATCAGGCACTCCTGACTGCCGCATTCACCTGACTAGTCATGTGAAGCGACGAGTGTAGAAGTACCCCCAAGCTGCGAACACAGTCCTTGAAGGAGAGCGTGATTCCATCCAGGACTGGAGACTGTATTCCCAGATCTGGTTTTGGGCCTGTGACTGCAAGTACCTCCGTTTTGTCTGGATTCAGCCTCAATCTATTTTTCCTCATCCAATCCATTACCGCTCTAAGACAGTCATTAAGAGGAGAGAGGCCATCTGAAGTCTGAGTCGATGATCTGGTCATGGAGAGATATATCTGGGTGTCATCAGTGTACTGAAGACACCGCGCTCCATGCCTCCGAATGATCTCACCCAGCGGCTTCATGTAAATATTAAATAACATCGGGGACAGGATAGCGCCCTGAGGGACGCCACAATTTAGCTCGATTTTAGATGAGCAACTGTCCCCGAGCCTCACCCTCTGGGATCTACCCGAGAGGAAGGAACGGAACCACTGCAGAGCAGTGCCTCAAATTCCTAACTCTCTCAGACTATCCAGGAGGATGGCATGATCTATTGTGTCAAAGGCCGCTGAGAGATCCAAGAGCACCAACAGGGTCACGCTGCCCCTGTCAATGTTCAAGCGGAGGTCATCGGTCAGAGCTACCATGGCAGTCTCCACTCCATGTCCTGTCCTGAAGCCGGTTTGAAATGGATCAAGATAATCAGTTTCATCCAAGACTGCCTGGAGTTGGGAAGCAACTGCCCTCTCGATCACCTTGCTAAGGAAAGGGAGCAAGGAGACTGGTCTGTAATTATTTCTATCCAGGGGGTCCAGGGAGGGTTTTTTCAGGAGAGGCCTGACGGCTGCCTCCTTCAAACATGATGGTACAATGCCTTCCCTGAAGGACGCGTTGATTGTATCCCGAAGAAATACTCTCAACACTCCCCCCCCCCCGGACGACCAGCCAAGATGGACAAGGATCGAGAGGGCAAGTCATCTTCCTTATTTTTCCAAGGAGCTTGTCCACGTCATCGGTACTCACAGATTGAAGCTGATCCAGTAAATAACCATCAACAGAGTTGTTGGAGACCTCATCTACGGATTCTGTCAAAACAATGGTGTCTAAGTCAGCTCTTACCCGAGAGATTTTGTCTGCAAAGTAGATATTAAATGCGTCGCAGCAAGCTGTCGTTGGGTTAAGTAGGGGACTCGGCACTGGAGGGACCTTCGTCAACTCCCCCACCACCCTAAACAGCGCTGCCGGATGAGACTCTGCAGACGCAATACGTGCAGAGCAGGATTTCTGTGCTGCACGTAAAGCCTCCCTATAGGAATCAAGATGCTTCCTAAGGCGAGTTCTATCTGATAAGAGTCGAGTCTTCCGCCATTCGCGCTCTAGTCGTTGTCCAGCTCGCTTCATCCTCCTGAGCTCCTCAGTATACCAGGGCCTATGATTCGAAGCGGGCTAGAAAGGACGCTTGGGAGCGATTGTGTCGATAGCCCTGGTCAGATCGGTGTTCCAAGTGTTCACCAAGGCTTCGACAGAATCACCGGCGTTACCAACCATTAAACCCTCTAAGGCCTTCTGGAAACCAATGGGTTCCATTAGTCTTCGAGGGCGGACCATTCTAATGGGTCCACCACCCCCGAGGGGGCCGATAGTGGCCTTCAGCTCTATCTTGACCAGGAAATGATCCGTCCATGACAATGCGGAGGCTTTTATAACCTCCGCCCACGGATATTCGTGTTCCGTACTAAAAACCCCATCGAGGGTATGACCAGCACAATGCGTGGGCCCGTCAACCAATTGGGATAGGCTCATGTTTGTCATGGTCTCCATGAACTCCCAAGCTGCACTGCTTAGATTGGACAAACCGGTCTCGAGAGGGATGTTGAAGTCGCCCAGAACCAAGAGTCTGGGCGACTCCAGCAGCAACTCTGAGACCAGTGAGGTCAGCTCGGTTAGGGAGTCTGTTAGGCAACGGGGTGGCCAGTATACTAACAGAATCCCTAAACTATCCCTGGTTTTCAGGCTGAAGTACATACACTCGATGTGGGTTGTTTTCCAGACAGGCTTCCTGGTCAAGGTCAGGTTGTTTCTATGAACCAAGGCCACTCCGCCCCCCCACCCCCTTTCCCTTATCTGCTCATTTACTGTATACCCAGCTGGGAGAGCCTGCGCCCATGTAGTGGTGCTAGCATCTCCCAGCCAGGTCTCAGTGAAGCATGCCAGGTCGGCTGCCTCATCCAATAAAAGGTCATGGATGATATGTGTCTTATTCTTAACCGACCTGGCATTGCAAAGTAGCAGAGTAACGGTTTGTGGAATGGTTGATACGCTCTTCAAATTATCCTGGGAAACAGAGTGAACTGAAGAAGGAATAGGTATTACACATCTATCCCTTCTTCTTTTGTAACATTTCTTCACGCTGTTGCTGCCATATCTACCCTGCCCCCACACAACCTTAATACCCGCTCCCAAGCTGTTCCTGGCTCCATTGTGAGATGACAACAGTAGGTGGTCCAACTAATAAAAGAGAAAAGGGCTAAAGGAAATAATGACCTATTCCAATCCCAGTAAATTATTCACTATTAATTTTAGAGCAGCAAGTAAGAAGCTTGTTATTAATGGCAGCTTCCACAGTGGCTACAGATAGCCCTCCCCCAGTCCTCCGCAGCCCCAAAGCGCTGCCGGTGCTGCCGCGTGTTTGCCAGGGGAGAGGTGGACTCAGGCAGGGCTTTTATCCCTACCGGTGAGCCTCCCGGCTCTCGCACAGCTGCAGGAGGGACAGACTGCCCAGATGGTGTCCTTGAGGGCTGGAAAGGGTCCTCCGCAGCCCCAAAGCGCTGCCGGTGCTGCCGCGTGTTTGCCAGGGGAGAGGTGGACTCAGGCAGGGCTTTTATCCCTACCGGTGCTCCTCCTGGCTCTCACACAGCTGCAGGAGGGACAGACTGCCCAGATGGTGTCCTTGAGGGCTGGAAAGGGTCCTCCGCAGCCCCAAAGCGCTGCCGGCGCTGCCGCATGTTTGCTGGGGGAGAGGTGGACTCAGGCAGGGCTTTTATTCCTACCAGTGCTCCTCCTGACTCTCGCACAGCTGCAGGAGGGACAGACTGCCCAGATGGTGTCCTTGAGGGCTGGAAAGGGTCCTCCGCAGCCCCAAAGCGCTGCCGGCGCTGCCGTGTGTTTGCCGGGGGAGAGGTGGACTCAGGCAGGGCTTTTATCCCTACCGGTGCTCCTCTCGGCTCTCGCACAGCTGCAGGAGGGACAGACTGCCCAGATGGTGTCCTTGAGGGCTGGAAAGGGTCCTCCGCAGCCCCAAAGCGCTGCCGGCGCTGCCGCGTGTTTGCCTATTTGGCTATAATACTGGAATTTAGACAGGGCTTTGATCTGATCAGGCATGACTCATTTTATATGTACAGAGTGATAATAATTAAATGCATATAATAATAATAATAATAATAATAATAATAATAATAATTTATTTATATCCCGCCTTTAGCCGAGGCTATTAAGGTGGCTTACAATCTAAAAGCACGATCCCATGCAATACAAAGCACATTCCCCCCCTAAAAATATATTAAATTCATAACAACATTAAAATTTAACTTAAAACAAAATTACAAATTTAATACAATTAAACAGGGCACTCTGATTATAAAGGAGTGATCTAATGGTGGGGGAGAGATTATGGGAAATAGCATTCTGGAAACGCCTGCCGGAAGAGATCCGTCTTGATGGCTTTTTTAAAGCCATCTAAGTTGGTTATCTGACAGATCTCCTCCAGCAGGGCATTCCACAATCTAGGAGCCGTGGCAGAGAAAGTCCTCTGGGAGGTTGCTGCCAACCTAGTTCTTATTGGTTGAAGCAACTTCCTCCCAGAAGACCTGAGGGCACGGGGCGGATTATATGGAGATAGGCGACTCCTTAGGTAAGATGGGCCGAGGCCATGTAGGGCTTTAAAGGTTAATACCAACACCTTATACTGTGCAGCCAGTGCAGAGATTTTAAAACCGGAGTAATATGATCACTTCGTGATGTTCCAGTAATCAGCCTGGCTGCCATATTTTGTATTAATTGCAGTTTCCGAGTTAGGTATAAGGGTAGCCCCATGTAGATGGCACTGCAGAAGTCGAGTCGTGAGGTTACCAGAGCATGTACTATAGTTTCTAGGTCCTTTACTTCCAGGAAAGGGCGTAGCTGGCGTATCAGCTGAAGCTGATAACAGGCACTCCTGGCCGTCGCATTCACCTGATTTATCATGTGAAGCGATAGGTCTAGGAGCACCCCCAGACTGCAGACACAGTCCTTGGTGGAGAGCATGAGCCCATCCAAGACTAGCGGTCACAACCCAATCTCTGGTTTGGGGGCCCCTACTGTAAGTACCTCCATTTTGTCTGAATTCAATTTGAGTCGGTTTTTCCTCATCCAGTCCATTACCGCTTCAAGGCATTGATTGAGGGGAGAACCACCATCTGCTGTCATAGCAGTTGACCGAGACATGGGAGTGTCATCAGCATATTGGTAGCATCCTGCTCCATATCTCCTGACGATCTCTCCCAGTGGCTTCATATAAATATTGAATAACCTCGGGAACAGAATGGCTCCCTGAGGAACGCCATATTTTAGCTCTGTTTTTGATGAGCAGCTGTCCCTGAGTACCACCCTCTGGAACCTGCCCAAGAGAAAGGAGCGGAACCACTGAAGAACAGTGCCTCCCACTCCCAATTCTCTCAGGCGCTCCAAAAGGATGTTGTGGTCTATAGTATCAAAGGCCGCTGAGAGGTCCAAAAGCACCAACTGGGTCACACTACCCCTGTTGATGCTCAGGCGAAAGTCATCTACCATCTCCACCCCATATCCAGGCCTGAAGCCGGTTTGAAATGGATCTAGAAAATCGGTTTCATCCAAGATCGCTTGGAGTTGGAAGGCGATGGCTCTCTCGATCATCTTGCTCAAGAATGGTAAGTGTGAGACTAGTCTGTAGTTTTTCATGTCCAGGGGGTCCAGGGAAGGTTTCTTCAGGAGTGGTCTAACAGCTGCCTCCTTTAGACTTGATGGAACAACTCCCTCCCTAAGGGATGCATTGATGACCTCTTTAAGGAAGGCCATCAATGCATCACCCCCCTGGACAACCAGCCAAGATGGGCAGGGATCGAGAGAGCATGTCGTCTTCCTTACTTTTCCAAGGATCTTGTCCACGTCATCGGTACTCACTAACTCAAATTGATCCAGTTTAATCTCATAAACGGGTTTACTGGACACCTCCTTAGTCGCTTTTGTTGTAATCCCAGCATCTAAATTGGCTCTTATCTGAGAGATTTTATCTGCAAAATAGATGTTAAAAGCATCACAGCAGGCTGTTGTTGGGTTAAGTAAAGGGTTCTGCACAGGTTGAGCCTGTGACAGTTCCCTTACCACCCTAAACAGTTCTAATGGATGAGATTCCGCAGACGCAATACGGGCAGAGGAGAAAGATTTCTTCGCTGTCTGTATTGCCTCTCGATAGGAATAAAGAAATTGGCAATTATGAGTTCTGTCAGATAAGAGTCGAGTTTTCTGCTAGGTGCAGTCTAGTTGTTGTCCAACCAACTTCATTTTACTGAGTGCTTCTGTGAACCAGGGGTGACGATTTGGAGCGGGTTGGAAAGGATACTAGGGAGCGATCATGTCAATAGCTCTGGTGAGACTGGTGTTCCAAGTGTTTACCAGGGCTTCGACAGGGTCGCTGGCCTTACCAATCAAGAAACCCTCCAAGGCTTTTTGGAATCCAATTGGCTCCATTAGCCTCCAAGGATGGACCATTTTAATAAGTCCACCACCCCCGGTGGGTTGGACAGTGGCTCTTAGTTCAACCTTGATCAGGAAATGATCCATCCATGACAGTGCAGAGGTATTTTTTACCTCTGCCCACGGATATACCTGCTCCATACTAAAGACCGCATCAAGAGTATGACCTGCTGAGTGTGTAGGCCCGTGAACCAATTGGGATAGGTTCATGTCCGTCATGGAATCCATAAACTGCTGAGCCTATATACAAGTTTTGTCTCCCTTATCCAAAATGCTTAGGACCAGAAGTGCTTTGGATTTTGGAATATTTTCATATACAGTCACCCCGTCATTTTTGTGGGGGATCCATTCTGGCCACCCCCCCACACAAAAACAAAAACTCGTGCATATTTAAGCCACATTGGCTTGAATGGGTGCACGCTCCTATGCACAGCCCTGTGCGTGCGCCGTAGGCATGCACGCCATTTTAGCCAATGAGGATCGCCCCTCTGTGATTAATCAAGACTGTGGATTTCAAGTCCGCTAAAATGGAGGGGCGACTGTACATGACAAGATATCTGTACATAACAAGATATTAGGCCCCTGGTCTAAACATGAAATTTATTTATGTTTTCTACATATCTTATACACATAGTCTAATTCTAGTAATTTTGTGCATGAAACAAAGTTTGTGTACCCAGAACCATCAGAAAGCTAAGATGTCACTATCTCAACCACCTATATGGACAATTTTGGATTATAGAGTATTTTGGATTTTGGAATTCTGGATAAGGGAGAGTCAACCTGTATAAAGTAGTATAAAGCATGAAATATTCCTTTGCTTAAGATGACTCAGCTGCATATAAAACATTGCTGTATTATTTGGAATCAGACAGTAATTGCAAGAAATCTAAGTTACATTTTAAAAAAATAATATACAAAGTTGTACTTAATATCATTAAAGCGGAAATACTTATTAGATTCCTTCCAACAACTAAAGATTTGGGTTTTAAAAATTATTATTCAATAGCACAAGGGACCACACAATGAAAGGAGTTCCCAGTGCTTATTGAAAAAACATGTGGTACAATTGCTCCCGAAGTCTCAAAGCACAGAGCAAGCATAGGAAAAACTATAATAATCAGACTATGATGTCAGGAACCTAAAAACCACAATGTCTAAAAAGGAAATTGATTTTGAAGATAATAGAAATGTCCAGTTTCCAAACTTTGAGCCAGCATGGAAAGTAAGGTGACAGCTTGGGGATGTGAGGGGAGAGGGTGTACATAAAGCATTTTAGGAAAATTCAAGATTAATTCCTTGGTTCACTTATTGTGGGGAAAACTTTAGCAAGCAGATTTTATAGAGGAAAGGATTATTAAAAGAGAAAAACACTGGCTGTTCAGAGATGAGAGACAGTCAAGATATTTTGCCACCTGAGGCAGAACCAGAAATCTCCCCCTTCCAGAAAAAAAAAAAAAATCCCAAATCATGGTGCATGGTATTGCAGACCAGTTATTTTGGCCATGCTGGCTGAAGCGTTTGGGAGTTGTAGTCCACAAAAGCAATTTTTCCAAGCCTTGTGTAGAACTCCCTTTGCGAAGGATAAGCATCTTCTTTCACCATTGTCTGAAAAACTGGGCCTACATGTCCAGTTAAAGTACATAAACATGACAGATGTATTTCTAAAGGCTTCTGGAGAGGTTGTAAAAGCACATGTTCACTGGAAGATATGAAGTTATAGCATCCTAAAATTAAAGATTTTGGAAGGAAATAACAGAGTGGTTGAGTTTAAAGTCTAACCAAACTATTCATTTGAGATATATTCAGCTGCTAATAGAATCATAGGATCTTAGAGGGCCATCCAGTCCTGGAGCCCTTGAAGTGGCTGGTGCAGCCATTTCTCCGCCATGCCAGCCTTCCCGGAGGGAAGGAGGGAGAGAGAAAAGAAATACTCAAGTCCCATTGTCCCCAATGGTGCTGCTATTGGAGACAATGGGATTTGAATATTTACAAAATTTCAAATTCATGGGTGGTGGTGGTTCCGGAATGGATCCCCCGCAAATTCAGAGGGACGACTGTACTACCATCTTCCATCTGTCAGGTGTCTCAAAGGTACTACAAGATCCCTTTGCATACTGATCCAGACAAACTCTTTGAACTCATCAATTTCTGTAGTTCTACCATCTTGAAATAAAACAGTTCAGAAAAAAGAAAAGAAAAAATGGGGAAAAACATTTTTTTCTGTCTTTTCCCATACTCCCCTCCGCCCTTTTTTTAAATTTAAAAATGGATTGTAATTACAAGACTTTTATGTACAATACTTGATCACTACAATTTCTGGTGCTGGTTTCCTGATTACAGTTCTTTTTATGCAAACGAGTGCTTTATATCTGCCTGACACTATGGAGAATTAGAAGAAAGAAAATTCTTTGTTTCGCTAATGCTGATGGCTTCTTCAGTGCTTGCATTTTTCCCAGTGTTGTGCAACAGTAGAAAGGATAGGTAGACAAAATTTGCTAGCTCTGAGAAGCAGCTCTGAGAAGCAGATTTCTCCAGTGTGTTCCTTCCTTCATGGCTACTGTGCCTGTAGCCATTTCCCTCATTGGTACACTTAGGCTAGTGTACTGCATCAATAAGGCTATGGCCTATGTGGTTAATCTCTTATTCAGAATTTGAAAATTAATAAATATTACTTGCTTATGTCCCTGATTCACATGTAAGAGGAAATCATGGGGATACCCAACATGGTTTAGCAGTTTGCTTCCTGAGGCTGAGAGAGTATGACTTGCCCAAGATCACCCAGTGGGCTTCCATTGCTGAGTGGGATTCAAACTGTGGTCTTTATTCAGTAGTCTCCACTGCTGTCTGGC
This sequence comes from Phrynosoma blainvillii, assembly GCA_026167975.1. Taxonomy (NCBI): domain Eukaryota; kingdom Metazoa; phylum Chordata; class Lepidosauria; order Squamata; family Phrynosomatidae; genus Phrynosoma; species Phrynosoma blainvillii. Next base: position 33,871,239 of record JANUYF010000001.1, on the reverse strand, counting down.
TCAAGAATCATGCCAGACATTTGCACTGAAAAACTTTCAAAACCAAAGTCTTGCTTTGAAAGAAACTCCTTTATGGAATAAGTTAACAAGTTGAGGTTTCTAAGATGAGAAGTTAATCATTTGGGTAATGCTTCAAACAGCATTTCTTTGCCATGTTTTATATAAATGTTTTATTGCCTGGTATAAATTACAAGGAACTCACCTGTCTCCTTATAAAGCAAATCGTGTGTTTTTAGGTGCAGCTTTCCATTAGCCACAAAAAGGTGAAAGAGTAGCAAAACCAGTTCTTTTATTAATCTTCAATGCTGGCAGCAACAACCCCCCCCCCCGAAGAAACATGCCAAGAAAAGCCCATGATAGGCTTGCCTTAGGGTCACCCTAGGTTGGAAACGACTTTAAGGCACACAAAAACAACAACAGTGGAAAATCCTACTCTAGAGATGGTATGCATGGTACAGATGATACATTTTACCATAGTTAACACAAACAATGGCTTACAAACTCACCAGAAACTATGACTTGTTATTTAGTTTACATCCAAATCCCTACTGTAGAAGGTGGAAGGGCAGGAGAACCCACCTGTCAGTCAGCATCCCTTGTAGAGCTGCAGGTGATTTCATTCGTATTTTGGAAACATGAATATTGAGCATCAGAGGGCACTCATTCACCATATGCCATGCTACTGCCACTATGCTGTCTGGATCCTTTTTCTTCATTAATAACAATTAGTCAATTGGTTGACTGTGGGAAGAGGGAAATGTTGGCCCATTTGTTAAAAAAAAGCAAACACCTGTAAGGTCAAGTGTGTTACATCTGGTTTGGAACAACGCATAGGGCATATAGGCTGATCATGTTCACTCAAAAGAAGCCTCATATATCTGGGTGCAATCAGTTTGGAAAAGGACTACAACAGCCAGAATTCCCCAGCCGGCACGGCCAATAACCTAGTGACAGGGTGATGCTAGGAGCTGCAAATGAGGGTGCAGTTCATTTCCAAGCCTGCAGCATTAGGCTGTATGCACACTTTTCTAGGAGTAAGCCGCATTTCATAAAATGAACATCATGCCTGTAGAATTCAGTGAAGCTTTTTTTACAAATTGTCGTGCTTACTTAAGTTTGGTAGAATCGTGCCTTTACTTAGACGTGAACTTTCCTTTGCATAATTAGAAGTAAGTCCCCCTAAACCAGGGGTAGGCAACCTTTCCCCTTTAAGGGTCGACGGACTTCAGCTCCCAGAATCCCAGGAGCTATTGGGCAACATGAGACTATTGGCCAACATGGCTGAGGCTTCTGGGAGCTGAAGTCCCTCGGCCCTTAAAGGGGAAAGGTTGCCTACCCCTGCCCTAAACTCAGTTGGACTTAATGCTAGGTAGGAATGCACAGGAGCATAGGCTTCAACTGTCTTGAAATCTGTAACAGGTTTACTAGGGAGTGAAATTCTATCAGAAAATCACCAGGGGTTTAGGTGTAGTCCTATGCAGGTTGCTTAGGCGGGGGAATCCATTATTAGTTGGTTATACTGGCTCGGGCTGACAGAAGTAGGGAGGCTCATAGTGTAATGCACTCTACATGGGGCTGCCTTTGAAGAGTGTTTGAAAACTTCAGCTGGTCCAAAGAGCTGCAGCCATGCTGCTAACAGGGGCAGGTTATAGAGATCACACAACATCCCTGTTGAAACAGCTCCACTGGCTGCGTTTGTTTCCAGGCACAATTCAAAGTGCTGGTGATGACCTATAAAGCCCTAGATGGCTCAGGTCCAGGCTGTTTGGCAGACCAGACCATATCTCCTTATATGAGCTGTCCGGGGCTCTGAGATGCTTAGGGGAGGCCCTTCTCTCCATCCCACCACCATCACAAGCATGGTTGGTGGGGACACGAGAGAGAGCCTTTTCCGTGGCTGCCCCTAGACTCTGGAACTCCCTCCCCAGAGAGACCAGAATGGTCCCTTCCATGATGGCCTTCCGCCAACAGGCAAAAACCTTCCTCTTCAGACAGGCATTCATAACAGAATGCTTTGAAAGAATGGCCTGGGATGCTCTATTGTTTCTATGTATTTTAAACATTTTTATCTTTTTAAAATATTTGATATTTTAGCATTGAATTATTGTAGTAATTTAATCCTTTTTTAATGTACTATTTTTGTATGTTTTTAACTGTACGGTTTTTTTTAATGTTGTAAGCCACTCTGAGTCCCAATCCTAGAAGAAGAGTGGGATTATTATTATTATTATTATTATTATTATTATTATTATTATTATTATTTCTTACCTCAGTGCCAAGGAGGCATATGTAGAATCTGCCTGGGAATTCAAACCCTGGTCCAACATCATACTGGTTTTTGTTGTTGTGGTGTGCCTTCAAGTAGTTCTCAGCTTATGATGAGTTTTTCCTGGCAAAATGGGTTTTTCCTGGCAAGATTTGTTCAGAGGTGGTTTGTATACCTCCTTATTTTTACTTGCATGTATATCCAGGTAAGCCAAATTCTCTCACTCTAATAATCTAAATAACAAGAATCTATATATTGCTAGTTTTTGAATAGCAACAAGATAACACTTTGAAACCAATTTAATTTTCACTATAAATTCACACACACACACAAAACCTTCCCTCACGTCCTGTATGTGCTGGGGTTTTGCAGTGTGTAGCTGTGTATCAGTTTCTTTAATTTTTAACTAATTTTGGTCTGAATTTGATTTGGTGATCTTCCTTCCACATTACAAGCCAGATTCTTTCTGATTTTAAGTTTGCCAATTCCAATGCACATCAATTCCATAGTGAGCACCAGTGGGGCCTTCTTGATCATTGTCATATGATTGAGTTGTGCAAAAAGCGCTCAAGGGCAATTAGCTTCCTTTTCTTTCTTTTTTAAAACTAAAGCTTGAATCAGTGGATAGGGATGATTCAAATGAATTTGAAGAGGTCACCAGGCCTCCGAAAAGGTGCTACTTTTAGAATCCAGCTTTCCTTCCAAAACAGAGTTTGGGGAATGAAAGGAAAGGGTTAAGCCACAGGGATTTTGAGAATTTAAAGAAAGAAAAAAGAAAAACGAGAGAGCCGACTTGGCACTGCCCCCTTAGCTCTCTTTAATAAGGGCTGGAGCAAGGGTGCAATATACACATGCATACAAGCAAGCAAGCTTTGCATGTAGCCGCCCATCTAGCTTTGCATGGCTCCACAAAGCAGAAACAGCTTTGCAACATATCCTGGCTGTTGAGGCCAGAGGTGTCTTGATCAGCACATGCCCTGTCATCTGGTGAGCAGAAGGGCCATTCTGGCAGTGGCATACCTAAGTGCACCCCCCCCCCCGCCTCCAGTTGCACCCAGGGCGAACCCACCCACAGTCCCAGTCTCAGGATGCCATTGTAATCACCACTTTGTCTTGCCAGTAGAAAAGGATGGGTTCCATGTCAGTGGGGTAGTGAATTCACCTTTGAGCTATCCAAGGTGCTGAACCCTATCTTCAAAATAGGGAACAGGCCATCCTCACCCTGCCATGTTTGCCCTCTGAATAGTCTATTGCTCCTACTTGGAGGGAGGAACGGTTTTGGGCCCAATCCAGAAGTAACCTTTGTAAATCAGGCTGAAAAGGCCTACTAGGTGCCCTAGTAGGAGGTGCAACTGGTCATCTCGTATTATATAGTCATATATAGGCATAGTCAATCATTCAAAACACTATGCCATGCTGGCTCTCCACCAGAAATATATATTTGGTGAGCCAGCATGGCATTGTGGTTTGAGTGATGGACTATGACTCTGGAGACCATGGTTCAAGTCACAGCTGAGCCATGAAACCTACTGGGCAACCTTGGGCAAGTTGCATGCTCTCAGCCTCAGGGGAAGAGATGGCAAACCTCCTCTGAACAAATCTGGCCAAGAAAACCCCATGATAGGTTTGCCTTAGGATTGCCCTCAGTTGGAAACAACTTGAAGGCACAGAACAAGAACATAGTGGGAGGTGACACGGGCCTCACAAAAATAGCTGTAGGGGCCACATGCAGCTCATGGGCTGCATTTTGACCACCCTTGTTATAAGATAACAAACAGTCCAGTTAAAACTAACAGACCTCTTATAGCATGAGCTTTAGGGCTGCAGTCAGTCTCTAAGCAAAAGAATAAAGGGACATGACATACCTGACAATTGAAACATACAAAAAACAATGTTCTGTTAGTGACTTCAAATGGCTACTGGGGACAAAAACAAAACCCACCAAACCAAAAACTCCTGAAAGAGAAATTAAAGATGCTGATGAGTTGCAATACATTACCAAATCAAATTGCACATTGTCACTAAAGTTTTCAACAGGGATAACTGGGATAAGTGTTCATTGACACAACTACTGCATATTAATAAAGTAAATGTCACTGCCAATATTTTCTGCATTTAAATTTACTCTGACTTCACTGTCAACATCCCACCTGAAACATGTGCACTGTATGCATCTGAGGAAGGGAGCTGTAGTCCATGAAACCTCATGTTATAATAAAGTCATAGCCCAGGAGAAAGGTCACTTGACCTCCACAACAAATGGAAGAACAGATACTCAGGCAAAAGGAAAAAAGTCTTCTTTTTTGGTTAAAAGGTATTATTTTAAGAAACCATTCAACAACATTTCTCTTTTATGAGAGCACACCTTTGTTCTGTAACAAGATAGTAACCAGAAAAAAAATTAACAGTTGCATTTCTTGCTCAAAATACATATTTTAAAAATGTATTTGGGGTTAATCATATTTTTCTTTCAGTTTGGAACAATATCATTCCTCCTGTTACTTTGCACAGAGTCAATCTTAAGTTCAGTTTACTTTTAAAAAATTACAAACTAGCAAAACAAGTTAATTAAACTAAGGAATAGCTAACACTTATAAAGTACCATCACAAAACAGACTCATTCCTTTCTGGATGGAGCTAAAGATTTTATCTATAACCAAACTGGTAAGAGATCATCTGTAAGCAAATAAGCTAACATTTTGCACAGAATAAGTGCAAAACTTCCATCACCACTGTGACTTACCCAGTAGTTAATGAGATAATAAGCCTATGCTAGGACATTTTACATTATATGAATATGTTTGAATGTTCCTTAACACAAGCAAAACAATCCCTCCTCAAAGAAAAACTAGCTGGCCAGGGTGAAGGCTAACTGGCTGGAATCTTTCTCCCTGCCATCTAGTTTTGGATATGCAGGGGACAGTTTACATCAGGTCTGGGAACTGATCAGAAATTTGGAACCTCTGGATTTTGTTAAATTCCAGTTCTCACCAGACCTGGCCAATAGGTGAGGCATGATGGAAACAATAATTCATTGACTTCTGGAGGGTTGAAAAATACGTTACTCTGTTTTATATGGAAGAGAATTCAGATATGTGAGTCTTTACTTCTACGTCTGAAGTGTTACAACCAAGATAAATTGCTCACAGAGAGAACTCTAAAGGTCTCTTCATAGATTTCTTACTCATAGACAATGAGTAAGAAAATAGGGCAGGGCCATGAGGAGAAATGGCCATGGACATAAAGCCTTCAGAATGTTGACATTTTCTGGTGTAACCCTTGAAACCTTCTGATCAGTTTCTGGAGCTTTCTATACTTCCTACATCTTCTTATCTGCATAATTTTCCAGCATTATACTGTCAACATTTTATGCAGTCCCATCTTAAGTCTGGAATCCTCTTGCTGGCTCATGCCAATTTTGTAATGCTGACAAAAGACCCTTTTTGGAGCAGAGTGCAGTGGAGTAAGGCAGTGGAAAAGAAATTTGGTTCTCTCTGTAGAGAAAGTTTCCTGACTGGCTCCTAAATAGTTGGAAAGCTAGTAGGGCAGATTTCTCTCTTGACAGAGACAACTTCCTATGCTGTCATTCCTTTTGCTGTGGTGGCCACAGACATTTTACCCCGTCATTGTGCCACCACCTAAACCCTTGTGGCCACGTATGCCAACACAGTTATGCTGGTCAAAAAGATCATGGCATAAATACAAGCATGGAAAAGAAACTACATCAGCACCTAGATATAAGGAGAAGAAAAGAAGAAACCCACAGAAATCAAGAATTTCTGGTTAATACAACAAAGTTTAAAACAGAATTTGAAGATTTTGAACTTCTAGAGTTACTGATTTTGAATGATTTTTGGCTTGATACTGAGGATTTAGGTAACTTAACAAATTTCCACAAATGTAGGAGCTGCCATGAATCTGGACTGGGTCTTCATTTTCACACTGCATTCTGCTCCTCATGGCAGAATGATAGCCCTTAAGATAAAAGATGTCAACAAACTGCTCATAAAACACGTATGAGGTCCAATGTTATCCTGGATCGTGGAATGTTAATTTCATGTACTTTGACTTCTACTTTTTCTCCTGGGCCCAGGCCTAGACTTTTCCTTTTCTTTGCTTTTGAAAGCTTGTCTTCGGTTATGCTCCTGATCGGAATCAAGCCTGCTCTACCAACTCCAATGTCAACAAAAACACCAAAGAGAGTAGCATTCTCAACTCTTCCTGTGAGAACTGTTCCAACACTTAAGTCTTCAAGGCAAACAATGCTCCTCTTGAAATCAGGTTTGTCAAAATCTGTTATAAAAAGGGAAGACAAAACAAAAAAACATCATGATTGTAAAACTACTTGTTATAGAGAAGACAGCTCAAGTTGCACGTCGGGCAATCTATAGATGTCCATAACTTGTTCTTACACAAAGAATCAGAAAATATATTCAGCATTCCCACTAAGGGTTTATTTGGCTTTTGATAAAAGAATGTAGGATATAACAGAATAGGAGTACTGAAGGATAACTTGCTCACTACTTGCTTATTGGAGCGCGTTGGGCACATTCTTAGGCAAACCATTACTTTATCATGGATGGCACTAAAAATATAAGAATGTCTATGATGGATCAGATTCTTATCTCAGTGTGGTACAGTGATTTGAGTGCTGGATGAGGGCTATGGCAGAAAAGGGTTTAAATCCCCAATGGGGACATTGGGGAACTCTCTCAGCTTCAGAGGAAAACAAGGGAAAACCCCAATTGACCCCCCCAAAACATGAAAGTTTCACCTTCGAGACACCATAAGTCAGAAACAACTTGAAAGCATCCAACAAATGATTGATCAAACCAAAGTATTATCTAATCTTGCAGTTTGTTCTCACTGTGAACCAAATGACTCAACAGGAAGTCAACAAGCAGGTACTGTAGCACACAACTGTTATTTTCATATCCTTTTGATGTTATATGTTAAACTAAGTATTGCAAAACTGTTGGAATCAATAAAAATTGGGTTGCCTTTTGGTTATCCAGGCATACTAGAAATACAGTCCTCATTTGTTCAGGATTATGTGTGTCTCTGTGTGCCTGCTTATAGATGGTTTATAATAAACCTGTATAATCATAATTATATTTCAGTGCTTGTGGTCTGCATAAACAGTCAATTTCCCTGAAGTACCCTGGTGACATTATAAACAAATGAAACACACACCTATTTATATTCTACAAATGCAGAATTAATTGGTTGGCACCAGTATTGCAGAATATGTATCTCCAAGCTAGGATGAAAGCTTCCTTGAATAGTGGGACATACTTCTCAGTAAATTTACACTCTAAGATGGAGGAATTCTCTCTAAATGTGGCTATAGACCATATGTCTATACAACCATGGAACTGGAAGTAATTGAGGAGTTCAGGTAATCCAATTGTCTGATCAATGCAGGACCTGCAACACAAAATGCAATTACAGTTGTCCCTCCCTGTTCACAGACGTCAAGTCTGTGGTCTCGCTCTTCGCAGGGAGGGAGAACAGCTATAGCTAAAATGGCCGCACGCACCTGTGCACGGTCCCGCATGCACACACAATTAGTTTCAATGGGGTTCGAGTATTAGCGAGCTGCCATTTTTGATGAGGGAGGGTCAGGAACAGATCCCCCATGAATTGGGAGAGACAACTGTATAGAATCCCTAATGTATGGCCCTTCAGTCCTTGCTAAATTTCTACTGTTCTAGTCCCCCTTCATGAGAGCCAGCATGGTGCAGTGGTTGGAATGTTTAACTACAACTCTGGAGACCAGGATTCTATTCCAAGCTCAGTCATGGAAGCCCATGGGGTGATCCCGGGCAAGTCACACTTTCTCGGTCTCAAGGGAAGACAATAGTAAACCTCTAAAGAAATCTTCCCAAGAAAACCCCATGATAGGTTTGCCTTAGGGTCACCATAAGTCAGAAATGACTTGAAGGCACACAACAACAAAGTCCCCTTTTAGTTGGCCCTTTGAGCTGGGTTTTGACAATGCAGGGGAGAGCAAGGAACTAGTAGAAGAGAATCGCCCCTTCTTCAGTTTTATCTTGCTTGGTGAGGACACGAGAGAGAGCCTTCTCGGTGGCTGCTCCCACCCTCTGGAACTTCCTTCTACAGGAGGCAAGGGTGGCCCCCTCCCAGCTGGCCTTTCACTGGCAGGTAAAAACATTTTTATGCAGGCAGGCTTTTTAAAATCATGCAAGGGTGATTTTATTTGGGGGAATTGTTTTAGATTAAGGTTTTTAAAAAAACTTTTGTATGTTTTAAATTTTAGCTTTGTAGTATTTTAATTAGGTTATTTTGAATGTCTTTTAAAAGTTTATTTTAATGTGTTTTTATATTGTGAGCTGCCTTGGGTCTCTTTTTGAGAGAAAGGCAGGATAGAAATAAAATAAATAAATAGATTGAATCCATTGCTCCATGTCCTAGTCTCTGGGGCAGCACAAAACAAGCATGCTCCATCCACAATATGACATCCTTTGAAATATTTAAACATGGTTATCATGTCACCCCTTAACCTACTCTTCTACAGGAACATTCACCGCTCTCTAAACTGCTCCTCATAGGGCATAGTTTCCAGACCTTTCATCATTTTGGTTGCCCTACTCTGGACACACTCCAGCTTGTCAATATCCTTCTTGAATTAAAGTGATAAGAACTGGACACAACAGTCCAGGTGAGGTCTAACCAAAGCAGAATAGGGTGGCACTATTACTTCCCTTAATCTAGACATTACACTTCTGTTGATGCAACCAAGATGTGGATTGGCTTTTTACAGTGCTGCATCACACTGTATTGTGATCTGCTAAAGACTCCTTGATGCCTTTTGCATCCACTATTGTCAACCAAAGTACCACTCAGCCTATATTTGTGTGTTATACTTTTTCTGCCTAAGTGTGATACCTTGCATTTCTCCCTGCTGAAATTAATTTTGTTAGTTCTGGTCCAGCTCTGTAATCTGTTAAAATTATTCTGAATTCTGATCCTGTTCTCTGGGGTATTAGCTATCTCTCCTAATATGGTGTCATCTGCAAATTTGATAACCATAATGGAATGGAACTACCGGTCTACCGACCAAGTAGACCCACAGTCTTACAATGTAGCAAAGCACTAGCCTACTAAAACAGGCATCACTCTGCACCTCTATCTCTTAATACTGTGCACTGTGGGTCCTTGCCACTTTTCAGTTAATCTGGATTTTGTCTGAGGTTCTGTTATCACCTTCTGGCCACCTGAGTGCCCCATTTGTGCTGGTGGTTAACACAAAAACAGGTAGAATTAACATCAACACTTCACTTAAGCGTTCTTAAGAACTGGAATCTCAGGTTATTTGTATGGGAGATGAGCAGGCTCTTTTGTAATTTTTAGCCTATTTATCATATGCAGTCATATCCAAACATGAACACTTCCCTCTGAGTTTAACAGAGACATGTAAATGTCTAGGCACTTGCTTTCATAATACTGCATGTAATGCATTATATATTTAATTACATTACATTATATTAAATTACATTATATTAAAAGTAAGATGTTACACTCTCATAAGGACTGAACCTTTACCACTTTCCATTTCTAAGAGGCTTTTCTAAGAGGAACATCTCGGATCACATCACTCCGGTTTTGAGGTCCCTCCACTGGCTGCCTATCAGCTTCCGGGCCAGGTACAAGGTGTTGGTTATTACCTTTAAAGCCCTAAATGGCTTGGGTCCAAGCTATCTCAGGGACCGCCTTCTCCCGTATAATCCTCCCCGCCCTCTTCGATCCTCCGGGAGGAATTTGCTACAGCCTCAGAAATCGAGGCTTGTGGCTACCTCCCGGGGGGCGTTCTCAGTTATTGCGCCTAAGCTCTGGAACGGCCTGCCGGACGAGATCCGTCTTTTAACATCTCTAGACAGCTTCAAAAAGGCTGTCAAGACGGATCTCTTCCGGCAGGCCTTTCCAGACTAGCTATACTACATTAGGCCTCCAGTCTCAGATTAACAGCTACTGAAGAGACGATCCTCATGTGGCCCCATCAAGTGATGGGAGGATCGTCGTGCCAGGCTTAGGGAGTCACTGGGCTGGATGGTTATATTTTAATCTTAATTGTTGTATTTATATTGTTTTTAAATTGTCTTGATTTAATTCTGTTTTAAGGGGGGGAGGGTTTGTTTTATAGTATGTTTATTCTGTATTGTATGTTTTAATTGTAAGCCGCCCAGATTGGATTACCAATGGGCGGGATATAAATAAATTTTATTATTATTATTATTATTATTATTATTATTATTAAATTGTTAATAGAGGAACATTACTATCTTAAACAATATACCTTTACCCAATACCCAAGGATTTCACATGTACAGAGTTCTGTCCCTGGTATCATATTAATAATAATTTCTCCATGAATGAATACAATCTCATCTACTGAGGCACTACACCTGTCTAAACAGGCATCTGTGAGCACACAGGCATCCAAGGAGATAATATCCTTGAGCACTACTATATCTTAATAGTGCTTATCTGTAAATGAATTTTCCAAAAATCTAGGACCTTAGAACATAGTAGTCTGTACATGAAGACAAATCACATAGTATAAGAGGCCATTGTACTGTATCAGAATCACTAATCTCATGTAAAATTATGTCAGTGACATGATTTTACTCTTGCTTTCTCCCTGTTGTGGCTATTTTCTGCATGTATTTTTGCTTCTACACTAATGGTCCCCCAAAAGTGTATCATTGGGCCCCAAAGCCACTGGGCTCTGTACTTGGTGCCAGGGTACTGATTTTGCCACAGCACTGTCAAATCTTGACGGTCTACTAGGGATTACAACCACAAATAACCCTGGACCCCCAAGTTTGCTTTGGAACATGATGCACAAAGAGCATGCAACTTTTTTAAAAGCTGCTTTGTGTTCCTGGGAGCAAAACAGCTGCCCTCATGTGTGTGGGATGGCATATAAAGCTCTTGTGTTGCCCACCCCTGTTACACAGCACTAGTATTTGCATTATCTGCAAAGAAAATCGGCCAGGAGAGACCTGATACTTAGCATGTGGGAAAGAGGGAGATCTGTTTTTGGAAAGTCTTGGAAGAAAAAAAAAACCCTACGTAGTCAAAGCTGGCTATGGTAGTAGCACCAGACTGCATGACATCAACATTTCCAATAAAGAAATGAACCTAATTACTCAACTCCCAAACAGCTTCTTGCAGTATCAAAGTATACAGTGCAGGCACTCCCTGCCACACACTCACTTAACTAAATACCTTTTAATGGTTGTGGTACTCATTCAAGGGTAACTTATATGCTTCACAAACTGCTCCCCCCAACAATTCCTGGCATGTCCAAGTAGCTCTGCACCCACTAATCTGCTCCCTTTATATAATAAGCTGCTAAACATTTGCACATGAAAAAAAAACCTCATTTTGTGTGGTCTATTGTATAATTAACTCTTTTGGCTGCGAAAACCATATATACTACATTTTCCATTACTTCTATGAGCTCTTTTGACTGATTCCGACAGCCCCAATATCATTCACTTTCTTACATACCACTGATAGAGAGTTGTGACTTTATAAATATAACATGATATATTTTTTCATTGATCTGTTGCAATAAAAATTGATCAGAAGTGTTATTATTGTTGCTTAGTGGTGCTTGAACATGGAAATTGAAACTAGGGAGCAATGTTAGGGTTGGGGGGGTTACTTTGGGGCCTTACTTTGTCATGAGAGTTTGGGCTGTACATTTGTTAAGGGAGTGAGATACACAGAGGTAGTTTTTTGAAGACTTTTGTTTCTGTATCACTTACAGCATTCAGACATTATACTAAGTTTAGTATGAAAACAGTAAGGTATATTAATCCCCAGACTAACATGTTCTGCCTGCAAGAATTTGAAAATTTCATCTCTAGTTTCTATTAATCACAATTAATAGTATGGCACCTGAACCCTAAAGTATGGTTAATGTTAACTTCAGATTGTCTGAACATGTCAGCTTCAAAACTCATAGTTTGAATTTGACTTAATTCAAGCAAATCATAGGTACATAAATCACATTAATCACAGCAAGCTATGTTTCAGAAAAAAAGCATGCAATTGCTTTCAGACTTGTAACCCATATCGCCATGTCAGAGAGGAGGAACAGTGGGTGCATGTGAGACTAAAGCCCAATTTAGCATGATGGCTCTGGTTTTGAGAGTATATTCTTGTTTTCCTACTGTTGTTGCTCAAGACACACTTAGGGTTGTCCGCACGGGCCAAAAGGCATGAGTTCCCTTCGCTCTCATGCCATTCTGTTTAGATGATACAGGCCAAAACCATGAGGCCAGGATCAGGCCCAATCCTGGCAGACCAGACATGGATCTGGTGGATTGGTGTCCAATCCCAGGATAAACAGCTTTTTCCTTGGTCAATTTGATCCCTGTTTTGCATGAAGTTTCCTGGAAATTCTGCAGCAAGCCCTGGCTATTTAAAGCCCCCCCCCCCCCCCCCCGTAGTCCTTACCTTGCTGCGCTGTCACTCCTACCAAGAAGTCCTCCCTCCCGGTCACTGCATCTAATGCAGAAATGGCATACCTGGCCACGTGGATGTAGCCAGGCACCCATTTCCACATCAGACTTGGCAACGGTGGCTTCTCAGTAGGAGTGATGGCACAGCAAGGTAAGGAGCATGTGCTGGTAGAGGATCCTGGGGTGGTGCAGGAATGGGCACGTAAACACCCACCCATCCTGATGCCAACTCAGGGACTACTAACCTGGGTGAGCACCTGGGCCAGAATAGCACAGGTTCAGCCCATGCTATCCTGATCCATCTACTCTGCCCCTTAGCCATGGTCTATGCAAAAGTTGAGTAATTGTGAGCCTCCAGATATTCTTAAATTCTTATGCTCTCATTACTCCCTCCTCATTGGCTATACAAATAGAATAGATGGGAGCTGCAGCTCATATCTCTTATTCCTAAACTAAGGCATGATCCAATTCATTGAATCCCACTGTCAACTTTACTCCCTATTCTACAAGCCTTTTGTGTGTACTTAAAGACATCTGGCACATAACTAGAGATGTGAGAAGAATTTTATTTAATGAATATTGATCCAGACTGGACTGATCCACATTTCTGAACTAAAATCTAGATTCTAAAGCCTTCACACTTCCCATGTGTTACAATGAAGTAAAAAAATACATTAAATTATTTTAACAGTTGTTTATTCTGAGAGAAAATACATTAGAAATGCAAACCATGACAGAAAGTACACACACACACATACAAATGTTCATGTGGACCGAAAAAGAAAACCACAGATTAATAATAATAAAGAAATTGAACAGAATAACGTGAACATGTAAAGATGACATGGGTCAGAGTTTGTTCATGCTACACACCACTTCCTATTTTCTGTTCTGCAGTTTTTAAAAAATGAATGCAGTTTTCCAATTATTGTTAATCATCTTGGTTGATTTTGGGTACAGCAAGGTAGGAGCATTTTAAATAAATAATCAAAATTTTACAGCAAGGATCTATATCTAGTTAATGTGTTCCAGTCTAACCTTCAGGAAAGATACAACCCAAACTCCAAGGACAAATCTCAAAAAGTTGTATTTATTCACAACAAAATGTGACCATTTGCTTTTCTGTTTCAAACGAAAAAAGGAGATGATTCACAAAAGATCTTCAGAAGTAATAGTGGACCAATAAAATAAGTGCAGACAGTTTAGGGATCCTAACCTGTATGGGAACACACCAAGAGGTCTGAAACTGCCACAAGCTACAGAAACTGTCTTCCTATAGCTTTAAAGGACCATGATTTCGAGACAGGATTCAAATTTCTTAATTATAAAACCAACTCTTGCTACTCACTCCTCAGGGTAATACAATACTTTCTTCCCCAGACAAATGAAGGGAGCTGAGTTATTCATCCACTTTAAAATGATACTAGATTTACAAATTAAAAATTAAAAAACAAAGAAGTGAAATGGAGATAATAGAGCCAGTGCCTTATTTAAACATCTTACCTTTTCGGATGTCAAAGCCTTCAGGCTGAGTCAACCCATCAATAATTATTTGTAGCGTTTGTCCTATTGTGTTCAGCCTTTTTGCTATTCCTTCCATCCCTTCTCTTTCAATTACTGCATTCACTTTTTGCTGCATTTCTGGCTTTCCTATCTCACTGGGACTTCCTCCGATGAGAGTTAAAAACCTTACACGTAAAATAAAAAGAGAACAGAGAGCAAACAATATGTATAGATATTTCTCAATATTTTTAAAACATTCCTCTAAATGAATGCTTTTTAAAAACACATTTCCTGCATAGATTTTAATATTTCTGTGCATTTTTCAAATATATGGATTTTTAATCATGAGTATCCATCTAAAAGGGTAGGCTTTTTTAAAGGAGGTGGTAAAGAATCTGATGCTTGGGGCTTTTTTTCAATAGTGCAAAATCAAAGCACATATCCATCCACATACCTAAACATCCCTTTGTTAATAATCTCAAAGATTATAAAAATTAAAACATGGTTAATGTCCCACCCCACCACAGGGAGCTTTAAAGATCTAGTACAGAGGAGCTAGGTGGCTGCATTGGCCCCCTGGGAGACTTTGGTGGGGGCACATCCCCCATCACACTACTCAATGGGAGAAACTCAGTGTTTGCTCCCAAATGCCCTATAGGGGCGGTGGAGGTCATTTTTTTGGTATGCTTTAAGGTTCCTTGGGCAATTTGAGGAGATATTTTCCCCCAAAATCAGGAAGTGAGAAAAATACATTTTTTAACCTCTGGGGTCCATTTGTTGTACTTTGGTTATCCCGATCTAGTTGCTCAAACCGGAGCTGAGGCTAAATAGAAAGCCATTTACATTTCTCTTACCAGGAGAGACCAACTGGCAACTTAGCTGGATGAGCCCAGTCCAGCACCTGAGACGCTGCCAGGAAAGTGATTCAAGCTGTAGTCTTATTTACCTATTGTTGTTGTGTGCCTTCAAGTCATTTCCGAATTATGGCGACCCTAAGGTGAACATGTCATGGGGTTTTCTTGGCAAGATTTCTTCAGAGGAAGTTTGCCATTTATTGCCCTTGAGACTGAGACAATGTGACTTGGCCAAGGTCATCCAGCCGGTTTCATGGCCAAGTGGGGAATTGAGCCCTGATCTCCAGAGTTGTAGTCCAGCACTCAAACCACTATGCCACGATGGCTCTATTTACTTTTTACTTACTTATTAAAATATTTATTATTATTTGCCCTTGAGGAACTCTCAGGGTGACATGCAAATAAAATCAATTTAAACACTTTAAAACAGTATAGAATGTAAAAACATAAAAACAATTTAAACAGACTAAAACATGTGGAACAAGTTAACAAATTAATATAGTTGAAAAGAGTAACACATTTAGATCCCAAAGGCAGTAATAAAAAACCAGGTTTTATGTTGGTGGCAGAATGAGGCCAACATTGGCACCAAATGGACCTCCAAAAGGAGAGGATTTCACCACTGGGGTTCCATAGCAGGGAAGATCCACTCCCATGCCCTCCCACAGTATTTTGTTGGTGGGAACAAATCAAGGCACTTCCAATACACCTAAGTCCCCAAGCAATCATACATAGGGGGATGTTCTTCTAGGATTACTGAGGTCCCAAAGCCATTTTGGGCTCTGAACGTAACCACTAGCACCATGAATTCAGACTGAAATATTTTGGCAAACAGTGCAACTTCTTTAAGGCAGATATAATATGGTCTCTGTATGGTGTTCTGGTCAGCAATCCGGCTACTGCATTTTGCACTAGCTGCAGCTTCTGACTTGTATCCCACATATAATGAATTCTGGAAATCTAATCTAAAAACTTGTTGTTGTTGTTGTCGTCTCTGGGTTTCTGGCTGAATTTTCAAATAGCTATCCAAGCTTTCTTCTTGTTGTTGTTGTGTGCCTTCAAGTCATTTCTGACTTATGGTGACCCTAAGGCCATAATGGGGTTTTCTTGGCAAGATTTGTTCAGAGGAGGTTTGCTACTGCCTTCCCCTGAGGCTAACAGCAAATGAGTGACTTATGTGATATGCCCAAGTTTACTCAGCAGCTTTTATGGCCAAACTGGGAATTAAACCTTGGTCTCCAGAATCATAGTCACACATTCAAGTCACTATGCCACTCTGACTCCCAATCTAAAAACTATCAATGCATAAGCAATTGTGTCACCATGAAAGACTATCACAACCAGAACTGAAGACTTCTGGTTCAAGCTGTAGTCTTGGTGATCCACATCCTAGACGTGGGTCAAGTCCATCAAATTTGCAGCCACCTATAAACTTCCAATGCAATTTCAGAATCCAGGCCTATCCTAACAGGAAGAAGTCATATATTTTCATTTTTTTACAAATGGAATGCTATTTAACAGGTGATAGTAGTTTCCTTGCTATTTGAGTATCTAGAAATGTGTTTTTGTAAATCTGAGAATCGGATCAACTCTCCGCCCCCATGGATCACACAATGATAAATGGTAGCTGTGCCAAAATATTAGACATTTTAGTTTAGCTTTTTAAAAAAATTGTATCAGGCAGAACATCTAACATCTCAAAGAGAAAAGGCTTTAAAGCTGGAACTGGAGCTAGACAGATAAACTATTCATACAGGGCTGGAGCAGATGGGCACGAAAGAGTGGCCCAAGTCCACTCCGGGCAGAAGCAGTTTGGAACCTTGCTGTCTGCACTGACCACTCCCAAGTTGTGCCATGAATGCAGGGAGTGGGCAGCACCACCAGGAGTTGGTTTATCTGGGTTCCTTTTTGCTCCACTGTTAATGACTGGAGCATGGCTTTGGTGTGGCTTCAGGCCACTTTGGAGGCATGTGTCATCTAAACATCATGCCTTCAAAGTGGCCAGAAGCTGCTTCATTTTGACCGTGTGTTTCACCCCATGGACTATGCTGCCCTTGATATATTTGATTTACCTATATTGGGAGAAAGGCAGGGTAAAAATAAAATAAAATAAAATAAAATAATAAATAAAGGAAATTATGTTCAAAGTGGTTCTTTGTCAGAAACCTCCTGGCACTGAAACAAAGCACATTAAGTGTTTTTATATATGACAAATTTAACTTCTGGAATGTGCTGGTCCTTGTACCGATAAAGGATTTTATTCTACTATGTTATTCATAAACTATTCATATAGGCATTTTTCTGAAAAATGCAATTAGGTGCTCAGAGGTTTTCTAACTTTCCCATCAACTCTCTGGATGAACAGATCTAGGAATATGTAAATAACCAGTTATAGGTAGGCAGAGAGTAAACATTCTGTTTTCCTTTAAAAGAACAGGGTGTTGCACTCATCCATCGCAATTGACTAGATACAGATTACTGACAAAAGCTCACACAGACAATGGAACTACTAGTCAATAATAATAATAATAATAATAATAATAATAATAATAAATTATTTATATACTACCCAATGGTAACCCAATCCGGGCGGTTTACAGCCTAAAACACAATTTACAATAAACAGAATACCCCCCCCTTAAAACAGTATTAAACATTACATGATTTTAAAAAGTCAAAGCATTTATAAGAACATTAAAAAACCTACAGAGCGACAAAACAAACAAACAGAACAGAATAAAACCCGGGGAACCTCTGAAACCTTCCTCATCCATCAGAATGAATGATGGGGCCACGAGAGGAAGAGGAGGCCGGGTAACCTAAGGGGGCCAGATGACCCGAGAGGACCGGGAAGCCCTGGGCTAGGATAATTAATCTGCAAAGGCCTGCCGGAAGAGATCCGTCTTAACAGCCTTTTACCTCATTCTTCTACTACAGTGGTTAGGTAGACTATTGAATCATCATCAAAAGCTTGGAGGCCACCAGTTAAAGTCTATTGCTGAAAACAAGTCAACATTACAAATAAGGGAATTTCAAAATGCACCTGTTTCTAGAAACTTATGTTTGCTCACAAATACATTCTATAGCACACTGCCCTACAGTAGGCCTATCAGCAGGCAAAGTAACACTGACCTTAGAGGTCAAAGTATGTAAAGTGTTTGGAACATCCCATCATACTGACTGGTTCTATACCCGCAAAAAACATTACCATGATTTACAGTACAACTGCTATTTAAGACAGGATATAATTCAGGGAAGAAACAGCTGTGATGTAGTGGTATGAGTACTCTTCTAGAACATGGCCACACAGCCCGAAAAACCCACAAAAACCTTTTTTAAAAAAATAATAATTTTAAACTGTAAAATTTTAATAATATAATGTTTTTAATTGTTGGAATTGCTTAATAGTTTTTTAAACTTTGTATTTTTAAAGTTTTCTATTGTTTTAACTTGGACTGTTTTAGATTTGTTAGATGCCATGAATCCCTGTGTTGGGAGGAAGATGGGATATAAATAAACAGAATAATAATAATAATAATAATAATAATAATCTGTAATATCTTCCCAGCACTCTGGTAATCTATGGATCACAAAATGAGAAAAATTGTTCTACTGTTTTTCAATGCTCAGAGTTTTTGCTATTCTGATAGCCTGTATTATATTTGTGTTGTAATGGATGTTTTAATAACCACAAACTTTAACAACTATCCTGACAAAGTGTTGTTGACTTTGGGTAAAACGTAGTAATATTTACTCTGTATTTCACCACTAGGTCCCATAATCCCTTATCCTTGGCTAGGGCAGGTAGTTGTTGCAGACCAAATACATTTGGAAGGCTATACATTCTCCAACCTTGGTATAAAACCCCAGTGTGAATAATGACACTTTTATGTCTTTATCAGTTGTGAAATGACAAGCCAAAAGGAAAATGGGAGGATGAGAGAGGTGGCAAAGAATGCCATGGGCACACTCAATATTACGTGAGCATAAATAAATTCTGGATCAAACTGTTAGTTCAGAAACCATGGCAGAATGTTAAAATGTCCACAGTATCCCCTTTTCTTGATTATTTCAAATATAGGCACTGGAAATACATATAAATCTGAACTGTATTGAACAAATCCCTGATAGGGAACCACTGAACCTTAGTGTTGATGGATGGACGATACTACACTACAATGGTAATGACAGGCAACAGCTGTCTGAGCTTTGACTGACATGGCAGATGTGACCTGAATGACTACTACAGACAGAGACTCCCATGACTCAATAGTCTAAATAATACATCCTTCCTGGGGGAAACTTACATTCATAAACAAAGATTTATTTTACCAGGGCTGGAAATGCAACCCTGAGCACCTGTAATTGTTACACTTTATTGTAAACAATTTACACATGCACCACCACAGATATATACTAAATAAGGAAGGGAAAAGCACTCCATGATTGCAGCCATGTGGGCTACAGATATATGAAAGTGCAGCAGAAAGCAATCTGATTTGTATGGTTTGATATGAAAGGAAATACATAACTAGTAATTTATTTAGGAATTTTTCTGTCTTGATGCAGATTACTTTGAGTCTCAGAAACATTCGAACTAGACCTGCATACTTTAATCCGTTACACAGCTTCAATAATATTAATTGGTTGGGGAAGGAGTCAAGTTTGACTGGGACAGGCAAATTTTAAAGTGAGAGTTGGGTCAGTTGCACAACTATTTGATTAGCTTTTGAGGCTATTTCTGTGCTTCGATTTGGTGGTATAATTTGGAATAAAGCTATCTAAAATGTGCATGTAACTTTTTTCAAACAAACAAAGTTAACTACACAAGACAAGACAAAAAGAATAAAATAAACCATTTTTTTAAAAGATGGTTTTCTCCTCCAAAATAATGTAACAGTTTTTCACATACTTCTGTGGTCAGAACTGATTGCCACTAAATTCAATGGGAATTATTCTGCAGTAAACAATGCAGCTTCAGTTTACACACTGTTGTTGTTACTACAATATTGTAAATCTGTAAGCCTCTCATTTGTGACAAGCCTGATACAGACTGAGGCTATGCACACTTTCATGAGTGTAAAAATGACAATTATTAACCCTAAATGTATACTGATTAGAACACTTGAGTGACTTCTGGAGTACAGTTACCCCTCGGTGTCCACGGATTCTTTTGTCAATGTATGCAGGCTGGCATTATATTATTGTGACTGAATAAATGTGTGGTATATAGCAGGTGAACCTGTGTTTGTGAGCCTGCATAGTAATTGGCCAATTAGGCCAGGTGATTGTAATGCAGTCAATCAGCAGACTACAAATGTTGTGGTAGTATGCATGTAGGTTGGGAGTTGTTATGCTTTCTATGCTGGAGTTGTTTTAATGAGAGCTGTATGACTTGCTCTTCATGCTGAGTTTGTTTTTGTATTTTTCTATGCTTATTTATATCCAGCCATCATGCTATAATGCTTTGCTTGTAATGTTATTTTTGCTTCTGCTAAGTATAGATCCATGACTCTGCTACAATCCATTTTTTACAACCTTAACAATGGTTATGGGCCCAAATTGCTGCTGTTGCTGTGTCCTGGAAGAAGTCTAGAGTCTGCAGAGATTTGCTGAGGCTGCTAAGGAAGCAAAGGGGCTTGCTGATCACTCAATATCTGTTTGAGAAGAGGGTAGAAGATCAATAACCATGGCTGGTACAATGTTTGGTGGTTTGCCACTAGAGAGACTGAATAAATGCAATTATATGTTTTGGTCAGTGAAAACACATTCTTTACTGCTAAAAGAAGGTTTGTGGGAGCCAGTTGAGAACCCCCCAGCACAGCCTAATGAGGATGAGAGGATGGCTGCACAGAAGGAGCATTCCTGGATCATCCTGGATGTTGAGGAGAGCCAGCTCATGCACATTAGAGAGTTGCAAACTGCAAAGGAATGTTGGGAGGCTCTGCGTGGGATTAATATCCGCACCTCTACAATTTCCAAGAAAGCTCTACAGAACACTTTTGGCTCCAGATGGTGATGTTTCCCAGCATTTACAGGAGATGCAAAGTTTATTTCTTGAGTTGTCAGAGCAAGGAACATTTTTGAAGAGAGTGCTAAAGCGTTTATTATTTTGATTTCTCTTAACCCATCCTGGGATGTGTTTACACAAAGTTTAGAAGTTCTCTCAGAGACTTAACTCTTCATTACCTTACCAATCATCTGCTGGAGAAAGAGGCCAAGAGAAAAGGACACTGTGCAGAGCAAGCAAATTCCAAGCAGCATTTCAAATATGGAATGTTAACTATTGTAAGCCACCCCAATTGTTTTAACAGAGGAGCAGGTTTATTATTATTATTAACATTATTCGGCTCAGCTTCAGGGAGATAATGAGGTAGAAGACAGGGAGAGTGTGTTTGCTGTGGAAATGCTACACGTGTGGATCTACATGCGATCTTCAGCATTCCTGTCCAGTTCAACAGAGACATAATGTGCAGCCAAGAAGAGATAGCAGGAGAGAGACAAGCAAGGAACTAATTCACTGCTTGTTTCAGCAGTGTATTGCTTAAATCAGGAAAAAGAGGTTTGGCTCCTCAATTCTGGTTGTACATGTCACATAACAAATCAGAGGAGTTACTTTAATGGCTAAAGGTCTCTATTCAGGGAATGAGAGAGTGTTATGTACCTAGTTTGTCTATAACATTGCAGAATGTATTATTTTGTACCAGAGTTACAGTTTTGTTTTCTTAGTGTTGCATGTCTCGCATCTGAGGGCTATCAAATATCATTTTCTGGCATAACTTGTGATGTGAAGAAAAGGGGGGAACTTGTGCTAAAGGAGTCCGAAAGGACAGTCTTTACCACATGATTCACAGGTTTTATGGGTGCAATTTGTAATAACCCTCCACATGAGAAATGCACTCATTTGTTGCATATATGGCATCTCTTAGTAATCCTGTTGTTTCCGAATGGCCATGCTAGTTTTAAAGTCATAGACAAAATGGTATCATTGCATGGGGATACCAAACTAAAGCAATGTAATACATTCTTGACTGTGCTGTGGGCAAACAAGTCTAAAAGTAAAATACAGCCCATAAGAAAGAAAAGCAACAGGATTACTAAGAGGCCATTTCAGTTGATTTATTCTGATATTGTGGGGCTGTTACTAAATAGTTTAGGAGGTGCCAAATATTTTGTTACTTTTGTTGATTATTATAATCGATATACATGGGTTTATTTACTGAAAAGTAAAGGAGAGATATTTCAAATTTTTAAAAACTAGGTTACATATGTAGAGAAGCAATTTGGCAACAATATTGTGCAATTGCAAACTGACCGAGGAGGGGAGTTTCTTTCTAAAAACTTTTAACAATGGCTAAAAAGAAAAGGCATTTTCTGTAAGTACACCAATCCCTTTTCTCAATGGAAGAATGGCATCGCGGAACACTCCAAACAGTTAAAGATTCTTTACTTTGTGATTCTGGCTTGAGTTCTAAATATTAGGCAGAAGCCCTACTCGCAGCCAATTATACAGTTAATAGAACTTGGGAGTTTGGCTATTAACAATCTCCTTATTTTTGCTTATTGTTAAGCAGATTATTGTTAATCCTTATTGTTTGAGAAACAGACGAATCTCACCACATATGAGAATGTTTGAGTGTCATGCCTGAGTGCATATCCCCAAAGCACAGAGATGAAAAGGGCAAGCCAAGATATCCAAATTAAGATTTCTAGGATATGCCACAGGGTGTAAAAGGTTACCGTTTTGATGCTGGTAATGGAAAAGTGGT
Source organism: Phrynosoma blainvillii (assembly GCA_026167975.1). Lineage (NCBI taxonomy): Eukaryota > Metazoa > Chordata > Lepidosauria > Squamata > Phrynosomatidae > Phrynosoma > Phrynosoma blainvillii. The sequence continues at coordinate 33,848,351 of JANUYF010000001.1, read as the reverse complement.
AATATCTCAGAATGCAGATTTTGTTGAAAGTAATTGGGGGTGTGCTCATGCAAACACACAAAAAAAATTCTTCCCATAAGTGAGAATGATGGATTATGTGATACTTTGCCATCACCATCTCAATCCCCTGTTAGGTCAGAAAGCCCAGTCAGTGAAGTTACTCCACCCAGCGGTCAACAGGAAAAGAGTCCTGTTATTGTTTAAAAGGAGGGGCAGAATAGCCCAGAGACTTCAGATCTGTCAGGTGTTCCAGATCATCCAAGGAGGTCTCAGAGGGAAAACAAAGGAGTTCCATCTATAAGGTTTTATGTCCCAAATGTAATCAGGATTTATAATATAGTTTCTAAACCTCAAAGTTATGAGAAAGTTTTAAGTTTGCCTCCCGGTGAGAGGATGAAATGGGAGAAAGATATTCATGCAAGATGAAATCTATATATGTTGTTATGATGTTAAATGTAATAATGAATCATATTGTTATGTAAAGATGTTAGTCAAACAAATATGATACTGTTGTTTTAAGTTTGAAATGGTTTAAAATGTTATATAAGGAAATTCTACACACTTTGTTTAATACACAAGGAGTGGTGTCAGGATATGCAGGATTGCATTACACTATTGTGACTGAATAAAGGTGTGGTAAATGGCAGGTGAACCTGTTTGTAAGCCTGCATGGTAGTTAGCCAATTAGGCCAGGTGTCTGCAATGCAGTCAATCAGCAGACTACAAATGTTGTGGTAGTTTGCATGTAGATTGGGAACTGTTATGCTTTGTATGCTGGAGGTTGTTTTGCTGAGAGCTGTGTGACTTGATCTTCATGTTGAGTTTGTTTTTGTATTTTTCTATGTCTATTTATATTCAGCCATCATGCTACAATGCTTTGTGTTATGTTATTTTTACTTCTGCTAAATAAAGCTATTTTTGTTACTGAAGCTCCATGACTCTGCTACTCTCCATTTTTACAACCCTAACATCTTTATCCATGTGTTCAAGCATCCATGGATTGGAAATATTCAAATAGTATATACATTCCAAAAAGCAAACATTGATTTTGCCACTTTATGTAAGAGACACCATTTTACTATGCCACTGTATTTAATGGGACGTGAACATCCATGGACTTTGTTATCCACAAGAGCTTTGGAACCAAACCCCTGTGGATACTTAGGGCCCATTATATTTGGGAGCTCCACTGAATTTCAGGAATAAAATTATTCTATTTCCACTTGTTTATGGCCTTAAGGAAAGGTATTCCACATTACCTAAACACCCAAATACATATTTACGTAAGGTAAAAAAATTATCCTGAGCAGCTGACAGACTCCCTTTTCTGCACAAATAATTTCTGTGTAGTAAAAATACTGTTATTTCCAACTGGGAATGTACATATCTTCTTCCTTAATATTTTGTTACTAGTCTGTTAGAATTCCTGATATATTATAATTTCTGAAAGATAGCTGTAGTAGTCTGTTTCAGGTGCTGCAGAGAATCTGTGTCACTTTAGACTAACAAGTTTTATTTGTTATTTACTTTTGTGGATGGTGGTGATAGTTTACAAAAACATATGCCACATAAAAGTAGACTTTAAAATATAACAAGACTCTTTGGTGTTTCTGCAAGATTTTAAAAGCATCACACTAACCCCAGAATTAATAGACAACACAAATCCCTCTTCAAATGAGCAACTCAATTTTCCTGTGCCCTTTTAGTTTAGAAAAAGCAGTAATTTCCATGTCAACAGTGTCCTTAGTGACTGCAGATGCATTTTTTCCTTTTCTCTAAAATCTGGTTGTTAAATCTGGTTATATATTTCATAGATTATTTTCACCCAAACAAATGTGCTTGGAGGCACTTGGAACAGAAATCAATATTAAAACAAAAAGCTCCATCTCAGCGGTAATGTATATTGACCACCTCTATTTTTAAACTTCATTGCTAAGAACAAAGTGAAATGCTTTTGCATGTTGAAAAATGTCCTCTGAGTTACAATGCAAGGTCACAGAAAATGGAGCTAGAAAACAAGAATATTATCTGCTAAAAGAAAGGAAGAGAAATAGACTATACTATAGGCAACTTCCTCTTCTTCCTGTCTTCATTTGATTTTTGTTGGGTTGAACAATGGGCTGGCATACTGTATTTGACATAAGAATGTTAACAGGCAAGTTCCAGCTGGCCATAGTTGAGAGCAATAGCTATGACTAACGATAAATGCCTACCTTTTCTCTCTAATTATTACATTTTTATTTGTCTTTTGAATAACCAAACCAATGCTTCTTAATACATTTCAATTATGCTGTTTAGAGGTCATGTTGTTGTTGTTGTTAACAATATTCTATACAAATACCTTAGGCTTTTTGTGATAAAAAATGTTTGTGCATATATCTGTGCAAAGTTTTGAAATACACAATTAAATTCCCATAACTGGCCATCATGAACAGGGATTCTAGTCCCTTAAAAGTCATGGTCAGAACTAGAAGCCCATTCACACTACAGAATTATGTGCCACTTATTCCACTTTAGCTGCTAGGATTCTTAGAATGAAAGATTGCCGTCAAGATAACTTTGAATATGATGATATTATGAAGGAGAAACATTCAAGATCCATGGTCATCAACTGCCCTGCACAGGTCTTGTCAGCTCACGGGCTTTGGCTTCCTTGACTAAATCAACCCATTTGCAATAGTAGAATTCAAAGACAGTTAGAGTGGTCTCAAGCTGGATTATTTCTGGCAGTCTATTCAGGCCCTAACTGAAAGAAAGAAATTGGCAGCATGAGTTTTTGTTGACTTCAGTCTACTTCCTCAGATGCATTTAGAGGAAGTAGACTGAAGTCTATGAAAACTCATGCTGCCAATTTCTTTCTTTCAGTTAGTCTCAAAGGTGCTACAAGATCTCTCTACGTACCATTTGCAATGGTTTATCAGTGTCTTTTTCAGTGTAGTATTGGCTTCTTTAGTTAGCTATGGTGGTCTTCTCTCTGAAAGATCCTCTGCCAGAGCCACCCTTTACTACTGCTGCTGCCCAGTAGTTGTTTGACACATTTAGTCTGGCTCCACAGCAAAATCTGTCTGTCATAAGAGACCCTACCAGCAGCAGTGCTACCATTAACATAGTCTCTTACCTCAAATGTCATGCAATCCGGCCAGCACAAAAAGATAGTGTCAAGATAGGTTGGCAATCTTAATTTTTATCTGTTTAGTGGTGAGGTTTTTGACACTTACAGTGCAATCAAGAGTTGGAAACAAGTGGCCCTTCAGACTGCCAGTGCCAGAATGCAGTTCCCATCATGTCTAGCTAGTTAATGCTGAAGGATGAAGAAACTACAGTCCAATGACACATAGAGGGTTCATATGTTGCCCCCAGCTATACATGTCCACTGGGAAGCAAGTCTAATGGAGTACATTTATGCACTCTCTCAGGTAAGTGAATATATGACTGCAGCCTTTAGAAGACTATTACTATTCACTTACATATGTCAACTTGAATCACAGTCTTGGACTCTCAAAATACAACAAAATCCCAAATCTACAAAACAGCTATACCTTTATTTGCCAACCAAAATGCACAAAGTAAATCATGCAAACTTTTGAAGCTTCACTGGCTCCTTCATTAGGCAAAGATGTGCAACATGTATATTGACATTGGCCCACATTCATACTGAATTTGTTCATGTTGAGATCATAAAGCAAAATGCCACTTTAAGTTACTTTTTTTAATAAACAATAGAATTGATGTGTTAGAACGTCATCTGAAATGAATGAAAATGATGATTTGCCAAAAATGTTTTTGTAAGGTTACAGATTTGCCAGTAACAGCAAAATTTGATGCAGCAAATAGGCAAATTATTCTTGTAGCTTGAACATCTGAATGAAATTATTATCACAGATGCAGCAGATACAGTGATATATACAAACTGCTAAGCAAAATAGAAAAAAAGGTTAGTTTAATACCTATCTTTAATTTTTTTAGTGCAATGGATAGATGGATTATGTTTCTACAAAGCTACAAAAAGAAGGTTGTTTCATTCCAAAGAATGACTACTTGGCTACAGATTAAACAGGGAGAATACAATTTCCTTTGGTTGTAGCCAATATAATGAGAGTGGAGTAATGTTCCCATTCCTGGTATGACTGCAAGTGGGGGGCTTTCCCCTTCCCGCCCCACTGCAGCCCACTTTGCCTCCTGAAACATCTTTCCTGAAGGTTAGGGGGCCCTCACATAAAGGCCAGGATTTTGCATGAGTAACTGCAGTGGGTCCGTATCAACCACCCAGTTCAATAGATACTTTGCATACATAACCTTCCGCTTGTGAAAACTACCTCTGCAAATTGATAAGTTTGATGAGGAAAGCAAGTGTAGATTAGCTAGGTGGACTAATGATCTGTCCAGACTTTCTATGACTGCAACTTCCAGAATCTGCCAGCTATGGTCATCTTGACTAGGGATTCTGGGAGTTGTAACTTTCTCAAGTTCTAGCTGTGATTCAAAGTAAAGCAGCTTCAGACGTATTTCAAACACTATGCTGCCTACATTAATTTAAGACCTCCTTCCATTGTTACTAAGACCCCGATAAAAGAAACAGAAATGTTATCAAGCATCCAAAATCCACAAGCAGTGATACCTTGTGGATTGTGTTGTATTTCTGCTGCATGGACAACATGGCTACCTCTGAAATTATCATCAAACATTATACTGTCATCGTCACGATCATCATTTTGTAGTTGCTGTAGTGTGCCATCAAGTCCTTTACAATTTATGGCAACCCTAAGGTGAACCTATCACAGGGTTTTATTTGGCAAAATTTGTTCAGCGTGGGTGTGCTTTTGCCTTCCACTGAGGCTGAGATAGTGTGATTTGCCAAAGGCCACTCAGTGGATTTCCATGGCTGAGTGATGATTTGAATGCTGGTCTCCAGAGACATAGTCCAATGCTCAAACCACTACACTATGCTGGCTCTTTATGCTGTATCATCTACTTAAATTGTCCACTGCAAAGCATAAGACAGATTTCTATCTTCAGACCCTTATAGTCTGTAACTCTACAGAGAGGAGACAACAACCAAATGGGAAGAAAATGAGGGCAGGAATAGAAGAGAATGAATTTAGTTCACCTTGGAGTTTTTGCCAAATATTTTCTGCTATATATTATATACAGTGTATAGTTATGGTATATATCTTTGATTCAATCTCATTTTAGGAGATAATGGGGAGTCATGATGAATATTGAGACCAAAACATTCAACAAGATTAGCTGGCACTGGGAGGTGGGTGATTTGCAAAAGGAGAATCCCATATGTGCAGTGCTAAATGCTAAGCCATGGCACAAGACTCCTAAAATCTCAATCCATATATATTAAAATCCACAAACCAGATGTTGCAGTTTGGCTACATAATATGCACAGTCTGCTTAACCTTTTGTTTTAATGAGCATTTTCTCTGGGATTTTTCATTGGCCAGCATTTACATATAATTAATGTTTAAAAAACACCTCACCCAGTAAACCAATGCAATAATGATGATAATGGATACAACTACAGCCAACAGGCAGTGTACAGTCAATTATCTCACTAAAATTTCTAAGTACTGTTTTTCTTAGTGCAATTCTTTTGCAATATGCACTCTGAAATTGGACGGTTTGCCCATCTATATTAACAGAATAGGATCAGTCACTGTAGCCTGCTTTTTTTTTTTTTTTTTGGACTTCCTTCCAAGTTTTAATACATTGTTGTATTATTCCAGAGAAGTAAAATGATTTGGATCAAGACTTAGTCCTATGGTATTCCTGTTCAAATGAATGGGTCAAGTTAATCACAATTAACTTTAGTTCCATTGATTTCAAAGAAGCATCTATAATTCTAAAACAAAACTAACTTAATTTGAATCCAACTCAGTGTCTTGAAAATTCTTTGACTGAGGAACACAAACACACACTCTTTAAAGTTGTTAAGGTCAAAATAGATTTGTATTACAAACGCTTAAAAACATTTATATGCATTATTAGAATTCAGAACTGTATAATTTCCAACAGTGGAGAAAGAAGTAATCTATTTTGATAATTTATACAGTATTCATAAGGCGATTGCCATGTATATTGTAGAACATTTAAAGTAAAACAATTATATAACACATGATGAAAATATAATTTGGGTTCTAGCCTTCTACTCCCTATTTTGCAGAGTTTTTAATTCAACTTTTAAAATGTCTACAGGTTGTAGTCAGCATTTGGGACTAATTTTGTTTACAAGTAAAAAAAAAAAAAGGAAAGGAAAGGAAAGGAAAGGAAAGGAAAAGAAAAGAAAAGAAAAGAAGATGAATTTTAAAAAGGCTTGCTCTTTCAAGCAATTAAACCTAGTTTCAAGGAAAAACCAGTTAGCAGTTTCAAATATTGGTGAGCTTTTCATACTTCAAAAGTGTGGTGCTGGTTTTAAAAACTGACATTTTTTATATGTTGAAAGGCATTTTTCTTTTAATTCAGAAGTGCATGTTCTAATGTGCACCTAAGGGAGTCCTCTGAGATTGGAGAAGCCAATACCTTATTTTTGGGTGTCTCATTTCGCTTCTAAAGTGACAGGAACTCACCACCAAAGGTTTCTGTGATAAGGAATTATACATGGCATGTTACACTCTGTTTTTTAAAAAACTTTTCTAAGCCTCATCACTTTACTGATAATTTGTGCAACTACAATAGAGGTCCTATCTTAAAATACTATTCCCCCATCTATTCATACCCTGCTAAACAGTAAAGCACTGATGAAGAACAGAGTATCAAGAGTCCTTCCTGCATCCAAATACACTTGAAGGGATTATGTACTTTCTTCAGCACAAATAAATGTGGCAACATTCACCTGCATTAACACCTCATTTTAATTCTCCTTAATTGGTAATAAAGAATTCTGCACCTACTGCGAACATAAAAAGCATAAATTGCAAAGGAAAGGCACAAATTGTACACTAAATGTAAACATATTAATGGAACGGGAAGTGAAGTTAATGGCTAAATTAGGTAGATACTTCATTTGTAAACTCTCATAACTATTTATGTATTATTTTATTATTTACTATTAAAATTTATTAAAATTTATTCATTTTTTATTTTATACTTTATTAATTACTTATTAGTTTACTTTTAGCATGGCCTTCCTCTAAGGAGATTCCCTCTCCCATTTTACCTTCATACCAACTTGTAAGATCCGTTGAATTCTCCAACAGTGACAAACTCAAGTATATTTGAGTGGGATTTGAACCTGGGTCCTCATCTGACATGTTAGCCATTATACTGGGCTTAACTGCTGTACTTAAGAAAATTTTATATTACATTGATGTTTTAATGGTTAATAATTTTTGTTTTTAATGTTATGGTTTTTATTAGCTACCTTGAGCTCCCACAAGGAAAGAGAGGGTTTTATAAATATTCTGAAATAAATATGTAACCTACACAGGGTGGGCAACCTGTGGCCCTTCAGATATTGCTGGACTACAACTTACATCATTCCTGACTGCTGGCTACACTGGCTGGATCTGATGGGAGTCAGAATCAACTTCTGAAGGGCCACAGGCTGCCCACTCCATATATACATTCTGAGATTCTCATTCCTATCTCAACAGTGTCTGAGTTACATTCAATGGGCAACTAGGAAAATACCTTTTCTTTAGTTATACCTAGAACTCTTTACTTAAGGAGGCTCATTTCTGTTTGGTCACTATGCAAATTTTCTTCTTTTTTTGACAGCCTGCCGTTGCAAAACTGGGCTCAAAAACTTTGTCTCTTACACCCCCCAGGGTGCTGGTTCTACAGCCACTATATTGTGAGTTTGAACCCACAAGGATCCAGGTTGAGTTAACCTTCAATACTTTCGTAGGTTGGTAAAATGAGTACCCAGCTTGTTGGGAGCAATTGGTTAACACATTGTAAACCGTTTAGAGAGTGCTTAATTCATTATGAAGCAGTATAGAAATGTAAAGTGCTATTGCTAAGTGCCAACCTGCAATAAGAACAGCTCACACTATGTTAACTTGCTAAGACAGAATATTTTTTCTGTACAAATATTTGGATATGTGCTTCATACTGATATTATCATTTATTGTATTTATACCACTCTCTTTAGAAATGCTCTCAAGAGTAGCTTACAGATTTTTAATTAGACATGGCAAGCATATTACAAAAAGACAACACAGGGCATGTATATTACAGAAATATCTCAAAAATATTTTTAGACCTATATTAACTTTTAGAAAGTTACAGAGTTATCACCAATCTAAATACTGTGAAGTCATAGGCTTTCATGGCCGGCATCCATAGTTTTTTGTGAGTTTTTCGGGCTGTGTGGCCATGTTCTAGAAGAGTTTCTTTCTAACGTTTTGCCAGCATCTGTGGCTGGCATCTTCAGAGAATACTGGAATGGAAGAGAGTGGGTCTATATATACTGTGAGACCCTGGGTAGGGAGAAGTGATTTCCATGTAAACTGTGTATTGTTCTGTGTTGAATAGGTATTGTTAATGGCATGGCTTCCAGATGAGGATATGCTTTTCCCATGTAAACTGTGTACTGTTCTGTGTTGAATAGGTATTGTTAATGGCATGGCTTCCAGATGAGGATATGCAATCAAGGAGATTGTCTGCTATTGTCTGCTAGGAAAGCCCCTGACCCTGGTTGGTTTTCCATTTGCATTTGCTGAGTGCTGATTTTCTTATTTTGTAGGACTGGTAGCCAAATCTTGTTTACTTTAAGGGTTTCTTCTTTCCTGTTGAAGTTATCCAAGTGTTTGTGAATTTCAATGGCTTCCCTGTGCATTCTGACCTGATAGTTGTTGGCATGGTCCAGAATTTCAGTATTACCAGTCTACCAGTCCTACAAAATAAGAAAATCAGCACTCAGCAAATGCAAATGGGAAACCAACCAGGGTCAGGGGCTTTCCCAGCAGACAACAGCAGACAATCTCCTTGATTGCATATCCTCATCTGGAAGCCATGCCATTAACAACAGAACAATACCTATTCAACACAGAACAATACACAGTTTATATGGGAATAGCAGACAATCTCCTTGATTGCATATCCTCCAACCCTGAAGCCATGCCATTAACAACAGAACAATACCTACGCAACCAGAACAATACACAATTTACATGGAAATCACTCCTCCCTACCCAGGGTCTCACAGTATATATAGACCCACTCTCTTCCATTCCAGTATTCTCTGAAGATGCCAGCCACAGATGCTGGTGAAACATCAGAAAAAAACTCTTCTAGAACATGGCCACACAGCCCGAAAATCCCACAAAAAACAATCTAAATACTCTTAGGCTGTACTTGCACTGCAGAAACAATCCAGGCTGACATCACTGTAAATGCCATGGCTCAATGCTATGGAATCCTGGGAATTGTAGTTTGTTGTGGCACCAGAGCTCTCTGACAGAAAGCCCTAAATATCTCACAGAACTAGTCCCCTAAATTCCATAGCATTGAAGCATAGCAGTTAAAGTGGTGTCAACCTGGATCATTTCTGCAGTGTGGATGCAGCCTTAATGGATCCAGTCCACTAGATCCAGAGTGAATACGATGGTTCCGGAATATATATGGAACTCTAGTGGAATGGGAATAGACAGATTCTCTTGAACAGCTAAAGGAAATCATGAGGTGTATGAAGTCATTTCCAAAGGCTGGAAAGTAATTGAAGAGAACCAGCACTGAGCATAGGTTGAGATCACACCACAAGCTTTATGCAGTTCAATGTATTGCTTCCTAGATTTTTCCATTCTCCATGAAAAATGACTGCATTCTAGATTAAAAGCTAAATTAGCTAACTGTAGGCCCATTGTATGATGGCTTACCTCATTGCTGTATTATATGATTCTGGGTGGATGCAAGTCTGATCCAATGGATTTGGCTGCCAAGTGACATTTGCTGCTGCCTTATTTTTCTTTTTACCCTGTTTCTCATTTGTGGCTCCTTTCTGACTCCCAGCTGCAAGCTCACTTGTTTGACTAGTGCCCAAAATCATGAAAAAAGAAGAAGAAAAGAGGAAAAGGTTGTTATAATTTTAAGAATATCCCTCAAATACACAGTTTTAATTCATTCATCATAAAAAACAAGTTAGTATAAAAAAAAAAGTAAAATTAATCTTATCATTAAGAATGTATTTTGTAATTAACAGGCATTTGAAAATTTGGCTCTTAGTGGATCCAGTACAGTCCCATAGAGGCTACTGTATTTACTTCACTTAAAAGTTCCCCAAATTGAAAGTGGACAGAAATGTCTTTTCAATTGTGGGTCCATAGCTCAGGGATAGCTCTGTGAACAAAGAAACAAATATCTGTCTATTTATATTAATTACTACATTCCTCCTAAAACAGAGGAGTATACTGGACAGTATCGTTGCAGCAGCTATTCAGTGATGTTCACCGCTGCTCTTCTTCTGGTGGGCAACCAAACTATATTATTTTATATGGGTTGAAACTGGTTTTGAATTTGTTTTTGAGTTTGTTTTTACAATGCTTTTATCATTTTTCTTTATTTGTTTTACATCAGTTTGGGAGTCCAGATGGGCAGAAAAACAAATAAATACTTCTAATATGTAATAAATATTTAATAAATCTGTACATACACAAAGTCCTAAATCCAATCTGTAGCATTGCCAGCTAAGGGACAAACAGTTACAAGTATAACTACAGGAAGGCAAGATGAGGACACTGCCCCTCCAAATGAGAATTCTGCCTGCCTCCAAGTGAAATATTCCCTCAGCCCCCATATTTCTAGCATTGCAGAGAGTAAGACATTGAAAACTGTTCACATCTAGAATTCATATTTACTGTGTTTGCTTTCCCTTGGTAAATTTGTCTACCCTCTTCTCTCTCTCTTTTTTTTAGATATCTAAGCTTTATTTCAAAATGCTTGACTGAAGTTTTCAGTTACAGCAATACTAGAACATTGGGGATTGAAGTAAAAATTCGTTTTGGTAGGTAGAATTCTTAGGGGGGTGAATGCCCTCATTTTGCCCCACTTGCCTCTGCACTAGCTCCATGGCATACTTTCGAAACAGAAGGTCCCAACTTTGGTTCCTTGAATCAATCTCAATGAGTATTCATTGGTAGTCAATTATCAGCATTCAGGTTCAGTCCATGCTATCATACTGGTTTCAGACTGCTGCTTTTAGACTGCTGTTTTATTATTTTATTGCACTCTGCACCACTTAGGGGCTATAAAGAATGGGTACATTGCAGTTATTCTTAACTTTATGTCTTATTATGTGTTCGCATGTAAAATACAAGCCCAGTCTTAGACTGGCAGACAAGATTATATATATATTAAAAACATCTGAACCAACATAAAGGCAATGGTTATAGTACAGGTTTTGCAAGTGTGCTCTTTTCTTCTGTATTAACTCTACATATTGCTCTGGATAAACAGATATGGCCTCAAATCACAGATCATTCAAGTCTGACTAGTAGCATTCAGCAAGCTGGCAAGTTTGTCCTATGTGCTTTGATTTGGCCTTTGGAGTATCTGTATTTCTTCGGTTGGGTCAGCCTCCAGAATGAGCTCCTATGCTCATTTCCAGACTTTTAGTCAAGTTGCTATTACATTACTGTTCCACTTAAAATTTAATCGAACTGTCATCTGAGGTTTCTTCCACTAGAAGTGATGAGAAAGTTTATTATGACACAATGCCCCAACTTGCCAGGGAATGTCTGCAGCTTGCCAAGGTCAAAATAGAACTGGAAAGACACAACAACATATGAAATATCCACATTAGTTACTGCAAGTGGAAGCTGTGATTGCAAGCCTGTGAACAGGAGTAAGCTAAAGGAGGAAGAACTCTTTCCAGTTAATTTCCATTCTGCTTCCACTTTCTCCACATATTTTCCCTTGCAGATTCTTTTGCAATTTAGTTACAGTTTCTTAATACCTATATGGACACATTACTTCTTGTTTATTGTATATTGTACTATTGTTTATTATATATTTATATTGCCCTTCATCCAGAAAAGTTGATTTATTGATATAGTAACATTATTTATATCTCACCTTGCAGGATACAAATAATAGAATCACAGAACTGTAGAGCTGGAAGGGACCACAAGGGCTATTTGGTCTAACCTCCTACCATGCAGGGATACACAACTAAAGCATCCCTAAAAGATACTTATCCAACCTCTGTTTAAAGACCTCCAAAGAAACAGAGTCCATCACCATCCAAGGAAGTCTTTTCCACTGTCAAACAATTCTTATAGTTAACAAGTTCTTCCTGATGTTTAGGTGGAATCTTTCTTGCAATTTGAATTCACTGGTTCTGGTTCTAGTCTCTGGAGAAGTGTAACACTTTACCCTTGGAATGGCAACTTTGGTGTATGTTGGAGCCAGTTCCTCACCACTACTTTCTAAATGATGTACTTTTGGTGGGGGAAGAAACCATACATTTTTGGAAAAACAAAATCATGCACACTGATTTACAGAGAGTCCTGCTTCCCAAATCTTCTGGGAGCATAGGTCCCTTTGTTTTGCAGATTTTTTTTTTTTTTGAAGGTATTGGGGAAGTGTTGGAAGGGGAATCCCAGGAAATGCAAAACTGGGCATGTTGTGTGTGTCAGTCCACAGCTTTCATGCTGTTCACTGCTGTTTTAACTACTACATCACATTAACGCTTTAAGAAATTCCACACACTAGGGTAGATTAGAAAGAAAGCTTTGGACTGCCATCACTATCAGCCCCAGCCAGCATAGCCAGTATCATGGCAATGTGTCAGTTGTAATCTAAAACCATCTGGAGGATGAAATGATCCCAATCCTGCACCACAGACCAGTAACATGACTATTTGGCAAGATATTTTCAAAAGATATGCCTTATTCTAGAACCTGATAAAGTCAAATAGCACGGAAAAGACAATGCAATGTATGAAAAAGGGCTCAAGACAGGAAAGAACTGAGAAGACTTCAAGCCACTGTGTACTGGTAATTGCTCTTTAACTCCCAAAAGTCTGCCTCTAAACAGAAGATGAGTGATTTCCCACCTTCATTTGCCTGTTAATTTAAGAAAGAGGCAAGAAAGAAGCAACTGTATAATTTCTCATCCACATCACCTGCTTATATATTACCTGCAAAATGTTCTGATGTATTCCTGGTTAACCCTGATAAAGCCAGCACACTGCTGATAAGATTTTGGACCTAATCCTTTGACATCTTTGAGCTGCTCCCGATTGATAAATGGTCCATTCTTCTCTCGCCATTCAATTATATTTTTAGCCCTGTTGGCGTTCAGTCCTGCAATATGTCTAAGAAGCCAAAAGAGGAAGAGACATGTCACCAACAAATATAGATAGTGAATCCAATATTACATAACTAACAATAATTAATGTAAAGGAATATCATACTTGTTATAAAACAGTCAAGGTGGGGAGGATTAGCTCTTGAAATCAGCCAGGGGCTGCTTTTGGCAGTTGGTTGTGATAGCAAAATTAAGCTCCCTACACCACTTTTATGTGGATGCGGTGAGTGAAGTTGACACCAAACACATTGGAAAACCACAGCAGGTTCGAGGATATAATCTGAATCCACATTGCTATTAAAACAGGAAGTCTTAAAAGCTCACCTTAATAGTATTTCTGAGCAGATGTTAATATCCACTCCTACAAAGCTGACACACTCCTCCACCACACTGTCCAGGGTTGCTTTGAGCAGGGTCTGAGATACATCATGCTGCAAGTTGGGAAAGGGGGTGTCAGGGCAGGTAGAAGAACAAACCCAACAATAACAGTGTAATATTAGAGTACTGAAATACATAAACCTCATTATAGTGAGAATTCCAGAGAATAGTAATTTTAATAAAACATTTGCTGGTGTGATATCAACATGTGAAAGAGCCCAGCCGATGAACAACTCCTGTACGTCCACTATTTTCATCATAAAGCTATCATAGCTCACCTGAATTTATTTTCAAGCTGTTAGTCCTGTAAATATGGCTTTTCTTCTGAACTAGTTTGCAAAAAGGTTCACATAGCTATTACATATGACAGAAAATCTATCATATTTCAAAAAAGAGACATATTCCTGGCCAAGAACAAGTCTATTTTGTCTTTCTCCAAAAAGGAAGAACAAAGATAAGAACAAAAAAAGAAGGGGTTACTGCAATGCCTATGTTTTGCTAGTTTACTTGCTTTCCTCCTCCAGTTTTCTCATTACAGTATGTATATTTTTGTAGCAAAACATTTAATAAAATATTTGTTTTAAAAGCTGCCAAAGAACAGTAACAGCTAATAACCACATGGATTCCGAAGTAGGTGGTTAACTGCATGAGTAAGTGCTGCAAGATGGCTGGCTACCTCAATCCAAGTGGAACAACCTTTTGGAAGGTGAAATGGAAGACCAGTGGTAAACCCATCTACTCAAAGCATCTGATTGGTGCAAATTCCAGCATCCCCAAAAGGCCACACATTCACAGCTCTATGCAGTTAAATGTTGGGTCTTTTAATCAACCAATTTATTTTAAATAACTGCATATCCTCAAAACTGTAATTCATGTCACTCTGCAACACTCAAGGAAACATGAAAGGCAACTTAATAATACAGTCAACAGAAGCTACTGGTAATTGTGAGAGGGAAAAGTCCATGTTGAATATTTTCATCTTTAATGGCTATTACAGCAACACTAACAAAAGGAGTCTGTAAAAATAAACACAAATGCCCTTATAACTCACAGTTCCATCAATTAAAGTTTACTGCTTCCAATTATTAAAATGCCCAAAACTGACTAAACTAAAGGTGGCATCCAAACAGGCTTCCTATCTGGGTTCATTTTGTGTAAGTAGGTATGCGTTTGAGGAAAGGGAGAATAAAATACATCAATGTCTGGCACAAGTGAGTATACATTGCCTCACTTTCCACAATTTCCTTTTTGAAAAGCCACTATCAAAGAAAGTGGAATCTTTTAGAACAGCATCCAAGATGAAGTGAGGAGCTATACTCCAGCCCCTTGATATAAATAGATTTCTCTATATCAGGGAGGTGTGGGAATCATGTGACCCGCCAGATGCTATTGGATTGCAACTCACAGCATTCCTTACTACTGACTTTGCTAGCTAGGGATAATGAGAGTTGCAGTTCTGTAGCACCTGCAGGGCCACATGATTCTTTCTTGTTTGTTGTTAACTGCTCTTGAGTCGGCCTCGACTAATGGGGACCATGTGGATCCTCCTTATCCTCAGCTGCTCTGCTTAGGTCCTGCAGGCTCAGGCCCATGGCCTCCCTGGTTGAGTGTACCCATCTAGCATGCACCTTCCTCTCTTTTTGCTTCCCTCTACCTTTCCTAGAATTATCATCCTTTCTAGTGAGTTATGCCTTCTCATCATTCTCATCCTTCTCATGATGTGGCCAAAGTACAACAACCTCAGTTTCATCATCTTGGCTTCCAGGGAGAGGTCAGGTTTGTTCTATTCTAGGACCTATTTGGTTGTTTTTTTGGCTGTCCATGGTAACCTCAGCGCTCTTCCCCAGCACTACATCTCAAATACAGTTGGACCTCCATATTTGTGGGGGATCCGTTCCAGATATAAAATCCATGCATGTTCAAGTTCTATTAAAAGTAATGGTGGCATGGTGCATGTGCACCTACTAGCACAGTCGCACGTACACACCACTGTTAACCAAAACGGGAGCTTGCCATCTGCGGATGGTTAAATCTGTGGATGTCAAATCTGCCAATAAGGAGGGCAGACTGTAATTTTATTTTCTTTCTGTTGGCTTTCATTGCTGTCCAACTCTCGCATCCATATATGATGATGGGGAATACAGTGGCTTGGAGATTCTAACTTTAGTGCTCAGTTGTATATCTTTGCCTACATTTTTGCATATGCATCATTTTAAAAAAGATCATAAAATGAAAAGCAGCATAAACACACTTTAAAAATCACCACAGCAACAGACAAATTAAAACAGGTTTTAAAAGACATGAATGATTTTATTTTCTAGTCTAGCCCAAGTTGGCCCCACTATTAGGAGTGTGAGTCAAAATGCCTCAGGCATCCGATGTTGGGTGAAGGCAATAGCATTCCTCATGAACCTCCTGCCACTCTCCCTGTTGTAGGAGAGAGCTGTAGGTGCCACATAGTTTGCCCTTTGCTCCCTAAGCTAGTCTGCTGCCTGATGGAAGTGGGGGCCAACTCTTTTACCTGGAATGACAAGATGGTCTCAAGCAGAAAAATGGGTGTGGGAGAGTGGAACCCAACATTGGAACCAAATCTCTTCCAGTCCAAGGTGTTGTTATTCCCATCAGGTTGACTTCCAAAAGACCTCCAAGAACTGATCCTCAACTGCCTTGCTTAGGTCTTACAAGCTCCCATAGTTTCATGATATCTCCATTTAGTCATCTTGGCTTGTAGCAAGAGTTTCAGTTTGATTTGTTCTAAGAGCCATTCATTTGTCTGTTTAGCAGTCCAGGCTATCCGAAGAACTCTTCTCCAGCACAGCATTTCAAATGAGTTGATTCCCTTTCTGTAAGTTTTATTCAACGTCCAGCTTTCACAACTACACAAAGATATTGGAAGTACTACGGCCTAGATGACTCTGACTTTGGTTTTCAATCAATAGTATTCAATGAGTATTTAATGATATGCCTATGTACAAAGCCATAAGACCAGGATGAGGCCACTCCTAAGTAACTTCCATGCTCCTATGCTGGAAAGAGTTTGAATTTGGTTCAGATTCAGATGGCATTGCTCAGCTTAGCTAATCATGACTGCACTATAATCTTCATGATAAGAATACTAGAACAGCTGTGCTGGATCAAAGACTCATCTACTGCAGGGTCTTATTCAGACAGTAGCCAACTAGTTGTTTGAGAGAGAAGCCCACAAGCTGGACATGAGACCAAGAGAATAAAGCTGAATGCAAAAATAAGAAAGGAAGTAAAGTTTCAGTCCTATAGCTGCTTACTTCAAAGTAAGCCTCACTGAATATGCAGGACATGATTAAGTCACAAGGCAATCAAAATGAAACTAGAATAATTACTAACATTAAGAAAATGGACAGCCCTTTGGCTACTGCTTGAGTCCTGATTGTTCCTTTTCATTATTTTAATATCTATTCCTGTTTTTAATAGCTGCGCTTTTCAGAAATTGACAGGTTCTAAATCTACCTGAGCCCTCTTTTTCTTTATGGAGTACATGCAATTAAAGTAATAACACTGTGAACTTTACTCCACAGCCCCACCAGAGCCAAGAAGCATGAATGCTTTGTGTATGCAGAAGCTAATTCAATCACCATGTTGGCTTAGCTCAGAGGCTCTTATAAGTCACTCATTTAAATCTGGGTTGATCTGCAGTGGTTTTGTGATGTGTCTGTTTGGGACATCATGCTGGTCCTGAGCCAAGATCCCAGATTATTTCACCCAATAGTTTGTTTTATCTTCTAAGTCACAGAGCTCTTGCAAAGTTGTTTAACAAAATATGACACGCTACCAGAATCAGACTCCATCAACTCATATTTGTAATTCATTAAACTGTGGTTGATATCAGATGGGGTCCCTGAGTCACTTTCCAACAATTTCCTATTCCTTTATCTCCCAGGGGTAGGCAACCTTTCCCCTTTAAGGGCCGAGGGACTTCAGCTCCCAGAAGCCTCAGTCATGTTGGCCGATAGTCCCATGTTGGCCAATAGCTCCTGGGATTCTGGGAGCTGAAGTCCCTCGGCCCTTAAAGGGGAAAGGTTGCCTACCCCTCAACTAACCAAATCTAAGCATAGTGATCATAGCAAATAGCAAAATGATAGAATTTACAATAGCAATAGAATTTACATTTCTAGTCCGCTTCATAGTGAACTCAGCACTCTCTAACAGATTTACAATATATATGCCAATTGTCCCCAACAAGCTGGGTATTCATTTTACCAACCTTCAATACAGATATAGATCACAGAGGAGAGGGTTTCAAATACAAACAGAGCTGCAGAGCTTATAGGGTTATCATTAGGAATCATTGTTGTGTGCCTTCAAGTCATTTCCGACTTATGACGACCCTAAGGAGAACCTACTATGGGGTTTTCTTGGGCTGAGAGTGTGTGACTCGCCCAAAGTCACCCAGAGGGTTTCCACGGCCATACTGGAAATCGAATCCCCATTCTTCAGAGTCCTAGTCCTACACTCAAACCACTTCATCATGTTGGCCATAGTAATAATTTCTCAGGCCTGACTCTACACCTGAGAAGAGTTGTTCTTTAGTCTTAATTTCAAAACAGGAAAATATGTAATTTATTAAATTTATTGTAATTGTGTTTTATGTTGTAAACCGCCCTGATTGGGCAACCATTGGGCGGTATATAAATAAATTTTATTATTATTATTGTTATTATTATTATTATTATTTTCTCTCTTTCTCAATATCTGAATGACAAGCTTATACAACAGTTGTTGGTACTTAATGTGTAACAAACACTTAATGACATCATCAGGGATCTCCTAGGTTTCAGGTTCTGCACATAAAACCTCAGGGTCTGTGACAATCCTGAACTGGCATGCCTAAGGGCTACATGTCCATGGAAATAATCTCTTGGGGTCATATTCCTATAGTTGGAGGTTACATTCCATATTCTCCCTCTTAAAATCATTCTCATTAAGTAATTACTATTATTATTATTGCATTAAGAGCATCAATTTCTCATGTCCTTTCTTTCTCTTTCATGCCTTATCCATCCACACATCATGCACACAAATGTAGACATACAGACACATGATGCTATCAAAGTGCAGGGCATGCACAGAGTAAACCCAGGACCATATAACAGCTGTGGGCTGCAGTTTGCCCAACTTTGTTCCAGGCAATTACTCTTCATTTCAACAAGGCCTATGTGGCATACACATGAGAGCCTAGCAGAAATCAATGGAAACTACTGCAATCTCCGGGCCACATGGAGTTTTTAAGCTACTACCAGACTTGGTTTGTTTTATATAATTTATGTTATGTACTTCACACAAGCTCCCAATCATTGGTGGAAGTTAAATATGAAGTAAAATGTGTTTTTTTTAATTACACAATTACAGATACCTTGTGGTCCATGCGTCCTTAACATATTTCAGAATATATCTCCCACTCTCCTGATAACTCTTCTCCAACTAGCTCCTGCTCAAAACCAGGAGCCTGAGATCTCCAAGTGAAGTTTTGTTGTATCTTTTAACCATGGATCCACTGTCAATTCCTTCACACTGCACACTCACCCAAACTGTTTATTTGTCATGTAATTCTGAGGAGATATTTGACTGTCTGTACAAATAGTCTGGTGAGCAAAGCATGAGAGAGAAGGAACAAGGAATCCTTTGAAAAGCATTGCTATGTATATATTTCTGTCTTGCAAAGAGGCTTATTAATTCTCCCAGTCAGCATGCCACAACTTTGCCCAACAAATGCACGAAGCTTAACACCTGCTAGTACAGCCCTAAAGCCCCCATTAAGAAAATGACACCCATAAGTTTCTAATATTCAATAGATAACAGCTGTACCAGATGGAACTGACATCTGCTATGGATCAATCACCATAGGGGAGGAGGTGGAAGAGACAGAACTTGAAATATTTATAGGATGCCTACCCCAACCCCTAAGACACAGCTAAAACTCCCCATTCCTGAAATAATACTTTTGGCTGTTGCTACTATATTTTGATTTCAACAAAAGATCATTGTAAATAGTGGCCTAAATTCTATTGTCAGTTCCAACTAGAATAAACCCATTACGTCAATGAAATTTACCAATGTGTTGACTTACCATTCAACAGTTGATTGAATGTACCTACTCTATACGTCAATGAAATTTACCAATGTGTTGACTTACCATTCAACAGTTGATTGAATGTACCTACTCTAGTTGGGCCTAACCAACAGCATGCCAGCCTATGTGTGCAAACAACATGAAAAGGGCAAAACTGAAGATATCAATTCCTTAACATAGCTGTCCTGTATAGAAGCCAAAATTGCACCTTCACCTAAGTGCATCGGAACAGCATCATATCTGTTCAGCCCCTTAAATGCCATTTGGCTAGCTAACAAACTAACCCATTCACAGAAAGAAGGTTAACAGGGTTTTGTTGTTAAATAAAAGGCTCTTTTTAAAAATCTCTGTAGCTCCTTTATCCTTCTGGGGAAACTTATTGCCACACTCAATCCCTCCTCTTGATCTCTGGTAAAAAAAAAAAAAACTGATTACATTGGAAAACAGTTCTTATACCACATGGGATCTTTCTGATATAGTAATATCTATGTACATATTTTAAAAACTGCATACACAATTTTAAAGAAGGTATTCAGAATGCACATTTTTGCTGAAATCACCTGGGCTCTAAGTGAGACTTTTGGCTCTCACATATTAAGGTTATCACCAGCAAAACAGGAAGTACCATGGGATAAAATTAGATCATTCAAATGTCTGATTACCACTGCTGCAATAAAAAATAAAAGTATTTCATACTGTAATTAACCATCAAAGAAACTTCTGATATTAAAATTACACTTTAACCCTTAAGCTTTATAACCAGCAGCTTGTAAACCTGGCTTATACTGTCTCCCTTTGAAGTTATTCACTACTCAAAAAAAATAAAAATAAAATAAAATAAAAATAAAAATTAAAAAAACAAACAAAACAAAACCAACCTTGAGACTGTCAGGAGTTTTGGTTTCCATGGATATTGTCTTTTGATTATTTCCATGACAAATTTGCCAACTTTACAAGTAAAAGCGAGATTGTGAATGCATGCCTACAATCCACAAGGCAGTTGTATACAAGGAACTCCATTTAGATCAGATTATAAGAGATACTGACTTACTAGCCATCTTGCACACAAAGAAAGATGCAATTTTATGCAGCATTAGTTCATTAATATATATGTCTGTGTGTTGTGGGGGGACACACCAACATTTTTAATTTAAGGAGCTGGTCCAAATAAATGCCCCTGTTTTTCAAAAGTTCCACAATGGATATTCATCAAACTTCATGCTGGAGTGTTTTCACTCATTTCATTTAATGAATATGAGACTTGGACAAAGTCATCAATTTGCCAAAATCTAAGATATGTCCAGTTTGCTGGATTTTGTTTTGTTTGAACTGTTAAAATGTTTGTAACTCTTTTGACAGTCTCTTCAAGTATTTCAATTGTTCTACATTGTTGTAAGGTGATTTTTATAGCACCCCCTCCTGAGACGTGTAGATGTGAGTTGGGTTAGAAAAAATGTTCATTTTAAAAATTTGCACGCACGCACACACACACACACACATTTGAAAGAACTTGCCAGAGCCTAAGGTGAATATTTAAAAGCCTAAGAAATGGCTAAACAAAGAGGAAACATGCCATCAAAAAAGAGATGTCTCACAAAGTTGTTGGAAAATTTGCATATACTGTGTGTGTGTGTGTGTGTGTGTGTATGCAAATTTAGAAATAATGACTGCAGTTTAAATAGAAATAAAATACATTTCACCACAGTAGGAAAGACAGCTTATTGTGAGGCATTTGCAACTCCTTTCATTTCATTTACTTATCTCTCATCACAGATAAGATCACTTGATTCTGTTCTGACTTGAATGCTGTAGTTGATACAGATCCAATAAATGCATGTAAACTTGGGTCTTACTTGACCTGAGATGCTGGATATGTTTCAATTTGTGCAGCCTGAGGATGTAGATGGGATCCTTGGAAATGTGAGAGCCACCAAATGCCTATTGGACCCATGCCTTTCTTGGTTCTTAAAAGCAGACATAAGGGGATTAGCCAAGCAGATAAAAGGAGTAATGAATGCCTTGCTGTGACAAGGAGGGTTTCCATCCTACCTAAGAGAGAGGGTATGTGGCTGATACTGAACTCCACCATAGTGGAGAATTACTGGCCAGTCTCCAAATGCCCTTTCTTGGGCAAGGTTCTAGAGTTTGTGGTAGCCTCCCTTCTTGGATGGTTCTTGGATGAGACTGCTTACCTTGACCCACTTCAATCTTGCTTCAGGGTTTGTTATGCGACAGAGGCAGCTTGCTAGGTGACCTACATCAAGAACTAGATGGACAGAGTGTGTCTCTTTGTTCTGCTGGACATCTTCAGCAGCTTTCAAAACCACTGACCACTGATGAGATTTGGAGACACTGCATTACAGTGGTTCCGGTCCTCTCACTTTTGTCCCTCACACTATTTAATATCTACATGAAACTGCCGAAAGAATTTATCTGGAGTTCTAGGATTTGGTGTCACAAGTATCCCGAGACTACCCAACTCAGTCCCTTCTCATATAACTCCAAGAAAGTTGCTTCAATTCTCAGCCA
The DNA here is from genome assembly GCA_026167975.1 of Phrynosoma blainvillii. Lineage (NCBI taxonomy): Eukaryota > Metazoa > Chordata > Lepidosauria > Squamata > Phrynosomatidae > Phrynosoma > Phrynosoma blainvillii. The sequence continues at coordinate 33,826,081 of JANUYF010000001.1, read as the reverse complement.
ATGTTTTCTGACAATAATGGACTGAATGAGCATGAGCAAAACTGAAACTTAATCCAGAGAAGATAGATATGCTTCTGATCAGTCATAAGGCAGATCAGGATTCGGCCTGTATCAGATGGGGTTACACTCCTCCTAAAACTCAGGTTTGTAACTTGCCATACTCCTAGACTCAGATCCAAATCTGAACATCAAGGCCAGGAGTGCATTAGTGCACCTAAAACATGTGCACCAGCTGTGCCTATACCAGGAGACATGAGATTTGGCTACAGTGGCACATGCTGTCTATCCATCACTATCTATGACGGGGTATCCTAAAGTTTTAATTATCATCTTTAATTTTTTTGACAGAAAGTTTGTTTTGATTTGTAGCTGTTAACTTATCTCTACGTGTGACTCAGCCAAGGTCACCCAGTAGGTTTCCATGGCTAAGGGCAGAAATGAACCGTGATCTCCAGAATAGTAGTCCAGCACCTAAACCACTATACCATACCTGGCTCTGGTTACAGGGAACATATGACTATCCTTAGGAAAAGAGATTCCACCTCAACATTAGGAGGAACTTCCTGACAGTTAAGAGCTGTTTGACAGTGAAACACACTCCCTTGGAGAGTGGTGGAGTCTCCTTCTTTGGAGGTCTTTAAACAGAGGCTGGATGGAGGTGCTTTGATTGTGTATTCCTGCATAGGAGAGGGTTAGACTGGATGGTGCTTGAGGTCTCTTCCAACTCTATGATTACTTAAAAGCCCTGCAAAGCTTTGACCCAGAATACCCGAAAGACTGTATCTAAAAGACTGTAACAAGAGACACCAAATTATATTGAGGAGAACTGATCAGGTGACTTGTGTACCTCTTTAGTCTGCTATCCACATGCTAATTGTCCTTGACAGGGAAATTTAAGAAATGAACTCTTTAATTCTCATTTTAAAAAAAAAATCTAAGTGAAGAATGAAAGGAGACAAATCCCCACATGCTGTGCAATAGTCAAAATCTTTTATTTCTTAAAAAAACCCCAAAACCAACATGTTTTGGCAGAAATGCATTGGGCTTTTTAAGAAATAACGGCTTTTGGCCATCACACAGCATATGGCAATTTGAGGCAAAACAGACAGCTCCTTTGCAGTGGCTTCCCGGTGGCTTGAGGGCATTTTGTTTAGATGCCGCACGCCCCCAAGCCACTGTGAAGCCACCTGCCTGACAACATGGGGGGCAGCTTTTTGGCACTCCAGCAGTACGGCGTTTAGACGCCACACACCACACAGAAAAAGCTGTGGCAGTGGCAGAAAAGCCAGTGTTTTGCTAGCGCAAAAAGGAGCGGCTTTCTGCTGCTTCTTTTTGTGCCGGCAAAACGGCGGAGTGGGGCTGCAGCATGCAATTGCCATGCCCCCAATCCTGTATCAGCTGGGCAGCTTAACACTGCCCCTTCAGGGCTGTCTATTTCACTCCTTTGTCTCCTTTCATTCTTCCACTGTGAATACAGTTACCCCTCTGTTTTTGAGGGGGATCCGTTCCGGATCCCTCTATGAAAATGGAAACCCACGCATATTCAAGCCCCGAATGGAGATGCGGGGGCATGCGGGTGTGTATGCCCCTCTGTTTGTCCCTTACGCATAAGTGAGGGATGTGGATCCGAAGTCCACGAAAACGGAGGGGCTATTGTATGTGCTTTCTAGATTTTTGCTCTGTTCCTTTTTTAATCTCTAAACTGAACTTCAGGTGGTCTATCAGATAGAACATTGTCCAAGGTAAAAAGGCAATTGTAAAAAGAGCCCATACAGTCATGCTAGCTCAAAACTATGATCCCTCATGAGAAACTTCCTAAACATCCCTAAACAACTTTAATGTTTGTAGCTACAGTTTCCCCAAGCACAAAGTACAATATTGCCCCGCTCTACAAAAATCAAAACTTATTATCAAAACATATGAATGGTCTGCTGTCACATGCAATAAGCAACACCCATTTCATGTGGAGAATTAAATACATTCAGCATAAGAAACACACTGACACACACCTTACCTCTTCAGGTAAGAAGTCTCTGAAACTTCAGACCTGAGATTTTAATCTTTTGTGTCTCATTTGGAAAAACCCTTTCAATTAGATTCTAAGAATACAAGCCTAGCCCTCTGATGTTTGATAAAAGAGTCTTACTTCAAAACACTCCTTTGATGGGTCTTGGGGGGGAGTGTAGGAGTTGTGGTCCCCTCCATGCTGTAAATTTGGGTATTTTTGTTGTTGTTGTAGTTTATACTTTGACTCTGACTCATATCTTATCCTTTCAAAGTAAAATGTTGTTTGTTTTTAATAGCCACAAGCTACCCAGAAATATCCCCTGAGGCAAAGAAATCAATTTTTATTTCAATCAAAATGTTTGACAAACCTGAAAAATATCACTACATTTTAAATTGCCTTTCTGAAATATCCATCTGTGTTCCATTTAATATATTCACTTATCTTTAAAAAAAAAACAACAACTTGAACTTTTAGGTATGTCATGAATAGTAGTACAACTATGTTACAAAATAAGCAATGGAATTTAGTTCATGCACAAATAATGTTCAGATATTCAGCTTAGGACCTCTGCTGGGGATGGGGTGGGGACTGGTTATCCAAATATTGTCACAGTTCTGCAAATGTTCTAGCTACTTGTTATAAATTATTATAAGGATCTAAGAATATAAATTACATAGCAAAGGCCTTTGCACCTATTCATAGTGGGAAATCAACAATACAGGAGGGAAAAGGAAAGGGAAGCTTTTACAGAGCAAATCTTGCCAGGGTGTGGATCCCATTCCCCAATGTTTTCCAAGCATTTGAATCCTAGTCCCCAGGAGTCCGATTCCAACACTCAAACCACTAGATCTCAGTGGCTCTCATCAACATTGCACAGACATTCAACGACTGCACCATAAAGTCATTTCAAGCACTAAAACAATTTTGATTTTATATGGTGATTATCAACAATTTGCTCTAAACATAATAGAGAATTTTCTTAAGGCTGCTAAGAACTCCCAGTTCTTAAGGCTGCTAAGAAATGGGAGTGTTACTACATTTGATAGTCCTGATGAGAAATCTGTACTTAGGACAAGAGGTCAGAACAGAATACAAAGAAATAGAACGGTTCCCAATTGGCAAAAGGGTCAGGCAAGGATGCATACTAGCACTCTATCTGTTCAACTTGTATGCAGAAAATATCATACATAGAGCAGATTTAGACATGGAATAAAGAAGAGTGAAGGTAGGAGGAACGAACGTAACAATTTGGGATATACAGACGACACCATATTATTAGTGGAAAGCATCACAGACTTGGAACAATCACTAAAAAAAGTCAAAGAAGAAAGTGCAAAGGCAGGCCTAATGTTAAACAGAATATGGCAGCCAGGTTGGTCTCTGGTACATCCAGAAGAAACAATATTACACCGGTCTTAAAAAGACTTCACTGGCTACCGATCAGTTTCCGGGCCCAGTACAAGGTGTTGGTTATTACCTTTAAAGCCCTACATGGCTTGGGTCCATCCTATCTTTGGGACCATCTCCTTCCATATAATTCCACACGCATACTACGGTCCTCTGGGAGGAATTTGCTTAAGCCTGCTAAAACTAGACTGTCGACAACCTCCCAGAGGGCTTTCTCAGAAACCGCTCCCAGATCATGGAACGGCCTGCTGGACGAGATCCGTCAAATTATAATAATAATGATAAAATTTATTTATATCCCGCCCTTTGGGAAACCCAATCCGGGCGGCTCACAACAGTAAAATCATACATAAAACCAAAAACATTTCCCTCCCCCCCTTAAAACAGTATTAAATCAATAAAGATTAAAATCACAATCCGAAAATTTAAAAACATGATACAAAGAGATATCATTGGCTCATAGCAATATTCTTCATTCCATCAGTAGATGGGGCCACGAGAAGAACATTAGGGTGGGAGTACCCGAGGCCGGGATAATTAGTCTGGAAAGGCCTGTTGGAAGAGATCCGTCTTGACAGCCCTTTTGAAGCTGTCTAAAGATGTCAATAGACGGATCTCGTCCGGCAGGCTGTTCCAGAGTCTGGGGGCGACAACTGAAAAAGCCCTCTGGGAGGTAGCCACAAGCCTCGATTTCTGAGGCTGTAGCAAGTTCCTCCCAGAAGACCAGAGTGAGCGGGGAGGATTGTATGGGAGAAGGCAGTCCCTGATTACCAACTTAGCTTTAAAAAGGCTGTCAAGACGGATCTCTTCCAGCAGGCCTTTCCTGATTAAATTCCCGGCCAAGCAGTGAGTCACTCTTTCCCCCACAATCCGCTACCACATCCAGCCACATTATTTATTGCTTGCTGGCTGCCTGTTAGACTGTTTATAGTTTTATTGTTGTAAATTGTTAAATTTGTTTAATTGTTTGTTATAATTGTTTTTATTCTTACTATGGGCCTTTGCAGACTGCTAGAAATAGTGCAAATTGAGTCCACTTTAAGGGTTAGGGAATCATGGGAACTGTATTTTATTGTGGCACCAGAGCTCTCTGACAGAGAAGGTTCAATGTCTCAGAAAAAAACAACAATTCCCATGATTCCCTAGCACTAACCCTAACCCTTAAAGTAGACTCAATTTGCACTATTTCTGGCAGTCTGCAAAGGCCCTACGTTTAATATTGTTTTAAGGGGAGGGTGGGTCTGGGAGGGTATATTGTGACATTGTATTGATGTAAGCCACCCCAATTGCTTTGGTAGAGGGGGGGGGATAGAAATTATTATTATTATTATTATTATTATTATTATTAACAGAAAGAAAATAAAAATAACGACTATGGAGGATTTACATAAATTCAACTTAGATAAAGAGGAAATCAAAATTGTTAAATATTTCCTATACCTTGGATCAAACATTGATCAGAATGGACACTGCAGTCAAGGAATCAGAAGGAGATTAGGAATGGGAAGGGCAGCTATGAAAGAACCAAATTCCTAAAGTGTAAAGATATACAGCTGAACACCAAAGTTAGAATTATTCAAGCCATTGTATTCCCCATTACCATGTACGGATGTGAGAGCTGAGCAGTGAAGAAAGCAGATAGATAGAAAATTAATTCATTCAGGATATAATCTGAAGAGTGATGAGGATACTGTGGATGGCCCAAAAAACAAACAATTGGGTCCTACAATAAATCAAACCTAAATACTCCCTGGAAGCCAAGATTACTAAACTGAGGCTATCAGCTGGCCACATCATGAGACGGCAGGACTCATTAGAAAAAATAATGATGCTGGGGAAGGTAGAGGGCAATAGAAAGAGAGGAAGACTGCATACCAGATGGATAGGCTCCATCAGAGAACCCATGGGCCTGAGACCATTTCACACAATCAGGGCAATACACACAGTAAGAAGGTTGCTCTATGTGATGAAATATTGCCAAGCTGAAGTGATTGTAAGGTATGAATTGTCCTTCTTGTCCTTATGAAAGAACCAGTTTCACCCTGATGACCATTATAAGCAAGAATCAGTAGTCAGTAATAGGTACAGCATGTTGTTCCCTTTTTCCAGATATTATAAAGCACCTGTCCATAGAAAGCATATATTAGCACTGACAATGTATAGTACAGTGCTGTCGAAATATGCTTAGCACCTGTATTTCCTAGAATGCTTTATGCTGGCTGGATTAATCGGAGTTACATTCCAGCAACATCTGGAGGACCACATGTTCCCCACTTCTAGAATACAGATAAGGTATGGACATAAGACTACAGCCTAAACATCAAGATAAGATTTTGAATGAAAGAAGATGGAGTAACTTTTCCCATGGAAAAACACAAGACAGATTCAAATAAAAAGAAGAAATGCTTGTTTTCTCTGCTTGCAGGAAATTCTTCCACTTCCATTTGACTGGCATACAACAGCTCAAAGAAATCACCCAGGGTTGCATGTGGAATGACCCATGGAAGACTGACGGCTGACAGAAGACAAGGAAGCATTTGACATAACAAGAGGAGGTGTAAGTTCAGTCCAAGCATCCCTGGGATTCTCCAAACAGACCACATAAATACCGACTGTGTTGTTCACAACTGGTACCAATTTCAGCACAGCTTATTTCACACCCAAGTTGTTCAAATTTAAGCAAAAAAAAAAAAAAGGGAAATGGAAGAAAAAGAATGAGTCATTTCTTTTATAGCTGCAAGTTAATCAGTTTTCACTGCCTTTGCACTTCTCTGGAAAGACAGTATATAAAGTGAATTAAAAAGGACCAGAGAATATAAGAAGAGCCATGGTTGATGGGATAGAAGACTTATCTAGCCCAGCATTTTGTTTGCAGAGTAGCCAACCTGATGTTTAGAAAGCATACAAACAGGACATGAGGGGGAAAAGATACTCCCATGACTAGCAATCAAATCAACAGCCTTATCCTCCATGGGTTAGGAATGAAAGGGTTGATCTAGACTTGACAAGAATTCACCCAAGATGGTTTCAGCACAGCTATCATTACAAACTCTACTAGGTGGAGTTAAGTATGTAACCTCTAGTGATTAAGTATGTAATATTTATCAATGCTCTTCACATACGTTTGTGCATAGTATGCACAAACATAGGGGATAAGAGAGATCACTCACTCGTCATACTTATTAAATTTGCATTTTGCTTCTCCTCCAAAGAACTAAAGATGGTGTCAATACTTTGCTCCCTCCTTTTTATCTTCACAATAATGCTATGGTGTAGGTTAGGCTGAGAAACTGTGACTAGCCCGTTTGCTCAGTGAGTTTCATAGCCAAGTAGGGATTTTAACCTTAATATTTGCAGTTCTAGTCCAATATTCTAACCACTACACCAAGCTGACTCAACTGGCCAATGTGCTCCTGTTCCTTGTCTTCCATACCACCATCCCTCCTTTGGGACACACACTGTGGAAATGTCTTGGGAGGAAGGAGAAAGCAGGAATATGAGAAAAGAACAATGAAAATGGTAAGAGTTGTAGAGACTAGGAACAACCTTAAGAAATTACTGTTGTCACCCATTTACATGGTCCATTATTAATGTGGACTGCAGTCTAGAAATCAGAAGGAGACTAGAATTGGGAACGGCAACTATGAAAGAAATAAACAAGATATAGAAGTGCAATGGTATAGAACTAAATACAGCTGTTAGAGCCATTGTATTTCCCATCACCAGGTACAGATGTGAGAGCTGAACAGTGAAGAAAATTAGTTCATTTGAGATTTGACGCTGGAGAAGGGTGCTAATACCATTGGCAGCCATAAAGACAAACTAATAGGTCATAGGACAGATCCCAGGGTTAAGAGCTTCAAAACTGAGATTCCTGGGACAGAAGAAGAGCCTTTATGTGGTGTCCAGTGTTGCAACAGCTCCATTGGCTACTGGTCCATTTCTTTGCACAATTCCATGTATAAGTGATGACTGATAAAAACCTATATGGCTTGGGACCAGGCTATTTAAAGAACTGCATCTCCATTTATGAGCACATTAAAGCTTTAAAATCTTCTGAAGAGGCCTTTCAATCTGTCCCAAAACCTTCTCAGGTTTGTTTGGTGGGGAGAGGCGCTTCTCAGTGGCAGTTCCCAGACTTTGGAATTCTCTCAGCAGAGAGGCCAGGATGGCCCATTCCTCCTTCCATGAGTATATGAAAACATTTTTATCTCTTCAGGCTTTTAGAAACTGACTGGGATGGGATTTTAATACTGTGCGGTGCTGTTTTTAAGGTTTACATATAGAAGCATGGCATTGGAAGAGACCTCAAGGGACATCCAATCCAACCCCCTGCCATACAGAACTCACAATAAATTAACCATGACAGATGGTCATCTGGCCTCTGTTTAAAAACCTCCAAAGGAGACTCTACCACACTCTGAGGGAGTGTGTTCCACTGTTGAACAGCTCTGTCAGGAAGTTCTTCCTAATGTTGAGGTGAAATTTCTTTTTGCTGTAGTTTCCATCCAATGCTTCATGTTCTAGTCTCTGGAGCAGCAGAAAACAAGCTTGCTCCATCCTCAATATGACATCCCTTCAAATATTTAAACAGGGCTATCATATTACCTCTTAACCTTCTCTTCTTCATGCTGAACAAACCCAGCTCCCTCAGTCTCTCCTCATAGAGCATGGTTTCCAGACTTTTCACATTTTGATCACCTTCCTCTGGACACACTCCAGCTTGTCCACTTCCTTTTTGAATTGTGGTGCCCAGAACTGGACACAATATTCCAGGTGAGACCTGACCAAAGCATAATACAGTGGCACTATTACTTCCCTTGATCTAGACACTATAATTTTATTGATCCATCCTAGAATAGCATTGGCTTTTAAACTGCTGCATCACACTCTTGACCCATGTTCAGCATGCGGTGTACTAGGACTCCTAGATCCCTTTCACATGTAATCTTATTAAGCCAGTTGTCCCCCATCCTATATCTGTGCATTTGATTTATTTTTCTCCCTAAGTGCAGTATCTTAATTTCTCTCTGTTGAAATTAATTTTGTTAGTTTTGGCCCAACTTTCTAATCTTTGAATTTTGATCCTGTCCTCTGAGGTATTAGCTACTCCTCCTAATTTGGTGTCATCTGCAAATTCATAAGCCTATCCTTTATATATCTTTCAAAATGAATTTCAATGTTTCTAACTTTAAATATTGCTTAATTGTGTTTAACATAATTTTTATATTTGTACATTTATTGAAGTGTGTATAGATTTTCATCTATATTGTTTTTGAATGTGTTATTAGCTGCAATTTGAGTCTCATTATATAAAAAGACTGGATATAAATTAAATCCTCCTCTAATGTACTCTAATAACAAAATAAAGTAAGCAAACATTCCTGTTGGAAAACCAGCACTCTCTCTCACTCTCCTTTCTTGCTGTTAGACCAATTAGAATTTCAGACAGGACAGAACTTCCTGCATGTTTAAACCCTTCCACTTTCTCATCTAATGCCTCCCCATTTGCTCTTCCATCCACTGAAACCCATGGTCATCAGTACCTTTGCCTATGAGACCCAGCATGGTATAGCAGTTTGGTCTGATTGTTGGGCTATGACTCTAGAGATCAGGGTACCATTCCTCAATCAGCCATAGAAACCCTGTGGATGTCCTTGGCAAATCACACACTCTCAGCCCTAGGAAACCCCGTGATAGGGCCACCATAAGTCAGAAATTATTTAAAGCATGCAACAACAACAAATCTAAGTAACTAGTAGACTATGTGACCCTCGAAACCTCAAAGGTCGATGGTCATATAAACTGACTCTCCCCCCCCCACCTCTGTCCCAGTCTGCAAGAAGGTGAATTAAAGATTGGAGCTCTTTCTTGTAGCCTAATCTTTTCTTTAGCTAGTCAGGATGTAGGCTTGTGATGGCGAATCTATGGCATGCATGCCAGAGATGGCACACGAAGCCATTTTCCCCGGCATACAGAGGGCGGGGAGGAGGAAGAGGCACGTGCCTGTTCCTCTTCTTCCCCCTCGCCCCCCATGGCCTTCAGCTATCTCTGGAGAGGCAGCTGAAGGCCCAGGAGGACAAGAGAAAGAAGTCTCACCCCAGAAATCCTGCCCCCAGAGCAGGGGTAGGCAACCTTTCCCCTTTAGGGGCCAAGGGACTTCAGCTCCCAGAAGCCTCAGCCATGTTGGCCAATAGTCCCATGTTGGCCAATAGCTCCTGGGATGCTGGGAGCTGAAGTCCCTCGGCCATTAAAGGGGAAAGGTTGCCTACCCCTGCCCCAGAGGATGGAAATCCTGCTTTCGGCACTAGTTAACAGCCAGCGCTGGAAGGCCTTTTAGTTTGGGTACTTGGTCCCTAAAAGGTTCGCCATCACTGATGTAGGAACTCTATGCATATCTAAATAAAAAAGCTATTAGTAAACTTTTTCTAAGTTTGTAACTAGATATTGCCTGTCAGTTGGATGAGTCAGTTTCAGCTCAGAGAAGTAAGGTGAGATTGAGGCATGTTTTATTCTGCTCATCCTTTAAAAGAAGGTTGATTCCTAACAAGTTTGGTCTTCATATGTTCCCCCAAAGGGTTAACAACCTGGAACACACTTTAATTCCCACAATTTCTTTAAATCAGCTGATGATAAAGTTAATCCTAATTCACATGATTTTAAACTAGATCTTTAGTATTTTTATTTTCCATTTAGATAGAAAGTACTCTACTAGCTATTAATACCGCACTGAATTCTTCTTAAGTTGCTTTGAGGAAGAAAAATTATTTAGGAAAAAATTACTTATTTGCTTACTTTGTAGGCAAACACTCATTTATTATCTACATTTATGTCCCACTGTTCCTCTCCACACACACCCTTTATCATCACAACAACCTTGAAAGATAGATCAAGCTGACAAGTAATAAGTGTCCCATGGTCACCCAGTGAGTTTTATAGCTTTCCTATAATTTTGGAGAGAAAATCTTATTTGGAAAGTATGAGCCTACATCCACAAAAAGGAACAGCTTTCTGTAAGAGTGATCTGTAAGATAACTTTTTATTATACACTAATGTTGAAAGCAAGCCATATAGCTCATAACGATCTTGCTTTGCAAGCTTCTGTAATTTATTGAAACATCTGTGGAACAGGACCCAGTCCCAGGTTCTCCATCATGTGTGGCTTATTCATTCCTCTGAAAAAAGGAGCAAGTAATTCTGATGGAGTTGCCTTTACATGCACTCTGCATCCATGGCATGTAGGTGTGAATGACTGCACAAAGGCATAGAGAAGGAGAGAATTAGATCATGGGATCCAGCTAGTTATCCACAGTCACTTCAGGATGCTGATGAGTCAGTGATGTAATTAGGTAATTTGTTTCATGAGCCTAGCCTGGGTGTTCCAGTAACATTTTAACTGCAACAGCTATTAAGTAATGTAATTGTTTTCTAATTACTTATTCTCTATTTCATGGCATAATGGCGTTCTTTTACAAGTGACCCAGACGTTTTAGCAGAACCACCAGGGAGGGCAATATACCACCCAAAAACACTTGTGTCTACATGGAGTTACTTGTTAAGAGCAGTGGTTCTTAAACTTTTTACTCTTGTAACCCCTTTTTCATCTACATGTGGACATTATGCCCCCAGTAGTTCTAGTATATGAATAAAAATATTTTGTTTGTTTAGTGTATGTATTTTCATTTGTACATTTATATATTTTAACATTTTATAAGGAAATAACATCATCCAAATTAGAACAGTTTTAATGAAATAAATTCAATGCTGAAGTTGTAGGCTTTCATGGCTGGCATCCATAGTTTTTTGTGGGTTTTTCGGGCTGTGTGGCCATGTTCTAGAAGAGTTTCTTTCTGATTCAATGCTTCTCAAGACATCTGTAAAATTTAAACATACTATCTTATACACAGCCACACTCACATAACACAGTGCTCTCATTTATGTACAGACTCAGTCACACTCTTTCATGCTTTCTTTTTTAAAAAAAGACTGCCTGAAATATAAAGTTTAAAGAATGGATCAGAGGCCATAAAAGAGGAAAGGGTGGGATGGATCAAAACCCTGAGGAAAAAGAAAGGGATTTTTTTTTTTTGCTAAAAAACAAAAAAACAAAAAAACAAAAACAAAAAACAAGCAAGCATGGAAGATAGAACAAAGATAACAACATAAAACAGAAATAGAAGAGAAAAATAAAGGAAAGAAACTAGTAACAGAGGAGAAGCCTACTCAGCATTGGGGAACAAGTGATTGATGTGCCTCTCATAGCCAACAGATAGAAATAGAGGAGAGAGCTTTGGTGGGATAGAGAATGCATCGAGATGTGTGCGTGTGTGGGCTTGTTGTTGTCAGCTACCTTCGAGTTGACTCAGGGCGACCCTGTGAATAAGACGTCTCCAAGCCCCATCCTTTGTCTTCCTGCTCAGGCCCTGTAGGCTCAGGCCCTGTAGGCTCAGGCTCATGGTCTTCCTTATTGAGTCCATCCATCTGGCATGCGATCTTCCTCTCTTTCTACTGCCCTCTACCATCCCCTGCATCATTGGTACATCCCAACAAAATCTTCCCAGCTCTGGAACATTCTGGTTGTGGTTCTGTGCAGGCGCAAAAACCATTTATGTGTGGCACAGAGACCATGAAGAACAAAATTGTCTATTGCTTGTGTAGATCAGATTATGAACTATAGCCACAAAAATTAACTTGAGACCCATGATGGAGCTCTGGAATGATGAGTGAGTCATGTGACATGTGGAAGTCATCCACAACCGACCATGATAGGATGATGCTCTAGATCCCAAAGCATCATTTTATCGTGGCTCAGGAATTGCAGACATAAGCATGTCATTATAGCCATTTTTATCAATAGTAACTCTCCAAGCTCTGCTCTAGATGCTGTTGGGCTTCAGCTCCCACAGCACTATCAGCGAAGATATATCCAGCAACTGCTCTCCAACTCTGAACTAGACTCTCTCCCAGTTGTCCTGTTTTGCATGCTCTGATTGCTGATACAATAGAGATTCAAACTGGGAGCTTTAAACACATGAGGTATACATACAACTACTGAGCCAGAGCCCCTGAACAGAAATTTCTGGCTTGAATTACAATATGCCACAAGCAGAGCAGAGGGGAGGCCAAAGGGCAAATAAGAGAAAGCGATGAATACTCTTTGGAGGAGTTCTCTAAGGAGAATACACAGTCTGATCAAAAGTATTCAACTTACAGCATTTAATTAACAACAGTATGTTCAGACTGCAGCTGGAATATAAAACTCATCTTTTGGGGGTCAAATGTAGGATGCTATTAACTTTATTTTCCAGCTTTCAGCAGATAAGCATAAACAACCACCCCCTCCTTTTTAGACAGACTCTTACCTCTTCTTCATTTTTAAAAATACAGCATGCACCAATTTCATGTCATAACAGTTCAGAAAAAGATCTGAGTTCAAATAATACATCTGAAGTTTATGATCAAGCCCCAGCTTGTTTATGTACCTCAAGACACACTATACACGAAGCTGTCTGCAGTTCCTGAGGTTTTCCACATAAAAGGGAAATGAAGTTCAAATACATCTCTTGCTAATTTTTATAAATTACCATGGCCAGGATCCAGATGAATGCATGCACACACTTTTTTCCCCTCTGAATTTTGCAAGCTATTCTCACAGAATCACCAGAACAGCTCTTTAATCTTTACCAGACTTCAAGAAGCAATATGGAGGATTCGTCATGGGATTTCTGAAGAGGAAATTGGAAGGGCATTAATAGTGGCAATTTTACGCTGAATGTCTTTAAAAGTGCATATATAGGGAAACCTAACAGTTCAGTAGTAGAAGAAATGTAAAATGTTTTGCATGCAGAAGGTCCCAGGTTCCAGCCAGATACAGGTCCTCTGGGATGCTGAGCTGATCTATATAAGGGGAATATAGTGTGCATATGTGTGTGTGAGAGAGAGAAAATGTGTGTCAGGTGCATACAGCATTAGCTCCATCCACTTTCAATGATGACCACACCAACTGCTCTCATGTGGCCCTTGACACCCCAGTCTGGGGCCAACATGGCCCTTAGTCCAAAACCAGAATCCTACCTTCACATAAAAGGATTTTAAGATAAAGGCATTGAGAGATAAAAATCTAATTCCTAATTCCAGTAAGTCAGAGACACACTAATAGTCAGACTCAGCATAAAGAAGCCAAATACACTAATTCTTATTGTTATTTTAAAAGCCAAGAAGAAATGGTACCACTTTTCCTAAAAGATCATATGCAGCATATTTTTAAAATACTAGTTTTTCAAGCAAGCCTCCCTCTCCTTTTCTGTTTCATTTTACTATCCTTTTTATTCAATCAAAAATCCATCAGTGATACTTTTATTGACCAACCAAAATGCACAATATACTTGTTGCAAGCTTTTGAAGCTCCATGGGCTTCTTCATCAGGCAAGATGTTACAGACCAAACAGGAGAAAAAACATTGGAGATGTTAGTCAGATGCCTACATGTTGTTTCAGTCTTTAGTTATGATGATATATGGTGGAGAGGATATCTTTTGCAGGCAGGATCTTCCTCCTTCTGGCCCTGTAACTATAGGGAGATTTTCCAAGTCCAGGAAATTTAAAATCCATTTGCATCTCAACAGGGACCCCTCTTTTGCAATCCAATGGAGACATATAACATACAGAGGTTTATTGTAAAATATGCTCACATCTAGAAAGCCGTAGCAACAAGGTAAAGATTAGAAATAACTATGACAACTCAGGTCATTTCTAGGATAGCTTCCATTCATATTTTAACAAAATATTCCTACAAAGCAGACATGCTAGCTCTGTTCAGATCTCAGAATGTGGAAATTGTTGGTTACTTTTTAGTAGGTAGCTACAGTTACAGTTACAATTTTTAAAAGTAATGTTTTAACTTCCCATTCTGAAAAATAGCTAACAGAGATTAGGATTTTCTTTGGAGGTTTTTAAACAGAGGCTAGATGGACATCTTTCAGGGATGCTTTGACTGTGATTTCCTGCATGGCAGGGGGTTGGACTGCATGGTCCTTGAGGTCTTTTCCAACTCCATGATTCTCTGACGCCTCTATCTAATTAGTAAATTCTGTATATGGGGGGGTGGGGAGGATACCCTCATTTTGTTCACAGAAGGAACATTATGTCTATGCTAAAAAAACTACACATACAATTTTACAATGAAATGGAGGAACTGTTGAATACTTAAAAAAAAAGATTGTGATCTATTTGATGTCACTATCAGATTAGTGAAGTGTTGAGCATGGGTTAGAAAGGTTAAATTAAATTATGACTCTGATGACAGATTTTATTGATCTGGCACACAGATTAATCTATGAAAACAGTTTCAATTGAAAGTTGAAAACAAAACCAGCCTAGACTTACTGTACATAGCTTTCTTACAACAATTAGCTTACCACAAAAAGAATCTGATAAAACAGGACAGCTGGGATCCTCTCATCCTCTTCCAATTCTGCTTAAATCCACATCTCAGTGATTACATTTATGTTACATCATTCGCTTTTATGATTCTTTTTCTTTCTTTCAGACAACATATTCAATTAAGTTATACCTGCAATATCTCCCTGAGGCATCAAGATTTAATATTCTGAAGTGGGGAGGAACTATTAAAATAATGCTGAAGAAATCTAAACACTTGTCAGCAACAAGATATATATGGCTGCTCACAAACTCAACACTACTAGACACTACTCAACACTACTAAAGCCCAGTAATGGCAGTGAAATTAGGCCACCCTTACAGAAAACGTGTAAATATATAAAATGAAGACATCTGAAGATCTATTCCAAAATATAGTCCCTATAATAATTACAGATTGCCTTTGAAATAAAGGAGGCTTACATTCTAATTAAATTATTTAAATATGCAGGTACTGTTAAAATACAGCTAACATTATATCATAATGAAGATGGTTTATGTGAGTTTTCCGGGCTCTTTAGAGGAAAATCACAGTATGTTGACTTTCCATGTTGAAAATGGCAACATGAATGAATGTAGTGTCTGAATTGAGAGTGCTTGTGAATCTACACCAGGGGTAGGCAACCTTTCCCCTTTAAGGGCCGAGGGACTTCAGCTCCCAGAATCCCAGGAGCAATTGGCCAACATGGGACTATTGGCCAACATGGCTGAGGCTTCTGGGAGCTGAAGTCCCTCGGCCCTTAAAGGGGACAGGTTGCCTACCCCTGATCTACACCATCTTCATTATGTGAAGTTGTAGGCTTTCATTGTGCACTTGCGGTGGCCCCAATCCAGCAAGCAAAGGGGTGGCTTGCCACCGCCCCTTTCGGGTGGTCTGTACAGACCCAAAGTAAAGAAGCTTTAGTCTTCTAAAAGATATAGGGGTGGATGGACTATAATAATCAATCAATCAATGAATAAAGCATTTGCACAATGAAATTATTTCATATATTTCCCATTTCAGAAGAACATGTACAGGGGCCTGCCTAATTGGTCCATTTAATTCATCACCCTGCTCAGAGTTTCAGAAAATTTACTTTTTTGGCCACAATGGCGACCATCTTAGGGATTCTTAAAGTTGTAGTCTAAGAAAATAACTCTTCCAAGAACTGATCCTGCTTCCACCAAGTAGCTAACAGATTGCACTGGGAAACCAACCAGGCTGGAAGGGAATAGACCGGCTATGCTTTTGCTCCCAACTAAATGGATGGGAGACCACCAATCAACACCAGGTGCTGTAGGCTATATTTCAGAGGGAGGAGGGGGCAAACCCATCTCTGGGTACTGCTTGCCTAAGAAAATCCTATGAAAGTAATGGGGTCACCATATGTCAACAAGCAACTTGAACTCTCGCATGCACACACACACACAATACACAGTAATATGTCGCCTCTAAATTTGCATACAATCATTTTGACTGGTAGCCACTGATAGCCTGATCTTCCATAAATTTCTCTACTCTTCTTTTAAACCCAGCTTGTGGTAGTGAATATTTTGCAAAAATGTCCATAAAATAACGTTTTCCAGGATGTGGAAAATGATGATCTTGAAACATCTCAGCTGTGCTCACAAAACCACTTTAAAATCTTGGCACAATATTGTCCCATGGTACCTAAATGATGTTGCTAAGAGCAGAAATAGATGCCTAACAAAGCCAAGCTCACCCTGCCCGACGAGTAAGTTGGTAGATGATGACCTGACAAATATTTCTGCAGATCATAAAGACAGCACCAAGGAAATGTGGCGTTTTCTTCATAATTCACAACTACTAAGGGAAATGTAACACAGTAGTGTCTGTTTAAATGGCCTGGAACAGGAAAACATCAAGAGAATAGCTAATAGGTCTGGCCATTTCAGCAACTGCTCAGGACTTCAGTTCTACAGCCAAAGAGTTTTGCTGACTGAAATAAAATAGGGAAACGTTATGTCATGGAATTTCCCCCATTAGACTTCAGGCCAAAAGTCATTTGTTCTTGATTCCTAAAATCTTTCTACCTATAGTAGCTTTTCATTCTCCAATTTTCCACCAAGGAAAACTGAATTGGCCAGGAGTTTCATGCTCTCTGTTCTGTTCCATGGAAGCAGGTGGTAGAGTGGCAAAATGCTTGTCACCCCCATTTTCCATCCCCCTTTGAGGATGGGCTATTTTGAAGATCAAAACTTTCCTCTCAGGAAAAGTAGTCACAGAAATGCTTGACACCAATGGAAGACCAATCTACTAATCATCCATCTGCTGTGGGGGGGTAAAAACCTGGAAAGCACTCCAGACAAACCCTGAGGTGCTCAGCATTAGCCAAGAAAGCATTCCCTTCTCATTGTTAATTTCTATACATTAGCCAAAAGAAAAAAAGTGGAAGTTGCCATGGTTCATTTAGCTGGGGAAGTTGGGAGAGACACTGAATGTTGGATTTATTTATTTTTTTGCTCCTGTTTAGTGACTTTTATTCCATGACTTGGCTGTAGATACTGGGGTCCAACTGTTTCAGTAGCACAAACAAAATATTATATTTTCCAGTACATCTGGCCACAGTTTCTACCATACAGCTTAATAGTCTAAACGCATTTGTTAATCCAAACTAGAGCAGGCACACTGAATCAATAGAACATATATATCAAATTATACGACTTATCAAATTCTCATTGATTCAATGGACCTACTTTGGTTGAGACTAACAATAGGCTTCAGCCCAATACTTCTCCACCTATAGTATCAAGAAAAGGAAAGGACATAGAGGTTTATTTTTCCCACTGGCTACAGACAGCTTATACATATGGCCATATTAACAGCATTACTGAAATTATCAAATAAAAATTTAGTAGAGGAATGTTTATTAATTCAGTTTTGGGGACAGATATCACCATGACAGAGAACAGAAGAATTGGCAAGACTCAGGGGGGATGCAGACCAGGGCGTCGGGGACGCCCTGGGACAGTGCGCCGCTGGAGCGAGGCACTCGCACGGCGGCGCACCGGCGTCGTCCCTGAAAGGAACGCCAAATTGGTGCTCCTTTCAGAAGACAGGGAAAGTGCGCCCTAAACGCGTTGGGCGCACTTTCCCTGACTTTTCCGCCGCAGCGTGTGAGGACGCTGCGGTGGGAGGTTGCCCCCGGAGAGCCGGCCGTGCGGAGGGCCGGCAGCTCCGAGGGCAACCTCGGGAGGAGGAAGGGGCGCCGCTCGTGCGGCTGCCCCTCCTCTTCCTTGCCTCGGAGACGACCCTATTAGTCGTCTGCCGAGGCCCTCAGCATCTCTAGATGTGAAATGGTGAAGTCTTACTATCTTGGCTCCAACTGATGAGTATGAACTAATAACCCTACTTATCTAATCATACTCATTTTATCAATTTTAAAGGCCAGATACAAACCAAGTAATGCCTTGCTTTTCATTGCTGAAGTCCTGAATAGTTGTTTTATTATTATTATTATTATTATTATTATTATTATTGTTTTCTTATATCCCACCTTTCTCCTAATACAGGGGCTCAAGGCACATGCTTTCATGGATTAGGCCAAATGAACTTAAATTTCAATACATTTGTAGTTTTTAAAGGATATGCAGAAATGTTTGCTGTAACAGACTACTTCAGTGAACTCCCTGTGATTTGCAAGGATCATTTAATTGCCTCCTTTGTTGTGTAGCAAAGCTTTTTTTTTTAAATTAATCTTTATTATTAAAAATGAGTGTATAGACATTTAGTACTTAAACAAAATTCCATTAAAATACAAATCAAAGATCTGAATAAGTTGAATATAAATTATTTTACAAATGTCTTAAGTCGTCTTAACTTTCTTGTTCGTTTTCTTGCAAGCGCTTCTTATTTATTTATTTATTTATAGCTTGCCGTGTTGTTGGTTCTTAGAGTCTTCGGTTATGGCTAATCTTCTTATATTATTCCACTACAAATATAACTGATCTTTGCTTTAATAATAATTCTCCAATAATATAGATTATGATTTATTATAGAAAGTCCTTTTCTTTTTTATGAGTTGAGATCTGTGTTCATTCCCATACTCTTTTTTTCTTGTGTTTTTCCCTTTTTCTTACTTATTTTGTTTTTCCCTTCTTCTACTGTCTTCGCGTTTGTTTATTTTTATATTACATTTAGTATTTATTTATATCTTTTTCTTTTTCTCTGCTTTTAATGTTCTTTTCTTATGTTTTAACAATCTTTCTCATTCCAGAAGTATGTTGTTAAATAACTCCCATTCTTTTTCTATTTTCTCAGATGGTTTCTGATTAATTAGTGCAGTCAGTTTGTCCATATATTTCATCTCTTCGACCTTTATTTTCCACTCTTCTATTTTTGGGCTATCTCTTGTTCTCCACCCTCTAGCTATAATTAATCTTGCTGCTGTTATTAGATACAGAATTACTCTCCAATGTTTTATTATTAGTTCTTTTTTAAGTTTTGTGGTTATATTCAACAGAAATAATTCTGGGATGAAAGGTATTTGATTTTTAAATTTCCGTTGCATAATTTTGTGAACTTTTTGCCAGAACTTTTGAGTTATTGGACATGTCCACCACATGTGATACAAAGTGCCAGCTTCTTTTTGACATTTCCAGCATCTATCACTTAATTTTTTATTTATTTTCTTTAGTTTCATTGGGGTGAAGTACCACCTGTTGGCGATTTTCATAAAGTTTTCTTTCAAGTCCTGTGATGCTGTAAAGACATTTGTTCTTTTCCAAGTATCTTCCCATTCCTCTAGAGGTATTGGACGGCCAATATCTCTAGCCCAATTGATCATTGCACTTTTAATATGTTCTTGCTCCAATTCTCTCTCTAGAAATATTTTATAAAGTTTTGAAATTTTGCCTTTATCTGGAAATTGCAAAATTTTATCCAGTTTATTTGTACCTTGTTGGAATTCTTGATTTTTTATATCTTCTTTATATTTGCTTTTTATTTGAGATTAACTGAACCATGTTACATTTATATTTGCCTTCGTCAATTCTTCTCTATCTGGGAGATAATATTCTCCTTTTTTATTCTTTCTGAGTAAGTCGTAATATTTTAGCCAACCTCCTGTCTTACTTCTTTGAAAGAAAGCCTCTTAGGTGGATATCCATAAAGGAGTTTTCTGGTAGAACTTATTTTTTATAGTTAGCCATATTTTTAATAGCGATTTTCTCAGAATGTGATTGTTAAAATCTTTATTTGCTTGGAGCTTATCGTACCAAACATAAGCGTGCCATCCAAATCGGTTTCTAAAACCTTCCAGATTTAGTAGTTTTTGATTATCTAGCTTTATCCAATTCTGCAACCAGATTAGACCACATGCTTGATGATATATTTTGAAGTTTGGTAAAGCATAGCCTCCCTTTTTTTTGTCATCCTGAAGAGTTGTCATTTTTATTCTTGGTTTTCCACCTTTCCATATGAATTTACTTATTTCTTTATTCCATTCTGAGAAAGTCTTTTCTTTTGTTATAATGGGAAGATTTAGCAACAGGTATAATATCTTTGGAAGAATATTCATTTTTATTGTTGCTATTCTTCCGTTGTGTAGCAAAGCTTTTGAAGGCATAGATCACAAAAAGCTATGGAACGCTCTTAAAGATGTGGTGCTGGAGAAGAGTGTTGAGGATATCATGGATGGCCAAAAAACAAGCAAATGGATCCTAGAACAAATCAAGCCTGAATGATCTCTGGAACCCAAGATGATGAAACTGAGGCATTTGTATTTTGGCCACATCTTGAGAAGGCATAACTCACTGAAGAAGGCAATAATGAAGAAGACAGAAGAAGAAGACAGAAGGTAGCATTAAAAAAGGAAGACCACACGCCTGATGGTTACACTCGGTCAGGGAGGACACAGGACCTAAGCAGAGCAATGGAGGACAGTGGGGCTTGGAGATGTCTCCCCCACAGGGTTGCCAGGAGTCAGGGCCAAATCAAAGGCAGTTAATAACAAATACCATAGAAATGGGACATCTAAACAAAGATATTTATAATTGCCCTGCATCTTATCTTGAGAATGCCTTTTTCTTTTTCTTCCTCTGAAAACCAAGTTTCCCATTTGAAAATATGGATAATTTCAAATAAAAATTGCTGGAAGGAACTAAAGCAGCAGTGTTACCTTTTTAACAGAGAGGAAGATTACAGAAAGGCCCACATGTTTCTCTGACATATAGAAAGAGGAACCCAAATTACAAAACCAATCACCATGCTGAAGGAATGCACTGTTAATACAATAGTGGCCGTGTTTGTTGGCAGTGGAGCTTGTCTATTCTGTTTTTCCAGCTGGCGAGAGAGAATAAACTACTATTCCTTTTGCTGTCTGGAAAATATCCAGCATTTCTCTAATTTTTCAATCCCTACTGCATTGTCTGTCATCTTTAGTAGTCTGTGTCTTCAGCCCAAGGTATGGCAGAATGGATAACATTTGGGAGCCACCAGTGGTGCCTTTTTGAATATATCATTGATATGCTGAAATATTTTGGTGAGAGCCAGCATAGTGTAGAGGTTTAAGCACTGGACTACAGCTCTGGAGAACAGGGTTCAAATCCTGCCTCACCCATGAAAAAGAAAAGAAAGCTTTCTTGCTAATACTTTATGGTCCAGCACTTTGGAGAGTGTTGTTAACAACTCCAGTGATTTTTGTTGAATGCCCTGAAGAAGGCCTGTTCCTCATAGGCTGAAACATGTAGGAATATTTAAAAGAATAAACAATTCACCATTTAGCTGCACGTGAAGCTTGTCTCCTTTCTGCTTATATATATGAGCTTTTCAGTGCTCTATGCTAGGGCCACATCTGCACAATGCTTACCAACCCAACTGAATTTTTTTATTCTTTCATGTTGGTAAAGTATAGGAAACATTGGTAAAGTATTCAAACATTCGATGGCTAATGGAGCGCACCAGGGAATGCCAAAAGAAAATCAGCATGTGCTTTATAGACTATACCAAAGCCTTTGACTGCATAGATCATGAAAGACTATGGAATGCCCTTAAATGCATGGGAGTTCGCCAACACATCTGATAGTTTTGATGAGGAATCTGTACTCAGGACAAGAGGCTACTGTCAGAACAGAAGACGGAGAAACAGAATGGTTCTCAAATGGCAAAGAGGTTAAACAAGGTTGCATCCTTTCACCCTATCTGTTCAACTTATATGCAGAACATATTGTGAGGAAAGCAGGCTTGGACAAAGGAGAAGGAGGAGTGAAAATAGGAGGAAGGAATACCAGCAAGCTAAGATATGCAGATGACACCATTGTACTAGCAGAAAACCTCACAGACCTGGAACACCTACTCAGGAAGATCAAAGATGAAAGTGCAAAGGCAGGCTTACTATTGCTGAAGATGAAGAAAATAAAAATAATGACCACCAAGGACAATTTCAACCTAGAAAATGAAGAAATAGAAATAGTAAAAGAATTCCCATGCCTGGGATCAAACACTGATAGAAATGGGAACTGCAGTCAGGAAATCAGAAGAATATTAAGAATGGGGAGCGTGGCTATAAAAGAACTAAAAAAGATTCTAAAATGTAAAGATATACAACTCAGCACAAAAGTTAGAATCATACAAGCCATTGTATTCCCTATTACCATGTATGGATGTGAGAGCTGGACAGTTAAGAAAGATGATAGAAAGAATATCAATGCATTTGAGATCTGGTGCTGAAGAAGAGTGTTGAGGATCCTATGGACAACCAAAAGGACAAACAAATTGTTGGGTATTCTGCAACTTAAGCACACTGTTCATTCTAGGAAGACAGATGCATGTCTGATAGTTTATTGTTTTATGAGCCCTTCAATTTCCTCTTTCTCTAAGAGCACACATCGTCTTTGCCTCTGGAGGAATCGCCATTATGTTTTTCCTTCTCCTTTTGTCCTTTTGGCCGGAGCAGCATGACTTTCTAGCATGCTGATATGAAACTTTCTCTGCAAGCATGTAGACTATTTTCTACCTCATTTTCTTTGTAACATGAAGCTTTACCTGTGTATGAATATGAACATGATTTTGTAAGTAAATTTATTATTTTATAGTTCTCTAAGAACTTTGTCTTAATTCTTTACTGGAAGACACACAGGGGCTGGAAATTAAAAGTGGACTAGTTTGATTTTTCCCGCTCATGCATTTTCTGCTGTGTTCACTTTGCTGGTGAGATTAAATCAATCTCTCCTATTTTCCTGAGCTTTCTAACAAAACTAAAGAAAAATTCCATCACAAATGGGTCCTAGAACAGATCAAACCAGAAACCTCCCTAGAAGCCAAGATGACCAAACTGAGGCTGTTGTACTTTGGACACATCATGAGAAGAGAGGACTCATTGGAAAAGACAATAATACTGGGAAAAGTGCAGAGAAGAAGGCCACATGCTAGATGGATGGACTCTATTAAGGAGGTCACAGGCATTAAGTGGTTGCAGGATTTAAGCAGAGCAGTGGAGGACAGAGGGTCTTGGAGATGTCTCATCCACAGGGTCACCATGAGTTGAGATCGACTCGAGGGCAGTTAACAACAACAAAAGTATAGGAATTTTAGGGATCACCCAATGAGAGTCACATGTGGCCTGTAACTACAGGTTGCCCACCTCTTCTTTTTAGCAACACAGCCTTCACGTTTCTACCAAGATCACCCATCATCTCCATTAGCTCTGCAGAAATGTAAGCAGGGTTAAAACCAAAAGAAAAGGGTCCCCAAATGAATTCCTGCATAAGGTTAGGTAAGATGGGCAGCCACAAATACTGTGTGAACACTGTGAACCTCATTACACTGACATTGCCACCTCCAACAAGGTAAGAGAATGGTTCACTGAGTGAGGACCCAAATGTAATTGCCACTGGAATCTGGTAGTGAAGAAACACTGGCAGATTCAGTCTTTGTCACAGACTGACTCTCTCAAACTGGATAATAGGTATGACTCATATAAACATAGAAGTGCAGCACTAGCCTCTACTAGGAGCCAGGAAGACAAAACAGTTCACAAGCATTCTATGTTTCTGCTCAGATATTTTATCCACCCACCTACTAGTTTTGAATATCTGAACATGGCATTCAGACTCTGAAAAACGTCCATTCCAAAAAGACCATTCTATACATGGTCCATTCCCTTCACTGGAAAAGAATTAAAATGAAAGTAACTAGGATTCTAGGAACATATGAATAACCACATTGGAAGGGGAAAATGTGAGAAGCCCCCTTGCACACGCATGTTCTTCATAGCAGGAGAGTTCTGAATGGAACTCCACTGGGCTGATGGTACTACCATCAGAGTAAGCACTGGATCAAACTCATAGTATTTTGAACTGGGGGTGGAGTGGGGAGAGAAGGCCAATAAAAATCATGCACAGAATAGGAGGCAATAGTAGTGGTGACTGTGGAGAAAAGATTTAAAAAAATGAGGCTGTGGCAACACTGGGAGATTTTCCAAGCCACTTCATGTAGGGTACCTTAGTTCTGAGAACACTCAAAGCCAGGCATCCAAAAATGTGCAACTTGAAACCAGCTTTCCCTCACCCTTCCTTTTCTTTTCTTTTCTTTTTCTTTTCTTTTCATTTAATTTCATTTCTTTTATTTATTTAAAATATTTGCTTCTGCTGCTGTCACCTGTGTGAGTGCAAGAAGTACCTACCTGCACATGTAATGGACTGTTGTGTGAGCCTAGTATCTAGGCCCTGGAATTCAATCATTCACAGATCATCATGGCCCATATTATTAAATGACAGCAATATTAAAGCAGATATGTTGAAGCATGAGCATTCACGTCACTCTCATTTAATAATACGAGGCACAATAATTTATTAAGTAATAATAAATAATTATTATTCACTATTTATTTATTATTTAATAATTTGCGACAAATTTTTTACATCCACAATGGGTCCCAGAACTGAACCACCATGGATCCCAAGGGCCAACTGTAGATTATGCATGTGAAAAAACTTTGCCCAGCAGGAAGAGCTAATACATTTGTATTATGCTTATCAAATCCATCAAACATTTGTTTTCTTAAGCTACATAGGACAGAGGCTTGTCCTGTGCACAATGCCATTTCTAGGTAAACAAAATAATGAACACAAAGTTGTACAGCTCTGCAATTTAGAGTTTAAAATGCCATCCTTCTTTTTGCTGCTATCATCATCATCATAATCATCTATATTAATATCCCACCTTTTCCCCAAAACTGGGAATAATGTATGGTTTGTGGAATGGGGTCAGGATGCAACAAAGGAGCTGAGATTGTTTAGTTGTTAGGCAACTATAATGCTATATCATTTTCAAATACTAGAGCAACTTCAACACAGAGAGTGGTGGGATTTAACAGACTGTAAGGAAAGTTTTTTTTTGTAGTGTTTTTTCTTTTTCTTTTTTTCTTTCTTTTTTCTTCTTTTGCAACTCCTAAGTCCTATTAACTGCATTTCTTCAATCCTGAGAGCAAATATTTTTTAACAAGGAAATTACAACCAGGGGGTATTATCGTCTCTGCCATCAGTGTCAAATCAGTAGCATTCAAATCTGGAATGTGTATTTGCCAGTTTCATTTGATCAACATGTGTTTTAATACAGCCAAATGCAAGGTCATGCATCAAAGAATGTAGGTCATACTTAAAAGAGGAGGAGACTGCATCCTAGGGAGGGGATGACAAGAAAAAGGCTTTAGGGGCTTTACTACATAACCACCCAAAGATGAACTCTCAATTGGACCTAGGAAACCACAATGCTTATGTATCTTGGGATGGATAAGCAAGCAAAAGTCATTCAGGGGGAAATGGAGACATCCATTACTGAGATGGGTACATTATGTTTTGAAAGATGTGCTCTGTGCTTTGTAAAAAAAATTGCAATGACATAGTCATAGAAGCAGATCACTTGCAATCTCTGCAACATTTCAAGAAAGACAAGGGTAAGAAGAACACAGGATAGAGGCTTGTTGTTATAAAGTGTATTTGTCTCAAAGCCAGCAATCTAGTGTCATATTTGGTGAGGCATCAGCACGCTAAAGACCTTGTAAAACTGCAAATTCCAAGATTCCATAGGATGGAGAAACAGCACTTAAAGTGCAATATTTCTACAGTGTAGACGCACCCTAAGCTTTAGAGCAGGGGCCGGCAACCTACAGCCCCCGGGCCGGTTCCAACTCAGGTCGCCGGACTTACTGGCCCAGGCGGACCCCTGCCGCCGCCGCGTGCTGCCGCGCGTTTTGGGCTCCGTGCGGCCTCGCACGCTGCGGCCACCATTTTGTTCTCCAAAATGGCGGTCACAACTCGTTTGAGCATGCGCAGTACTCCTGCGCATGCACAAACGCATCGTGGCCGCCATTTTAGAAAACAAAATGGCGGTCGCAACATGCGCGGTGGCAGCGGGGGGTGCGCACGCGCGCATGAGCGCGCACGCCGCCTTTCCCCCCTTTGGCCCGGCGGAGAGGAGGACTTCGGGGGACCGGCCCAGGCTTCCAAAAGGTTGCCTACCCCTGCTTTAGAGAAAAGAGTCCTCTTGAGGCTGCAATTCTAATTAGAAAAGATTCAGCTGAACCTTCTATAAGGCTGCATCCACATTGCTGAAATAATGCAGTTTGATACCAGTTTGACCACCATGGCTCAATGCTATGGAATCCTCAGAATTGTAGTTTGTTATGGCACCAGATCAAAGCTCTGGTGCCACCACAAATTACAATTCCCAGAATTCCACAGCATTGAGCCATGGCAGTTAAAGTGGTATCAAACCAGATTATTTCGGCAGTGTGGATGCAGCCTAAGTCAGTCAAATCTCCAAGCCAGTCAGGACACATGTGGTCTTATAAAGCCACTGCAGCCGAATCAACTCATTATGTAAATAATAGATACTTTTTTTTGTCCTTGCCAAGAAAGGGTGTCTGAACATATCAAGGTACAACAGTAATACTTTTTATTAGGCCACCTGAAATGTACAAAATACATCAGGCAAGCTTTTAAAACTTCACAGGCTTCTTCATCAGAAAAAGATGTTAAAAATCATACAGAAGAAAAGTGATGGTGTTAGAGTCACAGTCATACTTTGCTTTTGCTAATGGATTTTAAAATTCATTACATGTCCTTTATTGCCCTTTGTCCCTGGCCCCCATATGGAATGGCCTTTGTCTGCATTTATATCCTTCTGGACCATCTTAACTGACAACAGAAGTAATATCTGATACAAAATGTAGGCCTGTGACTCTAACATTGTCACTCTTCATTTCCTGTATGATTTTTAACATCTTTGCCTAATGAAAAAGCCAGTGAAGCTTTGAAAGCCTGCATGATGTATTTTGTGTATTTCAAGTGGCCCAATAAAGGTATCATTGTTTTGTGGATTTTGGATTTGCATGGCAAACTCACACTACTCAAGATACGTTTTCAACACATCAGGATATCCCACTGAAAAAATGATCAACAGCCATGAGGATGGTATTTTTTGGGGGGTGGTGGTCTTTTTTGCACTTTGCATTTTGGTAGTTTTTGTGAAAATTTAGTTCTCTACAGGGAAAAAATGGACAGAAAACACTTATGGGGGAATAAAAACAGTGTATTGTCCCAGTAAAACTACATAAAGCTACAGAACAGGGTGTAATGATCCATCTGTGTAAGTTGTCTCAGGATGGGACTTCTGGTTGCTGGAGCCCTGCCACCAAAGTCTTTGCAGGACCTGACCTGAGCTACTAGATTCCTTGAAGTATCAGGGCTAAGCCAACAGGTACAGCTGGCTCTGCTCATGCAACAAGACAGAGCTCCAGGTGCACCCATTAAGGGTTGCATTGGCCTCTCTACCCTTGCCACAAGCAACACAGTCTTTTGTGCTGCCTGTAGCTGCTCTGCATTTGCCTTGTTTTGCTAACCTTCCTGTGCTTAGACCTTGGTCTGTTTCTTGGATTCTTCTTCCAGTCTCTGGCCCCTTGGATTCCTGGAGCTCCGTCTTGCTGCATTTAGACCTGTGTTGCACCACAATTCAAAAAGGATGTGGACAGGCTGGAGTGTGCTCAGAGAAGGACGACAAAAATGGGGAAGGGTCTGGAAGCCATGCCCCATGAGGACAGACTGAGGGGCTGAATAGACTGCCCCAAGGGGTGGTGGCAAACTGCCCCTTTCCTTGCCGGATCAGGGCTGTGGCAACCACACGCCATGGCCCCAACCCAGTGCTTTGCCACTCTAAAAAGAGCTGGCAAAATGCTGCTCCTTTTTAGAGCTTTTCTGCACTCCTTTGGTGCAGCGTGTGTGGACGCTGCGCCAAGGGAGCAACCTGATGCCTCCTGCCATGCGGTGGGGTGGGCAGCATGAAGCTGGCATGAGGGCACAGTCAGGGTGGGCAGCAGGCAGTCGCCATGCCCCCAGGCCGGCCTAAAGTGCCGGTTTGTTCAGCTCCTGAGAAAGCTGGGTATGTTCAACTTGGAGAAGAAAAGGTAAAGAGGTGATATGATAGCCCTTTTTAAGTATTTGAAGGGGAGCCATGTTGAGGATGGAGCAAGCTTGTTTTCTGCTGCTCCAGAGAATAGAAACCAGAGCAATGGATTCAAACTAGAGGAAGAGATTCCAGCTCAACAATAGGAAGAACCTCCTGACAGTAAGAGCTGTTCAACAGTAGAACATACTCCCATGGAGTATGGTGGAGTCACTTTATTTGGAGGTTTTTAAACAGAGGCTGGACAGCCATCTGTTGGAGGTGCTTTGATTGTGATTTCCTGCATGGCACGGGGTTTGGACTGGATGGCCCTTGGGGTCTCTTCCAACTCTATGATTCTATGACCTGGTCTGACTCCTGCCTCTGCCTCCTTCCTCTGGCACCTTGGACTCCTGGAACTCTTCCTTGCTGTGTTGAGACCTGGAGATTATCATGCTATGCTCTTAAAAGCATTGCTACTCCAGTTTAACTGCTGTTCTGGCTGCCTCCTGGTGCATTCTGGGATTTGCATTTTAGGAAGGGGCATTTAGAATATTCAACCAGAGAGCTCTTAGGTCTCACTGAACTACAAACCCCAAAATGCAACAGGAGGCAGTCGAAGTATAAAGTGTAATAGCAACAGAGTGTAGTGCAATAATCTCCCTGGTCAGCCCTTTGACTCTCCTTCCTTCCTCTGACCTATTGGACTTTGTCCAAACCCAGGACGATGACTGGCCTATCAGCACATACTCTCAGATCAGAATGAAAGCCGTGATGAAGGTCTGAAAGAAATGATGGACTCTAAAAACAGTTTACTCTGCTTTCAGAGAGGCAGTCAAAAGAGCAAGAACTGAAAATCAGAAATTTCTGCAGCTGCAGATCAACATTCCCAAGACAAACTCATCACTCAGATTGAAAATACAAACAGAAACATCTAATTTCTGCTTACCATAAACTGACCAAATGTCAATTAAAAAAACAATAATATCAAGCCAAGTTTGATTGGCTGGCATTTAAAACAAAACAAAACTCTGCTGCCCCAAACCACAGAGTGCATTTCTGACCCCATACAATATACCATACAATGCCATTAATTCAGATTCCATAAGCTCAACCACCATTCTACATTAACACTCAAGAAGCTGTAACATTAAACTCTCTAGAAAAGAAAAGTGCATATTGTATATCAGTACAGTAAAGATAATATTTGTAGAATTTTACCTTTTAATACACAAGTAGGGCACTGCTGTACGTCAAGTAAAGGACTCAGGGTGCTTAAATTTCTATTTTGTTTACTTTCTTTTACTTCTCTTAAGCAAATAAGGTCATGAATTTGAGATGTTAAAAATACACTTCCATGCACACTTTATGTTGGAGCATGGTAATAGATGCAGAAAGGGAAACTGAGCATTTGGATAGAGTCCCTCCCTTATATGCTTGACTTTCAAATAGTTGGCAGGTCATTAAAGAAGTGATTGGCAAAGATTAGGAGAAAATTATGATATATTACTCACTAGCCTCTCAGTTTTCAGCTGGAAATTAAATGATAATCAATGTTATGATGATTGGTTAAGACTATGACCTCTGGTTTTGTTTTGTTTTGTTTTTTGTTAGCACCTCAAAAGGAGTAGATCGAAGAAATAGAAGCCACTTAAAGTTTCATGATTTACTTTTTAGAGATTGTTGATAAAGCAAAATATTAAAATTGATACAATAATAGACAGCCAACAAAGACTCTCAATGATGAACTACAGCCGACAAAGACTTTCAATGAAAGACAAAGAAAGAAGAAAATCCAATTGTACAAAAAAATGCTTTCAGGAAGAATATTCATTGAGTCACGTTTAAAAATGCATCAGAAGCACCACTGTTAGGAACGCTGCTCTCACTAGGCCAAGAAGGACTATTAAATTCAGATGCAAGGTTCTGTTTAGGTTGGACAGGCCCCAACAGTAGAACAAAGTCAGTCTGTCTTAGTACCATAACCAAATTCTACAAGTTAACAGCTTTTCATGAAAAGCTGCCATTTCAGAATGTCAATCAAGACAGAATATAAGTGGGAACTCCTGCAGAAATAACCAGCTGCAGGTTTGAAAAACATTTTTTTTCCTCCTCCTGCTTCTTTTTTCCCCTGAAAGTGGAAACACAAAAGATATTTTAATGGGATCTCTTTTCAGTCATGTAACTGTAGACGACCATTTTCACAACGTCAAGGACAGAAAACACAAGACAAAGTTGCAAATGATGTCTTCAAAAGTGCCATGGGGGGTGATGACTGATTCATTGTACAAATTAAAGAATTATTAGCAAATGGAAACTCATTAATATGAGGTGGGAAAGAGGTTTCTCTTTTATGAGATGATCATTGATCAGGTTTTACTGCATTTTGTTTTCTGTGAAAGAAAGCTAGTTGATACTGTGGTTACCTCACATGATTAAAACCCTCAGACCAACAGTTCTTTGAATGATACGATAGGCACACTCTTTCAAAGTTGAGATAACATACAATTTAATGAATACAAGTTAATCACCTATTGCAAGGGTGGGAATCATGAGGCACTCCAGTTGTTTTTGGACTGCAAGTTCTTGCAGCATTAGCCAGGATGGCAAATAGTGAAGAATGCTGGGAGTTGCAGTCTAACAACATATGGAGACCCACATGATCCCTACCCTGACCAGCTGTTCTTACTGCTCTCTGCTGTTTTGCAAATGGATTTTAAATTTCCTGGACTTTGCAAATCTCCCTATAGCCACACAGCCGGAAGTAGGAGCCTGCCTACAAAAGATATCCTCCCACCATATATCATCTTAACTAAAGACTAAAACAACATGTAGACATCTGACTAACATCTCCAATTTGTTTTTCCTGTTTGGTTTGTAACATCTTCCCTGATGAAGAAGGGCTTCGGAAGCTTGCAACAAGGATATTGTGCATTTTGGTTGGCCAATAAAGGTATCACTGATGGATTTTTGTTTGAATATGCTAAATGGCCAACACAGCTACCCCTGAATTTTTGCTGTTTAACAGTGAAGATAAGGATGTGACAGCAAAGATTCCCAAGAAAAACTGGCACGTCAAGCTTAGGCTAATATCCCACCAATACCAAGCTAGTTTCCAATGTGTTTTATGTAGAGAAGCATTCAAGCCTTAAATCCACACCATACCCAATTTTAAATGAAGCAGCAAAGAACAAACATATCACACAGAACACTTTCTCATTTTTGCTTATTTGAAAGGAGATAATGTTATATCAATATCAGTCAAAATAGACTTCTTTTCCTACACAGCATGACAACCTGCACGGCAGGTAGGATGACAAATTAAACTACAGTCACAAGTTATAAATCCACAAAAGCTGGGTCAATCACAAAGACTTAAAATACCAGTAAGGAAAGCCCAGAATCATGTTTCTGAAAGTCTCGGTCAGATAATACAACCCTGTGAGACAGGATCATATCCACTATGTCTAAGGACAACAGTAGGAAGATGAAACCTTATCAGACATCCATGTCAATTGTGCAGAGC
Organism: Phrynosoma blainvillii; assembly: GCA_026167975.1. Taxonomy (NCBI): domain Eukaryota; kingdom Metazoa; phylum Chordata; class Lepidosauria; order Squamata; family Phrynosomatidae; genus Phrynosoma; species Phrynosoma blainvillii. The sequence continues at coordinate 33,794,321 of JANUYF010000001.1, read as the reverse complement.
TTAGCTTTTGGAGGTGCAGCCACAAAAGTATTTCTTTTCTAAGCTCTGTAATTCTGAAATCTGGTCTTACATTGCCGTAGCTGTTGCATGTCTTTAAGTTGATCTAAGTTAAGGCAACCCTATCATAGGGTTTTCTTGGCAAGATTTATTCAGAATAGGTTTTCCATTGGCTTTCTCTATGTTCCCACAGTTGCCCAGTGGGCTTTCATGGCCTCTCAGAGCCCTAGCCCAGCACTCAAATTACTATACCACACTGGCTGATATTAGCACTTCACCAAGTAAAGATGGGGTGGGAATTATGTGAACTCCCAGAACTCACAATGCTTCACCAACACCTGCCCCACCACAAATTTCAACCTCAAAATGGAGACTCATCTCCCACCAGCCTCCACAAGAGGCAGTTCTCTATTTTAAGGCTGACTGGGGGAAGGGGAAAGAACCAATGGATCCAAAAATAAGATTCTAATCTAGTAACCACCTGGTTTTGAAAAAAATGGGCAGATGTGGTCACAGAATCCACAGTGCTGGCAAATTGAACAAGTGTGGCTGCTGGATTCTACGGCTGCCCAGTCCTGAAGTAAAGAAATGGATTTCGTTCTCACCAAACTGTGACAGCAGGCACAATTTTCCTGCCATTGTTTTAGCCCCCTCTAAAGTTTAGCAGGAAAAACAACAGAATAATAAAGGGGTGCCAGTACAGCTTTAAAATGACAATCTGTCCTAGGTAACTGAGGCAAAGCTAGCCTATCCTCCAACGGCTAGTAACATCTTCCAAAAACACTTTTCAAATCCGCTGGCACCATGACTGCAGACCCAAAGCCTGCTGTTCCAGAGCTCAGAATTCTACAGAAAAGTTTGAGCAATCATCTCAAACCTGTCTGGGTGCAGTAGTTTTCTCATGCAACAGTCAGGAATCACCATGAATGCAAGTGGGCAAACACATTGGCACAAATTGATTTGTGAAACAAACAAATGCAGGTGAGGAGTCACCATCTGACGGACTTCATGGGGTTCCATATGAGCCCACAGGCATGCATGCCTGGATGCCTGTCCCTATCGGGCCCCCTTCCTTGCTTTGTCACAGACATTTGTTGTTGTTCTTGTGTGCCTTCAAGTCATTTTCAACTTATGGCGACTCTAAGGAGAACCTTTTCTGGGGCTGAAAGTGTTTGTGACTCAACCAAGGTCCCGCAATGAGTTTCCACAGCTGAGTGGGGAATCAAACCCTGATCTGCAGAGTCACAGTCCAGTGCTCAAACCGCTACACCATGCAGGCTCTCCACCACTTAAACCCTAAGTGGACACTCACTATGACTTATACCTTCTCAGCAGTGCTAAAGACACAGAACGTCTAGCTCCCTCTTCTCCCTTAGACTGTTTCATTTGGCAGTTGCAGCACTTTTGGGATAGGAGTAAAGTGGCCTGTCATATCCAATCAGTACTAGGCAACCATGATACAATAACATGCAAAATCCACAAGGTATCCACAATAACATCCAAAATCCACAAAGGTATCCACAGCGATACCTTTAATTGGCCAACCAAAATGCACAAAACACATGATGCAAGCTTTCAAAGCTTCACTGGCTTCTTCATCAGGCAAGGGTGTCACCATGACTTATACCCTCTCAGCAGTGTCAGTGATGGAAAGCCAGTGCTTTGAAATCTTGCATTCTGTATTTTTAGCATTTTGGTTGGCTGATTAAAGGTATCACTGTTTTGTGGATTTTGGAAATTATCATGCTTTGCTGTATGGCCAACATAGCTACCCCTGAATGGGCAACCATGTTGTTATACTTCCAGGGTACTGCATTTTAAAAGATGTAACATGGTCAAGCGTTACCCAGGATGAACAGATTGTAGTGCCACCAAGTTAGCGGGGAAATGGCACTGGCAAGAGCACTGAAGCCACAGATCAAGGCTGACCCACCAGCACGTGGCATGCCAAAGGCTTGCCTACTGTTGCACCTTTTGTCCAGGGGAAAATTTTGAATAACTAAGGGCTATAAGTTCCCTTCAGGAAGGGGAGGGCATCAGAATTCCACATTTTTTTTTTACAATTCTGTAACAACAAATGGCAAACTGTCAAATTATATTAGCAAAGCATACTTAAAGGTAAAGGTATTCCCCGTTGACAAGGTTGTCAAGTCATGTCCAATCATAGGGGGCAGTGTTCATCTCCATTACTAAGCTGAAGAGCCAGTGTTGTCAAAGATTGCTCTGTGGGTCGTGTGGCCAGCATGACTTCACAGAACGCTGTTTACCTTCCGATCGAAGTGGTACCTATTTATCTACTTACATTTGCATGCTTTCGGACTGCTAGGTTGCACCCCACCATGCAGCACCTGGGACTCTAAATGCCAACCTGCTGATCTTGCAATCAACAGAGTCAGCATCTTAACCACTTGAGCCACTGTGTCCCTAAAGCTTACTTACACAATTTATTTTAATCTGCCTAATTTGTTCTGTTTTACTATTGTGTATAATTTCTGCTTGTGATAAGAAAAGGAACTATATTATTATTATTATTGTTATATAACTATATTATTAGTCAAGATTCAGTACAGACTGCATCTAATTATTCTCCAGTCCTCATTAAACTACACCACATCACACAGCTGAAATAAGTGATCCATTTAAAGGTAAACCTGATGACAAGGTTGTCAAGTCTTGTCCAATGATAGGGGGCGGTGCTCATCTCCATTACTAAGCTAAAGAGCCAGCGTTGTCAGAGACTACTCTGTGATCATGTGGCCAGCATGATTGCACAGAACACTGTTTACCTTTCCACCAAATCTACTTGCATTTGCATGCTTTTGAACTGCTAGGTTGCAGAAGCTGGGACTAGTGATGGGAGCTCACCTCATCATGCGGGACCCGGGCCTTGAACTGCCAACCTGCTGATCTTGCAATCAGCAGTCAGTGTCTTAACCACTTGAGCCACCGCATCCCTCTTATATCCACTTATATACCCCCATTATGTCTGCAATATCAGAAACCATTCTACTCTAGCAGGTTCACATGTCTCCCATTTGTAGGTATGTGTGAGAAGGTCACAGGAATGTGCCAGCTACTCATGCAACCCCATGCTGGACTTACCCTGATGCCATCATGCATTTGGCAGTTGTGTAAATGCCCCCTACATGAGTACACTGGTATGAGCAGAGGGGTCCCTCCACACAGCCACCAAACACATGACCAGAATCTTCTCTGTGGTAACATCTAGACTGCGGAATAACTTGTCTGCTTGACAAGCGGTTAATACAGTTCTCCTCTAGCTCTGTTTCAATTTTTAAGGATTGGTCAGACAAGGCTGCATCCTATCACCCTACCTATTCAACCTATATGCAGAACATACTGGAAGGAAAGCAAGCTTGGACATGGAAGAGGGAGAAGTGAAAATAGAAGGAAGAAATATCAACAATCTGAGATATGCTGACGGCACCATAATATTAGCAGAAAACCTTACAGACTTGGAACAACTACTAAGGAAGATCAAAGAAGAAAGTACAAAGGCAGGCTTACTGTTGAACATAAAGAAAACAAAAATTAAAAATTAAAACTAGACAACGAGGAAATAGAAATAGTAAAAGAGTTCTCATATCTGGGAACAAACATTGATCAGAACAGGGACTGTATGAGGAAATCAGGAGAAGATGAAAAATGGGGAGGTTGGCTATGAAAGAACTAGAAAAGATCCTAAAATACAAAGACATACAACTCAGTACAAAAGTCAGAATCATACAAGCCATCGTATTCCCTATTACTATGTATGGATGTGAGAGCTGGACAGTCAAGAAAGAAGATAGGAAGAAAATCAATGCATTTGAGATAATGTGGTGCTGGAGAAGAGTGCTAAGGATCCCATCTACAGCCAAAAAGACAAACAAATGGGTCCTAGAGCAGATCAAGCCAGAGATATCCCTAGAAGTCAAGATGACAAGACTTAGACCAGGGGTCGGCAACCTTTGTTGCCGGGGGGCCCGGGGGGGAATGGTGCGGGGGACGGGTGGGCACGCATGCGCATGCGTGCACACATGGGAGCGCCATTTTGGAAGGCACAACAGCACTGTGTGCATGCGCACGGCGCCGCTGGGCCTTTCAAAATGGCGGCCCGCGTCACACACAAATTCGCACGGCACAGGCATGGTGGGGCCTTTCAAAATGGCACCCGCTGCCGTACGCATGCGCGCACGAGCACAGGTGCCATTTTGGTGTCCAAAATGGTGGTGGCACGCGCGGAGCGGGGGCAGCATGGGGACTGGCCACGGGCTGGTCCCAAGGCCTCCGCGGCCCGCACCCAGCCCGCAGGTCGGGTGTTGCCGACCTCTGACTTAGACTGTCGTACTTGGAACACATCCTGAGAAGGCATGAATTGTTGGAAAAGACAATAACGTTAGGAAAGGTGGAGGAAAGTAGAAAGAGAAGAAGGCCACATGCTAGATGTATACACTTTATTAAAGAGACCATGAATAAGAGTTTGCAGGAGCTGCGCAGAACAGTAGAGGACAGGGAGGACTGGAGATGTCTCATCCATAGGGTTGCCATGGGTCGAGACCGATGCAGTTAACAACAAAAAACAACATACTGTACTGAAGATGCTTTCTGCATTTTCTGTTATGATAGGATTTTTTGGTTTGTTTTCCCCCGATTTCCATAATCTTGAGTGCTTCTTTTAATAACATACCATCTACTGCTAGCTGCTTTGTACACAAAATAACAGACAGACAGGTTATAAATATATTGAACATAGGAGAATATATTCCTAATAGAAGCCTTCCCCCTGCCTCCTGTGTTGAACAACCCCCCAGATAGCAAAGTATGGCAAGCAAAGCATGCTCATTGTGGATTATGTGAATTTCAATCCAAAACTTCAGGAGGGGAGGCAACATTATACAAGCAATACTAACAAAAATAATATGTACATGTGTAACAGCTTACATTTAAAATGTTATTTAGCTACTTTTCACAATTGGTATCTGCTATTTTTTTAAAAAGTTCACAAGTTTGCATCTGATGTAACAAAAAGCAGTTATCTGTTAAAATTCAGTACAAGCAAACAAATATGATATAATACTTTGCATACTGCAAACACTCTATGCAAAAAAATGCCAATCAGGGTGCTACAGATAAGGTTATCACAACTATTTTTTATTTTATTTTTTTATAAAAAATACACTTTGAAAAAAACTTCTCAAAATAGAAAGTTGCTTTTTCTTAATTTCTTTTTTTTAAATGCTGGACTTATGAATTGTAAGCCGCGATTACTGTTCCTTTTACAGAGGTGTTAAGAATGCAAATGGTTAACAGTAGTATAAACTCTCTACTTGGTTTAAGTTTGAATGTCTAGAGCTATTACACACGGCATTCATCTGAATTCCCTGTTTATGGGAATGAAATATGTAGTCATTTGAAGTCCACAATATGTATACTGTGTTTGTAATAACTGCAGATTTTACAAGCACATTATTCTTTCCATTAGGATTAAAACCTCACCGAATAGCAATTTGTGAAAGAATTCTAGCAGAGCCTCGAGCCCAGAACTCTGACCTCTGATGAGATGCTTGGCAGCAGCAAACTCCAAGTCTAGGCAAAACATCTGGTATGAGTTAGACTTCCTTAAAAAAAATAGCCCCTGTACTGGGGAAACTGGTATTCACTTAGCTTTGTCTATATACTTTGACTAACTTTAGTGCCGCCGCAGGAATTTAAAAAAAAAAAACTCAACCAGGATGGTTGTCAATCATTGCAGACTTCTTGGTGGCCCGTGCAGAGGCAAACGTTTACATTAAGAGATACTGTATGTTATTTGTTCATTTTTCTTCAGTGTTTTTCTTCCATTGGAGTTTACAGCTCCACTGTTTATTTCAAAAGTGATTGCCAACTCACCCGCTGTCCAGTCCAAAACTGCAGTTTGGCTTTGCAAATATGTGGTGTTGCACTTAAAACACACACAAAAGGTAGCAATACTTATTTTTATCTACTGCAATAATCCTCCCTTTTCATATTTTGAATAACATAAATAAATAAACAAATCCTAAAGTCAATAAGTAAATAAAATGTCTACATGTATGAGGAAAACATGCATGGGTTCATGTTTACTTCCCTTCCAAAATTCAAAATGAAACACTGCAAAATGAGGAGAACGGCTTAGGAAGTAAGTGACTGTATTGTGAATCCCTAGTTCAAATCTCGCATTTACTGTGAATTCACTAAGTTGCCTTAGACAAACTTTTCTCTCCTTCTCTGCCTCCATCTTCCCATCTACAATATTGGGGGATAAGTAATAAAGACCTCCCTTTAAATTATCGCTTCAAGGATTACAACTAGATAAGGTTTTTGAACAACTAACATGTGAAAGCACCATACAGTCACTAGATATTGTATTATTATTTGTTGTTGCTGGTGTTGTTAAAATTAAAAGGATGCTTATATATTTAAAAAAAAAATAGAGTGGCGATCAACAGGCAATATGATCTGGAACTCCATTAACTGAATGAATGGCCTTTAACCACACAGTTGCTACTCAATGAGCTTAAGCGATCAAATTGTCCAAGTTGCATGCAAATGATAGAAGTAAAAAGAATACTCCCTCCCCTATTTGTGTGTGCATGTGCACACATGCCTGAGTGTATGCATACAAGAAAGGGGGAGGTAGTTGAGACAGCCCAGTTCACAACACACTCATCTGTATGTGTTTCTTCAAAATAACTATGACATTTTTATGTTCAGGTCTCTCATTTTCAGGATATCATTCCAGGCATGTTACCAAACAGCCAACCAATACCTTCTTTGGAGGTCTTTAAACAGAGGCTGGATGGCCATCTGTCGGGGATACTTTGATTTTGAGTTCCTGCATGGCAGGGGGTTGGACTCGATGGCCCTTGTGGTCTCCTCCAACTCTACGATTCGATGATGATTCTATGAATATCTTGCACACAGACTGAAATTCACAAAATTCACAGGTCCTTACTCTGAAATAAGGAGACATGATAATTTAAATTTAATATTCTATGCAATTTGGCAGTTCAGAGGGAAGCAAAGTTTCTATCAGTATGAAGGCATTAAAAGCTCTTGAAGAATTGGACTTATTGTCTGGAACAATTTAACACATAAATTAATTCCCTAGTGCCCTCTTCAACCTGCTTTGAAGCCTCATACAGGTGAAATTTTGATCACCTGTAACTAAAAAATAAACAGAAGCAGTCATGCTTCTATCAACTGACTGAAACAATTGTTAATATAACATAGTTTCAGCACATGCTGTTCAGCCTAGCCTACACATGTCCTAAGGGACTTGGAAAAATTACCTTTTTTAGATTACAACTTTTGGACACACACACACCAGTGTGGCTTCCAGCATGACTGAGGGATTCTGGGGGGTTGTAGCCTCAAAAGTCATGTTTCTAGTCCTCAGTGTTGTCAGCCATATCTGTTGTGGAAAAACTGTATCATTAGTGGTTCAGTTGTTCATAACCAAAGTATTGGGTCTTTCTCTCACAAAATGATTTGGGCAGAATCGATATGGTCCTAGAATACTACAGAACTGAAGGCATTGTTTCATGCCCCCCACCCTCAAACACACAAACTTACACTAGCCCAGGACCTTAAGATCCAAGTGGAATTATCGTATTTTCTGGCGTATAAGACGACTGGGCGTATAAGACGACCCCCCACTTTTCCAGTTAAAATATAGAGTTTGGGAAGAGTATGACTTCCAAAACTGTTGTTGTTGTTGCTGTGCACCTTCAAGTCATTTCCAACTGATGATGACACTAAGGCAAACCTATCATGAACCTCCTTATATCTGGCGTATAAGACAACCCCCGCACTTTAACCCCAGATTTTGCAGGTTAAAAGTAGTCTTATACGCCAGAAAATAAGGTATTATTTCTTTGCATTGTTATTTTCTTATTATTTCTTATTTTCTTATCATTTCTTCGCAAATTATTATTTTCTTCTTCACATTCACCAAGAGGTTGTTAGTCTGGAGAAATCTTTTTCAGATCCATGCAACTCCATAAAACATGCAGTGTTTATTACTTCAGTTTATTTGTATTTATTTAAGTCTCCAAGGTGAAACTCCAGTGGTGGCAGTGTTACAGTTCAAACAAGCCAAGGCTTATTCTATAAATGTGTCTTTGTGAATTGGGTGGATGTCTTTTGCATGAATGCAGGGAGTTAATTATCATGGCCATGTTTATTCAAGGAAAGGGTTTTGTTGAGGAAAATCCAGTTTTCATTCTAGTATAAAATTTTACAGTTAGAAAAGGTCCTTACATTGGCAATCAAGAGTCCATAAACCGGGACGAGAACTCCAACAAAACAGTGGTGTCATGAGCTTGATGTGGTGTGTTTTACTTCTTTATTTAAAAATGCATTTGGTGTTTCCATGTGTAGATGTAGTATGACTGTGTGTGTGTGTGTGTGTGTGTATAGTGCATATATATTGTGCATGTAATGCATATTTTAATGAAAGCTAATCTAACTGGTTTTGAATTTGTGTCCTGATTAGTAACTCCACCAAAAGCACTATATGCTTACCAGGGAGCCTTATTTTATTAACCAGATTGTAAATAGTCACTTCACTGATCACCTGGAATTATTGAGAAGCATCGCTAGATGAATAGATGGGGAAATGGTACAAGGTTTCTTATTTTAAAAAAACCTTCCTCTTGGGTGTGTGGTGTTTTTAACAAATACATGATTGTATGGCACTTCAGATATTTTACAGAGAAGCAAGTTAAGAAGCTTCATAACAAAAGCAGCAATAATCAACAGAGGCACATCCCTCAAGTTATGCACAGGCAGGCAGGCTTCACAACCACAACCTTCAGGCGGCTTGCTGTGAGGGTTTGCCACAGGACCCCAAATCAGACAATCCTCCCCAGATATATTTTCCTGGCACACACATACACACACCCTTTACCTGGCTTTAGGTGCCAAATGACAACTGTTAAGCTCATTCTGGCTTTCAAAAGGATAAATTAAGACATGCTTCATAGTTTTTACATAATAAGTATGGCATAGTTCTGCTTTGTGTTATTTTACCTCTTTTAAAACAAAAGCAAAAAACAAACAAACTATGAGAATAGGCTTCAGCGTCACTGGATAAAAAGGCACATAATAAAGCTATAATAGTGTATAACATTCCTAGGAAGGTGCTAAACTGAACAGTGTTATTTATTCCTGAGTTAGGATTGCCTGATGTCTCTTACTATAAGGGAAGGCTCTTATTTGAATGCTAGAAAAGCTTGTCCTATACAGAGCTGGCAGGTGTCTCTTGGTATAAAGGATGTTTGCTATGTGAGGGTCAGACAGATTTACATAATGGAACCGGATACCAAAGAATTAAGTATTTGGGGGGGGGGTGTAGCTCCTTCATAAGGAAAGAAATGTGTGCATAATGTAATTTATGAATGTGGACAGTATGTTAGTTTTAGATAGATATATGTAGCCAAATGAACTGAAATCAATACTGTCATCTGCTATTTAGACAGGATACAAACTCGTTAATAGCTACTTCCCGATTGTCAATCTCTCATCTCCTGAATTTCAACTGTCAAATGGTATTTTGAAAACCTATTCTGGTAGTTGCACTGATTAATTGCTGAAATTGCTACTTTTGCTTTGCCACCAGTTGGCTGCAACAGGAAAGCATCCATGACCAGGCCAATGACCCTCTGCCTCATTTCCTCACAATAATGCCTACATAGATTTGCTCAAAGAATTGCTACTGGAACAGCCGCAAGAGGCCTGCTGAGATGATTCTATAGAAAATAAAGGGAAGTTCCTTTATCACTCTTGGTGCATTCTAGAGCCAATCTGCTCAGCTTCTGCTAAAGTGACACTGAAGCCAAAGATGCAAGCAGAAAGCAAAACAAAGCATCTTGAGTATAGGCTGTGCAAGACCATGTAGAAGAATGGAGTGGATAAAATATGGATATGCAAAGAGAAGGAAGGTGTTTGGTTTTTATGGGATATTTTGGCAACCAATCCAAAAATGAAGCCATTTGGGTCCTTGGGTCAATTCCTTCTGAATTAGGCATTTTTAGCTTCTTCTGATCTCTCTTGTTACATATTTACAAAATATATGTTTTCACCCTCACAGTCCAACGATACAACAGGAGTCACACTTTCTTGATAGTTGATCATATAGTTTTTCAATACCCCATTTTTTCTTTGTCATACAGCCTTATAATACCACTTTCCCTAGCAAATGCTAGTTTCACCAATATTTCAATTTTTTGTTTAAAAAAATCTATTAGTTGTACCTGCTGGAATCATCATATTAACTGACATGCTAAGAGGTGCACATATTAACCAAGACATTTTATCTTCTGTAATGTACATGCATGTTTGTGCGTTTGAGAGTAGATAGTTCCCCAAGTTAAAAGTGGCTCTGTGTATGAATCTGCTGTGTGTCCCACACCTCTATTTAATAACAACAACAGCAATAAATAATAATTTCTTACTCGCCGCTCCCCATGGATCAAGGTAGCAGACAACAACAATTAACAAACAATCATTAAACATCCCCCTCATTCAGGTTTGTGAAGCTAGTTATATGTTTAAAAATACCATGTGAGTGCAATGGGGATATGGTCCACACTTGTGCTGTAGGATTCATCATTTCAGAAGATAAGAAGCATCTCCTCCAAAATGTAGAGAAAGGGGAAATCTTTGTAGGCTAGAGACTTGCCATCCCCAGTTTTTAAAACAACAGTGCTTTAAGAGAGAGAGAGAGATAGTGAGAGAGAGACTCACCCCTCCTCTATTTAAACAGGATTCATATTATCAGAACTACATTGTAGTGGGCCTTGCAGTGTAGCCACAGGATCCATACTGAATTGGTTTCCCTTCCCATGAGGAAGGAAGCCCATAGAACTGGACAATTTGTCCATCACACCTTCTCCCTGCCTTATCCAAGTTATAATCCAATTGGAAAAAAAATATTTTTGGTGGGCTGTCCCCTTCTGCTCCAGGGTTCAGAAAATTGGGCTCTGGATGCACTACAGCTGTTCAGCTCCATGCTATGGTAAAGCCACATGTGAGCTTATGTATTTATTTATATAGAAATCTCTTATTCAGATTTATGAACTTAACTGGTTACTAATCCCCAACTAGAGTAGAACCCTTGAATTAATGGGATTTATATGTATGTTGACTTAGTAGTATGATCTACTCTAGTTGGGACTAACAACTGGATTCAGGCTACAGTCCGCTATATTAGAACGGTATAGCATGAAAACCGTTTTAAAAAGTCAAAGCACAGCAACCTAAATGGATAGGTTGCATACTTGTAACTGTAGTTCTTCAAGTGGGCATCTGTGAATTCACACAAATGATTATCCTGCACCTGCACAGGGTATTAAATTTTTCACTCCATAGGCACAGGATAACTCATTTGTGTGGGTCACAGAGACCATGAAGAAGAACCAAGGTTCCCCTTTTCCAATGGAAAGAGTCTTTCTTTGATGGAAGACATCCTTTCTTTTGGAATAATAAACAGTTATTCCAAACAACTGGGGGGAAAAAATTGGGGTAAAAAAAAATTCCCCCTGTCAGTTTACCACTAACCCAAGAAAGCCAAATCAAGCATTTCAGGTTTTATCACACTTCTGGAAAATCCTCGGGATCTTTGAATTTTAGTGACCCTCCTTGTTTAGTCTTGCAGTGGTCAACCTTGGTTGACCTTACCATTGGAGGAAATACAAAACAAAACAAAGAACAGGAGATTGGCAACTATCCACAAGCACAAGATTTTGAAAGTTTGAATATCATTTCAGAATCATCATCTGGATGACAGTACTAAAGACAACATTCATCTTAAATAACCTTGAATGTATGCACATGAGTAAATTTGAATTTGTTTTGATTTAAGGTCTTCCAAAGTTGAGGCCAACTTGCTGAAGAAAAAACATTAAACTATCTATAACCCTGTGTCAACATATGATGCTACTGGGAATGGTAAGTGAATTAATTTTCCAAGGAAAATTAATTACTTATGACTTTCAGTTGTAAAAGCAAACAACGTAACTCTGGATTAGGGCACATTTAATTTCTGTTTAGAGTAGTGATTAATTTAATTTCATATAATTCATGGTATGTAATGGAAAACAGAACAAAGATGAAATTTTAGACAATGACTGACACAGAAAAAAGTGTATATTTATGTTGGTCATCCAAAAATAAGGATCAAAAATAATAATCTATGTAATAAAACAAGACATTCATTTCTATGACAGTGTTGTGGATGGGAAGGGGAGGAATTTGGTAAAGATATTAGGAAGATAGAATCAGTAGAAAAAGAAAATTTAAAACAAGACAAAAATATATGCTTTGTGTAAATACCTTCCTAGAAAAAAGAAAAGAAAAAGCATTAATTTACAGAGTATTTATTGCATGACAAGCAACACTGCTTTGCTAAGTCATGCATTAATTAGAATGCACTTCTGTGGGGGTGGAATCAAGAGAAATAACAAAAATAACATAAATATTACTATGGTAAGAAAATGTCAGTTTGAATACTAAATTATATAGCAATGCAAAACTACCAACAACATTTAGGAAAACCTTGACCATGATCCAACATTCAGCTAGCTTGTTTTCTGCACAGCAAGCCACTTTTAAAAACACAACAGAAATATTAAAAGTCCTAGAGCAAATGTTTAGGCTTTTTCCTTCTTGAGCTGCTCTAATATGAATCAAAGGGTATTATTGACAAGGTGGCGGTTATGGAACAAAGGAGACTGGCATTTGTTGTGGATAAGTTGGCATTAGGTATGACCTTCTGGGTTGAGTCCATAAGATGTTAAGAGACGAGCGGGGAACCTTGTGCTCCCTCAGAGGGCTATTCCTTGTTCCCTATGACATTCATTATTTGATGTTTTCTTGACTTTTGTACAGTTCCCACTTCCTATTCTAAAAATTTAAAATGACTCTACTAAGTCTTAGGCTGCATCTACACTGCAGAAATAATGTAGTTTGACACTACGGTAATTGCTATGGCTCACTGCTATGGAATTTTTGGGATTGTAGTTTTGTGAGATACTTTCTCTTCTCCGTGCGATAGCTCTGGTGCCACCACAAACTACAAATCCCAGAATTCCATAGAACGGAGCCTTGGCAGTTAAACTGGTATCAAACTGCATTATTTTTGCAGTGTAGATGCAGCCTCAGTCAGGTAAGAGCTTTAAATTAAAATATGCTGGCACCTTTTGTTCCACTCTATTTGCTTTTGGTCTTGCCCCCTGTTGAAATGCAGCTGCTAAGGATGTCTCTGATATTAAACTAAATTCAGACCTCTGGCTAAATAAAGCTTCCCAATCTTGTCCAGAAGCTTTCTTCTGTGTCTAGTCTTCCTGGATCTGGTGGCCTTTCTACTGCAATAACTGACAGCTAGGATGTGATTTGTATTTTTTTTTTAATCTGAAGTGCTTTGTAACTGATGTTTCCAATTTTTCCATTAAGATTGTAGATTAGTGGTTCCTAAAATCTGTGCATTTTAGGAAATGCAACCGATTGTTGTATTTCCTTGCATACTGATGTTACATCCTGGGCCTTTGCAGTCGCTGAAATAAAATACATTGCAAGACCTGCACATTATATTTTATATGACAGAAATAGTCCTCTCAGTCATAGATTCCTGACAGAAGCTATCTAGCTGTCATAAACAACCAGGTGATACAGTACTTGGACGAACAAAGATGTGATCCAAAATTGTTGGTTGGTGATTTAACAATACTTCTCACTAGTAATATGGGTTGATCTGGAATGTGGTAGAAATCTGTAACAGGAAGTCTGCTGATTGTTTTAGCAAGATGTTGAGAGCTGTCTAACAATGGATTCTCCTAATAGCCCGGTGGCAGGAGATGTTAGATGGAAATCTAACAAAAGGGATGTGTTCTTTGTTGCCCTTCTCATATCTCATATGAGGCAAGTTTTCTGTTGAAAAGATTATTGCTCATTTGATGTTAGAATCAATGATATCACTTCAAGAATGGTGGTAAATGATATGAGGAAAATATCTAAATTTTATAATAAGAAGAGCGCAGCCAGATCTACCGAGTACAAAGAATTCTTTTTAAAACTTTTACAACAATCAGATCAATGTCATGATTATACAGAATTGCTAAAACAACTGTAGTTTTTCAAAGCATCATAGTCTCCAGTAATGAACTCTGTTGAACTCACTATTCTTCTTCGCAAGATCTATTCTTCTTCACAAAGCATATCAACAGATATCCAATTTCTATAGAATACTGTTCTTTGACAATAGGTCTGACCCATTTACTATGTCAAGAACAGTTTTTCCAGTAGTTATTTGACATAATACTGGAATGCCACCCTTGTATGGTGTAATCTGCCTTTTTTGCTACCTCCATGCAAGAACAAGAGAGATTGATCCCTGTGATATATGTGGCACATTGTTTCATCATTCAAATAGGTGAGAATTTTTCACTGTTTTATTGGCATGTTATATTTTCTAAGTTAACACTGTAATATTGTAAGCTACTTTTGGGGGTTTTTTTTAATGAAAAAGTGGTATAAAAATACATTTAACAAATAAAGATTGTTTGGAATAACTCCTTGCCAAACTCACATCTAAAACTGCAACTCTGAGACGTAGCTTCCAAATTTCTGGTAGCCCCTAAAAATTTCCATAGACATCAGCGCTTGTGAAATATAGCATACTCCAATATCTGAAAATAAGAATTATATATTCATTCACAGATGGGAGTAAATGTGGTGCTTTTTATGAAAAAATGCATGACTGTTGTAAAATATTATGCCCCTGCACTCATATAAATGTAACTATTTTTGAAGGTAAAGAATGAAAAATAATAAACCACACTGCAATCAGGAATTCAGCTGTTAAACAGTATATTGGATTAACCTTTTTATTACTATAATCACAGATTAATAACTGTAACTATTGCTGTAGGCAATGACAATTTAAATATGTAACTAAAACCTCAACTGTGTTTACTCTCAAACTATAGCCTACATATTAAATCCTTCTTCTGCAATTCTTTTTTTCATCGAATATTATACAAATGAATCATAGAGAGAACAAACCAAAACCATATGAAACCACTAGAATTCATTCTATATTTATTTAAAAATCAGTTGTAAAATCTTCCATGATCAAGAAAAGAACCTAAAATAGCAGGGTGTTGTACAAGATATTTGTTTATCTGTGTTTCTTTACTGGCTTAGAAATTTCTCTCTCTCCCTTCAATATTACTACTTGCAGGACAATGTAAAGTATTGCAATATTAAACCAAATTAAAATAAAACAATGAAAATGTATTTAAAATATATTTAACCACTCATCAATAAAAATAAAATTGTGGCAGGATTTATTTATTTTTAACATTCATACAGAGTAAAACCGTGTCATCCAATGAAGCTGAATGTGGGAAGAGTCATAACAGAAAAAGGAAATACATATTTACATATCATATGGTTAAAACTTTGAAATTCACAGTTGGGTGATGTAGTTAATGCTGCCAACATGGACCAGCTTTACAAGAGGAATAGATAAACACATGGAGGACAGAGCCATCAATGGCTACTAGTCGGGATGACTATACATCACTTCCAGTAAAGGAGGTAGTATATCTATATAAAAGTCACTGGGGAACATCAGAGAGAGGGCACTGTATATGAGAGTCCCATAACCAACTGACTGGCCACTGTGTGAACAGAAGTTACCCCTCCAAAGCTCAAAAGTTAAGCATGGGAAGCATAGAAGTTACATGACTTTTGAATGGGTGGTATTGGCAGATTCTGTTTTTATGTGCCTTCAAGTTGATTCCCACATATGGCTATTATATATTATATATATATAAGGATGTGGCATTTTCATGGCTAGATTTATTCAGAGGAGGTTGGCCACTGACTTCATCTAGGGTTAGGAGTGTATGATTTGCCCAAGGTCACCTCAGTGGGTTTCCATGTACAACACTCAAATAACTACATCACTTCCAAGTTCTGGTCCATTGTCATGCCTGGAGCTGTACTACATATTGCAATATTAAACTGAAATAATCAGATATCCTCATCAGGTGCCTCTAGAAAACTTACATCAAGACCAAAAAACAATGCAGACAAAGTATGACTAGCTATTGTAATAAACAGAACGTTTATCATAATAAACAGAATATATGGATTTCTTAATATGTCCAGAAAACATTCAGTAATGATTTGCTATTTTAATTCCTCAAACAGGGGGTAGATGTTAAGACTCAGCAAATGATATCTTACATAAAGAGAAGCTATGGCATCATGGAGAGGTGGCAGCTTTCACCTGTTATGTACAGACAGGCATTAGAATAGCATGGATATACAACAACTTGAGCTGGTGTAGTGGTCTGAGCGTTGGACTACGACTCTGGGGACCAGGTTTGATTCCCACCTCGGCCATGAAACTCATTAGGTGACCTTGGGCAAGTTACATGTCTCAGCCTCAGGGGGAGGCAACGGCAAACCTCCTCTGAACAAATCTTGTCAAGAAAACCCAACGAAACATTCACCTTAGGGTTGCCAAAAGCTGGAAACTACTTGAAGGCACACAACAACAATACAACAATTCATGGCCACATGCACTCCCGTCCCCTATCTTGTGGTCCTGATTGTCTCCTGGGGAAAACAATTGGGGAAGAAAACCCAACGTTATGTTTACTGTACATTAAAAATGCCCAACTGAGTTTAAACACCCACATCTCAGATTACATCCCACCATATATCCCACCCTATCACTGCATGCTGCAGTGGCTCCACTTCATCCATACTCAGTGGATGTGAAGTTAATACTCATATTGTGAATGTTTAAAAAGAGGATTCCCCTCCAGGCACAACAAGACAAGCATGAATGTTTGTTGAACTTTTGAGATTACTATAGAGCGCTGTTCTGGGTTCACCAGCCCCTGAAGTACATACAGTGTTACTCAGAAGAGGATTTTCCAGTTGGGGGCAACAAAGCAAACACTATTTAAAAATTGTACAGTTTTAAACTTTTAAAACTTCCATCAGTCTTGTTTTATACTGCTCTTATAGATTTGCTGTTTTCATATATTAGCGATTTTATGGTATTTTGGTTATTATTGCAAGCCAGCCAGATAGGCATTTCAAAAATGAGGTATAAATCTCAGTTAAAGCATTTTGTCAATTCCTTATTTCATGTTCTTTTAAAATGAGACAGAATTACCTCAGTATATGTGGTACCATCATATTGAGAAGATGCAAAAGCAACTATCTTGGAGACAAACCACACTTTTAAACACTGACAGCAAAAACTCAGAAATCAGACCACTGAACAATCTTTTCCCTTCAAACAGTGCACTTCAAGCATATCTAAGCAAATGGCACACTGCTCACTAGAAGTTTTGTTCACCTCATAAATTAACCACCTCATTTCCCTCATCATACACACAGAAAACCAGAAAAACCCTTTCATATGTATTTGTTTTAATAAAAGTAATAAAACAAGTCCAGAAGTTATAGTTGTTATGACATAATCACACCTCAGAGACTTAAAAACCACTCAGCTGCACATCATCCCTCAAAATCACTTTCTGCAAGTAACTGTCTCAAGACACCAACCTTCTACTGTACCAGTAATACCCTGCAGTCCCATTCATCATATACATACACACATGCTGTAAGTTGAAAAACACATATATACACTTAAGTACTATTAGTCAGTTGGCAAACAAGATTCATGCCTGATAAAGTAAACACTGTGAATCTATGTACACCTATGTACTTAAATATAAAACCAAAAAATTGCAAGAAGCTATAACAGCTACATTTAGATGTGACACCAAGTCACATATTAGCATTACAAGAATGGACGAAGGTCCAAATTCAGCTTTCTTGCTCTTTTCTTCCTTCCTTCAGCACTTCCATGAGAGCAGAAGTTTCTATTTCCATTTTAGATTATCTGCATTCTGGGTCATGGTTGGTGAAAGCTATGATTAGCATTGTAAAACGTGGCTTGAAACTGGCTTGTTCCCACTAACCAGTTAAGCTTAACATGGTTTGTTTGGCTTAAAGGACACTGCTGTGATTATAATCTAAAACAGGAGTGAAATTTCCCAAATCATTACAGTGTAGTGGTACTGGATGGGCATATGAGCCTACGTTTGGCTGAAGCTTATTTTCATAATACTTACATATGATATGGATGTGAGAGCTGGATGGTTAAGAAAGATGATAGAAAGAAAATCAATTTATTTGAGATAATGTGGTGCTGGGGAAGAGTGCTGAGGATCCCATGGACAGTCAAAAGGACAAACAAATGAGTCCTAGAGCAGATCAAGACGGAAAACTCCCTGGAAGCCAAGATGACCAAACTGAGGCTGTCAGACTTTGGATACATCATGAGAAGGGAGGACTCTTTGGAAAAAACAATAATGCTGGGGAAGGTGGAGGGAAGTAGGAAGAGAGGAAGGCCACATGCTAGATCAGGGGTCGGCAACCTACGGCCCAGGGGCCAGATCCGGCACCCCAAGGCCTTTGGACCAGCTCAGCCCAGTCCTGCCGCTGTGCGAGTTGCGGCCGCCATTTTGTTTTCCAAAATGGGGCCGCAACTTGTTTGCGCATGCGCCAGAATACTGAGCATGTGCAAACGAGTCGCGGCACCATTTTGGAAAACAAAATGGCGGTCGCACCCGCTTGTGCATGCACAGTACGTTGAAGTACTGCGTATGCGCGCACGCGTATGCGTGCACACACATGCGGCGCCATTTCCCCCCCCCCCAGCCCGCGGAAGACCTCGGGACCAGCGGACCGGCCCCAGGTAGGAAAAAGTTGCCTACCCCTGTGCTAGATGGATGGACTCTATTAAGGAGGTCACAGGTATTAAAGGGTTGCAGGAAGTAATCAGAGCAGTGGAGGACAGAGGGTCTTGGAGATTCTCATCCATAGGGTCGCCATGAGTCGAGATCAACCTGAGGGCAGTTGACAACAACAAATGATATAGCATTACATCTGAACTAGCCCATTTGGTATGAGCCAACAGAACTGACCATCATACTCACAGCTCATTTTTTCCTCCCCTTTATAGCTCCTTATAACCCTGCTCCAAGAAAAATAAACAATCTCTCCACCCTGCATCACCAATGGTGTAGCATATCCCATCATCCAGTATACACAGCATATACATAATATATATTAGCAAGCATGGGAGGAACTATGATCCTGATAGAAAGAACTCTTGGCTTCCCACAGGAATATAACTGAGAAGATTCAGCTATGATTTAATGAACCTATTCATGACATTAAATGTATACAAAATTAGGAGAAAAAGCTTTAAAACCAATCTATATTCACACAACGGTAATAACAGCAGGGCATTTTAGATTATAACAGGAAATCTTCCACTGTCAGTTAAAGAAGGGAGCCTTCAAGAAACAATATTCTCTCAGCTTCCAATAGGTTGCTTTAAGAAACTGGTCTCCACCGCCTTTCCATCAATCTTCATATATATATATATATATATATATATATATATATATATACACACACACACATATACACACACACACATATATATACACACACACACACACACACACACACACCAAAAATATTACCAAAAAGCTTGGCTGTAAAATATCTAGTTTCATTTTGGAACAGTAAAGGTCCCAGAACAAAATGTTTGAAATGAAAGAAAGAAAATCCTACACATTAAACTACTAAGGGAAGAAAGGAAGGCCAGAAGGAGGGCAAGAGAAGACATGGAGTTACCCACATTGTATTTAAACTTCATATTAGGTATTTCAATTATACATTATAAAATCCTTCTTTGATCAGGACCCTGGAGCAATACATGGAAACTAGGGGGGGAAATTAGTTCAACTGTTTTCCCTTAAGGAGCCTACATATAAAAGCATTATTCACAGATTTTATTTGACACAAAATGCTGCAGTTACATCTGGAATGAAGTATGCTTCCCTTCTGGGGTTTGAAAAACTATACACATTATCTCTCATACGCTTAAAGGATGTTAATTTCCCAAATGTGCTAAGGAGAGAAGATTTCAATGTGTAGAACAAGGAGGAATGTATTACTGAACGGATTTTTACTTTGTATGTAAATATAACTGGTCAATAAAATCTGCTGATGCAACATTGAAATGGGGGTATCATCTTACTAGTGTTATTTCTGTGATGTAGGAGACGCTGTGCTCCTTTCTGTAGTAGTATATAGAAGTCCCTTGGTATCTGCTAGGGTTTGGTTCCAGGACTACCAAAATCCATGGATGCTCAAGACCAGGGGTAGGCAACGTTTCCCCTTTAAGGGCCGAGGGACTTCAGCTCCCAGAATCCCAGGAGCTATTGGCCAACATGGGACTATTGGCCAACATGGCTGAGGCTTCTGGGAGCTGAAGTCCCTCGGCCCTTAAAGGGGAAAGGTTGCCTACCCCTGCTCTAGACCAATTAAATACAATGGTGTAGTAAAATAGTGTCCCCTATATGAAATAGCAAAATCAAGGTTTGTTTTTTGGAATTTATATATTTTGAGAATATTTTTGAGCCATGGATAGTTGATTCTGTGGACATGGAGAGCTGACTGTACTAAGTTTGTAACAATGGAAGCTCTGGGCCACATGAGAAGAGCCCATATTACGACTCCATCTCACACTATGTAACCCCTCTTTCCAACTGAAGCAATGCTGTCATGGCCTCCTCGGGTCACCTGGCCTCAGGTTTTCTGACTTCCTTTGTAGCATGGGTGGAAACCAACTGGTCACAGAATCATAGAATCATAATAGGGCCATCCAATCCAATCCCATTCTGCCATGCAGGAACTCAAAATCTAAGCATCCCCGACAGATGGCCATCCAGCCTCTGTTTAAAGACCTCCAAGGAAGGAGACTCCACTACTCTCCGAGGGAGTGTGTTCCACTGTCGAACAGCCCTTACTGTCAGGAAGTTCCCCCTAATGTTGAGGTGGAATCTCTTTTCCTGTCGCTCTCATCCACTGTTCCGAGTCCTATTCTCTGGAGCAGCAGAAAACAAGCTAGCTTCCTCCTCAATATGACATCCCTTCAAATATTTAAAGAGGGCTATCATATCCCCTCTTAACCGTCTCTCCTCCAAGCTAAACATACCCAGTTCCCTAAGTTGTTCCTCATAGGGCATGGTTTCCAGACCCTTCACCATTTTAGTCACCCTCCTCTGGACACGCTCCAGTTTTTCAACATCCTTTTTGAATTGTGGTGCCCAGAACTGGACACAGTATTCCAGGTGGGGCCTGACCAAAGCAGAATACAGTGGCACTATTACTTCCCTTGATCTAGATACTATACTTCTGTTAATGCAGCCTAATATCGCATTGGCCTTTTTAGCCACCGCATTACATTGTTGACTCATGTTCAACTTATGGTCTACTAGGACTCCTAGACCCCTTTCACACGTAGTCTCGTTAAGCCAGGGGTCCCCCATCTTATTTCTATGCATTTCATTTTTTTTGCCCTAAGTGCGGTACCTTACATTTCTCTGTGTTGAAATTTATTTTGTTAGCTTTGGCCCAGCTTTCTAATCTATTAAGGTCATTTTGAATGTTCATCCTGTCTTCTGGGATATTAGCTATTTCTCCTAAATTTGGTGTCATCTGCAAATTTGAGAAGCATGCCCCCTATTCCTTCATCCAAATCATTGATAAAGATGTTGAATAGCACTGGGACCAGGACAGAGCCCTGTGACACCCTACTGGTCACTTCTCTCCAGGATGGTCTGTGGTGGCTCTCACACCACAAAGTAAGTAACAGAGTCCCCCTGCCACATTTTAGATTCTTAAAGCCACATGCAAAAAGTCAAAAAAGCCAAAAAAAAAAAACTTAGCAGGGTTGGAATAATATTTATATACACAATTTTATAACATGCACAGCTTGCAGCATCATTAAAAATGCAGGATTCTGACTTTATACTGTACAAACAGTTTCAAAGTTATAAATAACCTTACTGCAATGAATATAGGAAAATCCCATTGCTAGTCCCACTGAATCAGTCAAATGTTTTAATTAATCAATCAAACCAACACTTATGTAAATCCCATTAATCTAATGAAACTACTATAGTTGGGAGCAGCGGTTGGAATTAGGTCATTTATGTAACTGCTGAATGTTAAATCGACCTTTATGTAAATACCATTTATTCACATGGCCTATTCAAATTTGAACTAGCAAATGGATGAAGTCTTCCATGTTTAGGAAACACATTCTATTTTTACTGTACAAGGACAGTGAGGGCTAATGTGTCAAAATGGAGATATAAATTAAATAACATACAGTAATAAAATAATTGGAAGCCCCTCCCTCCGTTTCCCATCAATATGAGCCATACATTGTGGGAGGACATGGCAAACGGGAATACTCTGTTCTGGAATCTAAGTTATGGAATACCCTCCTCTTGGCATGAATGTGGTGCTATTTCAGTGCCAAGACAAAACATGGCTTTTTATAAAAAAAAGCCTAACTGAATTTATTCAGGTTGCACATGTGCTATGATTAGCACTATTTTAACTGGTTTTAAATTTATTTCATAAATTATTTAATATATATGTTAGTCTTTTACAATTATTAGTTATGTATAGTTCTAAATTGATTTGATTGTATGCCTCCCTGGGATCTCCAGATATAAAGTAGAATATTTAGATAATCCAAATATATTCAATCAGATCCCAATTTCCTAACCTACATATCTGTTTCAAGCGAGCAATGACCATGAATTGAAATTCAATACACATAGAAGGAAGTAAAGGCAATAGTCAATTACCCAAAGGATTTTTCATTTCAATATTTTCTGGTAAACCAACATAACTGCTTGGAATGCTACTGAAGCACCACACTGAAATAGTGAAGATACAATAGTTTTCAGTACTTTGTTGCTCTTGTTTTAACCCACTGCAGAATGTCCATGCTGAGCAAGTTGGCTTCATAGGGTATTGGACATCAGCATTGTCTACTGGGAGCTTCTCACTGGGCCAGGGAATAAATGTTATTTTATATTTTTTTCTGGTTTTTTCGGGCTTTGTGGCCACAAAGCCTGAAAAACCCAGAAAAAACTATGGATGCTGGCCATGAAAGCCTACGACTTCACAATGTTATTTTATGTTCCCAAATTTATCTGACTGAAAATGAGATCTATCATAGATTAAGTACTTGTATCATTAGTCTTCTATGTACCTCACAATACAGATTAGAATACAAAATTCAGCCATCACACCTCTGCTACACACACCACTTGTGTAATTTACATTATTCTCTTCCTAAGTGGGAAGATAAAACTATTGATGACACATTTCAGCATAGACTTTTATCTCAGCACAGACTTATGCAAGACGTTTGTTTCCCCTCTCCACATCCTCCTACTTTTCCAACTTTTTAGTTGAAAACAAATAACTTAAGAGTGCTTAAAGGAAGAAAAGTCATAACCATTTAATCCTAGACTTGTGCTGTTGCCCAAGGATAATCACTCTTTTGACACACAAGTTGAACAATTTGTCTCTCAAAGTGGCACTGAATGCTCTGGTGATTCACAATGCCTTTACTTCACTGAACACGCATCTTATATACCTTCTGGGGTGATTTTTTTCTCTTAAAAACTTCTGACAAGAGGTTTTGCCAACCTAAAGGTATTATCTGCTCTCTGTTGTCACTGGAGAAAAAGAGAGGAACAGGCAAGGCACACTTATTATCTTGCCAACACTGGAGTATAAGTAAATAAATAAATAAACTTGCTCCATTACCATGTCTCCTCAAGGGCCTTGTGACAACCTCTAAAAATTCTCCCAGTGGCCCATGGCAACATCCTAGCAAATGGCAGGAGCAGTGTATCCCACATACAAGACCTCTTCACTGTTTTATACTGAGTACCCATACAAGACACATGAATTTATCAGAAGAGATACTGCCAATTTTTCTGATCATGAACTGAGACCAATTACTATTATTTTTCAAATGAGGGTCTCCTCCCACAATCCTTCTCCCAAACAAACAAACAAAAAATTGGATTCAAAAGTTAATTATTTATCAAACTAGAATCCATACCTTGACCTAAACTGATACAGGTTGAATCTCCCTTATCCAAAATACTCAGAACCAGAAGTGTTTTGGATTTTGGATTTTTTAGAAATATCTGTATTTGCATATACATACATAATGAGATATCTTGGAGGTGGGACCCAAGTCTAAATACAAAAAATCATTTGTGTGTCATATACACCTTACACGCATAGCCTGTGTTTGTGTACACTGAACCATCAAGAAAGCAAGGGTGTCAATATCTCAGCCACCCATGAAAAAAGATTTGGCTTTTGGAATATTTCAGATTTAGGAATTTTGAATAAGAGAAATTCAACCTGTACTGTCATTTAAAAGTGTTTCTATCTGTTCTCCAAATAAATAAGCATGAGATGCCTTTTTGGTATATTGCAAAACTAGAAAAAGCTGTCTTTTCAAAGACCAGTCTTTGAAGAAGTAGCAGCAACTATCAGAACAAGGATCAAGTGCCTTGGGTGCACTGGAAGGAAGTGCTATATAAATAATAGCATATAACTTTGGCTGCTATTGTGTGCTGTTTTAAGGGGAGAAGATATAATTGCAAATATATATGTACATTTTAAGAGTAGGAAGGAATGTATAAGTATACACACGTACACATATACACACACCCCAGACGTTGCAATGTTTTGACTCCAGATTGGATTTCTTACAGTCCTTCATTCAATAGAGTTACAATCTGTCATTCATATTTCATTCTCTCTTATAGAGTTACACTTTTACTGATATTTCACTGACTATTTGCTTTTCACAGTATTCATACAGAAAGGGGAGATATTTTCTGTACAAAATCTGCCATTATGTCTATGTCTGCTCACAAAGACCTCTAAAACTGTATTATTTCCTGAAGTGTCCTCATCCCCCGCTATGCTTCAGGGTCCATTTATACTACAGTGTTTTCCATACCAAACAAACAAAATTGGGAAAGATGTTTTAACTTCACATTTTTGAACACATTTTTTCAATGCAATGGATTCTGCAACTTCAGCCACGCAGGTTTACACATCCATGATTATATACAGTTTCCAAATCACTACCAAGGGAAATCCCTGCCATGCACTAACATGCACATTTCTGCAAATTTTTCTACTATTAAAGCATTTCTCAGTTCATCTTTCATTCATCAAAAGTATGTGAATAAAGCTCGTCTACAAATATTAGCTGAGGAACGATCACAGACAAGGACACAGACCAATAGCCTCTGAGTTGAGAATCAATATCTTACAGTATTTTCCCAAGAGGCCTTTTAAAAACCCACTGTTGTAGCTATGTGAAAGGGAGAAGGCTCTACAGATCAAGTTACCAGCCTGATCTGATGTTTTTAATAGACAATAAATCTGGCTGCAGCCATTGCTAAGTCTCAGGCACAATTGTTAAAGCCAGAGAATTTTTCAAGAAAAAACCTGCACAAGGACTTATAAATATTTATTGCCATTCCACAAATCTTTTAAAGCACACATATAACTAGTTGACACTTAATTACCAAGCGCTGTTTCAGTGTTACTTCATATCATGTTGGATTATGCTTAGATTAAAAAGATCTGCATTGCCTTACCTGGTACATTCCAACTCCAATGTGTTTAGGCTCAATTTTCACTAGCTCAGCTAATGGGTCCTGTACACGTCTAGCTATGGAAACTAGGAGGAAAACAGAGCAAAAAGGGTGTTTTGTAAAATGCAGGAGGAAAAAGTACTTTTCAGTGTGTTCGTCTAGTGTTGTGAACCTTCACTCTGTCCTTTGCTTCATGAAAAATAAAACCACAGTATAGGTGAAAATAAAATATGATACTAGGAAATGCAATTTATTGCATATACGAGCAGAACGTTCTCATCAACCTACCTTCAAAAAAACAACCCCATCACTGCTAATCATGTAAACTGAAAAGTATACTAATTATGTGCTTTTTAAAATGAAAATCCAAGCAAGAGATTAAAAGGACCACATGGCACAGTAATCTGATATCAATATCCACAGCTAACTTTTGAAGCTGACACTAATTACTTTAGGCAAAAGATATAAACAGATGAAATTTTTATTTTACATTTATTTATTTATTTATTTAGAAATTCTTTTCTACCCTTTTAGTGCCTCTGTACTATTCACAGTGCCTTACAACAATTTAAAATCACATCATAAAATACATGCAAAATGCATTAATATTAAGAAAATACAACAATCTGCAAATAGTGCATTTCCTTTTAAAAATAGCATGGAAACTGCATGCATCAATTTATAAAACATGGACTTGCAATAAAAAGTTGCAGACAATTAAAACATAAGAACCTATTTTCACTGTGCTTCCGTAATCAAACAACAGATTTTATCTACAGATTTAATTTATTAACATTTCTAAACACGAATTTTAAGTGTAGCTGCCCTGTTTTATGTTCATTTATAAGTCTACTAATATTTTAGCTATGCATCTTTTTTTATTTATTTAAGCTATGCATCTTAAGTAAGAGAATACTTGCAAGAATAACTCATCTGAGTTCAAACATTTGTTTTCAGCATATCAAAATATAAACTTTTATCATACATTTCATATTCTGTTGTATTATATTGAATTAAACTTAGTTATTATGATAAACAAAAACACACAATTATTTTATCTACTGAACTAAATCTAGAATTAGATTATCTACTGTCCAATCTAGAATGCCTCCTATTCCACACAGATTGCCTGGGCTAACTCTAAGCAGTAGCCTATATAACTATGTACACAGATGAAGACACACACAAGCACACACAAAAATTCTTATCCTGTGTTCTCAAATATGGGTACTTTGCTATGGCTGTGACCCATACCTCAACCTCTGTGGTTAATTAGCAAAAGATCACTTGCAATTTGTCAGCATCTTTCAAAGCATCATTCTTCTACCATGACATAAATCCAGCATAAAAGAAGCATGGCTACAAAGTCTGCAACATTTAATCTATTAGTTAGATGGGTTAATCAGGCAAAAAATGTGTCTCCTACTAAATGGGCAACATTTGAGATTGACAGACAAGCAGTGGTTGTACTCCAAGTTTCAGACCAAGCTTGAAAGGAACTGAATCTACTGGGGGAAGACAATAATCAAATACCTTGGACAGCTCCTATAAAGTTAAAATTAATACATTATCATGCTAGCTTTCAGATCCCCTAGGTTTCTTTAGCAAGCAAAGATGGTTTAAAAACACATGTAGTGAAAGTGATGCTGCTAGTGTCACAGTATCCACATTTTTCTTTGTGATACTGCAGAAGCCTGTGAGATGGAGAACATGTTTTAAATCAGGGGTGAGACAACACATCACTTGCACAAGGCCCTTATTATCTGTTTTTGTGACCAACTAGAACTCTCCAAGCCCTCTAGGTAAAGGTAAAGGTATTCCCCATTTACAGGGTTGTCAAGTCGTGTCTGACCATAGGGGATGGTGCTTATCTCTGTTACTAAGCCAAAGAGCCAGCATTGTCAGAGACTACTCTGTGATCATGTGGCCAGCATGATTGCACAGACTTTTGTTTACCTTCCCGCCAAAGTGTCTACTTGCATTTGCATGCTTTCGAACTGCTAGGCTGGCAGAAGCTGGGACTTGTGATGGGAGCTCACTCCATCACGCAGCACCTGGGCCTCAAACTGCCAACCTGCTGATCTGGCAACCAACAGAGTCAGCATCTTAACCACTTGAGCCACTGCATCCTTTCCCCGAAATAAATAAATAAATCATTTAATTTTATTTATATCTCACCTTTCTCTTAACACGGGACCCAAACTAACAATCTCTAGTTTCATTAGGATGGGCAGTACAGCCCTCGGTGGCTTTGGAGACAAGTGACTTTTGGTGTTTTAGACCCTCCAAAGTCACTATTATTAATCATTACTACTACTACTACTACTACTGCTAATGCTAATGCTAGTACTACTATCATTATTATATTTATTCCTATGTTACTCTTTTCCCAGTTGGGTACTCAAAGCATCTCATAACAAATAAAAAAAAATACATTGTTAAAAATTCACATAATACAAAAGATGTTGTTACTGATACCTTTTCAATCATGCTTCCACTGCAGATGAAAAAGGTACTTCTGTCATCTCCAACATTTCCCGTTACAACTATCTGCTAGCCAATGATAAGAAATCCCTCTCTAAGAATCTGGAGAGCTACTGCTGGTCTGAATGGACAATGCTGGGCTAGATGCCATGGTCAACACCTAGCATTCTTAGGAGACTGCTTGGTCCCCAACACCCTGGCAGATGTCATCACTGGTTCCTATCCTGGGCCTTTCTTGCTTTCTCCAAAGGCATTGTTGGAAATTAACATGGTAGCTCCTCACCACCTGGTGCTATTTGGATGAGTAATGCCTTTTACAAGGAAGTCTATCCAAGGCCACCAAGTTAGGAAGGGGCCTTTGGAATTAACTTTACCTGCCCTCCATGGTTAAATGGACAAACAGCTTTTTAGGAGATAATATCAAACACAAAAGAGTGACTTGCAACACCTCAAGTCTGGAGAGAATTAATGTCTACTGATGAAAGTTAAGGAAGAAAGTTCAAAAACAGGGTTGTAGCTGAATATTAATAAAAATAATAATAATAATGACCACAGCTGATTTAAATAACTTTAAACTGGATGATGAAGACATTGAAATAAAAATTTTCCACTGCTTGGTTTACTCATTAATCAAAATGAAGACTTTAGTCAAATAATCAGAGGAGGACTAAGATGAGGCAGAGCAGCTATGAAAGAATGAGATAAGAATCTACAGTGTAAAGATACATCATTAAATAGTATAGTCAAAATCCTCCATCTATCCAGAATCATTCTCAATTACTATGTATGGTTGAGAAAGTGGGACAGTGAAGAAAACCTGCAGAAAGAAGATCAGCTCATTTGAAATGTGGAGCTGAAGGAGAGTTCTACAAATACAATAATAAATTTTAAAGAATGGGGCCAAGAGCAAATTGTCTGAACTGTCACTAGAAGCCAAAATCACTAAACTGATGCTTTCATACTTTGGATGTGATGCACTGGAAAAGATGGTAATATCTGGTAAAGGGGAAGGCAGTGGGAAAAGAAGAAGACCACATTATACTGAGCCTTGATTGAAAGCCATGGCCCTGAGTTAGTAAGATCTCAGCAGGATTGTGAGTCACCAGGGCTCTTCCAAGATCTCATTCAGCCATAAGTCAAAGCTGACTTGATGACAAATAGAACAAGAATGCATGAGTGGACAAAACAAAACACCTCTTTTTGTGTGTCCTTGCTTTGGCAGACTAGCATGGTCGCCCACAGGAATTTCTTACATTACTAAAATAGTAAGTAATCATGAGGAGATATAAAACTGGCAGTGATACAGGTGAGCACATTACTGAATCACCTGCTGTCAAGCACTGACAAAACAGCAAGTGCCTTGAAGATTAACATGAAGTGTAATGTGAGACTATGGCAATAGATAAGCAGTGATAAAAAGGATAACAGATGTGGGGGCTTGTTTTGGGGGAGGAGTAAAAGAGGGGAAAGGCTGAGAAAGAAGGAAGAGAGGGAGGGAGAGGCTGAACCTAAAGAGATGGCAATTAAAAACTGGGCTTTCATGTCTGTAGAACAAGGATGTGAAAATTGTCAGAGCATCTGAGCAGTAGACACAGCCACAGGTGACTCAGGAGCCAAAGCTAGTGAATCTAGCGAAGAGTCATAGCCGACAAACAGGACACAACCTTGTTGCTCTTGCAAGGTTTTAGCCTGCACAGGAAGCTTAACAATGTTCAATGGGCTGGTTGGGGTAGCTCAGAGCCTGAAACTATTTCACTTCCACAAAGTTTCGTTTCTAATTGCTCACCTCATGGGATAGTGTTTTGCAGAAACAAGCAGCTCTAAAAAATGTCTTTTCAGGTAGTCTCCTGCCTGTTAAATGCAAAAATAATAGCAAAACTGAAGTATCAGTAACATTTAATTTAATGCAGAGGTTGAAAGAGTTCCTTTTGGGGAGCTACAACTCCCTGAATCTTCTTGCCAATACAGCTAATATAGCCAGTAACACCAGAAGCATCAGGAGTAACTCTTCTAAGCTCTGACTTAGCATGTTATTTTGAAAATATTGCTTAGAGGCAAACTCATAAGTATTTAATCAGATGATACCCCTAGACAGTAGAATAAAGCTAATACTTTACTGTTTATATGAGACATTTCAAATGCCACAATACAAAGTGTGTGTGTGTGCGCGCGCACACACATGCAAACACACAGAAAGAGAGAAAAGAATTAGAGACTATTGAAGCAGTTAAGGGTCATGAGCCATTTCACATTCAAAGATCTATATCCTCACTTTCTGATAAAAATTCATGCTTATCATTAAGTTCACTCCTTGGTTTCACACAAGTTTTCACATCTTTTATTACAAGTTTTAACACACACTGACAATGGCAGCTTGCAGGCTTGGCTTAGAAAGAACTACACTGGTGACACCTGATCTGCCGGTTTCTATAACAGAGAACTTGTGAATTCAAAGGCTTTCACATATGTCTTACTTGTCAAAATCACAAAAGGTTAATCACTGCACAGCTCACAAGAGAAAAGCTTTCCTATAATAATCACTCATGTAATTACGGATTGCAGCTTCAGTGGTACAGATCAAGAACAGCCTTTAAAGAACGGTATTATTTTACCAAGGTAGAATGGATGGGAAGGTATGAATGGGTGGGGTAAAGGGTTAAAAAGAAAAAGGAGAGAAAAGGACAAAGAGTCAGCATGGTACAGTGGTTGGAGCATTGGACTATGACTCTGGAGATTAGGGTTCAAGTCCTTGTTCAGCCATGGAAGCCCACTGGGTAACCTTGGCCAAGTCACATTCTCTCAGCCACAGAGGAAGGCAAACACAAATTACCCCTTGAACAAATCTTGCCAAGAAACCCATGCAATAGGATGGGCTTAGGGTTGATCATATAAAATGAGAAGGGAGATGTGTGGCCGTCCAGATGTTGCACGATTGCAACTTCTGTCAATACCAGTCAATATAGACCATGGTGAGGGATGATGGGAGGTGTTGTTGAAGAGCATCTAGAGAGTTGCATGTTTTCTTGTGTCTGATATAAAGTGAACTGCAACATATCCCATACTTCTATTAGTAAGTTCTAGGCAGACAAAAATCAAATCAAATTACACAAAGAAATCAAAATAAAACCAACAAGAGACATGATAAATGCACCAGACAGCATCATGCAATACAAGTTACAATCAACTGATGTAGAAACTGATAGCAAGGTTTCAGGCCTCTTTCAATGATCAACACTTACTGCTTCTCATAGATCAAAAGCAATGGTAGCAAATGAAAGATTGATTCTCTCTGCAGCAGTTTTTGCTGCTGACAATGATGCTCTACAAAAGCAAAGACATTAAACCTTGTAAGAGGTATGGGGAAAGTGAAATCTAGGATCTGCATTCATTTTATAACCCCTTAAGGGGCCTTCAAACTCCCCCCCCCCCCAAAAAGCTTTTTAAAATTCTGCAAAAGTTTATCCAGTCCAACACTCTACCCTAAAGACCCCCCAGCTTTCCTTGGGTGTGTGGGTGAGAATTCTGAATAAGTGTCCGGCAATGGAGTTCAGGAGGGGAAGCAAACAAAAAGCCTATCAATATATGGGTGAACTGATCTGGAAAAGAAAAATGATGAAAAGTGGCTTCTCAGTCACTTGCAGCC
Organism: Phrynosoma blainvillii; assembly: GCA_026167975.1. Taxonomy (NCBI): domain Eukaryota; kingdom Metazoa; phylum Chordata; class Lepidosauria; order Squamata; family Phrynosomatidae; genus Phrynosoma; species Phrynosoma blainvillii. Next base: position 33,762,566 of record JANUYF010000001.1, on the reverse strand, counting down.
ACATTACTGATGGATACCCAGCCTCCATTCTGGCATTATTAGGCCATGGCACACAAGAGCAGATTTCCTAATGGACTAGCAATGCCCAGTCATTTATGAGACTGAATGACTGAGGAAGAAAACAAGTATGGAAAAAATACTCGCTCAAGGGCTGGGGAATGCCCCCACAGTCATTTCATCACCCTTGGGGCATGTTTCAAAACTCTGCACTAACCACTACACAACATCACTACAGGAAAACAGGTTCTAAGCCACAAAAGCTTATCCATAATGGTAAAAGATAACATCTGTTTGTCCCGCTGTAACTGTGAAAACTCACTAAGGCTGTAATTCCCAAAGTGGGTGGTACTCCCCCCCCCCCCCCGGGGACAGTGGAAAGATCAGGCAGGCAGTGAGGGAAAAGGGACTGCAGGGGGGCCTTCAGTCGAAGTACTGGCTCACAAGAAAGACAAAGGGAACCAATGACCTTTAGGGCCATGATGGGGATGAGGGATGCATGGTGGGGATGAGGGTCCATGAAAACCACCATGCAGCCTTGTTGATCGCTCTGTGGGGTGGTATCTCCCACTCTTTGCTAGCTTGCGCGAGCAAACTTCCGTGACACCATTTTGGGACCGATAGATTGACACACTGACTGACTGGAGCTAGGAGTTAGAGTCCATGGTGGCAGGAGTGAAGTGGCAGCAAAAAGGACCTTTCATATTTGGGAGCCTGCTTAAGCTTTCTGAGTTTTGCCAGAACTTGGCTGGCTAGTTCACTGCTGCTCCTGCTTTCTTTCATCAGACAGGCTAAGAGAAGAGGTAGCAAAAGAAACAATTTTTGCGGGAGGATGACTTGAAGTTGTGTGGGGAAGGCACGTCTCTGGAGAATGAGGAGGAGGAATATCCAGGGTCAATTCTTCGAAAAGAGTCCTTTGCCTCTCTTGGACTGAGAATCCTTACTTTCTGGGGAGAAACGTAGGAAGCTGGCTGCATCTCTCTGCACTCCGGCAAAGGACAGAGAGTCCTTCCACGCCAGGAGAATTTTTTCCCTTTATGCCCAGTCGGCTTGAACAGTAGACCTAATATCAAAAAATAGGCTTGGGGGGGACACATTAGGGTTGTCACCCAGAGGAAAGGGAGCAGCGGCCTGAAAAAGTTTGGGGACCACTGCACGTAGTGCTCTAGACACCTCAAAATTTGAAAAGTTTTGAAAAATTTGAAATTTGGCTGCCATCCATGTTTCACTGCTGACCTTCAAGTCAAAAGTCCAAATGGAGGACTCACGAGAGGGAAAAAGAGGGGCCCAGCCATAACTCATTGAGAAATTATGGTAGCTATCTAAAAAATTTATAGCAATTTTTGACATTCTCCAAGCTGCACTGCCCAGTATCAATCTGAAAAGTCAAGATTCAAAATGGGGACTTTACTGAAGCAAAAAAAGATGGGTTAACCACAACATATCAGGAATCATAGTAGATGCTTCCCAAACTTAGGAGTTGCCCATCTTTCTCCCCTACTTCTGTGTGTAGTTGCTGCTGCTGTCTGCTTTGTTGCTCCTGTGAGTTTATTTTAACATATTTTAATACATAATTTTGTTTAGTACTTTTTAAGGGGTGGGTAGGTTTTGGGATTCTTAGGTTATATCCATGTAATTCGCATTATATTGTATGGATTTTTAATGTTGTAAGCCGCCCCAATTGCCCGTCAGAGGGGTAGAAAATAAATAAATAAATAAATTATTATTATTATTATTATTATTATTATTATTTTGTCAGTGTTTATGAATGTTGTCAAAAATGCAGTAACTTATATATATATATATATATATATATATATATAACTTAAAACCGGGAAGTGCCTTTCAACAAGCCTGCCATAACTCATAAGAATATTGTGGTAGATGCTTCCAAATTTGTCAAAAATATTTTTGGTTGTCATCCAAGTTAAAATAGCCAACTTCAAATTAAAATTTCTAGGCACAAAGCAGGGTGGCTGTACTAATACTGACCAGGATTTTTTTTTAAGGGTTAGAAAACAGGAGCCAGTGTGGTAGTCCCTCTGGACTAGGACAGTGGAAGACGAGGGTTCAAATCTCCACTCAGCCATGGAAACCCACTGGGTGACCTTAGGTAAGGCACCCTCTCTCAGCCTCAGAACGAAGCAAGGGCAGGCCTCCCCGCTGAACAAATCTTGTCAAGAAACCCCAGTGATGAGTTGTCATGAGTCAAAAATGACTTGAAGGCACACAATAACAACAACAAGAAAACAGGAGCTGAGTCTCTGAGGCAATGCAGCTAAGACTCCTGATGAGGGTGGAGGCAGCATGGTGTAGTAGTTTGAGCATTGGACTATGACTCTGGAGACCAGGGTTTGAACCCCAGCTCAGCCATGTAAACCCACTGGGTGACCTTGAGTAAGTCACACTCTCTCAGCCTCAGAGGATGACAATAGCAGTCCCTCTCTGAAGAAACATGCCAAGGATACCCTGTGATAGGTTCACCTTAGGGTCACCATAAGTCAGAAACGACTTGATGGAACACAAAAACAACAATGGATGCAGAAAAGCAGGACAGAGCTAAGAAACTGCAATTTGAAATCTGATGTAAAAAAAAAAAAAGAGGCAGGAAGATGGCAGAGGGTTCTCTGTGGTACAGCTGGTAAGATTACTATGGTTTAAGAAGGAGAAAGAGTAATGGACCCAGGGAGTAGGTCAATTGGGCTAGTAAGATTAACATGACTACACTTCCAGAATTTACCCCAGGGATCATTTCCTTGGTTAAAATAAAATTCATAATCATCATATATATTTTAAAATATCCTATAATAAAAAAAATTCCAACAGTACAAACAATGACAGTCCAAGTTTAAAAGCATATATTTCTTGGAAATGAAATGGTCTCAACACCACTTTGCGCAAGTAGCGTAAGATTCCCATATTATTAATTGCTTATAGTAATCTTGACTATTTTTCCTTGGCAGATATTGATTTTTCATTAGGGAAAAAACAAAAGGAGTTTAAAATAAGGACGACGAGGACAGTGATCTTTCTAAAAATATCCATTAAATGTCAGCTGGGACAAACAGCAAAAACATTCATAGTCTGTAGTCTATACAAGACAGCTGAAGTCACCCATTAAACTTTTATATACTTCTTTTTAAATTAATTTAAAAAACAAAACAAAACCAACAACCATAAGACAAGTGTGAGACAGTGTTTTGATTTCTATGTGAGGCTGCTTCAATGTGTTTAGACAACGTAACCTGAAGAGTCCACCTATCAAGTGGAGGCAAAACCTTTTAGGTCATCAATTAGGAATAAAACAGGATTGCAGCATCTGGCCTGACAACAACATATTGTGCTGTCATGCGGGAAGTCCATGTAAAATTTCACAGCTGGAGGGGAGAGAAGGAGTCAGGTGGCAAAGTGAAGAGCAGACGCACACTTTTCACCTCAGCGTCTCTGGCATACAGTGCAGACGTTTCAGCGCAGATACCGTCTTATCATCTGGAGAGCTCGGGGGCACCTTGCAAAAGAGGCGATTTAAGAACAGTGCGGCGGTCTCCGTCTCCCTCATGCTGCATATTGGACATGACAAAGCCACCACATAGCTTAACATTTTTATCACAGAGCAGTGAAGTGCATTGACAGTGCGAGTGGGAAGAGATGGGAAGGAAGACCAGCCGTCGGTGGGAAACCTTGGGGCAGCTGTTTTTTAAATGAAAAAACAAACAAAAACAAAACCTAAGCAAATAATATCAACTGCTTCAAGATCACTAACAATTGAAATCCTTTTTTTAAAAAACTCAGGCAGGCCTTTGGCAATTAAGGTGGGTTCCTGTGGAAGGTTTTTTTTAACTGGGCTACTGTTCTTTCTTTTACTGGTATGTTGTTGTTGGTTTTTTTGGGGGGGATGTTTTATTAATTTTATATTAAAAATATACAGTCAGCCCTCCTTATCCACGGATTTTTTTATCCACGGATTCAACCATTCATGGCTTGAATTTTTTAAATAATATATAATTTCAAAAAGCAAACCTTGATTTTGCCATTTTATATAAGGGATAACATCTTACTAGGCCAATGCATATAAAGGGATTTGAGTATCTATGTATTTTAGTAACCACGGAGGGTCCTGGAACTAATCCCCAGCAGATATCAAAGGCCCAATAGAAATAAATAAATAAATAATGTATTTTATATAATTATAAAATTATACACACACACACACACACACACATATATATACATTGGTTCCTCTACATCCGCTGCAGTTAGGAGTGAATGGCCCCCACAAACATGGAAGAACCGCAAATAAAAACACAGTATTCCTTTTACAGAATAGTAAGAGAACACCCCTCTAGGAATCTCCAGATCCCCCAATGCTACTCTATGGTCAACATCTGCCAAACGCTGATCATGGAATCATCCTGGAAGACCTACAAATGCCTAGAAAAATGTTTTCTCGGGGAACTTCTAGGTTCTCCAGCCCAACTCTATAGTCAATTTCTGGCAGTGTTGCACTGGAGGACTGAGAGATTTCTAGACAGAACATATTAATCAAAACCGCAAATAATCAAATCTGCAAAAGTCAAACCCGCAAATGTGGAGGACCAACTGCATTATATTTTACATTTTATTTTATTTTATAACATCATCCTTCAGTTAGCCACCCACTCACCCCCAATCACCAACAGAGGTAAAGATTACACAGACATAACAGCAAAATAAAGGCTGTCAAAAGTGTTTCTTTCTCTGGCCCACTACCCTTAAATGTACATCTGGTGGGAACACTTCTTGGTGGCTGCTCCCAGACTCTGGAACTCCCTTCCAAGAGAGGTTAAACTGGTTGGTTCTCTACAACAGATAACTTGAGAAGCATTGGCTTCTAGACTTTATATTAGTTTATTCTGTCTCAGGAATGATACTTCATACACAGTTATAGAACATATAATACCATTAACTGACAAGTTTTAACAAACAAGCTAGCTTGCAACCAAATGTATGCAAACAAAAGAGGTCTAGTATATCCCGACATGGTACTCTTTCCTATATGTAGGACTACAATATTCAAAATGTAATGTTCATGGTTCCCCAATGGCCAGGCTAGATGGGGATAATGGAGCTGCAGCCACAGGGACCACAAGGAGGGTACAATGTTCAGATAGTCTGGTATATGCTAAGGTACTGAGAGTGAAAAATCTAGTTTTCTAATTTTTAACTACAAAGGCATAGAGTAATCCTATTGCCTTTCTTTATCCCTGTGTTCCTTTTTCTTTTTTGTACACCTGCTCAGTCAGATTGGGGTGGGGAAAAGTAGAACCCTGTGTATCACATATACACTCCCAAATCCATTTTGGTACCCCCTGGAACTACTCTGTGGTCAAGTGGCCAGCATGACTGCACAGAATGCTGTTTATCTTTCCCACCGAAGTGGCACCTATTTATCTGCTTGCATTTGCATGCTTTCAAACTGCTAGGTTGACAGAAGCTAGGACTAGTGACTGGAGCTCACCCCATCATGCAACACCCAGGCCTCAAACTGCCAACCTGCCAATCTTGCAATCAACAGTCACGCCTTAACCACTTGAGCCACTGCATCCCATCACCCTTAATCAGGGCTAGGCAATCTAAGGCCCGAGGGCCGGATGCGCCCCCCCCAAGGCCTTTGGACCGGCCCCAGGCCAGTCCTGCCGCCGCCGCCGCCGCCAACCCCCATGATAATATTGATTATTGTTGTTATTACTTGTTCTTGGGGTTTTCTTGGCAAAACCTCCACAGGGGTTTTGCCATGGCTTTTCTGGGGCTGAGAGAGTGTGCATGCATATATTTTTCATTTTTTTTTTTAAATTATTTTTATTCATTTATTTATTTATTTTTGGTGCTTCGACACCCCCCCTCATTGTCTGAGGGACAGCAACCCGGCCCCCAGCTCAAAAAGGTTGCCGACTCCTGCCCTTAATCATCCAAAATGTTTTTCAAATAATTGCACCCCAAGAAGACTCTAGCTATCATTCCCTCTTCCCTGGGATTCTTTTAGGTTTGGAGATGCACACACACACACACACACACACACACAAAAGCTAGAAGTAGCTTCTAGCTTTGGAGTGGAAAAGGCCACTCTGGGGTTAAATCAGGCCCTGGCATTTAAAAAAAAATGGCCTCAAATGACTAATTGTGAATGAAGAAAAACCAAAGCTTCTGTTGATCTAATAAATATTGTAGAGTTTCTCATCCTTACCACTCTTTGGTCACTGCAGCAATTGACTTTTGGCTGCAGCAATCACGCTGAACCTTTTATTCATAGGTAGTCTCCCAATCCAATTCTGGTATTTTGAACCATTGTAATGGGGGAAATGCCCAAGGAATATAGCCAAAGGAGGGAGGGAATTACCATTCTGCTCTTTTCTCCCCTCTTAAAATTACTGAACATCAATCAAGTGTTTGCAATCAGATATGCAAGTGTCCTTTCTGGATTCTGTACTTTTAAACAAACATTTTGAACATAGTTACCCTACAAGGCAAAACCACTTACCAGGCAACATCAACTGAAATGGCTTCACCAGTCTAAGCCAACAAGAACGGTTGTGTGTTTAAATATTATGAGCCTTCCAGATGCTAGAGGAATGGGCATGATTTTACAAATGACCATATAAACAAACATATGACAACCACAAGCTATTAGGCTAGGATTAGCTCAACCTCAATCTTCCCATAAATAAGAACATTCTGTATTTTTTGTTAAAGCCTTGTATTTTCTTCATGTTGAAATGTGCAAGTACAAAACATATGCTGAATGCCTGTGGATTATATTTCCTTTACGCTAAAAATCTAGCTTGACATGTTAAAAAGGTGTTATTAAAAGAATTCTTAATTAAAGCTATATATACACACACAAATGTACTTTGAGAGAAAGAAAACAGAGCAGTCGGCATTCTTAGAAGTAAATGGTTTCAGCATCTCATCTAGTAGAGTATGAAAAATTCTGAGCCTGTATCTTGGATTTGAGATTAATGTACATAAGAAGCCTAGCAGTCTATCCCACTCTATTAACAACCTGTCATACTTCTGAAAGGCTAGGAAATACAAGATAGGGCTGTGTGGAAAGAAGCAGACTTGATTCGTAATTAATCTTAATAGTTAAGACTCAAGGGAATTCACTACACTTCCCTGAATTCTCTTGCAAAAAGCTTTGAAATCCTTAGCAAGTTGCCACTGAAATCCCCCATCCCAACTTGCCATCATTGTCATCTTGAAAAAATCTCAACCTGATCCAATCTTAGTACTCTTGTTTCCCAAAATGAAACAAATTTGGATTCCCCTCTGCCTATTTCCATATGCAAGAAAATCATTGTTCACAACTGTTGCTATTTTACAGTGCTGAATAGTATTGTTATATTTTGGAAGAAACTAATTTCTGCTTGATCATGCAAATTAATGAATATACTTATCCACTGATGGACTAGAACTACTCAATGCAAGAGATGCAAAGGAAAATGAAGACACTATATGAGATGTTAATTAACAGACTTGTATACAACTTTACAATTACAAAACAAGAAAGATGTAAATATAGGCAAGGTAAAATTCTTTATTTACTATTGTATACTCATGAATTGGAAGAGGTCCTTGCAGGCTACCTAGTCCAACCCTGCTTGATGCAGGAAATTAAGAGTTTAACATTGCCCAACAGATGGTTGGTTGTCCATCTTCTGTCAAAGGCCTCCAGAGAACAAGTCTACTACACCTTTATGTAACCAGTTCCACAATTGAATTCCTCATACCATCAATAGGTTTCTGACAATTTTCAACTGAAATGTATCCCCCTATCATTTAGAGCCTGACCAGACAGACAGGATACTCACAGGCCAAGCCCATGATATCCTGCCCCTTGTTCTGACCCTGGTCACTCCCTGGGCCAGCAATGCATCAGAGGGGGTGTTTACACATACATGCCCCACCATGCCATGGAGCCCCTTACCTGCTGCCATCGCTTCTTCTCCGAAGCCCCTCGTCACGGCCTGTAAGGGCAGAAACACCGCACCTGGGTACACCCATGTAGCCAGGTGCCCTCATCCAACATCACAGGCTGTGACAGCGGCTTTCAGAGAAAATGCAACAACAGCAAAAGATAAGGAGTGCACAAGAAACTCTGAGGCAAACCACCAGTTTCTTTGCCCCACAATAAAATGTCTTTGGGCCGGAATCGTTCCAGAAACACTAGATCAGCATCCAGACTGGCTGATCCTGGCCCAGGGCTATTGGCCTGCATCATCCACACTGGACTACACAAGGCCAGGGAGAACACAGGTCTTTTTAGCCTGTGCATATAATATAGGCTCTTAAGCTCATTAGATCTCAATATGTCCTCTGATGTAGCACAGAACAGGGGTCCACTCACAATACAGAATTATAGCGCTAATAGTCTACTTTAACTGCCATGGTTCCATCATAGAGAGTCCTGGGACTGGCACTTGAGAGAGAGAGCCATTAAGAATTCACACCATGCTGTGTGTAGCATAGTAAAAGGCCCCTCTCCTCAAAAAAGATCCCATACTAATGTATAGTATCTCATACTTATGATCATCTTTATTACTCTCTTCTGAACCCAGACTAATTTGCCTGCACTGTTTTAAAGTGCAGCACCCCAAACTAGTACTATGGTGTTACAGTCTAAGTGCATTTATTTAATTTCTCAAATATAATTGGCACATATTTCAATTATAAGAGTCAGTATGCTGTAGCGGTTTGGACACTGGACTAGGATTCTGGAGATCGGGATTCTATTTCCCACTCAGCCCTAGAAGCTCATTGGGTGATCTTGGGCAAGTCACAAACTCTCAGCCCCAGAAAACACCATGATCCTCAAGGTTGCCATAAATCAGTAGCTTTTGGCAAAGGGTTATGGTTTCCAATGGTTCTCATATTTAGTTATTTGAAAGATTTAAGATGGATTAAAAATTATTTTGAACCAAAAAAAAAATCAGAATTTGAATTAAAATTAGGTACAAAGGATGAATCGTTTATTGGTAAGATGTATACCATAGGAATAGCCAGAATAGCCGCTCGGCTAAATTGGAGGCGACCTGACATTCATCTTTCCCGCCATTCTGATAGATAGGCCAAATCCAGCAGTATTGTACTGTATTTTATTTGTGTAATTGATTTAAATTTTATGATAGTTTAATCCTGTTTTAAGGGGTGGGAGGGTTAGGGGTGGGAGGATGGAATGTTTTTACTTCCTGTATTTTTAATTTGTTGTATGCCGCCCCAATTGCCAAGCAGAGGGGCGAATTATAAATAAAACTGAATAATAATATATAATTATTATTATTATACACTCATGTTAAAATTTGGTATGGAACAAATGAAGGATTGTATGTTAAAACAGACTAAGATAGTTGGATATAATATACAAATGGAGCGATGGAAAAGGATATGGTCCGAGGGGTTGAAATTTACTCTCTTTTATGATTTAAAAGAGAACTTTTATAAAATGATGTACTATTGCTATACAGCACTTCACAAATTATCTAAGGGCCTATGCAGACTGCCAGAAATAATCCATCTTGAGACCACTTTAATTGCCCTGGCTCAGTGCTAGGGAATCACAGGAACTGTAGTTTATTGTGGCACCAGAGCTCTCTGACAGAGAAGGCTCAATATCTCAGAAAAAACTACAATTCCCATGATTCCCTAGCATTGAGCCAGGATAGTTAAAGTGGTCTCAAACTGGATTATTTCTGGCAGGCTGTTCAGGCCCTCAGATGCACAAGGGAACTTCAAATGTGTGGTGAAAATGTGAAAAACAAGAAGGGACATTGTAAAAAAAGGCAAAATTATATGATGTACATAAATATTTTGATTCAGAGAATTCTAAAGATTAAGATACATTTTTCTTTGGGGTCTAATGAATGATCAACTAGAAAATAGTATGCAGAGATCATGTAGCAACTTTGAGACGGTTTAGAAGAAGTTATATCATAAGCTCTACCTCCTCAGACCAAGTCTATGAAAGCTACAATTTGTATAAGTCTCAAATGTGCTACATTATCCCTTTGCACACTGATATTTCCACGTTCACATGGATATGTCTCTAAATTTAATCCCAACTAGAAAAGGGTTATGGAAGAATTCTTCAATACATGACCACAGCAGCAAGATTACTGTATGCTCAGCAATAGAAGAGTAATTGTATTTTCTACTAAAGAAGAATGGTTGTTAAAAATGAATGAATTTGCAGAGATGGATAAATTGTCTATCTTGGTTAGAAAAAAGTAATGGATCCCATTCACACTATGGAAATAACCCGGTGTGAAACTGGGTTATTTCCATGATATTCAGACTGGCCGCAAATGTACCTGGCACCATCTGCTAGTGTGAATACACTACTGAATCAATCCAGGCTGCATGGCAGTGGTACAAGAAATGGGAGCAGCGCCATTTCCTCTCCAGTGGGTGCTAGTGTGAATGGTAAGGTGGTTTAAATTGCCTCCGAGAGATTCAGGGATGTAAAACTTAGTGCTCCCATAGTAAGAACATCGATCTGGTATTGCATCACCACAGAGATCTAGATCTCGATACAAAAAAGTAAGTGTGAATGCCCCCATGGACAACTTTTTTTAAGGATTGGCAACCCCTGGTTGACTTTTTGAGAAATAATAGGGTGATAAGATGACCATTGGTTTTGAAAATTAGTATGAGTTAACCTGATAGATTAAGTGTAGCAATTACTTTACAGAGAGTGAGGCAGGAATTTAGAAAATATTATATAACCACAGAAAAGATAGGTGGAAGTCATTCTTCATTAGACTATGTAATAATACAGTTTGCAGTTTTTGTTTTCTTTTTGTATTTTAGTTTATATTATGCTGTATTACGGTTAATTGTATTTTAGTTTGTGTGTTACTGTGTTTTTTATTCAAATTTTAGTATACATATAATTTTAATAAAGTTATTTGAAAAAAGTGAGAAAAATATTCAAAAGCAAAAGCTGTAATTCTAAAAGAAGCATTTTCATGACAATCAAGCGTTTCTGAATTGCATGTTTAAGTTCTATGCAGAATGAAATGCAACTTATTTTCTCAAGCTGAATTCGAAGGTGGAAATTCTTAAGTTAGCAAAGCCTCCAATTCTTTGTGCCAATCGAAATATTATCTCTTCTTGGTGTTCAGCTGCAATCCAAAATACACTTATTGGGGCATAAGCCCCACCAAATACAGTGGATTTCCAGGTAAATATATATGGGGTCTGGCTACATACAGGCCAAATGTACTTTTAAAAAACACCCTAATTTTCCAGCAGATGCTTTCACAGCCACCATTATGTGAATCAGATATTAACTCCTAGTGCTTTTGGCATCTTAAATCACCACCATTTTATTCAGATTTGGCAACTGAAACACTTTTCATGGTTGGTTTATAAAGAACTGCTAATTTTAGGACTCATTTTTTCCTGGTGGTATTGGCATAAAAACCTCAGCAATCTTTCTGCACAAAAGTAGCCACTACTATTCTAATTAATAGCTGCATTTCATAAATACATATATATGAAATCATGATGTAAGATTAGGAGGTTGCTCAAATATTATTATTTTACTGGTCAAATCTAGTTCTCTACCATTCTGCTTTTTTATGCATGAAATATTAACTAAAATATTACATGAATGTACGCATAGCAGTTGCTCCAGGCTTCTGCAAGATAGTATACATGCAGACACTTTTAAAAGTAAGAAAGGACTATAGGATATTTTACATAAAGGATACTGTGCCACATATCATGAAAGACAAAACATGCAATAAAAATGTGTTAACAAAGTCATTATGAAATTTATTCAGCTCACTATATTTTTAATGTATTCAGATTCAGTATTTCCCCAGAATCTCTTAAGAATAAGGGGAAAAAAACAAGGGACTTGTATTTTTGTCAACTAGATTTCTTTCTTATTTGTCAACAGGGCCTTCATCAGGATGGCCAAGATCAGAGATAGGATCATTAGTGTTGTTTTTAAAGATTCACTGTGTTTAATTAATTATAAATAAACTAAAATATCTAATTGCATATATGTTAGAAGGGAATGGGGAAAACCATTTGAATTCAAGTTAAATGCCTGCATTAAAAGCCTTACTCTGAATGAACGTGAAAATATCCCCACTCCTAATTTGAACCTGGGAAAGAAGGAAACAACTGTATCAGTTTCTAAAAACCTTATTTCTCATCCACTCTAGCAAAACCTCTTCTCTTGCTTTACTTTTCTCCCTCCCTTATAATCTCATCTCCTTAACTTTCTCTTTTCTTTAGCTTAAGGATTCTTACACGGATCCCAGGAAAAGTCCCAGAAATAATACCTTCAAAATTCAGTTTCCTGTGACAGTCTCTATATGGTGTCTGGCACAGAACAGAGGTACCACCTGGTTGTAAAGAAACAACCTCTGTTCCAAGCTGCCCCTTACTATTTGTTGGTTTAAAAATAAATGGTTTGGATCTTGTGAACTTTGGAACTGGATCTTTGTAATTCCTCAACAAAAAAACAAGAAACAGTTTTGTAAAAATCCAGAGAACTTAATGTTGTTTGCTTTCAAGTTGTTTCCGACTTATAGCAACCCTAAGGCAATATGGTTTTCTTGACAAGATTTGTTCAGAGGGGGCTTGCCTTTGCCTTCCTCTTGAGTCTGAGAGTGTGTGACTTGCCCAAGGTCACGTGGTAGAGTTTCATGGCCAAGCAGCAATTTGAACCATGGTTTCCAGAGTCACAGTCAGATACTCATACCACTACACTACACCACACTGGCTCTCAAAGAGAACCAGCCTTTAGGTTTAAAAATAAAAGCTGAAAAATGTAAAATTTGTGAGCTTTCTCACAGTCTTCCATTTAAACTCAATTTTAAGTCAACTAATTAAGTTAAATCAGCCAATTAAATTTAAATATATATTGGTGTCATGTCTTTTTAGACTGTAAAACTGAGGGTAGGGAACGTCAAATTAACAATTTGTAAGGCATGCTGCGAGCCTTTTTGGCTGAAGGGCAGGGAATAAATGCTCTAATTCTTAAATGAATTAATTGATTTTCCCCTTTACATCAGAAAGCTTCCAAATGGACTGATAACTTTGCTTTACCTTTTAACTAGTTAGTGTCTGCGCTAGTTGACACCATTGAGTCCAGTGTTCCAGTGAGCAGTTGTTACCACTTGAGAAAGTTCAAAAAGTGAAGAATACTTTCTGCCCAAAAGTTTGTAGCAGATGTAACAGTGGGAATTGTAGCACCAATATATAGAATCATAGAATCATAGAATTGGAAGAGACCACAAGGGCCATCCAGTCCAACCCCCTGCCATGCAGGAACTCCCAATCAAAGCATCCCTGACAGATGGCCATCCAGCCTCTGCTTAAAGACCTCCAAGGAAGGAGACTCCACTACTCTCCGAGGGAGTGTGTTCCACTGTCGAACCGCCCTTACTGTCAGGAAGTTCCTCCTAATGTTGAGGTGGAATCTCTTTTCTTACAGCTTGCATCCATTGTTTCGGGTCCTAGTCTCTGGAGCAGCAGCAAACAAGCTTGTTCCCTCCTCGATATGACATCCCTTCAAATATTTAAACACGGCTATCATATCACCCCTCAGCTTTCTCTTCTCCAGGCTAAACATCCCCAGCTCCCTAAGTCGTTCCTCATAGGGCTTGGTTTCTAGGCCCTTCACCATTTTAGTTGCCCTCCTTTGGACACACTCCAGTTTCTCCACATCCTTTTTGAATTGTGGTGCCCAGAACTGGACACAGTATTCCAGGTGAGGCCTGACCAAAGCAGAATAGAGTGGCACTATTACTTCTCTCGATCTAGACGCTATACTTCTACTGATGCAGCCTAAAATTGCATTGGCCTTTTTAGCTGCTGCATCGCACTGTTGACTCATGTTCAACTTGTGGTCCACCTGGATTCCTAGATCCCTTTCACACGTAGTCTCATTCAGCCAGGTGTCCCCCATCGTATATCTGTACTTTTCGTTTTTCCGCCCTAAGTGCAGTACCTGTATAGTCACAGATATATGTCAGAACAAAAATCTCCTTTCTGCTTTTAGAATGGGGTTCCCTCATATGATGTGGATTAGGAATTTTGACTAGGAATGACATTGATTTACCACTTTGTATAAAAGCGTTATTAGACTGTAATATTCCAATTAGTCTTGATATCCTCCAGCACCAGGTGAAGGATACAGCCTTCTGCTTCTGGGTCCAAAGGAATGTAACTGTGGGATGACAAAAACTGGGTTCTTAATTCTGATGATACAAGTCTCACTCAAGTAAGATTGTATTTACATTGCAACTTATTACATAAATATAGTGGCTTTAATTCAGTTGGTTCCTTCAGCAAGCAGAAGATGTGTCTACCTTTGCACAGGAATGGTTACAAATTTCTCCTACCCCTAGTTTCAGTGGCTTGCTACCATTAGAAACTATTTTGGAGGATTCGCTGGCCCACTGACAGATTTTGGTAGGTGTGTGAGGTGTATGGCAAAGAGGGAGGTGAAAGCTGTGTTATACACAGCTTTCACCTCCCTCTTTGTACCAATGCTAGAAGACTATTAGGATCCTAGTATACTGGATAGCATGTTGTTTACTCCAGCAACAAGATGGCCCCATCTAAGTACAGAGAATAGGCATAGATTTTCAAGGAGGTAAACAAGATTGATTCAAGTCAAAGCTTTCCAACATGCTACAAACTTAAGAGTGTTGTACAAGGCAAAATCTTAACTAGACAAGCACTTCAGTAAAGAAGACACATACTTTAAGGACATTCTTTATTCTTCAAAATAAGTGACCTTCTTCTGCTGAAGCTTTAATTTAAAATGTTGCGAAAATCTTGAGTCACTCTTGTCAACACAAGTCTTTTAACTCTTTAGTTCAGGAGTAAGTAAAAAGGCAGTAGCTTGATATGTTATAGAATCTACATCAACTTTTAACAATAAAAAAACAGCTAGCTTTGCACTTACAGTGAAGATGCTAAACACCACATTACATCAATCTCACCCTTTGACTAATGTGTTTTTGTCCTCGTAATATGTTCTAATCTTGTATTAATTCACATTGGCCCTCTGTGGTTAGCTGTAAGTATTTTCCCACTTAAAACCATCTCTCTCCAGCGTGCTGTTAAGTGTACTGACTTTTCCATGGTAAAGTTTGCTAAAAGTGACCTTCTCTTTCAAAGCAGCCAAAGGGGAGCAGTGCTCTTTTAAAAGAAGCTGAAGAAATTAGCTCAAGTAGACATAAAGACACTATGTCCCACACATCTAATCATCAAATGGTTTTACTTTCCCTGAGATAAAGTCAGAAGAAATTATATTATCTCCAATCTTTACCTTCCATTTGTTGGACACTATGACAGCTCTGAACGGTATGTCTCTATCCGTAAAAACACCTAGGGGTATAAACCCCTTTAGCATGACAGTCTCAAAGTCCAAACAAGCCCCAAATGCCTGAAAGGCATTCTCTTGCCATGGAAAGTACAAGTGGTTTGCTGAACTTTGGAGTGTACAATAATCCAATGTATTCTGCCCTGTGGAGAGAAGACAAGCAGATGGGACTTGACAATGCTAAGCCAAGCTGTGTTGTTATGACCTTTTGCTCTCCTTTTCTTTTCGTTCACTCAGCAGCTATGCTTTTCAGTGGCAGATACTTCCACCCATAGTTACATCTCCCATCCAACACAGGAATCCATTTCTTACTCTGCACAACTTCTTTCTCAAGACAAACTTAGGTTCAGTCCACACCAGCACACATACACATCTCTGCAGCTTTGTTGCATGCTGCAGTGTTGCTTAGTCTTCCTGTGCATCTTTTTAAAATGATCACTCAGCATGCATTCCATACATACAGCATCCACTGCATACATACAGACATCAGTATCATCATTTTTAAGGGAGGAAATGTATCTTGTGGGCAGTGAGAACTCTGAGATGTCCCAACATCTTTGATGGTAACCACAGCTGTACAAAATCAGAAAACACATCAAGAGAGAAGAAAAATGTGATATTTAATAAAAGAACTGAAGAATAGTTTGATATGCACAAAGAAAGAGTGGAAAGAGGCATTTGTCTAAATTTCATAAAGAGATGTTACATTAGTAGCAGAGATAATTTTCACTCAGATTAGCCAAACTCTATACAGAAAGGTATTTTTCATGTAGGAATTACAGTTTAGTTTGCCTCTACAGTCTCAATGGAGAAAAAATGACAACCATCTTTATGGACAGGTATAACATGAAGTATGTGTATACGTGTATGTATGCATGTGTGTTTTCAGCTTGCTTTTTGACACCATGAATTTCATAAGATTTTCGTAGGCAAGGGATACATTGCCTTACTCTGAACAGAATACTCATGGTATTCTTTGGTGACCCCGCCATCCAAATACTAACTATGCCTGAGGGATATCATATCCATCTTCAAATATCTGAAGGACTGACATGCAAATGATGGGAAAACTACCATGGCCAATTACTGGCTCAGAAGAAGGATAGGAGAGGTGATATATGACCCATCTTACACAGTGCGATGGATATTGCTAACTGCCATGCTGGTGGGTGTGTTTTAATATACCATCTGATTTAATTTACCATCCGATGTCATCTGGGGGAGAAACACTAGGCCCAGCACCATCGGGCCTAGAATAAGAAGAATCCTTACTTCTTAAAGGATGGGTGGGATTCGGGATTTTATGTTCTGTTTAATATATCTGTATGGAAATTGCAATGTTGTAAGCCGCCCCAATTGCTCTGCAGAGGGGCGGGATATAAATAATTGTTGTTGTTGTTGTTGTTGTTGTTGTTGTTTTAACCTGGTTTCAATTATTTTCCTGATGGTTTAATCTTTTTTAAATTTTTGTATTTTGTGGATTTTTAGAAAGGTTTTTCAATTGTTATAAGCTACTTTGAGTCCCAATCTGGGAAAAAGATGTGATATAAATAACAACAACAGCAAAAGCCAGGCTGTAACAAACTAATTATGCAGCTGGGGCAAAGAGATAAGATTGCTAGACCAACTCATTGAAGATCCAGAAATTTCAGTTCTTTTCTCTGGGTTACAAAACTGCAACTGGATTTGCATGACCATTTCCCCACCTCTGACCCCTGGGTCTTCAAAACTGGCTATTGGGGATAGGAACAGGCACACGGAGGTATGTCTGCTCCACATATGCTAGCGCAGTCTCATGGCCTATGAAAGATTTCCTAATAATATCTGGTGCTGACCAGCGGAACATACTACCTTGGGCATTGGTGAACTCTCACATGCTGCAGATATGTAAGCAGAACATGGGCAGCCATCTGTTAGGTACAGTTGCATCCTACTCTGCAGTCCTTTCACTGAGCAATAGTGCTGAACCTTTACTATCCCTTCCAACTCTGACATGCTGGCAAACCGCCTTAAAGTTGACAGCAAAAATAATGTAGCTATAATTACATGAGATGTCATGGTTGGAATGCAGTTCTAGGATCAGGGAGTGTGTACTGTGTGCCTTTAAGACATTTCCATTTTATGGAGACTGTAAAGTGAATGTATCCCAGGCTTTTCATGGTAAGATGTGTTCAGGATGGGTTTGCTATTGCCTTCCTCTAAGAGAATGCGACTTACTTAAAGTCACTCAATGGATTTCCATGGCCAAGGATCAAGAAGACCCAGGTTCAAATCATCAAGTTTTAAAACAACTAAGTAATCTACCCTGTTAAAAGGAGCATAAATCTAAAACAAATTAAAACCATTTAAAACGCAACAATGGGGAGCGGAGTATAGCATACAGAGCCCTTCTGCAACAATCACCAAATGCCTGAATAATGCAAAAAGTGTTTGCCTCTTGTAGAAGGAGAGCAGAGAATGGGCAGAAAGTGGCAGAAAGTTCCACAGCCTTGAAGCAGCCCCCCCCCCACCTGGTCTTCTCACTTGTCCTTACCCTTTTCACATGCCCTTAAGAGCATTTAGAATTCTCAACTAGAGAGTTTTAGTGCTTCATCAAACTACAAACCTAAATCTCATATTATGTTGCCACGGCAGTTAATAAGGAATCATAATGCTATAAATGTATAGTGTGAAAATGGCTCGGATCTGCCTGGGATTGGTGGGGACTGAAAGAAAGCCTTCCCCTAAGGATCTTATGATTCAGACAGGATCATATAGGGATACACACTGCTCATGGAAATGCTTTCTGAGTAAGTTGTGATACACAGTCCCAAGACAACTGGAACTAGGTCACTCATCAGGACAGGACAACATATTTGCTAACACAAACCACAAGGAAACTGGCTTGTGGAGAAATGTTGTCAGTTAAATTCTAACAACTAACTTCTGCCACATGGCAAGACAAGTCACAGCTTTAAAGCTGGGCACAGGCTCTCAAACCCTAACTGTCAACGGGTGAGGAAAGACAGTACATCTTGAAGGCATCGCAGTCTGGAAACAAACAGAAAGTGTGCAATCTCTGTTTTAACAGGTGAAATGGAAATTAAAATGAAAGTGTCCCTCTGTGCATCACTGCACTAACTTACAAAAGTAGTACAGACAAGCTTTACTAAGGAGATGTCTTTTGACATAGGCTGGTATAAATGCCCTTGTCGGTAAGAGGAAATGCCCTTTCCTATCTTACTCTGTGTCAGAAGAAATCTTTGTACTGTGGCTTGTCTATATTTCTTTCTGTGAGTTGGTGCAATGAAGCACACAGAGTTGCTAGTTTGGTTTCTGTACTGTAAAAGAAACAATAAACAGAAATTCGAGGGTGGGAGGAAGAAAGCGAAAAAGACATTTTGCCATTAACTGAAATGCAAAACTAAAACCATGTTTATATTCTAAAATGGCATGAATTTTTAAAACAATGCAGCAACTACTACCAACCACAGACTAATCTTTCTAATAATTGTACTACATCCTAACAGCAATCATCACACTTAGTTTTAAGACAACTTACCTCCTGGAATTTGGCAGCACTACAGTTGCTTCTGGTTATTATTATGGAAAAAAACACGTTAATTTCAAAG
Organism: Phrynosoma blainvillii; assembly: GCA_026167975.1. Lineage (NCBI taxonomy): Eukaryota > Metazoa > Chordata > Lepidosauria > Squamata > Phrynosomatidae > Phrynosoma > Phrynosoma blainvillii. The sequence continues at coordinate 33,743,573 of JANUYF010000001.1, read as the reverse complement.
GGAATTTCCCTCTGCATTCAGTAACTGGAGCAAAATGTGCCACCTGATCAGTCTCTGCCTATGCTATAAAAATTGGCACGTTAATTCAGAACATTTTTGTGGGTGACAACACAATTCCCCCTCCCCCTGTGCATCATCCAATTAAGCATTAACATATAGAGAAAGATATGAGACAACATGATACAGTTTTAAAAGGGACGTGCTGGTTAGATGAAAGATTTACTTCTTCTGACACCTATTCCAACAGTGGCAAGCCAGATGCTATATTCTGTATTCTACTTATAAAACAAGAAATTTGAATTAGGAAAAGGGAATGATATGATGCATCAAAGTACTATTCGTGTATAATGGCCACTACCCAGAAAAATTCAAGCATGTTTAGGCTGTACTGAAATCTGTCAGATGAAATTGCACAATTAAGCATTTAACCCCTATCAATTTGAATGGGATTTGAACTTACTAACTTGTTCTGGACTGGACCCAATGGCTATGAGCCAGACAAACGTAGTGGCAAATAATCACCAGGGGAAAGTTAAAGGCAAGGAGACACCTTACAAAAAGTTGATAGCACCAAGGGATTTTTGAGAGAACCTGGCAACCTAACCAGAAGGAACTGTTTACATTACAATAAAGGGGTAAAGGAAAAATATCTCTAGAGCAATTCCTGCAAATATGCTAAATTCTTATTGAGGAATGGTAGTCAATGAGCCACCTGAGTATTTCAAAAATGTAAGGATAAATGCATGCAATTTGAAAATGGCATTGCCTTTTGTTTTGTTTTTTAGTGCTGCAGTTTCATGTGGTAGGATCAGAAAGCAATCGACTTCTAGAATTTGGTTCTAGGTTGGTTTTTCTACATTCTGACCCCTCCCTCTCTTTCGATCCTCTATGTAGAATATAAACAGAAAGTATATACTGTGCTGTGTGAAGATGTGTGTTGCAAAAATTTCCCTTCATTTCTTTTGGAGCTGGGACTAGTTCCACTTCTACCAACTGACCATCTGAGGCTCAAGAAGGACAGGTTGCTTACCTGTAACAGTATTTCTTTGAGTGGTCATCTGCGAATTCACACAAATGGGTTTTATCTGCGCACGCGCATGCACAGGATTTTTTCAGCATGCAGCCTGGCTCAATTACATGATGTATACCTCAAGATATTTGCTCTTTAAACACATTTTCTGGATTACAGACTGTATATTATTATTATTATTATTATTATTATTATTATTATTATTCATTGACAGACCATTAGAGTAGCCCCTTCCAATTCACAGGGGATCCGTTTCAGATCCCCCTCCCCCGCAAAAATGGTGACTCACAAATATTCGAGTCCCATTGAAAATAATGGTGTGCGCATTCATGGCACGTGTGCGGGGCCACATGCAGGCACGCACTGCCATTTTGTCCCTCCCCGCTTGTCCCTCCCATGAAGAGCTTTTTTTTTTTCTTGCCAGACTGCAGTTCCCAAAATCTCCTATCCCATTAAGATTCTGAAGATTGCAGTCAAAATTATGTCGCTTTCCAAATTCTTCTGGGACTGCAGAGCATGGCTACCAGTGAAAATAGACAATCGCAGATAGACCTAATGGAAGGTAGTTTCCCATATTTATGCTATAATTCTTTCTTCTTCCTTAAAAAATACATTCTGGTTTTTTGTTTTCTGTTTATGGAAGCGGAGGGAGGGGAACTGTCAGAGAAAGGGGATCCATGCTTCACCTGTTTGGGCTTTTCAGACATTCCTGTTGAATGCTGAACACTGGAGAGGCTCAAATGGTTGGGAAGGATTGCACATCACTGTATAGGTTCAAATAATCTTTTCCCTCCTTCTTCAAATACTACTTCTAATAATAATAATCATACTAATCATAATAATAATAATAATTTCTGCACTAAAATCCTGTTAACCTAAAACAGCCCATTGGGTTTGTCTTTCTTCATTCCTCTCCTTAAGACTGGATATAAGCTGCATCCAGGTACAGACTGACTGACTTTGTTTCCAAGCAACAATTCATCCAGCATGTACAAGAAACATGTGGGTCAAAGTAGTACAGAAGCAATGGAGGGAACATTCCTAACCTTGTTTTTCTCAAACAACAGCTGCTCTGGATTATGGTATGCTTATCGGTACAATTTCATATTAGTGGAAGGTTTCATTCTTTTTCAGGAGTCTACAAATCTGTGAATGAAAACATTTGGGATGTACACGGTACTAAAATTATCATCTGTCCAACCACAGCTTTCTTTCTATCCTTCTGTGCAGTCCTTGGCTCTCTTCTTCCTTCCGTTTTCTCTCTCAATTCTCCCACCACGAATGAGTACTCCATGTTGGTTGGGACAGAGGATTCATCCTTCTTGTTTCTGTCAGCCTTTATTCGTGGAATCTGGGGTCTCCTCAGAAGAAAAACAATAGGAGCACTTCGCATCTAATACTACATGGGGTTTGTGGCCCTTTAGACAACTGCTGCACACAGCATCTCTTCTGCCACAACAACTAAGGAGATGGTGAGCCATTAAAGAGGGTAACTCTGTTGGCCATACAGCAAAGTACAATAACATCCCAAATCCATAAAACAACAATACTTTTATTGACCAACCAAAATGCAGAAAATACATGATGTAAGCTTTCAGAGCTCCACTGTCTTCTTCATTAAACAAAGGTGTTACAATTCATGCAGCATAAAGAACAAAAATGACAATGTTAGAGTCAGAAGCCTACATTTTGTCAACATGGATATTCCTCCATACAATCTTAGCTGAGAACAACAACATGATAAAATGTAGGCCTGTGACTCTAACATCATCATTTTTTCTTTGTCCTATATGATTTTTAACACCTTTGCCTGATGAGGAAGCTTACATCATGAATTTTGTGCATTTTGGTTGGCCCTGGAAAGGTATCACTGTTTGTGGACTTTGGATGTTATAAGCTCTGCTTCCTTCAGGCTTCTGCTCTGCAAAGTGCCACAAACATGGGCTATATTAAATAAAGAGCAAACCCTAGTAAATTTTTAGCTGTTTTACTTTTACGCAAGAGCACTAGACAGAAAAGATTAATAGCTTCAAAAGACTATTATGATAATCTGTAAGGTTTTCATCATAAATGCCTGCAGATTCCTTGAGTCCCCATTATTTGACCACTCAATAGTTGGTAAGTCCCAATGAAGTATATATTAGGGAAAAGACCACAACTCAGTTGTAGATCTTTCTATGCACTTTGTGGGTAGAGGTGCAAAAGACTCCTATGTGAGAAGGTGCTGTCTGCTAGTATTGGCAATGCAGAGTTGGGTGGAACACTAGTTTGACTTAGTATAAGGGAGTTTCCCTTAAAATTTTGTATGTATTTCATCTGTGTTGCTTATTCACACACATTGGTCCTAAAATCATAAAATTGGACAAAAACTCAAGGACCATCAAGTCCAACCCCATGCCATGCAGGAAGACACAATCAAAGCGCCACCAAGAGATGACCATCCAACCTCTGCTTAAAAATCTCTCAAAAAAGGAGACTCCATCACACTCCAAGGCAGCATATGTCTTACTAATGTTCTTCCTAATGTTGAGATTGTGCAGCTGCAGAAAACAAACATATTGCTCCATCCTCAATATGATTCCCTTTCAGATATTTAAACAGGGCTATCTTATCACCTCTTAACTTCTCTTCTCCAGGCTGAACAACCCAGCTCCCTAAGGCACTCCTCATATGGTATGGTTTCCATACCTTTCACCATTTTGGTCACCCTCCTCTGGCCTATCGGAAATTGCTTGGAGCAGCTCACTCGCTCTCAAAAACAGTTCCTTAGACCTGAAAAAAGGTAATCATAGTGTACTTCCTCACAGCAGCGCTGGGCTTCACCAATGCTGGAGGGGGCGGGGGGAGTGAAGTGATCAACAACAATTCATTCTCTTTTATCTGAGACAATCCATTTGGCAAGGTTTTTAAAAAAATAAAATAAAAAGAACATTATGTTAAATAAAAGCAGATGTGGGCTTTAAACGAAATGAAAATCAGAATTATACAAGTAGCAAAAATGGATCTAAAAAGGCTAACACTCCAGGTGCAATTCTCATAAAAGGCCCCATCTGATTGTATATATTTTTTTAAAAAAACTTTTATTAGCAGACATAGATCTATTCTCTTTATTTTATAGGGCTCAGCTCCCCCATTCCTCCTCCTCACTAATTTCTACTGAGAGAAATGTTAAAGTGGCAAACCACGTTAGGATCACTGTTGTGTGATGCTTGCGAAGCCTTTTTAAACTTTTAACTCCAAATGTCATACTTCATCACGCAGCTGTCAGCCATTGTTGCTTTTTAATGTATTGAATTCAATTGTGTAGACACCAAGTTTGACATGTGTTAATGCAACAATTAAAACAAAAAAGGGAAAAGTCAATTTTCCTTGATTCCACTCATGCTTAGGATCTACAAGAGCAAACAAAAATGGAGAACCAGTAAAGAAGAAAAACAAATCTAGAAACTAATTGCACCACTGACTAGACATCTTTGTATGCCTAGATGGTAAGAGGCCAAAGGCTGTCACTTCTCTCAAGAAGGAAGCATGTTAATGGCACCTAACTACGTACCTGGATTTTATTCATTGCTCACTGCAGGCTTCCAAGTAATTTGAGGAACAACAACTAAAATACCTCATGGATTTTATTATTATTTACATAAATGATTAAGTGCAGGGCTTTTACGAAACTGGATTTGTCTGGAACTGAGATGGAATTCATGATTGCAATTTAATGGATTGCAGGGAGCATGTTCTTACAGGCTCCTAGCAAGGCTGAGTTGTTCCCCGAACCAGGCCATGGGGGGGTGCATTGGGGTGCCAAATGTCTCCCTTTTGCTTTGAGGATCTATACCTGCTTGCTGAAAAGATTGAAAAGAGCTGTAATGTTAGACCTGGTAGGGTGGCAACATGGTCTTTTACTTGGACTCAGGTCTTAGCAGGGTAAGGATGGACAATCAGTCTTCTGCCCATATACTTAAGAGAAAATAATAGGGATCTGTCTTTTCTGGGACCTCCCAGCAGCAAACAGATCAGGAAAGAGCAGAAGGAGGAGAAAGATGGAGCAGGGAGTAGGTCTACAAACAGAGAGTGAAGGAGGAAGGCAAGTAAAACCTTGGCAATTAGCAAGGTTGATAACACAACTACAATATTGTTACACTCTCCCAAACTCAAACATAGAGCTAGCATAGGTCAGTGTTGCTCAATGGGATGGACTCAATGTTCCTTCACAAGCCACTGTCTACTGGCTCATGGAGAGATTCTCAACAACTACACACATACACTAATAATATGGCATAAATATGGTACTAGCCCCTGGCACACAGGGGCGGAAGTTGTCAGTCTTCCACATGAGATAGCTTGAGAAACATTAGCATTCAAAAGGCTTTTATGTTAGCATGCTAAATCTGAATTAGCTGCAACTGCATAGTTAAAACACTTGTTATATCAGGATGTTTAAGCTAAGGCATGTAAAGCTCTCCTGAGATTTGCTGTCCCTTGTTCAGTTTCCCTCAGAAGTCCTCGGGAGAAATACCCAGGACAAAAACTTGGTTACAGCCTTGGGCATGAATCAGCTCTCCAACATATGGTCAGAAAGTTTCACAGATCTTGTGAAATTTCTTCTACTTTCCTGTTAAAGAAAGTAGCAACGGTGGTATAGTTAATTTCAGCTCTGTGTCTAACACATTTGGACAACCTCATAATATAGAATTAAATTAATAGGTGGTATAAACATACAATCTATCACTTCAAGAAGAAGTGATAGAAAGTGCCACAAAAAAGTTGTTGCTTTCCTTAACAACTTATAGATCTGCCTCAGAAACTGAGAAATTGGTTTCCCACATTATGGTGATGAAGACACCAGTGCTTAGAAAGGTTACTTTTTGGGCTAAAATTCCCAGCCCCCTCAGCCAGCATGGCCATGCCAGTTGAGTGATTCCAAGAGTTGTGGAGCAAAAGATAAACTTTCCACACTTTGGAAAATACTCTGTTCTTTCCCTAAGGGGGAAAGCAGATGACTGCTTCCGGGACGCCGCCGGACGGAGCGCCGGCGGAGCGGAGCCTCCGCACCACGGCGCTCCTGCGGCGTCCCTAAAAGGAGCTCCAAATTGGCGCTCCTTTTAGATGTCAGGGAAAGTGCACCCTAAAAGCGGCGGGCGCACTTTCCCTGACTCTTCCGCCGCAGTGCATGCGGTCGCTGCGGCGTGAGGTCATCCCCGGAGCGCCGGCCGTGCAGAAGGCCGGCGACTCCAAGGGCGACCTCAGGAAGAGGAAGGGGTGCCGCTCGTGCGGCTGCCCCTCCTCTTCCGGGCCTCGAAGACGACTCTATTAGTCGTCTGCCGAGGCCCTAAGTGAGGCTTCTCTTGTCTACCCACCTTTTCCAGAGTGAAAGAAACATGCCACCACATTTATTTCACAGTGTCATAAAACCATAAACATTATGTTTGGGATTTTTGTCCTTGCTTTGGACTTCCTAGTTTTATTGATTTAATCAGTATTTTAACTATGTGCTTTTATGGTCATTTTTCTTTTTACTGTTAGCCACCTTGAACACCACTGGACAGAAAGGTGGGCTAGAAAATGTATGCAGATCAGCATTTTTCAAAGAGAAGAAAAATCAGTAAAATGTCCTTCACCAAAATTTCACCTTGGTTAGAATGAACTTATTTGAACTGAGTTAGTAAAGGGATTAAAAAAATAATAATAAACCTGATTTTTAGCACTTGGTAATCACTTTTATTATTGTGGTCTTTTTCTGTGCAAGAAGATCGTGAACTAGACCTTTACACAATCAAATGTTTGCCCGTGGTGACCTGATTACATGAAATATTATCTGTGTGATAGACAGGAAGAAGAGGCTCTCTTGTACCTCAATTACATAAAGATGGTACGATCCTCAGTAATTGTATACATCCATGCATAAGATTACCATCATTGTTGTTATTGTTATTACTACTACAACTTCTACTACTACTACAGTCAGCCTTCTGTAGTTACGGATTCTGCATCCATGGATTCAACTATCCATGCCTTGAAAATATTTTTAATTTTTTTTCAAACAGCAAGCCTGCATTTTGCCATTTTATACCTTTTTACCTGTTTGCTACATACCATTATATAATGGAATTTGAGCATCCATGGATTTTGGTATCCACAGGGGGTCTTGGAACCAAACCCCATCAGATACCCATCATATTATTGTTTATACGTCAACTTTTCCCCCAGTTTAGGACCCAGAGTGACTTACAACAGATGAAAAGACAATCACTGTTAAAAATTCACAAAATACAAAAGCTAAAAAGAAATTAAACTATTGAAAAAAGTTCACACCAGTTAAAAACAATGTCTTTTTTTAAAAAAAACAACAGAACAACAAAAAAATTGGGAAATCCAGAATACTGTTTAGGTAGGTTGGGCTGTATACAATCAGTCCTCAAAGGTCTGTCAGAATAGAAATGTCTTCACTTATCTATGGAAAGAGAGTAGGGAGGGTGCCAACCTAACTCCTCTGGGAAGGGAGCACCAGAACCTGGGGGCAACCACTGAGAAGGCCCTCTCCAGTGTTCCCACCAGATGTACCTATGAGGGTGGTGAGACAACACCTGGGCAAGTCTGAAAGGGAGAATACAGTCCTGGATCATCATGCGCTGGGTTTCATTTTTCAGCTTCACACATAAATATGTAACTACAACAACACTGTTTATTATTCACATTTGTAAGGCCTCTTAAAAAAGGTGGTTGCTGAAGAGAACATGCGGAACCTGTACAACGGGCTTACAATAAATGTAGACGAAGAACAGAATAACCAAGATAAAATGAAAGAAGCTCAAAACTGGGGAAGAAGAAGGCCAAAACATACAGGTAGGGAGAGAGAAAAATTTAAATACTAGGTAATGGATTTTGAGAAGAGTTAAAAGGCATTCCACAAAGGAATGAAGTGACTGAATGAATATTGGCTGAGAAATATTTCTAGAAGGCAATTGTAAACCTTCCCTGAACAAATCTTTCCAAGAAAACCCCATGATAGGTTTGCCTTAGGGTCACCATTGTTGGAAATGACTTGAAGGCATACAACAAGAACAGCAAAGGAGTAACACAAATATGGAGCCTGACAAGCAATAAATGACAAACACAAGCACCAGTGAGGATATTACAGAGAAAAGCAGGGATAAAAGATAAGAAAGAGCAAGAGATCAACATATCTGAATGTTTTAACAGCTAGGGAGATAATGTCTTTGTATCCCTTTTTTTAAAAAAAGACTGGAAACAGCTATAAGAAACAGTCTTAAAGTAGTATTGTGAAGAATTTCAAATAAACATAGGAACAGCTGAGAGACCCAAGATTACAATTACATTTCCAAGTAGCTGTAAACACAGAATGTATTATGTAAGCACAGATATGCTCTTGCCTGCCACTAGAAATCTCTAGTCCTAAGACTTTACCCTTGTGTGAAACAGTTGCACATGTAAAAGCTGGTCCTGCTCTTACTTTTATATTTCTGGCAGCTGCTACCAAGTCCTTGAAACTCAAAAAGTCCATCCATGCCTTGGCTTTTTGCTTTCTGTAGTATACGCTACTCTGATGAGGCAAACACCAATGCCAGAGTTTCAAGAGAGACATATATAATCTGTTAGCTTTTCTTAGAATGCTGGATACTGTCTGCAACCAGATTTCTATACGTTG